>CM076578.1:1257060512-1257748958 GCA_034641835.2 Pinus albicaulis | reverse complement strand
TCAATCAAGTACTTTTGCTTGGAATCCTAGATTACTTGTAAATCCTAGAGGGAAAGGATTAAGGTTTTAAGAGTACATTCTTGATCTTAGACTAGATAGAAACAAGGATTATATGAGCCATAATAGAAATTCAAATGCTTATATACATACCTTGTGATTTCATACCTTTAATTTGATAACTTGTATTACCAATACTTACTTGGTTCCTTATTTTCAAGCTGGTTCCTTGGACTGTCAATTTCGATTTCCATAGACTGAGGATTCTCTATGTGATGACCGAGTTTTCTTCATGTTTAAGCATACTGTGGAAGCATAGAAATCATCTTTCCACCAGATCCGAGATCTTTATTACTGTGGAGGCATCAGAACTATCTTTGTCTCACTGTAGGAGTCTTGAAACTTCCTCTCTGTGGTAGTACTGAGATACCACTGTGTTGTCATCTTGTAATATCACCGAAACTGTGGTGACTGTGGAGGTATTGAACTGTGGAAATACCAAATCCTTGTAATAGCATCAATGTTATGTATCCAGACCTTCTCACTGTGTTGACAATGAAACTTTCTCACGCTGAAGGAACTGAACCCTTATCATTGTAGTGGTATTGTGACCTTCTCTTTGTAATAGTATTGAGCCTTTCTTACTGTGATATCACCACTGTGATAGAAACGAGTCTCATATACTGTATTAGCATTACTCAAATAGCACCGAGTTGAGGTTACAAGATCATAATGCTGTGAAAGTACCGAGACTGTTGATATGGTGACTGAGATGACACCAAGACCCTTCTTCTTCTCTCGAATTTCTCGATGAAGATGATACGAAGCCCTCATATTGTTATGCATCAGAACAGGTAACGATTTTTATCACGAGAGGTGGTAAAGTCTTATTTTTGTGACCTTTCTTGACTTCATATTAAGATTTGTCACCTTGAGATATAGTGAAAGCCTCCTTTTTTCTTCAGGGATTTTAGGAATAAACTAGCTCCTTGTAGTATTCATTGCATTAGTACATAAGCACCCTTCTTCAAACTACCTTTTGACCATGACCATAGCTCTGATACCATGTTGGAAAATCAATAGAGATGGAAGTTAAATAATTTTCCTCTTAATGACATTAACTTGTGATATTTTTATTATTAGTATTTTATCTCTTGGTTCTTTTCTTATCATAAAGATTAATGCCAATCAAACATATAAAGGAGAACACAAGATATAGGCACGTTGCCAGGGAAAAACGCCCTTGAAGTGAAAACCCAGTCACAAAATTCTTCCTTCATTATATTCAAGACAAGATGACTATGACCCTTACAAACTAGTCTAGACTCTGTCCATGCAATTGGCCCGAGATTCTGTGATCTAACCAAACTCCTATCTAGTAGTAATATCGAGGCACTATCTGAAATCTTCTCCGAACTTGCTTGACTGTAATTCCATCCGAAATTTCAGAGGTAAATCGAACTGTTCTATGTTGTTGTAATGCGAAACCGCAACCTGGTATATATAGTAGTTTGCCCATCTTAGATGAGTCGACATGACCATTATGAACTGTTGTGTCTCCAATTTATGATAAGGCCGACTTGTGTATATTAATTGAAGCTGACTTGTAGATAATCTATTTGAGGCTGACTTGAATACTTCGAGTAGGTAATTTGCTGAAGAGAATGACTGATGGAGGAGTAAAAATAACAAATTGACTTTGACTTAATCCTAAAGCCTTTAGTGGAAGCTTGACCTATAACCGTTGACCCAAGCATCAAACTCATCCTTTAACAAGTTAATTCAATAATAATAAAATTCTTTTCTTTTGACAAATATATTACATCTTTGACTTCAAGTAAAATGAAGACCAAACCTAGTTACATGTTCCAACATATCGTTTTATAACAAACTCTAGAGGAGGCGTGTTTGCTATTATGAATAATTATTGGCTTTGAAATATGCTTAGCATTACTATCTATGTTTGGATTTTAATATTATTCACCCCAATTTCTTCCCTTTCAGCTGAGGAGAGGAGAGGACATTGCAGTAGAGATAATGTGCAAAGGGGAAGTTTGCATTTTTTTGTTTGTTATTGTCTACATGGTTTGTTTTTGTGGAATTTGAGCATAGTAATGCTTTTTGTTGTATTTATTTAGCTTTGTTTTACATTTTTTTTTCTCATTCCTTGTAGTTTGGTCTTGGTTTTGTTTATTGGATGTGCAATTGGAAAGGAAGGCAACAAGGAGAGAAAATCAAAGAGATAAGATGGAGGTTATAATTCATAAATGAAGGTGAATCGACTTAACTATATGCGATGCATTTCACTGACAATAATCTTTCATTTATTTGTGAATCAATTTGCTTGTTTTTCCATTTATTATATGTTTTCTATTTAGTCTCACACTCAACTATTTCGCTCATTTGTGAATCATTTTGCTTGTTTTTCCACTTATTATATGTTTTCTATGTGGTCTCACACTCGACTATATCGATTTGTTGTGTAGTGAGAGAACACAATCATATAGTCTATGAAGGTCAAGGTGAAGATATCCTAGACATTCTACCAACGCAGCTTGGATGATTGTTGAGCCATATTTTTTTCCTACATAAGAATATTGTCATTTAATCGACTAAAATATTTGTTTTTTGCAAATCGATTTATCCTTTTGTCATGGCTTTAGGGTAGTATAATCTTGTTAATGGGTGCGACATTTGATATTTTCCAAGAACCTTGATACAGGATACATGGAAATGCTATATTGAGCTTCACAATTTCAAGTACTTATTGTTCATGGTTATTTGTTGCTATAGCGTTAGCCAGAGGCAGACATGTATGATTAATTTGTCGCTTTGTATCTTTGTTATTCATTTTCTATTATGGTTTATTTGTGATCTCATATATAATATTAGTTTGTGCGATTGAGTGTAGTTGTAGTTTCTAGGATGAGTTGCAACGTATGTTTTCTTGCTCCACATCACATGCACACACCCCACAAAGCGTGCTTTGTAGAGGAGGTGGGTAGGTCGGGAGTAGACAAGCATACGGCTCTTCAATCAATCAACCATCGTGCTAACATACAACATTATTGCCTTGTGGACCCTGGGATTTTCGGCGTTCAATAAGTTTAGATATGCGTAGATTCATTTTCCGAAAAATTTACATCTTATGAAAATATTGTTTGTATTACTCATAGTAGAAGTACAATTTGCTTGTTTTTCCATTTATTATATGTTTTAGTCTCACACTCAACTATATCGATTTGCTTTGTGTAGTGAGAGACCACAGTGCCATAATCTATGAAGGTGAGGAGAAGATACCTAAACATTCTACCAACACAACTAGGAGAAGATACCCTAAACATTCTACCAACTTACAACTTGGATGATTGGTGAGCCATTTTTTTTCCTATATAAGAATATTGTCTTTAATCGTAGAAATATTTGTTTTTGCGGAATTGATTTATCCTTTTGTCATGGCTTTAAGGTAGTATGATCTTGTTAATGGGCGTGAGTTTTGATATTTTCTAAGAACTTTGATACAAATAAAGGGAAATGTTATATTGAGCTTCATACTTTCAAAGGCTTATTTTCATGGTTGTTGCTACTATAACATTAGCCAAGGGGAGAACGAGGTATGTGTATGATTAATTTGTCGCTTTGTATATTTATTCATTTTCTTTCGTGGTTTATTTGTGATGTCATATATAATATTACTTTGTGCAATTAGTGACTATAGTTGCGGTGTCTAGGGAAATGTTATATGTTATGAGGCTTCACGATTTAGGGCTTATTGTTCATGAATGTTCTTTCTTTATAACATTAGCCAAGTGACAGGTATGTATGATTAATTTGTCGCTCTGTATATTTATTCATTCATTTTCTTTAGTAGTTTATTTGTGATCTCATATATAATATTACTTTGTGCGATGAGTGACTATAGTTAACGATGTCTAGGATGATGCAACGTATGTTTTCTTGTTCCACATTGCATGCAGGACCCCCACACCAACGTGCCTTATAGAGGAGGTGGAGGTAAGGATGAGCAAACAAGAATACTGACCCTTGATCAATCAACCATCGTGATAACATACAACATTGACCTTGCGGAACACAGGATTTTCATTGTTCAATATGTTTAGATATGCTTAGATTCCTTTTCCAGAAAATTTTACATCTTATGAAAACATTGTTTGTATTGCCTAAGTAGTAGAAATTACGTTTGTTTATAAAATTTATATTTTTTGAAATACTTAACAAATATAAATAGACTCGAACTAAGTTGCATGACAAGTTCATACCTTCAAACTCTCTAGTTTAAACTCTATTGAAAATCTAATATTTTATTGTATATCTAGTAATGAAAACTACATTCCATTAACATGAATACATGAAATAAAAAATGGACTCTCCTTTTATATAGCAGTCTTAAAGGAAGGTGTGTTTTTTTATTCTGATTAATTATTGTGTTTGACTCTTTAGTTTAATTTATACTGCCCGATTCTAATATCTTATTTTATTATCTATTGTAGATGACTTGTTTTGATGAGCACGAACAAGTTGAATACAGAGAGTATCCATCGTTTTTAGGCTCAGGCTCAGGCGGAGGTTTGTTTTCTACTATGAATAATTATTGGTTTTGAAATATGCTTACCCCGATTACTAATTGTGTCTAATTTTAACCTTATTCAGCCACTTTTTCCTTTCGATGAAGGAGAGCACATTGTAGGAGAGATGATGTGCAAAGGGGATATTTGCAATTTTTTTCTTTGTTCTTGTATGCATTCTTTTTTATTTTTTATTTTTTGTTAAAGGTTTGAAACATGGCCATGCTTTGAGTAGTACTCATTTCTTTTGCAAATTTTCTTTGGGCTCATTTTTTTTTGTAGTTTAGTCTTTGACATTTGTTGGGTGTGTTGTACTCGTTTTCCTTGTTTTTTCCTTTTTTTCACATTTTTTGTAGTTTGGTCTTGTTTAGATTTTGTTGGGTGTGCAAAAGGAAATGAAGGAAGCGAGATAAAAGAAGAAAAGAAATGAAGGTAGTAGTCGAGAGAAAATGGGGTTATTGTTCATAAATGAAGGTGATTTAACATACCTGTATGCGGTCATTGTATCTTTTGCTAATTTGTGGCTCCACTTGTTTGTTATTCAATTTATTGTATTATCTAATATGTCATAATCAACTATAATGATCTTCTTTATGTATTGAATGACTTCTGGTGTATAATCTACAAAGGTCAAGTGGTGAAAGATACCTTTAGAAATTCTACAAACTTTCCAGCACTGAAAAGATGAATTGTCATACTTTCTCCTACAAAATACTATTGTCCTTTCATACCTTTGAAATCTTTGTTTTTTTTGCACAATGATTTATTCTTTAAAAATGGTTTCGAGGGTATGATCTTGTTCATGTGTGTGAGATTCAAGTTTTTCCTGACTTTGATGTAAGAGAAAGAATAGAAAAGTTATACTCGGGTTCACATCTTTAAGTGCTTGTGTACTGTGATTCTTTGGTACTATATTATTAACCAAGGAGGGCGATTATATGTATGGTTAGATTAAAGTGTAAGCTAGTTAATTTTTCCATGATTATCGGGGAATCTGGTTTGAGTCTAAAAGCACGGTACAAACACAGTCAATTGCAATAACACTTCTACCTTTCCCAACGAAATAACATCGGTGAATCAACTTGTGCACATGACAATTTTTAACTTTTTAAAACCCTCCCACTTGTTGTATTACAAACACTCTTCTTGAGTCTTAGGGCTTTAAGTACTAGAGATCATTGCCCTTACATACAACACGATATAAGGACACAACTAGGGCATGGTGTCAGTACACTGTGACCACCAATCTGCACAGCAAACAAAGTACATGATGTACTTGTTGACAACACACAATATACCTCTTTCAATCAACGATACCTTGAACACATGCGGCGGGTCCTCACACTTCCCCAATTTTAAGTCTTTGCACTTGCATCTTCACTTCTTGTATACGATGATCCTTAACTCCTTTTATTGTCAACGAAATTTGACTCACAGAATGCCGCACACTAGCGACCTTCTAGGTCCATTAAAGTACGCTCCTTGGGTCTTCAGATATGCCCTCTTGTCCAGCCATGGCTCCTTTCATGGTGAACTAGGGCTCGTACTCTTCCTCCTAACTTAACCCATTGATTCGTGTCATGAACATTGTACTTGAGGTCTTATAGACTACCCACTTGTGACGTCCATGATGCTCCAGAATGCTACTCCTAGGTCACACGGATCTAGCCTCTCGGTTGCCCTTTCATTCTTCAGGAATCAACTAGTTAGGTTAAAATTACCCTTTAATCCAACATAACTGACTAATTTAGGACTTCCAAGGCCCTTTTCAACACGTAATTTGTCTCCTTAAATTGTCCCTCTAGAGCTTATTCCAAATTGTGGGAGCCGGAATCTTAAATCTTATGCGAATGATTCTTGTTAATCCGGTTAAGCTCCTCCTACTTAGATAAGTTATCAGCGGAATAAATTCAAGTTAACATCGAAGCAAAACACATAACATAGCTCTACCAATTCAGATCTAGAATAGCACGTACACACATTGACAAAGTAGCCAGTTATTTCTTGACAAATAATCATGGCGGCAAGGTTGGAAAACGAGTCTACCGGGTGTTGGAGGTTCTGTTATTAAGAATATTTACACAGATGCAAATACGGGTTCATATACGCAAAAACCCGGCAGAGATAACACTAGATCTGCAACTCTCGGCTGATCTGGGGCAAAATAATGGCCAGTCCATACCCTCAAACGAGATTTCTGAGAACTCGGCCAAGATTAGGGGCTAGAAACCCCAAAAGGCACATCCCCTTGAAATGCCTTTAGCACCCCAAAATGGTGACACGATCCTCTGACACCCACGAGAAAAGTACAGCTGATATTAACAACTGCTGCCCCCTTCCCCTCTGTGACATCCTTGAGAGTAGAATCTCTTGCCTCTTGTGTATTCTGAACCACAGGATTAGATCATCCCCCTTGGTCTAAGTCCCCCTCTTTACTTACATTTGAGGAAACACTTAAAGAATTCTTAGCAATCTCGTCGTAGAATCTCAACAGCTTGATTGCTTTCTGCAGCATAAGTGTGTCTTTACAAATGACCCCAAGCCTTTCCTTTATACTTTTCTTGTTGACAAATCAACGACCATGATCAGATCTTGAATCAATGGCTAATATTAAAGAAAGCTTGATGCATACAGCGACTTAAGACAATTTCATCACATGTTTAATTAAATTTGCTTCAGTATTTAAGTTTCCTAAATTTTAACTTAGAAATACATTAAAATAATTAATTAATTTAATATCTCACAAACGATGAAATTCAGGAAATCATTACTGAGTCTTGGCAAATCGGGTAGACTCTAGTCTCTCCACAAAGTTTGGGACTAGGCACATAGCTGATGCTTACCCCAAATACACAAAATCTCAACACTCCCTCTTAGCATCAAGGGTGTACTCTAGCAAATACACATCACACTTATGCATTACATGATTACAGGCACTGGTTCTATCTTTGCTTTGAAGCTTAACTCTTTGCCCTCCAATCCACCTTCTTTGCTACCATTAAATACTGGCGCCGCGGCTGCACTTACTGCCCTTTCACAACCAGCATCTGCAGCTCCCTCTCAATATCTTTTGCATTTTATGCTTCACTCTTAACCTTTGCATTGTGACTCTATTTTGCCTACAACTTGATTGTTTGAAGAAACAACCTAATTTCACACTTAATCTTTTACAAACAAGTAAAATGGGCTGCATCCTCATCCTTTGGCTCCATAGGCTACAAATAAATATAGCTGGCATCTAAAAACGATACATTCTAACTCACACATGTCAGGCTCTCACATAAAAAATTGCATGACTCCTTTGTGTGAAATTTATGTCTTATTCTTCATATTCATTGCTCCCTCTGAAACTGTGCATACACTGTCTGTATTCATCACTCTTTATACGTGTTCTTTGAAATCACATACACATATGCTAACATTTTGCCTACGCTTCTATGTGCTTCTACTTTGCTACGCTACTACTCCCAGTCTTGAGATCTGCCTCTTGCTTAACCTCATCTTTGATCTATATACTTGTTACTCTACTTGTCACTCTTTTACATCTTGTAAAGTACATGCGTAGCTTGCTTGTGATCTAAGAGATGAAGTTTGCTCAAGGATCACTTGCTCTCTTCCATGTAGCTCCTCTACATGTCCATGTCACCACCTCAGTAGTTCTTGAACACTCATGGATGCATCATCCTCTTTGACCCATCATGTTTGTCCATAATTTGCTTTGGAAAACGATGATTCACTTGGCCTTTTCTTTTACGGACAATGGTGGCAAAATGTCCCATTTCTGCCTGCCCCAGAGGCTTGCTTGATCTTTGAAAGATCCTTCTTCTTCTTCTGTTGCTTCTTCAATGTAAGAGCTACATCTTCCTCATCTTCCTTCTTGCTTCGCTCAACGCCAAAGGTTGTCATACCACCTCTTGAGTGAATACGCGTAGTTCTTCTTGCCTTGAAGTTGACCCACCCTGCAACTGACGTATCCCCAATACGAGTCCGCTGCGCGAATGCTTTGGACAAAGGTTTGCCTGTGTGGCGCAGCCAGGGGAAGTTAGAGCTGTCTTCCCATCATCTACGGTTGCACCCGTTGCGGCCGATTGATCCCGATTGTGTCTTGTCGGAAAGAGGAAGTGTTCTATGTCTTCTCCCTTGGTTATCATGAATGATCTCATCTGGGTCTCCATGACATTTTTAACTTTGAACCAGACTTTTCCTCATACGGGGAAGTCAAGGCCTTCGCATCTTGTTAGGCATCTTCTTCTCGGCTATGTGTGGTACAATATGGTCAGCAATCTGTCATCATGTTGCGCCTTGGCATGCCCGAAAAACCCAACTTTCCTGTCTTAAAGTAGAAGATCCGCATCATTGGTGTGTTGATGCCACTTTCTGCATGGTTGTACACTTCAAGGACAATCAAGATCCTTGCCTTCCAAACCCGAAAAAGTTTGAGGCCCTCTCGCCCTATCGATCACGTAGTCCATGAGGAGCCATCACCCCCGCTTTCCCGAGAATGTAAGCCGAACTTCTTTTCTCTTTGCTAGAGAAATGGATCTGAACCCTTGGTGAAGCCGGGCCTTAAACCCTCTGACTCTTTATTTCCCTCCTTGGAAATCTGCCAAATCAACTATGATTCTGACTTCTTCTTTGATCTCTGATCAAGAAACACCAAGTTTTCCTTTGGCAAGAAACTTCTCACCGAAGGCGATCTCTTTAATGTTTATCATACCTTTAAAGGCTAAAAATATGAAAACTTGAGTTTAACCCCACCACCTCTTTTGGTCTACCGCAGCTTTTACACGGACTTTGAATCGGCCAGTTCGGATGCAGGTCTGGGCGCTTCAGACCCAACCCAGGCGCTATTCCCAGGCTTCTTATGCACGATGATGGCAGGCTTCTTTTTTCAGAACCTGTGGCCAGACAACGTTACCTTCCCCTCTGCATTGATCTGCTCACGAAGAATTGCGTTGTCCTTTAGATTTGTCTCTGTTTGCTTTTCCGGTGCTTTTACAAACTAAGATCCTTGATTCTTCTGGTGACCTCCTAGATTTGCAATTGCTCTAATACCATGTGAGAAATTTCTGAATCTTAAAATGCTTATGCGAGAAATTATTCTTGTTAATGGGTTAAAAGCTCCTCTACATGATGGGTTATCAATGAATAAATTCAAGATTCAACATCGAAACAAAACACGTAATAGATCTCTACCAATTAGGATCTAGAATAATACATGTACACATTGACAACGTATTACGTTATTTACCTGGATAAATAGTCTGGGAAAAACCCAAGGTTGAAAACCGGTCTCTACATTCTTTGGAGGTTCTATTTTTAAGAATATTCTGAATACACAAATTCGTTCCCGGTCTGGAAAGCCAGCGGAGATAACTTCCTGCATACAACTCTTTTGGGCGATCCAGAGGCCAAAATAATGGGCCCAGTCCACACCCTCAGCCAGATTGAACCCTAGAAGCAAGATTAGGGGCTTAAAAACCAGCGTTGTCTGAAATGCAACGTAATCGGCCTGGAAGCCACAGCCTGCGCATCGGCCTTGGATGGCCTCCAAACCCTCAGCCCTTTCCGGAAGGCACGTTACCCCGGAATGGAGTGACGCGATCTATGGTACCAGGGTCTCTGTGCCAGCCTAGAAGGGTTTCCATAAAATCTGTTGTCCTTATTTCTTTGCTTTGCTGCCCTTTCTGCAACGCTATCCTTGGTGATCTCTGCCCTCTCTTGTGTATTCTAGACCACAGGATCCTTATCATCCCCCTTGAGTCTAAAATTCCCCTCTATGTAAATTTGAGGCTGCCAAGAAATTCTTAACAAACGCCCTAGAATCTTAGCTTAGCTTGATGCTACGATAACATGTGTCTTTACAAATGACCCCAAGCCTTTCCTTTATACTTTTCTCGTTGACAAATCAACGACCATGATCATATTTTGAATCAATGGCTAAGATTAAAAGCTGTCCGTGTGACATAAGACAATTTCATCACATGTTTAATTAAAATTCACTTTAATTATTTAAATTTAAGTTTTAACTTAGGAAATACATTAAAATAATTAATTAATTTAATATCTCTAAAACCTAAGATGAAATTTCCCAAATCCCATTTAAGGTATTGCGGATCGGTATTCTAGTCCCTCCACAAAGTTTGGGAGCTGAGCACAAGCGTGCTGCATGCACAAAATATCAACACAAACAATACCGGCGGTGATAAGATGCATTCTAAAGGGATTGCAAACTTACCCATACACGATCCTTTACTTGACTATTCTAGGGGCTTGAGGTTGCCCTTCTTTTGCAATTTGTCTCCTTAAATTGTCCGGATCTAGAGCTATTCAAATGCTTACCAACGGTGATAAGATGCGTTTTATATCTATGTTTTCGGCTAATTACAATTGTTGTTCAAACCATTGTCGTTGTCCTAACATCTCCAAACTACACCCCACAATCAAAGTCATGCCTCCTTTCCTACAGGAGTCTCAACCTCTTCCTTCATCATAGATCATTTTATTCTTTCACTAGATTTGGGCAAACCATGTGATGGCTCTGCATTGGAAGAAGCTAACTAGTAATTATCAAAATTGTTGTCCAAAACCTATTGGTCAACCTCTGACCTTAACAATCTATCTCTTGAGTACGCAACCACTTAGCACATGGCAAACCACGAATCTGGTCATTTCTTGATTGATATCCTGAGCCTGCTTCATATCTTTGTTGCCCAATTCTAACGTTATCTCGAGACTGCGGTACCACTTCTTCAACCTTACTGTACTTGTTTTTCATTGATGGGGTCCTCTAAGGCATGCAATGTTACCCCAGGCTTTCTCTAATCTCACGAATACCCAAACAGCCTTATTCTAGTTGTTTTGACCCCTCCTAATAAGGTACGAGGCTTTGCGGCTAGATCACATAGAGTACCACTTCTATTAGCCCATAACTTTCAACCCTTTTCCTGAGTCTCTTCATTAGCAGGTTAAAGACTTGCCCATTGCTTCTCTCACTAATCTCAACCAACATCCCTCACTTGAAGTTGAAGACTTGATCTGAGAGACAAAAGAAAAACACAAAACCCTTCTTCTTGCTCTATCTAACTCAATGTCTTGGTATGCCTCCTCCTTAGTTTAATCCTCACTTGAGAAGAATTACTTGTTTTATAATCAAACGAGTTTCACATCTTCCCTTCTTATAATTTTGAAATTTTCTCATGAGGTAGACACATTGCCCTCAAATGGTGTGTTTTCAAGCTTAAGCCAGCAAAGTTTCTAGACAAACCCTACTAACTTGAGGAAAATTAATTTCTTCATTTGATCCGACCCTTCATCGTAGCCTTTCTTACTATAATTTTCTCATGAGGGTAGACATTGCCCTCAAATGGTGTGTTTTCAAGCTTAAGCCGACTTGAAGTTTCTAAAGCAAACCCCTACTGTGAGGAAAATTAATTTCTTCATTTGATCACGACCCATGTATTGTACTTAGAGTCATATGCTCTATGGCTCCTCCACTTTTTAACATTGAATAAATAATAATTCATTTTTTTTATTTCACACCCACACCTTGGTACAAATCCCAATGCTTGTGTTCTTTGCACACAAAAGGGAGCAAAGCCTTTTGTGGTACAGAGCTCACCTAAACCCAAGCATGGAGTGGTCTAACGATGATGACTCCATCAATAGAAGTCGATCCTATAGAAGCACATTTCCTTAACCTTGCACTTCCCTGTCTTTGGAATCGATTTGAGATATGTGAGAAGCTTCAGCAGTACTTTTCTCCCGAAAGTCTTTGAGATCATCTCTTATTTTTGCGGTGAAATCCAGTAAATCCAAGCCGTTTTCTATGTAAAAACACCTTTAATTTCGTGTTACGTAGACGTAAACATGATGATGTAGCCAAACAATTGTCAAGCACATACATTGTTGGGTGTTTTCCTTATGCCTACTATAAGAATGGAAAGAGATTAGGTCAATGTTTGCATACAAATATAAAGCTGAATGATTTTTATAGCCGTGGAACAAACAATGAACGAAGTCGATGGTATGAAAGGACCACCTTTGTATTGGAGTTATTTAAGCTAAATACAATCTCCAACGAAAAATAATCTTACAACCACAAAGAGTTTGTATCTTTCAGGACATCAGCAATCCGGGAAAAACAACCAGAAGAGAATGTAATTTTCTTGTATGGAAACTCGGCCCAGCCAAAACTATGCCCCAAAGTACTATTTATGAGATTCATTTTGTCCGACTTGGTTACTAGCAAGGTTAGCAAGGTGCGAGATCTATAATGCCCACAAACATAGAAATAATGTTTTTTAGGTGATTCTCTTGACATACATTGTTAGCCTAATCCTTTTGTAGGCTTAAATATAAGTTGAAATCACACCTAGTTGCACAATCACCTCCATAGCCTTGTTTTTTCATCGGACACAACAAGCGCTTAAGCTCTACATGATTGTAAAGGCCCCATTATGTTAGTTATTAAATACTGTCCTCTATGTGACAACTTTGCAAAAATATCGTTAGCAGATTCCTAGACCGAAATGTGTGAAGAATGATAGCTTTTATATCAAGCGAAATTTCTTTCTTGTGAAATAATTTCCCTCTTGCTCATATTAAATATAAGTTAAATATATACCCTCCAATTTACATAGGATCCATCCTGTTGATTCATATCAAACTCAATGAGCAAATGTTTCTCCAATTTCGGATTGGCAATAATACATAGTTCAATGGCCAAAAGAGCACGAAGAACATTGTGACTGATCATATAAAATCCGATTAGGTACTATCAAATATGACCAAATCTCCTTTTTCCCGGTAGCTTTGTTGATGGCTACTCCTTGTGCAGACTCTAAGAAAACCTACCTCTTTAAATGCTGAAAACAAAAGACAACGGCCTTATGCTCGTTTCATCTAAAATAAAGAAGTTAGATTTATGGGATCGTATTCATTATCTTTTCAAACTTCTACATGTGAGCTTAAAGCGACTAGCTACTTGATGCAATTTAATAAGTTTTAAATCTCGATGGCTTCGACGATATGTACACAAATATGCTATCAAATAAGTTGTTAAAGCAACAAATGTTTTCCCAAAGTACTAGCTTGAAACTAGTAATCTTTCCCTTGACATATGATAGGAAATTGAAAAATTCCGGAGAAGCATGATATCGAGCAATTGAAGAAAACCACTGAGATCACCTAGAAGGTATCAAGAACCATCACACAAACCATAAGCATTAGTACTTTAGTCATAGAATTGGGTTTGGCATGCACTTCAATAACAAATCGTCTCCTCACTATGAATATCTTAAACAAACAACCAAAAAGTTGGCCTTCATACGACTACACGAGGGATTATTCATTCATTCTATGACATGACTATCTTGAAGATTACTCAAAAATTTATATTGATTTTAATATCTTATTATGTTTTTGTTGTAGATGTCTTGTTTGGTGAGCACAAGTAAGTGGAAAACAAAATGGAGTGTTAATCGTTCTATAACAAACTCTATAAAGTGTGTTTGCTATTATGAATAATTATTGGTTTTGAAATATGCTTATAGTACTATTATGTTTGGATTTTGAATGTTATTCACCCCAATATTTTCCTTTCGGTTGAGGAGAGGAGGTTGAGAGAGGAAGACATTTTAATAGAGGTAATGTGCAAGGGAAGTTTGCAATTTTTTGTTTGTTATTGTCTACATGTTTTATTTTTGTTGAGTTTGAGCATAGTCATTCTTTTTTATTTGTGCTCACTTAGCTTTGTTTTACATTTTTTCTCACTTCTTTTTGTTTGGTCTTGGTTTTCTTTATTGGATGTGTACAATAGGAAAGGAAGGCAACATGGACAAAAAATCAAAGAGATAAAGATGGAGGTTGTCATTCGAAATGAAAGGTGAATTACACAACTATATACAATGCATTTCACTCACAATTATCTTTCGCTCATTTGTGAATCCATTTCTTCAGTTTTTCCATTTATTATATGTTTTCAATATCGTCTCCTCAACTATGTCGATTCGTTTTGTGTAGTGAGGACTACAATTGTATAGTACGTGAAGGTCAAGGCGAGGGAATACCCTAGACATTCTATCAGCGACTTGGATGATTCGTGAGATATATTTTTTTCCTACATAAGAATATTTAATCCTTTAATCGACCAAAATATTTATTTTTTGCAAATCGGTTATCCTTTTGTCATGGCTTTAGTGTAGTATAGTATTGTTATTAGGTGTGAGGTTTGATATTTTCAAAGAACTTCAATACAAAATAAAGAATGTTATATTGGCTTCACAATTTTAAGAACATTGTTCATGGTTATGACATTAGCAGAGACAACAGTGCGTGTATGATTAATTTGTCACTTTGTATATTTGTTATTCATTTTCTCTTCCTCGTTTATTTGTGATCTCTTATATAATATTACTTTGTGCATTAAGTGACTATAGTTGCACTATCATGGATTGTCACAGTGTATGTTTTTCTTGCTCCCACATCCTCTGAGAACCCACAAATGTGCTTTTGTAGAGGTGGGTAAGGTCGGGTAGACAAACACTCTTACGACCCGGCGGTCGATCAACCATCGTGTTAACTTGCCAAGATTATTTGCGTTGTGGACCACAGAGTTTTCGGTGTTCAATATGTTTGGATATGCTTAAATTCCTTTTGAAAAATTGCATCTTATGAATACATTGTTTGTATTACTTTCATTAGTAGAAGCCTGAATTTGTTTGTTTTTCCATTTGATATACATTTTTCTATGTGTTCTTACACTCAACTATATCAATTTCTTTAGCCTGGTGAAAGACCACAATTATATAGTCTATGAAGGTCAGGTGAAGAAACCCTAGACATTACGCCAACGCGGCGACTTGGATAGATAGTGGTATATTTTTCCTATGAAGAATATTGTCTTTTGATGGACTAAAATATTAATTTTTCATGAATCGATTTATCCTATTGTCATAGCTTCGAGGTAGTATGATCTTGTTAATGGGTGCGAGGTTTGATATTTTCCAATAACTTTGATACATAATGAAAATGTTATATTGAGCTTCATAATTCCGGGGCTTATTTTCATGAGTTGTTCTTTACTTCCAACATTAGCGAGGGCAAGCAGGTATGTGTATGATTAATTTGTCGCTTTTGTATATTTGTTATTCATTTTGTCTCGTGGCTTATTTGTGATTCCATATATAATATTACTTTGCGTGTTGACTATAGTTGCGGTGTCTAGGATGGTGCAACGTATGTTTTCTTACTCCACACATCACATGCACACACCCACACAACGTGCACCTTGTAGAGAAGGAGGTGGGTAGTCCCGGCGGACAAACTATCACCCGATCCCCACACAACGTGCCTTGTATTACTCGTTGTGAAGTACATCAAATTTATAAAATTTATATTTTTTTTGAGATATAGCACGAATAATATAACTAGACTCGAATAGGATTTATGTAAAGTTCATACCTTCAAAGTCTCTAGTTTACATTCTATTAGAAATCTAATATTTTATTGTATATCTAGTGACAATGGCACATTCCGTGAACGAATACATGAATATAAAATGGGCTCTCTCCTTTTATATAACAATCTTAAAGGAAGGTGTGTTTTCTTATTGCGAATAATTATTGTGTTCGACTATTTAGTTTAACTTTTATTCATGGAATTATAATATCTTATTTTAATGTCAGATTGTAGATGGCTTGTTTTGGTGGGGACGAACAAGTGGGAGAGATGCAAAGGAAGTGTCCATGGTTATAAAACAAGCTCTAGGGAGGTAGGTTTTCTATTATGAATAATTATTGGTGCTGAAATATAGCTTACCATTACTAATTGTGTCTATATTTTAACTTTATTCAACCCACTTTTTTTCCTTTTGACAAAGGAGAGGCACATTGTAGAGAAGAGATGATTTGCAAAGGGATATTTTAATTTCTTTGTTCTTGTTTGCATGTTTTGTTTTACCGAGTTTGAGCATAGCCACATGCTTTGAGTTATTACTCATTTTCCTTGATTTTTTTAGGGCCTCATTTTTTGTAGTTTAGTCTTGGTTTCATTTGTTGGTTGTGTTGTACTCATTTCCCTTTGTTTTCCTTTTTTTTCTCGTTTGTTGTAGTTTGGTCTTGCTTTCATTGTTGGGTGTGCAAAAGGAAATGAAGAACGAACAAAGAATAAAATGAAGGAAGCGAGACGAAGAGGGATAGGTTATTTTTCATAAATGAAGGTGATTTAACATACGTATGTACGGTGCATTTCACTTAAAGTATATTTTGCTAATTTATTACTCACACTTTTTTTGTTATTCAATTTATTATGTATTTATCTAATATAAATGCTAAAATCAACTATAATGATCTTCTTTATGTAAGTAATTCACTTTTAATTGTATAATCTATAAAGGTCAATTTGGTGAAGATACACTAGAAATTCTACAAACTTGGCACAAAATGATGGGTGAGACATTCTTTTCTCCTACAAAATATATTGTCCTTTTAATACACTAAAATATTTGTTTCTTGCACAATGATTTATCCTTTTGCAATGGTTTTGAGGGAGTATGATCTTGTTCGTGTGTGAGATTAAAGAATTTTTTTCTAAAACTTTGATATGTAATAAATAGAAAATTTATACTTAGGTTCACACATCTTTAGTGCTTATTTTCATGATTGTACTTTACTAATATTAGCAAAGGAGGAAATTTTGTGTATGGTTAATTCAAGCATAAGCTTGTTGATTTTCATGACACTTGACTTAATCTGATTTGGAGTCACAAAGCATGAACAAAAACACATTCAAATGCAAGAACACTTCTACTTTGCCCAACTAAATAACCCATTAGATCAACTAGTGCACATGACAAATTTTAACTTTTTAAGACCACATGCCCATTACATTAAAAACTATAATACAACGGTCTTAGGGCTCTCGTACTAGAGATCATCGGCCTTACATACAACCCTTATATAAGGACACAACTAGGGCTTGGTGTCAGCTGCTATGAACATCAGAGCACCTAAAAGTGAACTTGACCTACTTGATTACGGGCACTATACCCCTTTCGGTCACGTGTGAACACATACAGCTGATCCTCTTGCTCCCAATATGTTGATCACTGCACTTGCATCTTTAGGTGCCACTATAAATGATCACAACTGCGTTTTGTGTAGCGAAAAATTTGGCTCGAAGGATTTTCCTTTGCGGCCTTCCTATCTCCATTAAGAGGATTTGCTCCTTGGCTCATACGGATGTGCCCTCTTGTCAACCATATCACTCCTTTCATATTTGAACTAGGACTCCATTACCACGCCTCGTAACATCGCTGATTCCTTACATGGTTTCTTGCACTTGAGGTCTTCCAGACTACCCACTTGTCATCGTCCTAGATGCTCTAGAATACTACTACTAGGTCACACTAGATCTAGTTCTCTAGGCTTCCTCTTTCATTCTTCAAAACTCAACCTTAGGGCTTCCAAAATTACCCATAAAGTCAACACCATGACTAATCCCAGGACTTCCAAGAATACTCCTTTCTTTTGCAATTTCTCTCCTTAAATTTTTCCATATCTAGGGCTATTCCAAGCAACCCACCAAGTGTGATAGGATGACTTCTAAAGGGATTTCAAAATTACCCATACATAGTCAACACCATACAGCTATTCTAGGGCTTCAAAGTTTGCCCTTTTCTTTTGCAATTTGTCTCCTTAAATTGTCCAAATCTTGGGCCTATTCCAGACAACCCACGAACGGTGATAAGATGCTTTCCCGGAGAAATGCGGCCAGGAAAATCACCCTCCTGGGGTTGAGAAAACAAAGCTGACTGGGTATGCGAAGAACTATGGGTACAGTGATGAAAAACTGTTGCAATTGCTCCCCCAAAGCTCAAATATTGAAGGGTTGATCCCCTCTGCTTTAGTTCCCAGCGGACATGCACTTAGAATTTCTCGCTCTCTAGAACTTTCTCTGGCTGTGGGCTAGCAGAATTAGTGGTGGCCCCACTTGCTTGCTATAGGAGAGCGCATGTGGCTTGATGCTAAGACAACGGCGCTACGATCGAACAATAAACTCCTCTCCCAAGCGGGCACTTGGGGAGATCACTCAGGGATGGGGTTGAGATCTCCACTCGAAGGCACACATTGTGCTAAACAACAAACTGTGACGGGCTAACTGACTCAAGCATGCCAGTCGTAAGACAGAAAATCGAGTATGCAAGAATGATTCACTGCATTGCGCCTCCTTATTCTTGTGAAACCTACATCCTTGGGTCACACTCATTAACTTCATTACTACTTGGCCCCTTGACTTTCCTGCCGCATCCTTAGGTCACTCATTAATTTGTCTTTGCTACTTGGCCCCTTAGCTTTCACATTTGCGCGTTGCCATTTTGGCCCCACAGGCTTGTCTTTATCCCATTAGCTCTAGAAAAGTGGTTTATTCTAATTCTTGGGGTTATGGATCCCTTCACCACCTTTACCCACATTGAACTTAAGAAAAACAAAATTGGCAAAAATATTTTTTCTAATTAGTTGTGACTAATTAGGAATATTAGATCACTCCACAGCAAACGTTGCTTGTCCTCAAGCGCAAAGATGGATCTTTGAGAATTTTCTCCCTCGCTGACATCTTCATTTGGAAAGTTCCCTCATATGATTAGATATTCTTTGACTACCTTGCTCCTTAGCTGTCTCCCAGGGTGTCTGAAATGGCATCAGACTATAAAACCAAACGCCGCTCATCATCAACGGAGACGGGGGAGTTCACCGTGGCAACCACTGTTTGCCCGAGACTTTTTTAAGGCATGAGACGTGAAAAATGTTGTGGATCCTCGTCAGTTAGCTGACTCAACTCATGCTACCTCCCCAACACGTCGGAACCTCTATATGGCTCATAAAGCGAGTTTGAGCTTCTCGACTCCTTTTGGCCAGTAATTGCTTGTATCGCTGGCCACCGATGAACCAAATCATCCACCTCAAGCTTGCCTCTCACGCTTAGAGTCATACAACACATTGGTTTTGCGCGCGGTTGTCGCAAGAGCATGGAGTATGTCATGACTCTCTTAGATCCGGAATCCTTGGCCATGGAGGCCTTGCTCCATCATCACCACGATGGGGTCATCGGTCTCTGTCCATCCAATACCTCACAAAGCGACGGTCACGGAAATAATCTGTCGATGAACTCTTGTCCGCATCCAAGGCTCATAAAGAACAATAGCTGGCGGCCTGCGAGACAAGCTATCCACCAACACGTGTTCTTCCCTTTGACACACGATGTCAAAATCGTGCGACTTTGGATTTTTGTGACCCACTTCTATTGTCTCTCCTGCAACTTTTTTGCTCAGAAGAACTAGAGATTGTTGTGGTTCATCCTTGCACAGAAATCTGCCTTCACCCACCAAATACTACGAGAACAGCTAAACGCCGCACGGTGGCCAACATCTCTTTGTTGTATATCGATCCCCAACCTCTCATGCGGCAATAGCTTTCGACTCTCAAAAGCTATAGGATCCCCACATTAGAACTACGCCAACTCCCTCTCCTGAAGCATCACATTCTAGCACAAAGGAGAAGCCGGTAATCTGACAATGCCAACAGAAATACTAAATCACCTCCTTGGTCTGTCAAAGGTCCACCTTGTGATAATACGTCTAACAAAGAGCCCCTTTCTTGGTGGTCAGGCCAGGGAGTGATGCGAGCGTGAAAAACCCATCGACAAACTTCTATGAAGTGGGTGAAAATACCTTCAAACCACGAGGATTACTGTCACATTTTTTAGTTAAAATGAGTCTGAATGGCCAAATCTTGCTCATGGACCACTTACTCCATCCACTCAGCCAGGCATCTATGTAATTCAAATTCGCACTTGGATAGCTTGGCATAGAAATGCTCACTCCTCGAGATACGCCATCTGACCTCGATATGCTTTAAGTGTTCCTCCCCATGTGCGGTTATAGATGAAGATGTCGTCGAAGAATACCAGCACAAACTTCATCAACTAGCCATGGAAGATGTGGTTCATACAAGACTAGAGAGTAGGCGACATTGGTCGACCCCGAGGGCATCACCAAAGAACTCGAAGTGGCATGTAGTGGCATTTCAACATAGTCTTGGGGACATCACGATCCTCCGCCTAGATCTCGGTGGTACCTCGACTTTCGGTGGATCTTGAAAGAACTTCTATCCGCTCAATTCATCCATTGACTCACATCAATCTTTTGAGATGGGTATCGGTTCTTCATGGTTTTCTTGTTCGAGTCACGTAGTCGATGCACATTCATGGAATGCCGTCCTTCTTCACCAACACCACGGAAGAAGCAAAGGGTGTGAATGTTGGGGCTGGATGTGTCCTAATGCGAAGTTCATGGATGGATCTCTCAATCTCATCCACAGGCCTTGGGGTGCCTATAAGGAGTGGTGATCATTGCTTGGATCCCCTTCTCCAACTCAATAGTGTGCTCGAACCCTTGAATGCAGTGTTTGCCACGGTGGTATGTCCCAAGGCTAACAAGGGTAGTGGTGTATAAATTGCATAGGGGTATACTGAGTGCCTTGTGACTCTTGCCTTTGAAATACGCCGCTCCACTTGCCCACTCTGCCCCCCTTCCCGAAAATTCGCCTTAAATACTGGTGTATCGGAAACATTTTGAGTTGATATGTGTGCATGCCTCGACCATCTAGCGCTTCCGCTCTTGTGTCCATCACTCCATCTCCAATCTCCTCCCAATTTGTAATGACCTTTCCCGGCGCGTAATCAGCTGCCTGATATCACATAGGTGTAAGGATGTAAACCCTGCAAAGAATGATCCGTCCTTTATTATGTGTTCCCATGATTACCGTAAACAACGGAACATATCTCGCGCCACGTAGTCTGGCATTTGGAACCAATACGAGAGAAACCATCCAAAACTCTCGGTTGGTATGCCCCTCCTTTGCCACTAGTTGAGTATCCAATGGGGTACATGCTGACCCCAGCATCCCTGTCTGGTAACACTGCGATACTTGGATCGTGCCTCGGACTCTTAGTGTCGAATATTTGGAAACTCACACGCATGGATGCAACGGCCTCTCTGTTGCAGAGCAAATGCTCCTCCTCCTCACACTGGTTGGGGGGGGGGTGGTAAGATCTCCTCATGGTGCATCAACATTGGCATCTCCTTCCAACTCACCATATGTAAACCTTCTCCCCTCCTTTGTCGTGAAGACCTTAATGTAGTGTGCCTTCCTAACGACTGTGATATTTGGCAGCCCATGGTTCTAGCAAGTGATACATAGCTTCCTTCGTCTCAAATCCCTAAGGTATCATCATTCAAAGAGACCCTCGGCCATGTTCCCCCGCCCAGAGCGTGGAACCCTCGTGTCTTTTTCCCAAAAAGGCACCGGAATGCGGTTTGGGGGGAATAGAGCTCTCGTCACCCAGCAGGCATCACCTTAAGTCATGACCTCCCAAGCTGAATCTGAAGTGTGGGCGGTCACGGTGGATCCCCACATTGGCCACGCGGAAGGCTCGCTTGTCCGTCGATGAAAACATATACACCCTCACGGCCACGGACGGATGCGGAACCATCCTTGGGAGCTTCAAGAACTTGGAGATAAGTCTCAGGGTCACCCCTCTCACAGTTGAGCTTGGCCAACTCTCTAGGAAATGTTCTTTTGGGTCCTTGAGGTCAAGCCTCTCCCAGTCTCTGGGTGAATTACGTACGCGGTCACCTACGTGACAATGTGGTCATCACATGAAATACCAATCATGAAAGCTTCCCCTTCCTAGGTGCGGCGCTATTTTGCCTTGATGGCCTCTACCTCCATCATTTGGTTCAGTTGAAAATATATTTTCTTCTCCACCCAAGCCTTTGCCGTACTCTTGATGTCCCATCAAAGTAGCGGTGGATCTACCGCAGTACGTTGCGGGTCGACCTTACCAACGTGTACCCACCTTCCTCTGTTATGTTGTAGGATCTACGGTTTCCTCGGATGACAAAATTCATTGAAGAAATTCATCTGCGAACTCTTGCTTACATGAGTCATATATGTGAAAATTTAGGAATATTACTTATCTGACTCTGCTGTTAAATTTGGATTTATACTACTCCTACTTGTTGATTATTAATGCGACGGCATTAACATCGAAGTAAACACATTAATAATTTTTAATACCGAATGAGATCACAAAGCGAATACATGCACATGAACAAGTGACCTTGGGAATTTTACGGGTGACCATGCACATAGACAAGTCTGACACACAGATTTTACGGACAATTTTGTCCTCGGAAAAACCAATATTGGGAAAACCAGTCTTTACAGGCTGTGAAGGGTTATGATATTGATGAATTCTAAGTACAACAAATTTGGGCACCTTATTTGGATTGCTTGCCGGCAGAGAAAACAAAAATGCACGGCAATACCTCGATTTACAGTGAAAGCCTAAACGGTCACCCTCAAACATGATTTACGGAGTCGGCGACTGCATCCCAGAAACCCTAGCAGTGCTTTGAAGCCCTCTTGTGTCGGCTCTGGTAACTGTTGGTGCCCTACGTGACCTGCTAGGAGAGACTGTGGAACCCCGGTGTTGGGTGACGCGATTCTGTGCTACCTCTGCTTGGCTGTGTAAGCACGATGGCCTCTGGCCGCCTCTGTGACTGCTACCGAGCTTGCGTGGCACTAAACCCTGCGTGGCACCGCGTAGTTGTTGCGTAGCGATGCTCACTTTGCGCTGCTCTGCTTCTTCCTTCTGTGCCTCTTGTGACTCTTGGCTGCGGGATCAAATCATCTCCTTAGCCTATACCTCTGCTTCAGCTGCAGTGACACTTCTCGAAATTCTTAGCAAACCACGCCCTGAAGTCCGGCTTAGTCTCAATGCTCTTCCCAGCGTGCGTGTGTTCTCCAGCGACCCTAAGCCTTTCCTTTATACTTTTGTCGTTGGAAATGAACGGTCGTGATCTAATCTTGATTCAACGGCTAAAAGATTAAGCTTGATCCGTGTGATTCAAGTCATTTCCATCACATGTTTAAATTAATTACCTTTAATATTTAATTTTCCTAAGTTAGACTTAGGGTCCTTAATTAAAAATATTAATTTATTAATTTTCTCAAATCGGATAGGAAATTCTCAAATCCCTTTATCGATCTTGGAGATCTCATGTACTCCTAGTCCATCCACAAAGTTTGGGAGCCGGAGCACATCCGAAGCTACCCCAACACCTACAAAATCTCAACAATCCCTCTTAGTAAGGGAAAGTGCGTAGGAAAACACTTGCTTCACCACAGAAATCACCTTTGATCATAAATTGTGGGTATGCAGCATTGCTTGTCTTGCGCCCTTCATCCTTTGCCCTTGCGCTAACGCTTATCCCGTACTTCTACCCATGACGCGTACGCCAACGCCACATTTGTACTACAACTCTCTCTCAATTATTTTGCCTTCGTCTTTGCTCCTTTATATAGTGCAACTCAATCGTGAGAGAAGCAAGCTGAAAACTCTTGACCAATCTTTGACGGACAAGTCGGTTGGGTTGCATCCTCATCGTGAAGCTCCATGAAGGAAAGTATCGCTCTGCTGACCTTCATGAAGCCATTGCGTTCTTTGCTGTCTTCATCTTCTTGAAGCCAGCTATGACCTTTGTGCTCCCACTTTCTGTGTGCTTGACTGCAATGCGCTAATGAAGTCATCAATCCCCTGCGTGTTCTTATTGCCTATGGCCTTCCCATTGCATTACCTTCTTGTTGCTCCCTCTCGACATTGGAGTCCGCCTTTGGTCCATGCGATTCCTCGCATCCTTTGCTCACTTGTCCGCCTCTTTTTGTCTTAAGGCTCTGGCACGGATGTAGTCAAGAGTTAGGCTACTCAAGGATCTACTTCCACCACTCTCCTAGTTACTCTCTTTCGTCCATGTCGCCCGCTTTTTTGGTTCATGAAAAGAGCTCCTTGGCTACATCATCTTCGGAGCCATCGTACGCCACATAACTAGCAGGTGAAGCTTCCTTGTCCTTCCTTCTTTTGAGGACAATTCTTTGGCGAAATGTCCCTGGATTATTCGCAAAACACTGATTTTGAAACTGAGATCTCACTTCTTTCTCCTTGCGCTCTTTGATGCCAAGGCTACATCATCTTCCTCTTCCTTCTTCGGTTTACAGTTCGGTGTTGTACTATCTCTTGGTGAACCGACGAGTTCTTCTTGATGGAGGATCGCCCTCTCTTGTCCAGGTTGGGGAAGTCCACTTCCTTTGAATACTTTGGTTAAAATTTTCTTGCTTCAAAGGCTGAACCTTAGGGCTTCCAAATTACCCATGCAATCAAACCATGGTGATCTAGGACTTCCAAGATTGCGCTTTCTTGCAATTTGTCTCCTTAAATTGTCCATATCAAGGCTATTCCAAACAACCCACAAACAATGATAAGATGCATTCTAAAGGGGTTAAAATTACCCATACACAGTGAACACCATGACTATTCAAAGGGCTTCCATACATATATTACACAATATGTCTCATAAATTGTGTAGATTTAGGGTATACAACCCACCAACAATGATAAGATGCGTTATATCCATTTTTAGGGCTAATTACAATGTTGTTGTTGGGACCTTTGAACAAACTGCTCTTTCCTTTACTACATCACCCTCTTTAAATGCTCGAAAACAAGGAAAACTTGACCTTATGCTTGACTTTCATCTAAAATACAAAGTTCGTTAGAGATCGTTATTTATATCTTTCCAAAACCTCTACATGTGACCTTGAAATGACTAGCTACGTGCACTTTAATAAGTTATAAATACGAGGATGACTCAACCTTATGTACACAAATCCTATCCAAATAAGAAGTTGTTGAAGCAACAAATGTTTTTTTCAAAGTTCCTGGCAAACTAATATTTTCCCCTTGACATATGTCAGGACAATTGAAAAATTTGGAGATTTGCCCATAATTATCGAGCAATTGAAAAAACCACGAAGATCACGTTGACTCTTCAATCAATCAGCCATCGTGCTAACATACAACATTATTGCCTTGTGGACCTTGGGATTTTGATGTTCAATAAGTTTGGAATAATAGCAGATTCCTTTTTTGAAAAATTTACATATTATGAAAATATTGATTGTATTACTCATAGTAGAAATTTACCAATTTGCTTGTTTTCCATGCAATATATGTTTTCTATGTAGTCTACACTCAACTATATCAATTTGTTTGTGTAGTGAGAGACCACAATTATATCATCTACCAGAGGTCGAGGAGGAAGATACTACTAACATTCTGCCAACACAACTTGGATGATTGGTAGGCCACTTGTTTTTTTCTCAAATAAGAATATTGTCACTGCATGTTGGAATATTTGTTTTTGCGAATTGATTTATCCTTTTCTCATGGCTTCGGGGTAGTATGATCTTGTTAATGGGTGCGAGGTTTGATATTTTTCAAATTTGATACAAAATAAGGAAATGTTATATTGATCTTCACACTTTCAAGGCTTATTGTTCATGGTTGTATTGCTATAACATTAACCAAGGGAGAACGGGTATGTGTATGATTAATTTGTCGCTACGTATATTTGTTATTGATTTTCTTTCGTGGTTTATTTGTGATGTCATATATAATATTACTATGTGTAGTGAGTGACTATAGTTGCGGTGTCTGAGAAATGTTATATGTTATATTAGACACAATCTCGGGGCTTATTGTTCATGGTTGTTCTTGCTATAACATTAGCCAAGGAGTGAGCAATTATGTATGATTAATTTGTCGCCTCTTGTATGTTGTTATTCATTTTCTTTAGTGGTTTATTTGTGATCTCATATATAATACTTTGTGCGGTGAGTGACTATAGTTGCAATGTAGGATGGTGCAATGTATGCTGCCTCCCACGTACATGCAAGCCCCCACACAACGTGCCTTATAGGTATGTGAGATGGGCAAACAAGCATCATTCCCTTCAATCAAATCAGCCATGGTGACTAGCATACAACTTATTATTGCCTTGTGGACGGTAGGATTTTCATTGTTCAATATGTTTAGATATGCTTAGATTCCTTTACTACAGAAAATTTTACATCTTATGAAAACATTGTTTGTATTACTGCGTAGTGAAGTACGTCTGATGAAAATATATTTGGACTCGAGACAAGTTCATACTGTGAAACTCTCTAGTTTTAATTTCGATTAGAAATGTAATATTTTATTGTATATCTGATGCAAATGAAAGCTTGTTCCATTGAGCATAAATACATAAAATACAAATGGACTCTCCCTTTATATAACGGTCTTACGGGAAGGTGTATTTCTTATTACGATTAATTATTGTGTTTGACTCTTTAGTTTAACTTATACTTATTAAGTTCTATAATACCTCATTTAATGTCATTGTACATGGGCAGTTTTGATGAGCACGAAGAAGTTGAATACAAAAAATTAATCCATTGTTTTGAAACAAACTCTGGGGAGGTTTGTTTTTCTATTATTAATCATTATTGGTTTTGAAATAATAAATATGCTTACCATTACTAAACTCTGAGGGAGTTTGTTTTCTGTTAGTTTTGAAATAATAAATATGCTTACCATTACTAATTGTGTTTATTTTAACCTTGGCTGTACTTTCCCTTTGGAAGGCTTATTGTAGGAGAGATGATGTGCAAAGGGGATATTTGCAATTTTTCTTTGTTCTTGTATGCATTCTTTTTATTTTTATTTTTTTGTTACGGTTGAGCATGGCCATGCTTTGAGTTGTACTCATTTTGCTGCAGAATTTTTTTGGGCTCATTTTTTGTAGTTTGTTCTTTTTATTACATTTGTTGGGTGTGTTGTACTCATTTCCTTTGTTTTCCTTTTTTTCACATTTATTATGATTTAGTCTTACTTTATTTGTTGGGTGTGCAAAAAAAGAAATGAGAAGCTGACAGAGAGAAAAGAAATGAAAGGTAGGTAGAAAATGGAGGATATTTTTCATAAATAGAGGTTATTTAACATACCTATATCACATTAATTCTTAAAAGTATCTTTTACTAATTTGGCAAGCTCCCATTTGTTTGCTATTCAATTTATTATGTGTTATTTATGCTCTCATAATCTTTTACTGACACAACACACTCAATTGCAACAACACATCTACTTTTCCCACCGAAATAACATCGATGAATAGTACTAAGTGCACACTGACAGTACCTTTTTCGCTCTCACTTGTTATAATATTATAAACTATAATACAACGGTCTTAGAGCTCTCGTACTGAGATCACTTAGCCCATACCAACCCTAATATAAGGACACAACTAGGGCATGGTGTCAGTGCTGCAGCCACCAATCTACGCTAAGCAGAAACACTTGGCAGCGTACTTAGTGACAATATGCAACCATACCTCTTTCAGTAACCTTTTGTGAACACATCATGCAGGTCCTCTTTCTTCCCAATCTGTTTGATCAGTGCACTTGCATCACCCAGTGCCTATCAACGATCACAACTCCTTTTGTGTCTTGGAGCTTTACAGCTCACAGAGATGCTACTAGTAGCCTTCTGAGTCCATTAAAGTACGCTGTAGGTCTTCTGAATATGCCCTCTTGTCAACCATATGGTTCCTTTCATAAGGCGGAACTAGTGCTCAAGTACAATTCACTCCTAACGACCCATTGATTCCTTTCATGAACATTGTACTTGAGGTCTTGCATAGGCTGCCACTTGTCAGCGTCAGGATGCTCCCGAATGTTTGCTCCAAGGTAAGCACCAGGGTCTTAGCCCTCTCATTTCTGCCCTAACAACTAGTCAACCCTTAAGGATTCCAAAATTACTCTGATCAACACCATGACTAATTTTGGACTTCCATTGCACTTTCTTCGTAATTTGTGCTCACTTAAATTGTCCATATCTAGGGCTTATTCCAAACAACCCACCCAACGGTGATAAGGTACACGTCTCAAAGGAATTTGCCAAAATTACCCATACAGATCAACACCATGACTATTCTAGGGCTTCCCGAGGCTGCCCTTTCTTTTGCAATTTGTCTCCTTAAATTGTCTAGATCTAAGGCTATTCCAAACAACACGATAGTGATAAGATGTGTTCTGCTCTGTACGTATTTCTGACTGATACAATTTATTTATTCAAGCACTTGTGACAGCTCCTTCCATCTCAAACTTCTACCCACAATCAAAGAGTCATTTGCCTCCCTTTCTAGGGTCTCAACCCTCTTCCTTCATCATAGATCTAGGCTATTCTTTCACTAAGATTTGGAAAACCATAGGATGGCTCTCTACATTAGAAAAGAAGCCCTAACTAGGCCATATCAAGTGTTGTCCAAAACTATTGGTGGCCTCATCCTGTAGTCCATCTCCTTGAGTACGCAACCACCTAGCACATAGCTTAACCATCGATCAAGTCATTTTTCTTGATTGATAACACAAACCTAAACTACATATCTTTGTCGCCCCAATTCTAAGGAGTTATCTCGGACACAGTTACCCTTCTTCCAATCCTGTACTTGTTTCATTGGTCCTCACAAGGCATGCGTGTTACCTGAAGCTTTCCTCCAATCCTCACGAATACTCAAACAACCTTATTCTAGTTGTTTTGGCCCTCCTAATAAGGTAAAAGGCTTTGTGGCTAAGATCACATAAATACCCTTGCTATTAGCCCATAACTTTCATCCCTTTCCCCAGTGTCTTTTCCACTACTTGGATGCAGGCTGCCAACATTACACTCACCAGAACTCATACCATCTCTTGAAGTTGAGCAGAGGCATGAGACATAAAGACAAAGCACAAAACCCTTCTTCTTGCTCTTTATCTAGCTCAACTTATTGAGTATCATCTCCATGGATTTCAATCACCTCACAGAAAAATTGCACTTGTTTTATAATCAAATGTGTTTTTCAGCTTCCCTTATAGTTTTCTCATGAGGGTAGACTTTATACAGAAATGGTGTCTTTTTTCAAACTTAAATCATTCCAAGTTTCTGAACAAACCCTACTAACTTGAGGAAAATTAATTCTTCATTTGATCAAGACCCTTCATCGTAGCCTTAGGTCGCCTTACCCTATAAGGGCTCTCCACTTGCAACATTGAATAAATAATAATTCATTTTTTTTATTTCACACCCACACAACAGGTACAAAATACCAATGCTTGTGTTCTTTGCCCACGAAAGGAAAACCTTTGCAATGGTGCAAACTCTACACAAACCAAGCATAGGTGGTCGGCAGTGATGACTCCTTCATGTTAGAGATCCCAATCCTATAGAAGCACATTTCATAACCTTGAACTTCCTATCTTTGGAATCGATCGAGATATCTTTGAGAAACGGTGATACTTTTCTCCAAAGACCTCTTTGAGATCATCTCTTATTTTTGCGGTGAAATCATTAAATCCAAAACTTTTTTTTTCTCCTTAAAAACCCATTTAATTTTGTGTTACGTAGACATAAACATGATGATGTAGCAAACAATTGTGCGGCTTTGCCACATTGGGTGTTTCAATCGCTTATACCTCTTATAAGAATGTAAAGAATTGGGAGGTCAATGTTTGCACACAAATATAAAAATTTAGGAATGATTTTTATAAGTACGTGGAACAAACAATAAACGAAGTCACGATAGGTATTTATTTAAGCTAAATGTCTGATCTCGAAAAAATAATCACCAACTTGAGTTGCTTATAAGCAACTGTCTTTGGGAAAAATTTGTGAAGATAACGGTTTTCTTGTATGTCAACTCGTGATAAAAACTATACCCCAAAGTATATTTTATGAATTCATTTTGTTTGATTTAGTTACTAGCAAGGTTAGCAAGGTGTGCGGAATCTATGTACCCACAAACTTCGGAAATCAATGTTTTTTGCGGTGATTCTCTTGACATGCATTGTTAGCCTAATCCTTTTAGCAAACTTCAAATATCGTTGAAATCACCACCCAAAGTTTACACAATCCTCCATGTCCTTGTTTTCTCAAACACAACAAACCGTAAGCTAACATTATTGGCCAAATAACATATTTGGTTAATAAATCCTACCACTTCTATACTGTGTTGCAAAAAATATCGTTGGTCCAAGGCAGAAATGTGCGAGAGCTGATAGCTTTCATATCCCAGCAGAATTTCTTTCTTATGGAATAATTTCCTTGCAACCATAATAAATATAAAGTTAAATATATGCCTCAATTTTACATAGGATCATCACCAATAGGATTCATATCAAACTCAATGAGCAAATGTTTCTCAATTTTGAGATTGACAATATTACCCCTTCGGTGGTAAAAGAACTGAAGAACGATTGTGACTACAATTTATAGAAAATCCAAGTGGTTACTATCAAATATGACCAAATCTCCTTTTTCCTAGTAGCTTTGTTGCAGTAGTTTTGCTCATGGCTTAACGGACTCTAAGAGAAAACCCTCTTTGCAAATGCTTTAAAACGAGGAACAACTTGACGCCATGTAGAATTTCATCTAAAAAAATAAAAGTTCGTTATAGAATCGAGTATTATATCTTTCCAAAACTTCTGCATGTGAACTTAGCTTGACTATCTTGATGCGATTTAATAAGTTATAAATCTCGATAGCTCGACATTGTAACCCACACAAATCTTCTATCTAAATAAGAAGTTGTTGAAGCAAAAAATGTTTGTCCCAAAAGTTCTAGTTTGGAAACTATTAATCCTTTCCCCTTGACATATGATAGGAAATTGAAAATTAGAAGAACGCCTAGAATTGTGGTAGGTGAAGAAAACACCGAGATCACATAGAAGGTATCAAAGAACCATCCTGACCATAAGCATTAGTGCTAGTCATAGGAGTGGGTTTGGCGAGCCTTGATAACAAAATGCGTCTCCTCACTATGAATATCTTAAACAAACAACCAAAAATTTGGCCTTCACACGACTACACGAAGATTATTCATTCAAGTACTATGACATGACTATCTTGAATTACTCTAAAATTTATATTGATTTTAATATCTTATTATGTTTTTTGTTGTAGATGTCTTGTTTTGGTGAGCACAAGTAAGTGGAAAACAAAATGGAAGTGTTAATCGTTCTATTAACAAACTCTATAAGAGGTGTGTTTGCTATTATGAATAATTATTGGTTTTGAAATATGCTTATATTTACTATTATGTTTGGGTTACAATATTTATTCCTTGCAATTTTTCCTTTCGGTGGAGGAGAGAGGGACCTTTAACGATAGAATGTGTAGGGAAGTTGCAATTTTTGTTTGTTATTGTCTACATGTTTTATTTTTGTTGAGTTTGAACATATTCATTCTTTTTGTTGTACTCCACTTTTGTAGCTTGTTTTACATTTTTTTCTCACTTCTTTTTGTTTGGTCTTGGTTTTTCTGTTGGATGTGCAATAGGAAAGGAAGGCAACATGGACAAAAAATCAAAGAATAAAGGTGAGGTTGTCATTCATATGTAATTGAATTACCTTAGCTTATATGCAATTCATTTCACTCTTTAATTATTTTGACTCATTTGTGAATCCATTTGCTAGTTTTTTCATTTATTATATGTTTTGTGTGTGGTCTCACACTCAACTATAACAATTCGTTTTGTGTAGTGAGAGACTACAGATATATAGTCTGATGATGGTACGAAATGATTTCTGTATGACAGGATGATTTGTGAGCCATATTTTTCCTACATAAGAATATTATTGTCCTTTAATCGACCAAATATTATTTTTTTTGTGAATTGATTTATCCTTTGTCATGGCTTTTAGTGTAGTATGATCTTGTTAATGGGTGTGAGATTTGAGTATTTTCAAAGAACTTTAATAGAAATTAAAGGTAAATGTTTTATTGAAGCTTCCACGATTTGGGGCTTGTTGTTCATGGTTATGACATTGTAAGGGCGTATAGGTGCGTGTATGATTAATTTGTCGCTTTGTATATTTGTTATTCATTTTCTCTTCTAGTTTATTTGCAGTCTCTTATATAATATTACTTTGTGTAGTGAATGACTATAGTTGCGATGTCATGGATGTTTTCTTGCTCAACATCACATACCACCCACAAAACGTGCTTTGTAAGAGAGGAGGTGGTGGGTCGGCCAGAACGGAATCTTGACCATCCAATCGATCAACCATCGATGTTAACATACAACATCAGCACTTCTTGTGGACCACAGGATGTTCGTTGTTCAATATGTTTGGATATGCTTAGATTCCTTTTTTGGAAAATTTACATCTTATGAAAACATTGTTTGTATTACTCGTAGTAGAAGTACAATTTGCTTGTTTTTCCATTTATTATATGTTTTCTATACGGTCTCACACTCAACTATATCGATTTGCTTTGTGTAGTGAGATACAATTATATAGTCTATAAGTTTAGTGAAATGCTCCTAGACATTGATGCCTTGGCAACGAGCTTGGATTGAATGCTTAGCCTATTTTTCCTATAAAGAAGAATATTGTCCTTTGATCGAAATTTGAAATATTTGTTTTTTGTGAATCGATTTATACTTTTGGCCATGGCTTCAGCCATAGTATGATCTTGTTAATGGGTGTGAGGTTTGATATTTTCCGATAGCTTTGATACATAATAAAGGGAAATGTTATATTAGACTTCATAATTTTAAGACTTATTTTCATGGTTGTTCTGCTTTAACATGTGAGGAAAGCGGAGGCCACATGTGTATGATTAATTTGTCACTTTGTATGTTGTTATTCATTTTCTTTCTTGGTTATTTGTGACCTCATATATAATATTACTTTTGCGATGAGTGACTATGGTTAGGTGTCTAGGATGATTTTAGCGTGTGTTTTCTTACTCCACATCACATACACCCCACACAACGTGCCTTGTAGAGAGGTGGGTAAGGTGAGCGAACAACATCTTACATTACACAACGTGCCTTGTATTATTCGTAGTAAGAAGTACATCGAATTTATAAAATTTATATTTTTATGAGATATAGCACATAATATAACTAGACCTAAATTAAGTTGCATGAAATGTTCATACCTTCAAACTCTCTGGTTTACATTCTATTAGAAATCTAATATTTTATTTTATATCTAGTGATGACAATGGCACATTTCTATTGAGCATGAATGCATCAAATACAAAATGGACTCTCTATACTGTCTCACTTGATCTTAAAGGAAGGTGTGTTTCTTATTGCGATTAATTATTGTGTTCGACTATATTTAGTTTAAACATTGTAATTCTATAATATCTTATTTGTATAAATTTGTAGATGACATTTTGATGAGCACGTAGTGGAATGCAAAAGAGAGGTGTCTATCATTATAAACAAACTCTGAGAAATTCATGTTTCCTGTATGAATAATTATTGGTTTTAGGAAATATGCTTACCGTTACTAATTGTGTGTATATTTTAACTTTATTCAATACTTTTTTCCTTTCGACAAACGAGGAAACACATTGTAGAAGAGATGATTTGCAAAGGATATTTGCAATTTTCTTTGTTTCTTGGTGTTTATGTTTTGTTTTAAAAGGGATTTTGAGCATGGCCATGCTTTGGGTTGTAATCATTTTCCTTCGTTTTTTTTTTGGCTCATTTTTTATAGTTTGGTCTTGGTTTCATTTGGTTGTGTTGTACTCGTTTTGCTTGTTTTCTTGTTTGTAGTTTGGTCTTGCTTTCATTCAGGTGTTCAAGGAAATGAAGAAGCAAACAAAGAATGAAATGAAGGAAATGAATGAGAGATGATGGAGGTAATGGGTTATTCTTCATAAATGAAGGTGATTTAACATACCTATATGCGGTGCATTTCACTTAAAAGTATATTTTGCTAATTTGTGCCTACTGCTTGTTTGTTATTCGGTTTATTATGTGTTATCTCTTGCTCTCATAATCAGCTATAATGATCTTCTTTATGTAGTGAATGACTACAGATTGTATAATCCAATGTTGGTGAAGATACACTAGAAATTCTACAAACTTGGCACAAAATGATGAGTGAGACCTTCTTTTCTCACAAAATACTATTGTCCTTTAATACATTGAAATATTTGTTTCTTACATGATGATTTATCCTTTTGCAATGGTTTTGAGGTATGGTCTTGTTCATGTGTGTGAGATTCAAGAATTGTTTCTAAAACTTTGATATGAAGAAATAGAAAAGTTATACTTAGGTTCATCTTTAGTGCTTATTTTTCATGATTGTTGCTACTAATATTAACAAAGGGAGGGGAAATTTTGTGTATGGTTAATTCAAAGACACGATAGCTTATTGAGTTTTTCACGACACTCCAAAATCTGGTTTGAGTCTAAAAGCATGAACAAGCACATTGATGTAACAACACTCCTACTTTCTGACGAAATAAAACTCATGTGAGCGCATGTGACTTGATGCCAAGATGCGAATGCCGCTCTCGTTGAACAAGTAAAACTCCTCTCTGAGAGGAGCACTTGAAATCCCAGGGATAGGGTTGAGATCTCCCTCGGGGAGACACTAGTGTGCTAACAACATTCTTAGGCGGGCTAAACGACTCAAGCGTGCTCAGTCGTAAAGACCCGGAAAAATCATAATTCGCAAGAATGATTTTCATGGGCGCCTCACCCCCTTCTTATTCTTGTGAAACCCTACATCTTTGGGTTCACTCATTAATACATTCTACTTGGCCCCTTGACTTTCACACTTCTTGCACACATCCTAAGGTCCACTCATTAATTGTCTTTGCTACTTGGCTTCCTTGGCTTTCCTGCTGCTTTGTGCCTTTTTGGCCCAGTACATGATGTCATTAGCTCTAGAAAAAGTGGTTTTATTCTAGCGGCAGGTTTATGGGTCCCTTCACCCTTTGTTACCTACTAAACTTAAGAAAAACAAAATTGGCAAAAATTAATATTTCTGGTGGGCACGTCGGCTAATTGGAATATTATGATCTCCATAAACGTTGCTTGCCCTCAACAGTGCAAAGATGGATGTTGCGAAATTTTCTCCTCTCCCAGTGGCATCTTCATTTGAAATTTTCCATACGATCGGATATTCTTTGACTACCTTGCTCCTTAGTTGCCTCTCTCGAGTGTCCTGGAAATAATTCTACGGCTATGGAAAATAAATGCCCCTCATCATCCAATGATCGAGTTCCTAGTGGCAACACGTGCCCAAGAGCCTGAACGCCAGACATGAAAAATGTTGTGGATCCTGCGTCCCCCAATTGGCGACTCCAACTCATATACTGCCTACCTCCCCAACACGTCGAATCCTTTGTATGGCCCATAAAAGCGAGTTTGAGCTTCTTAGCTCCGGGTTGCTTATTTTCTTGCTTATATGGTGAAGACGGAGGTAGACCAAATCATCCACCTCAAGAAACTACCTCTCCCTGTGACCTTCAGTGCCCGCATAAAACTTTGCGCAGTTGCCAACGTTGCAGCTGGGTTGTCCTTGAGACCACGGAGTATGTCTGGCTTTCTCTCTGAGATCCGATCCCTTGTACAGGGCCTTGCTTGCTCAAACATCACATAAGCAAGGTTAAATCATCATAACAATAAAGCATAAAACGACGACATACGCTCGACATGTGAAATGTCGTCTTGTAGCGATATTCTCCCAAGTGAAGTGAACACAACCGAGGCCTGCAGCTACCACAGGACATGATTCACTTAAGTAGCCTTCCGGCCACTTGTTATTATCTTTAATCGTCACATCCCGTTGTAGTGTCCTTTGATGCGGGTTTCTTTCATGCCACACCAAGCCGAAAAGCTCTTCTGCTAGTACCCATGAAACGGTTGTCCACATCCTTTGGCCCATGGTCTTGGAAGACAGAGCCACGAATATCCCGAGAAAAATAAGTCGGCCACTGTCAAGTAGTGTACGTGTGGAGATGGTGAAGAAAGTGTATGCATAGGTCAATCGATCAACAACCACATAGATACAATCACACTTACTGCACCTGGTAAACCGAGATGAAATCCATGGAAATGCTCTCCCACTTCGTGTCGGGAGATAGAGAGCGACTACCTGTGACCTCGCGGGATTGCTCCAGCTCCCCTTTGTTCCTCGACAAAACTTCGCACTCACGACATGTGGGGGTATGTCCTCTTTGAGGCCTCTCCATGAGAACCCTCTCACGATGGCTCAATATGTTTTAGTGAAACCAACTGACGCCTGAAAGCGGCAAGTCATGTGCGCATGCAAAATCTTCTCCTTGGTAGAGAGGCCACATCGAAAATCCGCCTACCGCCAATAGATGAACTCATCCATCACCCAATACGATCACTTGTCCATCCCAGTGCCCCACAAAGCGAAGCGGTCCCAGAATAATCTACCAATATTTTGAGCCCTCCAATACGCATCAAGGCTCATAAAAGACAACGTTGTCGGCCTTTTGAGACAAGCTATTCGCACCGCATTGTTCTTCCTTTTGACATACTAGTTGTCAAAATCGTGAAGCCTAGATTTTCTGACCCGCTTCTATTGTCTCTTTTGCAATTGTTTGCTCAAGGAAGAGGCTAAGAATTTGTTGTGAGTGCAATCATACCGAAATACATTTACCAAATACTGTGGGAACAGCCCAACGCATGCATGATGACCAACATCTCTTTATGCATTATATTGAATACAACATCTCATGCGGCGATAGCTTCGACTCTTAAAAGCTATACCGAGATGGCCCCATGCATCGAATATGTCGACTCCCTCACTGACATCACATTCCAACAGTTTAGCAGTGAAATGCGGCAATGCCAACAGGCTTGCTCATAACCTCAGCAGGCCTTTCAAAGGCCCCTCTGCGTAACGTCTTGTCCAGCAGAGAAGGCCCTTTCTTGGTGAGGTCCGTGAGGAGTGCTGCCAGTACTATTGAAAATCCCTTCGAAAAACTTCCTATAGTAGGTGCAAATATTCTTCGACAGGGATGCATGCATTTTTGGTTTCGGCCAATCCGTGTCGAATCTTCTCCTCATGGATCCTTACTCCATCACTCGATGAGCATCTCTGTGAGTCAAATTAGCACTTGGATAACTTGGCATAGAAATGTCGGCTCCTCAAGATATGCAATACAACCTCAATATGTTGCAAGTGTTCCTCTCATGTGCGGTTATGAATGGAAATGTCGTCGAAAGAATGCCGGCTAAAACTTCATAACGAGGCCACGGAAGATGTGGTTCCTTACAAGGCGGGAAAGTGGTCGGAGCACCAAGAACTTCAGTAGCCATAGTGGTGTCCCAGGTTCTGAGTCTTGGTGACATCTTGGTCCCTCACCTTGATTTAATGGTACTACGACCTCGGATGTGGATCTTGGAAAATAACCGTTCCCCCTCAATTCATCCATTGGCTCATCGATCACAAGAGATGGTCTCGGTTCTTCATGGTTTTATTATTTAGAGCCACGTAGTCGTGCACATCCGTAGGTGCCGTCCCTTCTTCACCAACACTCTGAAGAAGCAAAGGAGCTAGTGTTGAGCGGATGTGTCCTAATGCGAAGAGCTAATGGATGGCTCTCTCAATCTCATCCTTGTAGGCCTTGGGGTGCCTATAGGGAGTGGTGATCACTTCTTGGATCCTTGCTCCAACTCAATAGTGTGCTTGAACCCTCGGTCGCTGGTGGCCGCTGGTGGCTCTCCCCGGTAATTTGTGGGGTGGCGGTCCCATAGGCACGTAGGGATGTACGGTGCCTGTGACTCATTGCCTACGAATATGCCACTCCCCTTACTCTATGCCCCCCTTACGGTACCTCCATTCGGTCGGCCATAGATTATGCAGGGTGGATATGTGTGCATGCCTTTGATCATCAGGCGCTTCCGGGATTCTTCTTGTAGTCACTCCATCTCCAATGTCTCCCAATTTTTAGTGACCTTTCCCAGTGGCATAATCAACCACTTTGCACACCAAATATCACATAGGTGTACGGGATGTCAATATGAAAAAAATGATCAAGATCACCGTATATGTTCCCATGATTCACATGAAATCTTTGAACATATCTACGCCTTCGACCACGTAGTCCTGGCAAGACTAATACGGAGAAGCCATCAAAACTCTTGGTTGGTATGCCCTTCCTACGCACTAGTTGAGTATCAATGAAATTTTGTGTCATGACCCCTCTGTCCACCAATGCGTAACATCATCTTTTATTTGTCCTTGGTTAATGCCTCGGACTCTCATGTGCCCAATGCTTGAACTCCTTGCATGGATGCAAGGAATTCTCTGATGAGTCATTCTCTCCTCCTCCTGGCAATTGGGGGCTGGTGGTGGATCTCCTCGTTGCATCAACATTGGCATCTCCTTCCAACTCCTCTGTGCCTCTTCTTCTCCATCACTCCCCCCCCCCCCAATCAACAGTTTTCCTTCCCTGTGGCACAACTTTGATGACTTGATGCCCATGGGTCTGGCAAGTGAATCATAGTTTCCTTCATCTCAAATTCTCGGGGGTATCATCATCCAAAGGCCCTCGGCCATGGTTCCCCTTACGTCATGGAGCCCTCTTGTCTTTCCCCTTGGTGGAATGTTGGTTTTTCGGGGGAGCAGACTTTGTCCTTGGCAAAGACTCACACATGGGTCCACGGCCACTCCCAGGCGACGTACGGAAGTGTCGTTGATCCCCAGTGGGTCGACTAGCCCATCACAGAGGCTCCACCAATTCATCTATTAAACATATAGACCCTCCACCGGCACGGGCAGATCTGGAACCATCATTGGGAGCTGAACTTGGAGGTATAACTCTGCAGGTGCCTTGTATGTTTGAGCTTGGCCAACTCGACAAAATGTTCTTTCGGGTCCTTGATTAGCTTATCTCTACTAGTCTCGGGTGAATTCGCATACGCGGTCACCCTGCGTGACCCAATGTGGTCATCCATGGAACCAACAATCATGAGCTTCCCCTTCAAGGTGCAACGCTACCACTTTGATAGCCTCTACCTCCTCCTTGGTTCAGGCGGAAATATATTTCCCAGCTTCTCCATCAAGCTTTTGCCGTACTCTTTGATGACCCATCAAAAGTAGGCGGAGATAAACTATGCAGCGGTACTTTACAGGTCGTTGCCCTATGTGTACCCACCTACTTTGTTATATTTGTGGGATCTACGGGTTGTCCCTCAGGATGACAAAATTCATGCCCAAGACCAATTGATCTCCCCGAACTCTTGCCCATGTGTCATGTATGTGAGGCTACAAAATTGTTTATGCGAAACCCTCTTTGGCAGCAAATTTGGTTATCGCCTCCTACATATTAAGTTATTAATAAAATTTCAACATTAACATCGAAGTAAACACATTAACAGTTCTTCATAGATAGAGATCTAAACTAAATACATGCACATAGACAAAGTGACACACAAGGTTTTCGTAAGCTTGTCCCTGAAAGAAGCCAAATATGGGAAAGCAGGTCTTTTGAACAACGGAAAATTTATATTGTGCGTAGATTCTGAGTACAATAATCTGGGCATCTTCTTGGTTAACGTGAGGAGAAAACAAAAATCTGCTGACAGCCACCTCGGTTGGAGGCAGAAAAGCGGCGGTTACACCCTCATCACAGGGATATCTGAGCTCGACCGCACCACGTGGCCAGAAACCCCAACACTACGAAGCCCTCAGTCTATTACGCTGGCACATTTGGTGCCCCTACGCGTCTCGGGAGGAGACTGCGTAGCTTAGGAGGCGGTGACCGATCCTGCCTTTGGCAGCATTCTAGCTCTTTGATTGAGGGGAAAATATGAGGGATATGTCCCCTCCCTGTGCAAAGTGTTCAAGCCCCAGGAAAGCCTTTGCAGGTCAGCTTGACCATAGAAGACGATTGAAACCTCGATTGATGCCATTCACTCCGCTTGCCCTAGCCCCGATGGACGATGAACTTAATTGACAACCTCGCCTTTGCCTTTTGGGCACAACGTATACTTGAAGCCCTGCGTTCTTGGAGTTGCGGCATAAATGCCGATGCTCCTTTGCGCTTGCCTAACTACTTCTTGCGTCTGCCTCTTGCGACTCTTGGCTGGGATCGGATCATCCCATAACCCAGCCAACATTACTGCCTACATTGCCCAATTTGAAACATGCAAAATTCTTAGCAAACCACGCCTTGAAGTCCGGCGCAGATCTTAGTGCTGCACTTGCTGAGTGTGTGTGTTCTCAAGCCGACCCCAACCTTTCCTTTACACTTTTCTTGTTGGAAACCAATGGTCGTAGTCTAATCTTGATTCAATGGCTAAGATTAAGATAAGTTCTGCCGGGTGGCTGCTTCTAGAAATTCTTGTAGAGCAGCCTAGAGTCTGTAGTCTCGGTGCTCTGCCATTGTGTGTTCTCCAATGACCCCAAACCTTTCCTTTATACTTTTCTTGTTGGGAAACCAAACATTAGAGAATCTTGATTCGATGGCTAAGATTAAATGAAAGCTTGATCCATGTGATTTATCATTGCCATCACATGTTTAGATTAATTACCTTTAATATTTTATTTTTCCTAAGTGAGACTTAGGGTCCTTAATTAAAAATATTAATTAATTAATTTTCTCTCAGAACGATGGAAATTCTCAAATCCTTTCTGATCTTGGGAGATCTCATGTACTCTAGTCCTCCACAAAGTTTGAGGCTAGAGAGCATACGAGCTACCCCAACACCACAAAATCTCAACACTCCCTCTTAGCGAGGGAAAGTGCGCCAGGACATCACTACTTCACCTCGAAGTATTGCAGTCTGCGAATTGTGCGTCTACGCGGCCGATGCCTTTCAGCGCCTTCATCAACTGGCTACTGCTGCTATCCCGTCTTGCTACCCATTACGCGCCCACGCACTTTGCCACGCTCCTTACTACAACTCCCTCTCGATGTTTGTTGCATTGTGTTGCTTGCTACTGCACAGCTCAATTCTTGAGAAGCAATTGAAAACTCTTGCCAATCTTTGTGAGACAGAAGTCGGTAGAACATCCTCATCCTTCGAAGCTCCATAGGGCATTGCTGTCTTTCTTTTCTTATCTTCTTGAAGCCAATGCGATGTTGTGGCTACGCCTTTAAATGAAAACCAACTTTGCGATCTTGACTGCTGATCCACATCAACCCCTACCTTGCCTTTCACTGTTGCACGCCTTTGCTCCCTCTCGACATTATTTCCTTGGCACAGTCCCATCTGATTCTGCATCCTTGCTCACTTGTCACACTCACAGTCTTAAGGCTCATGCTTACGGATGTGATCTAAGAGTTAGGCTACTCAGAGGATCTAACCACCACTCTCAAGCTACTCTGAATCCATGTCGCCCGCTTTTGTGGTTCATGAGCGCTCATGGCTAAATCATCTTGAGCCATCGTCTACCACAACGACCTTGGGCTGACTTCCTTGTCCTTCTTCTTTTTGAGGACAATTCTTTGGCGAAATGTCCTAGTTCGCCTTGCTGAGAGCTGCCAGTCTTGAGCCAGTCTACTTCTTTCTCCCTTGCTACCTCTTTGATGCCAAGCCTACATCTTCCTCTTCCTTCTTCACTTTACTTGGTCTAGTGTTATGCGGCTCTTGGTAGACGAAACAAAGTTCTTCTTGACGGAGGATAAGCCCACATCTTGTCTCTCGGTTAGGGTGATGCATACACCCAGATACTTTGAATAAAAAATTTCTTGCTTCCAAGCTCAGCCGTAGAGACACAAAGGTCACCCATACGATCCAACACCATGACCCCAATCTAGGACTTCCAAGATTGCCCTTTCTTTGCAATTTGTCTTGTAAAATTTTCCTTATCGAGGGCTGAGCAACCTGACAATTGCCATTAACAAAGACCATGACGATTCTAGGAGCTTCCAGAATGCACTTGCCTAATAGCCACCCAATTTGTCTCCTTAAATTGTGCGGATTGGAAGCTATTCCAAACAACCACCAATGGGAATAAGTGCGTTCTATATCCCATTTGTTTTAGGCTAATTTTGTTGTTGTTCGGACCTTTGAACAAGCCTTCTCTTTTCCTTTAATACATCACCCTCTCTAAATGCTCAGAAAACAAGGAACAACTTGACCTTATACTTGAATTTCATCAAATACAAAGTTCGTTATAAGATCGATATTTACATATCTTTCCAAGCTTCTACATAGCAGGCTTGGAAACGATTGGCCTGCGTGCAATTTGGCAAATTTATAAATTCACAGGATAAACTCAACCTTATGTACACAAATCCACTCTCCAAATGAAAGTTGTTGAAGCAACAAATGCTTTTCAAAGTTCACAGCAAACTAAGTAACCCCTTCCCCTTGACATACAGACAATTGAAAAATTTAGGAGATCACGAAGTATCGAGCAATTGAAGAAACCCCAAGATCACCTTGACTCTTCAATCAATCAATCATCGTGCTAAGATACTGCTGTGTGCCCTTGTGGACCAGGATTTCTGTGTACAATGAGTTTAGATATGCGTGAATTCCTTTAGAAAAATTTACATCTTACGAAAATATTGTTTGTATTAGTCGTAGTAGAAGTACAATTTTGCTAGTTTTTTCATTTATTATATGTTTTCTATGTAGTCTCACACTCAAGTATATCAATATGCTTTGTGTAGTGAGAGGAGGCCACAATTATACCTCATCTATGAAGGTCAAGGAGAAAGATAACACACAAACATTCTACCAACACAACTTGGATGATTGGTTAGCCATATATTTTCTACATAAGAATATTGTCCTTTAATCGATTGGAATATTTGTTTTCTTGCTGATCAATTTATCCTTTTTCATGGCTTCAGGGGTAGTATGATCTTGTTATTAGGCGTGAGGTTTTGATATTTTCCAAAGAAATTTGATACAAAATAAAGGGAAATGTTATATTGAGCTTCACACTTTCAAAGGCTTATTGTTCATGGTTGTCAGCTACTATAACATTAGGCGAGGGAGAACATGTATGTGTATGACTAATTTGTCACTCTGTATATTTGTTATTCATTTTCTTTCATAGTTTATTTGTGATGTCATATATAATATTACTTTGTGCGGTGGTTGATATTGCGATTATGCAGAAATGTTATATGTTATATTGAGCTTCACAATTTACAAGACTTATTGTTCATAGTTGTTGTTGCTATAACATGTGAAATGACAGGTATGTGGATGAATTAATTTGTAAACTCTGTATATTTCTTATTCATTTTCTTTCGTGGTTTATTTGTGATCTCATATATAATGTGCACAGTAACGGTGAGTGACTATAGTTGCAATGTCTAGGATGGTGCAACATATGTTTTCTTGCTCCCGGCCCATGCAGACCCCCACACAACGTGCCTTATAGAGGAGGTGGGTAAGGATGAGCAAACAACATGCCGACCCCATTAATCAATCAATATCGTGATAACATCGCAGAGTATTGCCTTGTGGACCTGGGTTTTCGTTGTTCAATATGTTTAGATATGCTTAGATTTCTTTTCTCGAAAATTTTACATCTTATGAAAACATTGTTTGTATTACTGCGTAGTAGAAGTCGTCTAGTTTATAAAATTTATATTTTTGAAATATAGCACAAAATATAATTGGACTCGAACTAGAGTCGCATGACTTGGATTGGAAATTTAATATTTTATTATATATCTAGTGAAAATGGCTTGTTCCATTGAGGGTGAATACATGAAATACGAAATGGACTCTCCTTTTATATAACGGAGTCTTAAAGGAAGGTGTGTTTTTCTTATTACCAATTAATTATTATATTCGACTCTTTAGTTTAACTTATCTCATGATTCTAATATCTTATTTTGTATCTGTTGTAGATGGCTTGTTTGATGAGCGCGAACAAGTTGAATACAAAGAAGATAAATAGGTTGGAAACAAACTCAGGGGAGGTTTTGTTTTCTATTATGAATAATTATTGAGTTTGAAATATGTTTACCATTACTAATTGTGTCTATTTTTTCAGCCTTATTCAACCCTTTTTCCTTTCGGTAGAGGAGAGCACATTGTAAGATGATGTGCAAAGGGATATTTACCAATTTTTGTTTGTTCTTGTATGCACTTTTTTTTTGGTTGTAAATGCGAGTTTAAGCATGGCCATGCTTGAGTCGCCACTCTTTGTTGCCATTTTTTTGGAGCTTATTGGTCTTTGTTTCATTTGTTGGGTGTGTTGTACTCGTTTTCCTTTGTTTTCCTTTATTTCACATTTATTTTAGATTGGTCTTTCATTATTTGGTGTGCAAAAGGAAATGAAGGAAATGACAGAAAGAAATGAAGGTAGCCGATCAGAGAAAATGAAGTTATTTTCATAAATGAAGGTGATTTAACATACCTATATGCAATGCATTTCACACTTAAGTATCTTTTTAGTAATTTGTGGCTCCACTTGTTCGTTATTCGATTTATTATGTGTTATCGATGCTCTCATAATCAACTATAATGATTTTCTTTATGTAGTGAACGACTACTGGTGTATAATCTACAAAAGTCAAGTGGTGAAGATACACTAGAAATTCTACAAACTTAACAAAGGATGGGTGGAGACCTACTTTCCTCTACAAATACTATTGTCCTTTCATACCTGCTAGAAATCCTTATTTTTTTCACAACGTTTATCCTTTTAAAATGGTTTTGAGGGAGTATGATCTTGTTCATGTGTGTGAGTTTCAAGTTTTTCCTAAAACTTTGATATGAAAGAAATGAAAGGATTATGTGAGTTCCACATCTCTAGTGCTTATTATTCATGATTCATGGTACTATAATATTAGCCAAGGAGGAAGTTACGGTATGGTTAATTCAAGTGTAAGCTAGTTGATTTTTCTGATACTCAAAGATCAACTATAATACATACACTCAATTGCAACAAACTGCTTTTCCCAATGAAATAACAATAATTAGATGCTTTAGTGCACATGACAAATTTTAACTTTTTAAACCCTCTACTCGCTATGGCCACAAACTATAATACACAACGGTCGTGGGGCTCATACTGAGATCATGGCCCTTGCTCTGACCACGATGTAAAGGACTGTAGGGCATGGTGTCAATTTCTGTGACCATAATCTACCACAAACAAACACACTTGACGTACTTGTTGACAACAACACTGACTATACCCCCTTTAATCAATGTACCTTGAACACATCGTAGTCCTCTTTAGCTTCCCAATCTCTGGCGATCAACACTTGCATCTTTAGCTTCACACCTGATGATCACAACTCATACACAGCGTCAACGAACTTTTAGCTCCATGATCTGCCCTCATGACCTTCCTAGGTCCTTTAAGTCTACTCCTTGGGTCCTTTTGGATGCCCTCTTGTTAACCATATGGAATCTTTCATAAGTGAAATAGGAGCTCCATTACTCTTCCTCCTAATAACCCTTTGATTCCTTCATGAACATTGTGCCAGTCTTATAGACTACCCACTTATCAGCACGTCCTGGAGTATACAGATGCTCCATAATCTTTGCTCCTAAGTCACACGAGATCTAGCCCTCTCTGATACCCTTTCATTCTTCAAGAGTCAACCCTTGGGATTCATTACCAATACAATCAACACGTGACCCAATTTAGGATTTCCAAGTGTCTTTGTTAAATAATTTGTCTCCTTAAATTGTCCATATCTAGAACTTATTCCAAACAACCTGCTTGTTAGATGCATTCTAAAAGTTGCAAAATTACCCATACCAGGTCAACACCATGACTATTATAGGGCTTCCAGGCTCTACCCTTTCTTTTACGAATTTGTCTCCTTAAATTGTCAGACCAGGAGCTATTCCAAACAACACCAACGGTGATGAATGTGTTCTATATGTATTACTACATTTAATTACAATTGTTGTTCAAGCGTTGTCGTTGTCCTTCATCTCAGGCTTCTACCCCAGTCAAAAAGTCATATGCCTCCCTTTCTGGGTCTCAACCCTCTTCCTTCATCGCTAGATCCAGACTATTCTCTGCTAAGATTTGGGCAAACCATCAGGATGGCTCTCTGCATTGGAAGAAGCCCCTAACAAGACATATCAAAATTGTTGTCCAAAACATATTTGTCAACCCTCCAACGTTAACAATCTATCTCCTTAAGGTATACATGCCCAGCTTGCAAGCAACCACCGTCTGGTCATTTTTCGTGAGATTAATATCCCTGGGCTTGCTTCATATGTTTGTCGACCCAATTCTAGGTTATCTCGGACTTGTGATACCCTTCTTCCAATCTTGTACTTGTTTCATTGGTCCTGGGCACATGCGGTGTTACGTACGACTTTCCTCCCAATCCTCACGGAATACCAAACAACCTTATTTTAGTTGTTTTGGCCTCTAATAAAGTCTGAGGAACTCTGCGGCTAGATCTACATAAGCTGCTTCTTTATTAGCCCATAAGTTTCAACCCTTTTCACAAGTCTCTTCCACTACTTGGATGCAAAGACTTGCCACGACACCTACCAAACTCAACCAACATCCTCCTTGAAGTTGAACCGAAGGCATGATACAAAAGGCAAACACAAAACCATTCTTCTTGCTGCGTTATCTAGATCAAATTCTTGAGGTATGCGATCTTAACAATTTCAATCCTCACACAAGGAAAGAATTGCACTTGTTTTATAATCAAATAGGTTTATGACTTCCCTTCTTATAGTTTCTCCTTGAGGTTAGACTTTGCCCTCAAATGGTGTCTTTCCAAGCTTAAGTGACTTGAAGTTTCTAGACAACCCCTACTAACCAGGCAAATTAATTTTTCATTTGATCAGAGACTAACAATGTAATATGTAGGGTCACCCTTGCTCCTATAAGGGGCTCTCACTTGCAACATTGAATAAATAATAATTCATTTTTTAAATTTCACACCCACACCTTGGGTACAAAATATACACCAATGCTTGTGTTCTTTGCCCACAAAGAGCCAAAGGCTTAACTTTTAATGGTCTGAAACTCACACAAACTTGACATGAGTGTGGTTTGCGGTATTGACTCCTTCATCAATAGAGATCCAATCCTATAGAGAAGCACATTTCACTTAACCTTGCACTTCTATGCGGGAGATAAGTACGAGATATCTTTGAGAAGCTTCAATGAAATCACATCTCCCAAAGAACTCTTTGAGATCATCTCTTATTTTTGCGGTGGGAATCATTAAATCCAAAGCATTTTTATCATGAAACCCCTTTAATTTTGTGTTGTGTAGACATAAACATGATGGTGTAGCAATTAATTGTGCGGCTTTATACCTTGTTAGATTGTTTCAATGTATACTACTATAAGAATGGAAGGTGGGGTCAATGTTTGCACTTTAAATATAAAACTAAATGAGATTTTTATGATGCGTGGAACAAACAATGAACGAAGTCGGGGACTCAGATTATGAAAGGACCACCTTTGTATTGGAGTTATTTAGTAAATACAATCTCAAATAATCACCAATTTGTATAAGCGACATTAATCTTGAAAAGAGAAAAACTTGTGAATAAGATACCCGATTTCTTGTATGGCAACTCATGACTAAAACATACTTTAAAAGTACTATTTTAGGAGATTCGTTTTGTCGGTTGTTTACTAGCAAGGTTAGCAAAGGTGTGGAATCTATATTGCCCTGACATAGAAACAACGTTTTTAATGATTCCTCGACATGCATTGTTGGCCTAATCCTTTTGTAGGCTTCAAATATAGATTGAAATCACCACCCTAGTTGCACAATCCTCTATGGCCCTTTGTTTTTATCGGACACAACAAAGTTGTAAGCTAACATGATTGGCAAAGCAATTGTATTAGTCCATCGGCCTATCACTCCTATGTGACATTGCAAAAATATGCGTTGAATTCTGAAACTGAAATGTGCGAAGTAGGTAAGCTTTCATATCCTTGAAATTTCTTTCTTATGGAATAATTTCCCCTCTTTATACATATTAAATACAAAGTTAAATATAAGTCACTCCAATTTACATAGGTCATCACCAATGAAGTTCATATCAAGCTCAATGAGCAAATGTTTCTCCAATTTTCAGTTGACAATATTACCTTCAATGGCCAGACCACGAAGAACATTGCGACTACAATTATAGAAAATCTGAGTAGGTACTATTAAATATGACCAAATCTCCCCTTTTTCCCGGTAACTTTTGTTGATGGCTACTCATGACATCAGGCCTTGAGGAAAACCCTCTTTAAATGCTCGAAAACGAGGGAACAACTTGACCTTATGCTTGAATTTCATAAAATAAAGGATTCGTTATAAAGTCGATATTTACGTATCTTTCAACTTCTACATGTAACTTAAAGCATTTAGGTATTGATGCAATTTTAATAGGTTATAATCTGATAGCTCGACATTATGTACACAAATCATTATCCAAATAAGAAGTTGTTGAAGCAAAAATGTTTTCCCCGAAAGTTCTAGCTTGAAACTAGTAATCGTTTCCCCTTGACATATGAGGAAATTGAAAAATTCTAGAGAATGCCCAAAGTATTGAGCAATTGAAGAGCAGAGATAACCTAGAAAGGTATCAAGAACCATCCACAAACCATAAGCGTTAGTGCTAGTCATAAAAATTGGGTGGTAACCCACTTCAATAAAAATCGTCTCCTCTACTATGAATATATTGAAACAAACAACCAAAAAGTTGGCCTTCACATGAGTATCTGGAAGATTATTCATTGATTACTATGACATGTCTATCTTGGATTAATCGAATTTATATTGATTTTAATATCTTATTATGTTTTGTTGTAGTGTCTTGTTTTTGGTGAGCACAAGTAAGTGGAGAAACAAAGTAGATTAATCGTTCTAGAACAAATTCTATAGAGTGTGTTTGCTATACAGACAATTATTGGTTTTGAAATATATACCATTACTATTATGTTTGGATTTTAATGTTATCCACTGACCACTGCTGAGTTCGGAAAGGGAGAGAACAACACAATAGAATGTGTACAGAAATCTGCAATTTTTTGTTGGTTATTGTCTACATGTTTTGTTTTTTGTTGAGTTTGAGCATAAATTCATTCTTTTTATTTGTACTCCACTTAGCTTGTTTACATTTTTTTCTCACTTCTTTTTGTTTGCTCTTGGTTTTCTTTATTGGATGTGCAATAGGAAAGGAAGGCAACATGGACAAAAAATCAAAGAGGCAGGCTGAAGGAGTTGTCATTCATAAATGAAGGTGAATTACCTTAACTATATGCGATACATTTCACTCACAATTATCTTTCGCTTGTTTGTGAGATCCATTTGTTCGGGTTTTAGTTTATTATATATTTTCTATGTGGTCTCACACTCGGCTATGTCGATTTGTTTTGTGTAGTGAAGGCCTGATTGTATAGTCTATAAGGTCAGGTAGAGATACCCTGAACTTGTTCTGTGCTTGACTTGGACGATTAGTGAGCATATTTTTCCTACATAAGAATATTGTCCTTTGTCCATTAAAATATATTTATTTTGCAAATCGATTTATCCTTTTGTCATGGCTTTAGTGTAGTATGCTATTGTTAATGGGTGTGAGATTTGATATTTTCTGAAACTTTAATACAAAATAAAATGTTATATTGAAACTACAATTTCGAGGCTTATTGTTCATGGTTATGACATTAACCAAGACGAACGGGTACATGTATGATTAATTGTCGCTTTGTATATTTGTTATTCATTTTCTCTTCTAGTTTATTTGTAATCCCATATAATATTACTTTGTGTAGTGAGTGGCTATAATTGCGATGTCATGGATTGTGCATCGTATGTTTTCTTGCTCACATCACCTTTGTACAATAAGGTCAAACGGAACAAAGCACAACGTGACCACTCGATCAATACATCGTGTTATACCAGCGTTATTTGCATTGTATTGGACCACAGGTTTTCGATGTTCAATATGTTTGGATATACTTAGATTCACTTTTCAAAAAAAATTACATCTTATGAAAACATTGTTTGTATTATTTCGTAGTAGAAGTACAATTTGGATTTGTGTTTCCATTTATTTTATGTTTTCTATGTTGTCTCACATTCAACTATATCAATTTGCTTTGTGTATTGAGAGACCACAATTATATAGTCTATGAAGGTCAAGGTGAAAGACCACCTAGACATTACGCTGTGGCTTGGATGATGGTGAGCCATAATGCACCCTGCCCCAAGAATATTGTCTTTTGATTGGTAGAAATATTTGTTTTCTTGCGAATCGATTGTCCTTTTACAATTGTAACCCAATTAGTATGATCTTGTTAATGGGTGTGAAGTTTGATATTTTCCAATAACTTTGATACATAATAAAGAAATGTTATATTGAGCTTCATAATTCCGAGCTTATTTTCATGGTTGTTGTTGCTTTAACATTAGCCAAGACGAAAGTATGTGTATGATTAATTTGTCGCTTTGTATATTTGTTATTCTTTTGTCGTTGTTTATTTGTTATCCCATATTACTTTTTGCGGTGAGTGACTATAGTTGCGGTGTCTAGGATGGTGCGAGCGTATGTTTCTTGCTCCACATCACATGCACCCCCACCTAGCGTGCCTTGTAGGAGGTGGCTAAGGTCGAACGGACAAGCATGCGGCCACGCACACAACGTGCCTCTTATTACTCGTGATAGAAGTACATTTAATTTATAAAATTTATAATTTTTTGAGATATGTCTGAGAATATAACAAGACTCGAACCAAGTTGCATGTAAAGTTCATACCCTCAAACTCTCTAGTTTAAATTCTATTAGAAATATAATATTTTATTGTATATCTAGTGACAATGGCCTCTTCCATTGAGCATGAATTATGAAATACAAAATGGACTCTCCCCTTTTATGATCTTAACGGAAGGTGTTGTTTCTTATTGCGATTCATTATTGTGTTTGACTATTTGGTTGCTTTTATTTAACGATTCTAATAGCTTATTTTGTACATCTATTGTAGATGGCTTGTTTTGGTGACATGAAGAAGTGGAATACAAAAGTGTCCATCGTTATAAAACAAACTCTAGGGGAGTGCGTTTTCTATTATGAACAGTATTGGTTTTGAAATATGCTTACCATTACTAATTGTTGGTATTATCTTCAGCTTTATTCAACCCTTCTTTTCCTGACAAAGCGAGCATTGTAGAAGAGATGATTTGCAAAGGATAATTACACAATTTTTCTTTGTTCTTGTTTACTGTTTTGTTTTTGAGTTTAGACATCGCCATGCTTTGAGTTGTACTCATTTTTCTTCATTCTTTTTTTTGGCTTATTTTTTGTAGTTTGGTCTTGGTTTCATTTGTTGGTTTTGTTGTACTTGTTGCCCTTTGTTTTCCTTTTTTTTCGTTTTTGTGAATTTGGTCTTGCTTTCATTTGTTGGGTGTGCGAAAAGGAAATAGAGAAACAAACAAAGAATGAAATGAAGGAAGCGGTGAAGAATAATGGAGAGGTAATGGATGTTATTGTTCATAAATGAAGGTGATTTAACATACCTATATACGGTGCATTTTCACTTAAAAGTATATTTTGTAATTTGTTACTCACTTTGTTTGTTATTCAATTTATTATGTTATCTATGCTCATAATCAACTATAATGATCTCATCTTTATGTAGTGAATGACTACAATTGTATAATCTACAAGGTCAATTGGTGAAGATACACTATAAATTCTACAAACTTGGCACAAAATGATGGGTGAGACATTCTGCCCTGCTCCTGCAAAATACTATTGTCCTTTAATACTGAAATATTTGTTTCTTGCACAATGGTATCTATTTTGTATTGGTTTAGGAAGTATGCTCTTGTTCATGTGTGTGAGATTAGAATTTTCTAAAACTTTGATAAGAAAGAAATAGAAAAAGTATACTTAGGTTCACATATTTAGTACTTATTTTCATGATTGTTGCTACAATATTAGCTAAAGGAGGGAAATTTTGTGTATAGTTAATTCAAGCATAAACATTGATTTTCACGACACTCAAGAATATGGTTTAGTCTAAGAAAGCACGAACAAAGCACATTCAAATGCAACAACACTTCTACTTCTGCAAGAAAAACTTTAGTGAATCAACTAGTGCACATGTCAATTTTAACTTTTAAACCCTCTAACATTATATTAAAAACTATAATACTTGATCTTGGGGCTCTTGTTCTAGAGATGTGACCTTGCCTTATAAACCATATATGAGACTGGCCAGAACCCAGTATTTGGGCAGACACTTTGGCGGGTCACTCTTGCCTCCCAATATGTTGATCAACGGCTTACAAATGTTAGAGCCTGCCACTATTCGATGATCACCTTTCGTTTTAACATGCTGAACACAGCTCGAAGGATTTGCACACTAGCGACTTTCTAGCTCCCATTAAAAGTCTACTCCTTGGCTCTTGGATATACCCTCTTATCAGCATATAGGCACTCCTTTCATAAGTAGGAACTAGAGCTCCATTACTACGCATAAGTAACATCCCATTGATTTCTTTCTTAGACACTACACTTGAGGTCTTGTGAATACCCACTTGTCATCATCCTGGATGCTCCAGAATGCTACTCCTAGAGTCACACAGTCCATCTCTAGGATGCCCTTTCATTCTTCAAATCTCAACCCACTCATGGCTTCCAAAATTGCCAGCAAAGTCAACCATGACTAATCCCGGGACTTCAAGATTGACCTTTATTTTGCAATTTCTCCCTCCAAATTTTCCATATTTAAGGGCTATTCCAGAAACCCACTAACGGTGTTAGGATGCCAACTTCTAAGGGATTCAAAAATTACTTATACATAGTCAACACCATGATTATTCTAGGGCTTCCAAGGCTGTATTTTCTCCTGCAATTGTCTCCTTAAATTGTCCGGATCTAGGGCTATTCAAACAACCCACCAACGTTGATAAGATGCTTTCACAGAAATCTTGACAGAAAATCACCCTCCTAGAGTTTGGCTTGCCCTGGCCCAGTGGGTATGCGGTACATGGGTTGAATGATGGCCAGCAATTGCTCCCAAAGCTCAAATATTGAAGGGCCGATCCTCATTGGATTCCAAGCGGAAATGCCTTGGAATTTACAAACTTCCGAACACATTTCTTTGTTGGATTGCATAAATTAGTGGGTGACTACTTTGCTATAGGAGGGAGCATGTGACGGTACGAGGATATTATTTCTTGCTCTCGTCGAACAAAAACTTCTCTCCTAAGAGCACTGAAGTCCCAGGATGAGGTTGGGATCTCCCTTCAGGAGACACCCGTGTGCTAAGCGACGCTGAGACTAGGCTAAAACAACTCCAAAGCGTGCAAGAATGATTTCCATGGTGCCCTCACCCTTCTTATTCTTTGTGAAACCATACATACTTGGGTCCACTCATTCGTGTTGCCTTTTTGGCCCCACAAGAGGCATGTTGTCCACATTAGCTGCAGAAAGTGGTTTATTCTGAGCATTGAGTCCGACTAGCCCACGCGAGCTCACCCGATCGGTCGATAAACATATACACCCTCACGGCCACGAGACATATTTGGAACCATCATGGCAGGCTTGAACTTGGAGATATAAGTCTCGGGGTGACATGTTTGTTTGAGCTTGGCCAACTTCCGACAGATGTTCTTTTGGGTCCTTTAGGTCAAACATCTCTACTAGTCTCGGAGTGAATTATGCATACGCAGTCACCTGCGTGACCCAATGTGGTCATCCCCATGGAACCCTGCTCATGACTTCCTTGAGTGCGGCGCGCTACCACCTTGACCTCTACCTACTGCCCCGCCATTTCTAGCTTCTCCAACTGACACTTTGCCATACTCTTTGATGACCCGCAGAAAAGTAGGCGAATAAATCTCGCGGTACATTGCGGAGCCATTTGCCCTACGTGTACCACCTCGCTGTTATAGGCTTGTAGGAACTACGGTTGTCCCTCCGGATGACAAAATTCATTAAAAAGATCAAGCGATCTCGAACTCTTGCTTACTTTAGTCATGTATGTGAAAATTCCTGAATATTACGTATGCGAGAAAATCTACTGATAAATTTGGTTATACTTCTCCTACATAATCAAGTTATTAATGCGAAATTTCGAATTAACATCGAAGTAAACACATTAACGATTTCTTTACGAATAAAGATCTAAAGGCGAATACACGCACATAGACAAAGTGACACACAAGATTTTAGGACAAGCTGTCTGGCTCCTTATGTGGGAAAATCGGTCTTTGAATCTTTGAAAGTTTATATTTAGTAGATTCCAAGTACAACAAATACGGAAAGACTTATTGTTCAACATGACGAGAAAACAAAATCTAAATAACGTTAAGACGGAAGCTGAGGCCCGATTCACAACCTAAAACGGGATTCCTGGGGAGCTACGTACTTTAAATGTTGATAATCTGACCTTCCTTTCACCAAGCCCTTTTTAGTTAGCTTTGCTAGCTTGTTGGTGCTCCTACGTTGCTCGGGAGGGAGCTGCGTAACCCCGGAGGCCAGGTGAAACGGTCCGCTGGCCCTTTCCTTGGCACACATAAGCCACGATGGCCTCTTGCGCCTCTGTGTGCCTTCCCCAGGCTTGCGTATTGGCTCCCTGCATTCTTGGCGATTCTTTGCTCCCTACTGTATTTGCTGGTACTTCAGCACCTGCAGGTCTTCTTTGACTCTTGGATCTGGAGATGGATCATCCCTTAGCCAATACTAGCATCGGCTTGTGTTGAAACACTTCTAAATTCTTAACAAGCCACACAAAGTCCCGACAGTCTCGGTCTTTCTACCTTGCCTGTGTGTGTGTGTTCTCTAGTGACCCCAAGCCTTTCCTTTGTCGCACTATAGTTGGAAACCCTTGATCGTGATCTATTATTGATTCGTGACTAAGATTAAAAAAGCTTGATCCATGTGATATAAGTCATTTCCATCATGTTTAAATTAATTACCTTTAATATTTTAATTTTTCTAAGTTATGTAGGGTCATAATTAAAAATATTAATTAATTAATTTTCCTCTCAAACCAGATGGAAATTCTCAAATCCCTTTCTCGATCTTGGAGATCTCATGCACTCTTGTCCCTCCACAAAGTTTGAGAGCTAGAGAGCATTTAAAACTGCCCCAAAACCCACAAAATCTCAACACTCCCTCTTAACAGGGAAAGTGCTATAAAGACAACAACGCTTCAGCCAGTCACGCATTGATCTCTGGTGTGGGTCTCTGTGACTGATGCTTGACCTCACCCTTCATCCTTTGCGCTCTTGTTGCTATCCCTCTTGTTGCCCATGGCCACCGCCTGCTCGTGCCACATCTGTCTGCAACTCCTCAATGTTGCATCGTGCTGCAGTACAACTACTGCCTTTAACTCAATTGCTTGAGAGAAACAGCTGCCAAACTCTTGCCCAATCTTTGACAGGACAAGTCGGTTGGTACATCCTCATCACGAGCTCCATAGGTTGTTGCTGTATTTGTCTTCCTTGAAGCCAGCACGTTGTTGCTGTACTATCTTCTTGAAACAACTATGACATTGTATTTCTGCCTGCGTGAAAACAAACTGCAATGCATTGTTGAAGTCACATCGGCGCCCACTGCGCTGCCATTCATGACCTTATCTTCTTCTTTGCATTTGTGCATTGCTCCTCTCAGCATTTGCTTCCGCCTTTGCTCCATCATGATTCTGCATTCACTACTCCACTTGTCCAGCTACTATCTTAAGGCTCAAGTAACACTTAGATGGCAATCCGAGTTGGGCTACTCAAAGGATCTGCACTGCTCTCTGGTTACTCTACCTTATCCCTTCGCCTTTTTGTGGTTCATGAGTGCTCATGGCTACATCATCTTCGGAGCCATCGTCGCAAACCATGACCTTGAGCTAGAAGCTTCCTTGTCCTTCTTCTGCAGGACAATTGTTGGTGAAATGTCTGGATTCGCGCCTTTGAAACACTTGATCTTAGACGAGATCTCGCTTCACTCCCTTATTGTCTCTTTGATGCCAAGTACATCTTTCTTCCTCTCCCTTCTTCACATTACTTGATCGGTGTTGTCTTGTCTCTTGGTGAACGTGAGAGTTCTTCTTGACGAGAGGATCGCTCATATTGTCGATTGGGAGGTCCGCTCTGCCAAGATACTTTGGACAAAGTTTCTTGCTTCAAGTGAGCTGATAGGGCTTTAAAATTGCCCATACGGTCAACACCATGGTAAAACTAGAGACTTCAATATTGCCCTTTCTTTTGCAATTTGTCTCCTTAATTTGTCGATATCAAGGGCTATTCCAAACAACCCACAAACAATGATAAGATGCATTCTAAAGGGATTCCAAAAATTATATACCACAGTCAACACCATGACTATTCTAGGGCATGCAAGTCTACCCTTTCTTACGCAATTTGTCTCCTTAAAGCGTGCGGTTGGGGCTATTCCAAACAACCCACCAACGATTGATAATATGCGTTCTATATCCTGTTTTTAGGGCTAGTACAACTATTGTTCGAGACCTTTGAATATACAAACCTTCTCTTGTCCTTTACTACATCACCTTCTTTAAATGCTAGAAAGAACAACTTGACCTTATGTGACTTTCATCTAAAATGCAAAAGTTTGCTATAAGATCGATATTTATATCTTTCAAAACTTCTACATGGGAGCTTGGCTTGTTAGCTCTTGATGTAATTTAATCGATTATAAATCGGGATGTCAACCTTGTGTACAAATCCACTATCCAAATAAAAATTTGTTGAAACAACAAATGTTTTTGAAAAGTCTTAGCTTGAAGTGTGTCCTTTCACTTGACATATGAGACAATTGAAAAATTAGAATGCATCGAAGTTATCGGAGCAATTCAACTAACACAGAGATCTGTTGACTCTTCAATCAATCAACCATCGTGCTAACACTTCAACATCATTACCTTGTGGACCACGGGATTTTCGGTGTTCAATAAGAAAGTTTAGATATACGTAAAATTCAGCACTGAAAAATTTACATCTTATGAAAATATTGTTTGTATTAGTCGTATTAGAAATTTTGAATTGCTTGTTTTTTAATTTATTATATTTTTCTATGTGGTCTCACACTCAACTATATCGATTTGCTTTGTGTAGTGAGGTTACAATTATATAATCTATGAAGGTCAGGAGAAGATACCTAAACATTCTACCAACACAACTTGGATGATTGGTGAGCCACATATTTTTTTCCTACATAAGAATATTGTCCTTTAATCGCTAGAATATTTGTCTTTTGCGAAAGATAATTTATCCTTTGTCATGGCTTCGGAGATAGTATGATCTTGTTAATGGGTGTGAGGTTTGATATTTTCCGGGAACTTTGATACAAAGTAAAGGGAAATGTTATATTGATCTTCACAATTTCAAGGCTTATTGTTCATGGTTGTCGCTACTCTAACATTGTAGGGAAATAGGTATGTGTATGATGGTGTCGCTCTCTTTATTTGTTATTGATTTTCTTTCATGGTTTAATTGTGATATCATATATAATATTACTTTGTGCGATTGAGTGATTATAGTTGTAGTGTCTAGGGAAATGTTATATGTTATATTGAGCTTCACAATTTCGGGGCTTGTGTTCATGGTTGTTGCTGCTATAGCATTAGCCAAGAGGCGAACATGTATGTGTATGATTAATTTGTCGCCTCATGTATTTATTATTCATTTTCTTTACATTAGTTTTTATTTGTGATCTCATATATAGTATTACTTTGTGCGGTAGTGACTATAGTTGTAATGAGTGACTATAGTTGCGATGTCTGGAGTAGTTAGCATTATGTTTTCTTACTCCACATTACATGCAGACCCCCATACAACGTGCCTTATAGAGGAGGTGGGTAAAGGATTAGAAAACACGCATACGGCCCTTCAATCAATCAGCCATCGTGATAACATACAACATTATTGCCTTGTGGACCACTGGGATTTTCATTGTTCAATATGTTTAGATATGCTTAGATTCCTTTTCTAGAAAATTTTACATGTTATGAAAACATTGTTTGTATTAATCATGAAGTAGAAGTACGTCAGTTTATAAAATTTATATTTTTGAAGTAGCACAAATGCTTGGACTCGAACTAAGTCGCATGACAAGTTCATACCTTCAAACTCTCTAGTTTAAATTCGATTAGAAATCTAATATTTTATTGTATATCTAATGAAAATGGCTTGTTCAGTGAGCATGAATACATGATACGAAATGGACTCTCACTTTTATATAACGATTAAAGGAAGGTGTGTTTGTTATTACGATTAATTATTGTGTTCGACTCTTTAGTTTAACTTATATAACAATTCTAATATCTTATTTTGTATCTGTTGTAGATGGCTTGTTTGGTAAACACAGACAAGTTGAATCTGAAGAGAGAGTGTACATCGTTTTTGAAACAAACTCTAGGGAGGTTTGTTTTCTATTATGAATAATTATTGGTTTTGAAATATGCTTGCCATTACTAATTGTGTCTATTTTTTAACCTTATTCAGCCCACTTTTTTTCTTTTACGTGATACATTGTAGAGATGATGTGCAAAGGGGATATTTACCAATTTTCTCTTTGTTCTTGTATGCATTTTTTTTTTTTTTTTTCTTTTATTTTTTATTTTTTTAATTTTATTTTGGGTTAGGAGTTTGAGCATGGCCATGCTTTGATCGTACTCATTTTGCTGTGTTCTTTTTGGGCTCATTTTTTGTAGGTTGGTCTTTGTTTCATTTGTTGGGTGTGTTGTTTTCATTTTCCTTGTTTTATTTTTCATTTTTTGTAGTTTGGTCTTGCTTTCATTTGTTGGGCGTGCAAAGGGAAATGAAGAGTAAAATGAGGAAAGAAATGAAAATTGTGATAGAAAATAGGTTATTGTTCATAAATGAAGGTGATTTAACATACCTATATCGATGCATTTTCACTTAAAAGTATCTTTTGCTAATTTGTGGCTCCACTTGTTGTTATTCAATTTATTATGTGTTATCTATGCTCTCATAATCAACTATAATGATCTTCTTTATGTAGTGAGCAGCTAAATTGTATAATCTGAGTCAGTGGTGAATATTCTAGAAATTCTACAAACTTGGCACAAAGGATGGGTAGACCATACTTTCTCTACAAAACACTATTGTCCTTTCCTTGCGAAATCTTTGTTTTGCCTGATAGTTTATCCTTTTAAATGGTTTCGAGGAGTATGATCTTGTTCATGTGTGTAAGTTAAAGTTTTCTAAAACTTTGATATGAAGAAATAGAAAAGTTATACTCGGGTTCACATCTTTAGTGCTTATTTTTTCGTGATTCTTGGTACTATATGTGTAGATAAGGAGGCAGGTTTATGTATAAGGATTAATTGAAATTAGCAAGCTAATTGATTTTTCCACAATACTCAGAATACGTTTGAGTCTAAAAACCGACACAAACACACTCAATTGCAACAACACTTCTACTTTGCTTATAAAATAACATCGGTGAATCAACTAGTGCACATGACAATTTTTAACTTTTAAACCCTCTGCTACATTTATATTACAAACTATAATACAACGATCTTAAGTCTCTAGTACTAGACATCATGGCCTGCATACAACCGATATAAGAACACAAGTAGGGCATGGTGTCCATTTGCCAAACCACCAATCTACCTAAGAAGCAAGTACATTTGACGTGGCACTGTATTGACAACATACAATATACCCCCTTTCAATCAACGTACCTTGAACACATCTGTGGTGGTTCCTCTTGCTTCCCAATCTGCTGATCTGCCCGAACTTGCATCTTTAGCTATCAACATCAATGATCACAACTCCTTTTGTTTCTTGCTTGAACTTTGGCTCTGGGAATCACCTTCACACTAGCTGACCTTCTAGGTCCATTAAGAGAATACGCTCCTTGGGTCTTACGGATATGCCTTCTTGTCAACCATATGTTTCCTTTCATAATTTGAACTAGAGCTCCGTACTCTTCCTCCTAACAGCTTGTTAATTCCTTGTGAACATTGTATAGGATACATAGACTACCCACTTGTCAACGTCCTAGATGCTCATAAAAGTTGCTCTATGTCACACTGAATCTATTCCACTCGGCTGCCCTTTTCATTCTTCGAAGGTCAACCCTTAAAGGTTAAGTACCCATACAATCAACACCATGACTATTTAGGACTTCCAAGTATACCTTTCTTCTGTAATTTGTCTCTGGTGTCCATGCTCCGGGCTTATTCCAGCTTGTATGCAACAATGATAAGATGCATTCTAAAGGGATTGCCGAAATTACCCATACCATGATCCAACACCATGATTAGAGCTAGGGCTTCAGTGCCCTTTCTTTTACAATTTGTCTCCTTAAATTGTCCGGATATAGGGCTATTCCAAACAACCACCAACAATGATAAGATGCGTTCCATATTAGGTAACATGGCTAATTACAATTGTTGTTCAAACCGTTATCGTTGTCTTCATCTCAAACTTCTACCCACAATCAAAAGAGTCATTTGCCTCCCTTTCTGGGGTCCTCAACCCTCTTCCACATCATCATAGATCAGACTATTCTTTCACTAAGATTTGGGCAAACCGCAGGATGTCTCTTGCATTGGGAAGAAGCCCTAACTAGAATATATCAAAATTGTTGTCCAAATCCTATTGGTCCAACCTCCAATATAACAATCTATCTCCTTGAAATCACACTTAACCATAGCTGCAAGCAACCACTTCGTCTGGTCATTTTCTTGATTGATATCCTGGGCCTCGCTACATATCTTTGTCGGCCCAATTCTAAGGTTATCTTAGACTGCGGTACCAACTTCTTCCAACCTTGTACTTGTTTCATTGATCCTCTAAGACATGCGGTGTTACCACCCATTTTCCTCAATCCTCACAGACCCAAAACAACCTTATTCTAGTTGTTTTGACGCTAATAAGGTACGGGGGCTACTGCTGACTAGATCACATAAGTATCACTACTATTAGCCCATACCTTTCAACCCTTTTCCATAAGTCTCTTCCACTACTTGGATGCAAGGAGCTGCCCACTTTCACCCTCACCAAACTCAGCCAACATCCTCCTTGAAGTTGAAGCGAGCATGAGACAAAAGAAAAACTACAAACCCTTCTTCTTGCTCTTTATTTGCCCTCAACATCTTGAGGTATGCGTCCTCCTTGGACTTTAATCCTCACACGAGGAAAAATTTGCACTAGTTTTATGAAGTCAAATGAGTTTGACAAATTCCCTTCTTATAGTTTTCTCATGAGGTAGACTTTGCCCTCAAATAATTGTCTTTCAATCTTAAGCCGACTTGGGATTTCTAGACAAGCCTACTAACTTGAGGAAAATTAATTTCTTCATTGGATCAATCATAACCTTAGGTCACCCTTATACATAAGGGCTCTCCACTTACAACATTGAATAAATAATAATTCATTTTTTTATTTCACACCATACCTTGGGTACAAAATGCACCAATGCTTGTGTTCTTTGTCTAAAAGGGCAAAACCTTTTGTGGTGCAAATACTGAAATCCAAGCGTGGAGGTGGTCTAACGGTGATGACTCCTTCATCAATAGAGATCCAATCTATAGACACACATTTCACTTATTATTGCACTCATATCTTTGGAATCGATCTGAGATATCTTGAGAAGCTTCCAATGATACTTTCTCCCAAAGAACTCTTTGAGATCATCTCTTATTTTTGGAGTGAAATCATTAAATCCAAAACATTTTCTATATCGCCAAAACCCCTTTAATTTTGTGTTGTGTAGACGTAAACATGATGATGTGAAGCAATTGTGCGGCTTTATACATTGGAAGAGATTGGAAGTCAATGTTTGCATACAAATATAAAGCTGAAGGATTTTATGGTCATGGAACAAACAATGAACGAAGTCACGATAGGTATGAAAGGACCACCTTTGTATTGGAGTTATTTAAGCTAAATACAATCTCCAACGAAAAATAATCACCAACCCGAGGAGTTTGTATAGCGACATTAACGGGAAAAACTTGGGAAGAAAGATAACAATTTTTGCCTTATGGCAACTCCTTGACCAAAACTATGTACTAAGAAGTACTATTTTTAGGAGATTCATTTTGTACGATTTGGTTACTAGCAAGGTTAGCAAGGTGTACGAGATCTATATCACCCACAAACGCCAAGGAAACCAATGTTTTTGCGGTGATTCTCTTGACATGCATTGTTGGCTTAATCCTTTTGTAGGCTTCAAATATCGTTGAAATCCACCACCACAGTTGCCATGATCCTCCATGGCCCTTTGTTTTTCATTGAACACAACAAATAGTAAGCTACCATGATTGTAAGCTATTGTATTGGTTAATGGAAAGCTGTCACTCCTATGTGACCTTTACCAAAAAATATCTGCGTTGAATTCACGGACGAAATGTGCGAATTGATAGCTTTCATATCGATAAAATTTCTTTCTTATGAGATAATTTCCTTAAGCATATTAAATTTAAAGTTAAATATATGCCCTTCAATTTTACATAGAATCATCACCAATGGGATTCATATTAAACTCAATGAGCAAATGTTTCTCCAATTTCTAGATTGACAATATTACCCCTTGATAGCCAAAAGAACACGAAAGAACATTGTGACTACAATTATAACAAATCCAGTGGGTACTATCAAATATGACCGTCTCCCTTTTTTCCCGATGGCTTTGTTTATGGCTACTCATGGCTGGTGCATGAGAAAACCTCTTTAAATGCTAGAAACGGTGCTTGACCCATATGGCAATTCAACTAAAATAAAAGTTCGTTATAAGATCGATATTTACGTATCTTTCCAAAACTTCTACACATGTGAGCTTAAAATGGCTAGCCAACGATGCAATTTAATAAGTTATAAATCTACGATAGCTAGGCATTATGTACACAAATCTGCTATGCAAATAAGAAGTTGTTGAAGCAACAAATGTTTTCCCAAAAGTTCTATCTTGAAAGTAATCCTTTCCCCTTGACATATGACAGTGAAAAATTCAGGAAAATGCTAGAAGTATTGAGCAAGTGAAGAAACCACGATTACCTAAAAGGTATCAAGAACCATCCACAAACCATAAGCATTAGTATAGTCTTAGAATTGCGTTTGGTAGGCACTTCACATAAAAAATCGTCTCACTCTTATGAATATCTTAAACAAACAGCCAAAAAAGTTGGTCTTAGTACGCGGAAGATTATTCATTCAAATTACTATGACTTTATGACTATCTTGAATTGCTCTAAAATTTATATTGATTTTAATATCTTATTATGTTTTTTGTTGTAGATGACTTGTTTTGGTGAGCACAAGTAAGTGGAAAACGGAGATGGAGTGTTAATCGTTCTATAACAAACTCTATAGGAGGTGTGTTTGCTATTATGAATAATTATTGGTTTTGAAATATACTTATCATTACTATTATGTTTTGGATTTTAATGTTATTCACCCCAATTAGTTGAGGGAGAGAGGAGGGACACTTTGCAGTGAGATAATGTGCAAGGAAGTTGCAATTTTTTGTTTTGTTGTGTCTATGTTTTATTTTTATTTGAGTTTGAGCATAGTAATTCTTTTTGTTGTGTCTTTGCTTTGTTTTACATTTTTTTCTCACTTCTTTTTGTTTGGTCTTGGTTTTTCTTTAGTGGATGTGCAATAGGAAAGGAAAACAACATGGACAAAAAATCAAAGAGATAAGATGGAGGTGTCTTTCTTAAATGAAGGTGAATTACCTTAACTATACAATTCATTTCCCTCACAATATTTTCGCTCATTTGTGAATCCATTTCTTTGGTTTCCATTTATTATATGTTTTCTATGTGGTCTCACACTCAACTATAATGATTCGTTTTGTGTAGTGAGAGACCACAATTAGCCTCAGTCTATGATGGTCAAGGCGAGGGCTTCTAGACATTCTACCAAGCACTTAACTTGGATGATTCGTGACCCATATTTTTTCCTGCATAAGAATATTGTCCTTTAATTGACCAAAATATTATTTTTGCGAATCGATTATCCTTTTGTCATGGCTTTAGTGTAGTATGATCTTGTGAATGAGTGTGAGGTTTGATATTTTCAAGAACTTTAATACAAATTTAAAGGAAATGTTATATTAACCGTATTCAGGCTTGTGTTCCGTGGTTATGACATTAGCCAAGGGCGTATAGGTGCATGTATGATTAATTTGTCACTTTGTATATTTATTCATTTTCTGCTCCTAGTTTATTTGTGATCTCTTATATAATATGCCTTTCTACGGTGAATGACTATAGTTGCGAGGTGTCATGGATTGTGCGGTGTATGTTTTCTTGCTCGACGTCACTGCACACCTAAAATGTGCTTCGTTGAGGGAGGTGGGTGAGGCCAGGCAGAACAAACTGTCATTCAATCGATCAACCATCGTATTAACATACAACATCAACGCCTTATGGACTCAGGATGTTCGTTGTTCAACAATATGTTTGGATATGCTTAGATTCTTTTTTGAAAAATTTACATCTTATGAAAACATTGTTTGTATTACTCGTAGTAAAGTACAATTTGCTTGTTTTCATTTATTATATGTTTTCTATGTGGTCTCACACTCAACTATATCGATTTGCTTTGTGTAGTGAGAGACCTGATTATATAGTCTATGAAGGTCAGGTGAAGATACCCTAGACATTCTGCCAATTCCCTTGGATGAATGGTTAGGCATATTTTTTCTATAGAATTATATTGTCCTTTGATCGGTAAAATATTCACCCCAATATTTTCCCGCTAGGTTGAGGGAGGAGGTACCTGTAGTGAGATATTACCCAAAGGGAAGTCTGCATTTTTTGTTTGTTATTGTCTACATGTTTTGTTTTTGTTGAGTTTGAGCATAGTCATTCTTTTTGTTGTACTCACTTAGCTTTTTTTACATTTTTCTCACTTCTTTGTTTGGTCTTGGTTTTCTTTGTGGATGTACAATAGGAAAGGAAGGCAACATGGACAAAAATCAAAGGAATAAGATCGAGGTTGTCATTCATAAATGAAGGTGAATTACCTTAACTATATGCAATGCATTTCACTCTCACAATTATCTTTAACTCATTGTGAATCATTGCTGTTTTTTCCATTGTGCTATGTTTTCTATATGAAGTACTCAACTATCGATTACGTTTGTGTAGTGAGAGACCACAGATTAGTCATGAAGGTCAAGAAGCGAGAGATACCTAGACATTCTACTTTTAACGGATGATTCATAAGAACCCATATTTATTTTTTAGGAAACATAAGAATATTGTCCTTTAATGACCAAAATATTAATTTTTGCGAATCGATTTATCCTTTGTCATGGCTTTAGTGTAGTATGATCTTGTTAATGTGGGGTGTGGTTGATATTTCCAAAAACATGCTACAAATTAAAATTTTGTATATTGAAACTTCACAATTTTAGGGCTTATTGTTCATGGTTATGTCATTAGCCAAGGACGAACGGTGCGTGTATAATTAATTTGTTGCTTTGTATGTTGTTATTCATTTTCTCTTCTAGTTTGTTGTGATCTCTTATGTAATATTACTTTTTGTAGTGACTATAGTTAGGTGTCATGGATTGTGCGGCGTATGTTTTCTTGCTCCATCACATGCACAGCCACAACGTGCTGGCAGAGGAGGTGGCTAAGGTGGTAGCACAGGAGGTGGCTAAGGTCGAGGGCGGGCAAGCATATCAAACTCAATCGATCAACCATCGTGTTAACATACAACTGCTTGCCTTGTGGACACAAAGTTTTGGTGTTCAATGTGTTTGGATATGCTTAGATTCCTTTTCGAGAAAAATTTACATCTTATAGAAACATTGTCTATATTACTCGTAGTAGAAGTACAATTTATTTTTTATTTATTATATGTTTTCTATGTGGTCTCACACTCAACTAATTCGATTGCTTTGTGTAGTGAGAGACCACAATTATAGTCTATGAAGGTCAAGGTGAAGATACCCTGAACATTACATGACCCATTTCAGATGTGAATGGTAGAGCCATATTTTCCTACGAAGAATACTTTCCCTTTGATCGGTAGAAATGTTGTTTTTTACGAATCAGTTTATCCTTTTATCATGGCTTCAATGTCGTATGATCTTGCTAATGGGTGTAGTTTGATATTTTCCAATAAATTTGTTACATCATAAAGGAAATGTTATATTGAGCTTCATAATTCCAGGCTTATTTTTCATGGTTGTTGCCTATGTCTGGGTTCGGCGAACCTAAAAACCGGAGTTCGAAGTAAAATTTGAACTTTGATAAAATTTTCCAAGTTAGATGGGGTTCGGCGAACCTAATGTTTGAACCTCCGTCGAACATTATCTCGAACCTTAAAGCTAGAACTTGAGCCGAACCTAAAGGCGGATTTATGAAAATTTGTTAAAAAAATTCGATTTTTAATAAATTTTAAGTTTTAGTTGAGCGGGTTTGTTGGTGGTTTTATAGCGGTTTTGATATTTGTGATGAAAACGATGGGATATTCCACGCCAAGTTTTCCCCCTTTCCATTATTTAAGAAATTGTGCTATCATTGTTTTCTGTAAAATCGAGTTTTTGTTACAACTTCTTGCATATCGAGTATGATCTCGTTATTCACCAGAAGCAGCAGTTCTAATTTACCACATTTGAAGTGTGTAGGCTATTTCTTAAATAACGCGTTTAGGTTGTCGTGGCACAGTAGGCCCCAGAATATGAATTGCACATTTCAAATTCCCGACCATTTGCAAACTTACCGCGGCGCAGTAGTTACAAACTTACGGAACTACGATTAATGGTTACGTTATGGATTAGTTTCTAACTTACATAGTTTAGAATGTATTTCTAGTGTAATTTAGAATTTTATTTACCTATTAAATATAATAGAGAGACAAATTTACTATGAAATTTGAATTTAATCAAAATTGCATTACGATGTGAACTTCAGACTCGAACTGCAGTTCGAGTCTTACTTGTCAAAACGTCTTGCCTATCCGATACATATTATTACGATGCGGAAAATTGTTTCTTAGGTTACTAATCACCTTTATACGTTTAGATGTAGTAGTAGTGCAAACACAGTTATTATGGCTTGCATTATTATCCCCTTAGAAGTACACTTGTAATATTCTTCCCTAAATCAAGTACGTTGTTACTTGATTGTATTCTGCGAGCCTACCTAGATTGATAATAGCTATCGTTCAGAGAAAGGGGGCATACCTCCTCGTCTAAGTGATTATTAACTTGTTACTTAACTTTTGTTTTTTTTTTAATATTTTGTGACAAATACCAAAGAAACTTTCCCCGAACCGATATAAGTTATAACGATATGCTCATTAAAGAGCATAATATGTTATTTGAGAAATTGATACGTGTGGGAAGAACCTTGCTTCTTTCTCACAACCGATAGAGAAAAAACACGGTTGACTTATTCACTTGTAACTTAAACTATTCATGTGTGTTTACTAATCAAAAATTTTATTCATAAGTTTATAATTTATTAATTGATTTTGATTTTTAATTAATTTATGCCATATATTTTTATATTTATTGAAAAATATGTATAAAGTCGAACCTAATGTCGAACCTCATGGGAAAATTCGAACCGATTCGAACTTAATCGTTGTCGAACTCGAATTCGAACCGGCAGGTGTGACATAGGTTCTTGCTTTAATAATGGCAAAATTGACGGGGATGTGTATGATTAATTTATTAGCTTTGTATATTTTGTTATTCATTTTTCTCTAAACTGGTTTATTTGTGATCTCATATATAATATTACTGCAGGTGAGTGACTATAGTTGCGGTGTCTAGGATGGTGCAACGTATGTTTTTCTTTACTCCACATCACATGCACACCCCAACCTGGAAATGCCGCCTTGTGAAATTAGGTAAAATTGACTTGGAACAAGCACTCTTACAGCCCGCACACAACGTGCGTTGTATTACTTATTAGTAGAAGTACATCTAATTTATAAAATTTATATTATTTTGAGATATAGCACGAATATAATAGACACGAACTAAGTTGCATGTAAAGTTCATACCTTCAAATTCTCTGGTTTAAATTCTATTAGAAATCTAATATTTTTATTGTATATCTAGTGACAATGCATTTGTTCCGTTGAGGTAAGAATACATGAAATACAAAATGGACCACCGTTTTATATAACGATCTTGAGGAATGAGTGTTTCTTATTGCGATTAGTGTTGTGTTCGACTATTTAGTTTAACTTGTTTAACGGTCTAATATCTTATTATTATGTCTGTTGTAGATGGCTTGTTTTGATGAGCACGAACAAGTGGAATACAAAGAGAGTGGTCATCATTACTCAAAACAAACTCTAGGGAGAGTGCGTTTCTATTATGAATAATTATTAGTTTTGATATGCTTACCATTACTAATTGTGTGTATATTTTAACTTTATTCATCCCACTTTTTCCTTTAAAGGGAGAGCACATTGTAGAAGAGATGATTTGCAAAGGGGATGTTGAAATTTTTCTTTGTTCTTGTTCGCATGTTTTGTTTACAGAGTTTGGGCATGGCCATGCTGAGTAGTACTCATTTTCCTTCGTTTTATTTTTTTCATTTTTTTTTTTAAAATTTTAATTTAATGGTTGGGTCTCATTTTTTGTAGTTTTGGTCTTGGTTTCATTTGTTGGTTGTGTTGTATTAGATTTTCTTTGTTTTTCTTTATTTTCTCGTTTTTTGTAGTTTGGTCTTGCTTTTCATTTGTTGGGTGTGCAAAGGAAATGAAGCAAACAAAGAATGAAATGAAGGAGCGAGGCAGAAATGATGGAGGTAATGGAGGTTATTGTTCATAAATGAAGGTGATTTAACATACCTATATGCAGTGCATTTCATTTAAAAGTATATTTTGCTAATTTTGCTCTGCTTGTTTGTTATTCAATTTATTATGTGTTATCTATGCTCTCATAATCAACTATAATGATCTTTATGTAGTGAATGATATAATTGTACCCTTAATCTACGAAACTCAGCGGGTGAGATACTAGAAATTCTACTAACTTGGCATAAAATGATGGGCGAGACATTCTTTTCTCCTACAAAATACTATTGTCCTTTAATACTATTTGAAATATTTGTTTCTTTGCACAATGATTTATCCTTTTGCAATGGTTTCGAGGAGTATGATCTTGTTCATGTGTGAGATTAATTTTCTAAAACAAGTATGAAAGAAATAGAAAAGTTATACTTAGGTTCACATCTTTAGTAACTATTTTTCTACTTGATTATTTGCTACTAATATTAGCAAAGGGAGGAAATTTTGTGTATGGTTTTGATATGAAGAAGTAGAAAAAAGTTATACTTAGGTTCACATCTTTAGTGCTTATTTTTCATGATTATTTGCTACTAATATTAGCAAAGGGTAAATTTTGTGTATGGTTAATTCGAGCGTAAGCTTGTTGATTTCACGAAACTCGAGAATACGGTTTTGAGTCTAAGCCTGAAGAACAAAAACATATTCAAATGCTGGATCACTTCAACTTTGCCCAACGGAAATAGCAGGTGAATCCTTTAGTGCACACATGAAAATTTTAACTTTTAAACCTCTACTTGTTATATTAAAAACTATAATACAACGAGTCAGGGCTCTCGTACTAGAATCATGGGCCTTACATACTGTACTTATATAAGGACACAACTGAGGCTTTAATTGTCAGCTGCTACGAACATCAAGCTACCTAAACAAAGCGGAGACTTGACTAGTTGTTGACAACATGCACTATACCCCTTTCGGTCTACGTACCTTGAAAACGTCTTGTGGGTCCTTTTCCTCCCAATATATTTGATCCTTTGCACTTGATTCTTCGAATGTTTCCACTATCCCGATGATCACAACTCGTTTTGTGTCAACGGGTACAGCTCGGTTACACACTAGCATTATTCTAGCTCCATTAAAGTCTATTCGCCCGGCTCATCGGATATGCCCTCTTCTCAACCCTTATGGCTCCTTTCATAAGTTGAACTAGAGCTCCATTACTGCACTTTCGTAACTTTCTCCATTGATTCCTTACATGAACAACGCACTTGGAGTCTTCCCTGAACTACCCACTTGTCATCATCCTGAATTGCTCGAGAATGCTATCTAGGTCACGCCGGATCTAACTCTCTGAGGCACCTTTCATTCTTCAAATCTCAACCCTTAGGGCTTCCAAAATTACCCATAAAGTCAACACCATGACTAATCCCGGGACTTAGTGACTGCCCTTTGTTTTGCAATTTCTCTCCTTAAATTTTTCATATCTGGGAGCTATTCCAAGCAACCCACCAACAATGATATGATGCCTTCTAGGGATTCCAAAATTACCCATACATGGTCAACACCATGACTATTCTGGGAAGCTTAGGCGCCTTTCTTAAATTTGTCTCCTTAAATTGTCCAAATCTAGAGCTATACTCCGACAACCCTGTATTTGATGATGCTTTCCCGAGGAAATGTACTATAGCTCCCTCTAAATACATTTGCATCGTACACTTAGCGCTACTGCACCAACTTAATTCACGCAGGAAAACAGTAGCTCTTGCCCAGTATCTTTGACAAACAAGTCGGTTAGGTTGCATCCTCATCACTGAAACTCCATGAGTTGTTGCTACTTGCATTGTCTACATGAAGTCACTACGCTATTGCTTTACTTTGTCTTCTTGAAACACTTTGCATTACTGTAAACTCTTTTCTACGTAGCTAACTTTTTACTAATCTTGTTGAAGTCACGTTAGCCCCCTTTGCAGCACGTTGCTATCTTCTTCTTTGCATTTGCCTTGCTGTTGCTCCCTCTCGGCATTCGCTCGTCTTTACCTCCCATGCAGCGATTCTGCGCATCCACTCCTCCACTTGTCACCTTTCTTGTCTGCAGGTTCATTGCTGGGGGATATTGATCCAAGAGTTGGGCTACTCAGGATCTCGCCACCACTCTCTAGTTACTCTACACACAAATCCATGTCGCCACGCTTTTGTGGTTCATGACGCTCATGGCTACGTCATCTTTGGAGCCATCGTCGCTACCTTCGGCCTTAGCTAAACTTCCTTGTCTTTCTTCTTTTGAGGAAAATTGTTGGCAAGCTTGTCCTAGTTCGCCGCATTAGGAAACACTGATCTTAGACAAATCCTCTTCTTTTTCCTTGCTTCCTCTTTGATGCACCAGGTGCATCATATAACTACTCTTCCTTCTTCAATTTACTTGATCCCGTGTTGTAATGTCTCTTGGTGGAGGCGCGGGTTCTTCTTGACGAAAGTCACCCACATCTTGTCCCGATTGGGAAGGTCACTTCTGCCCAAAATACTTCGAGGACGAAATTTTCCAATCCTCTGTGCCGGTGGTCACCGGTCCTCACCATCACATCATCCCCACTCCCTTTCCTCCCATGGCGGTCAAATGATCACACGATCGCACATGTCTGAAGGGCTCCATCTCTTCTCCCTTGGCTATCATGAATAACCTCATCGATTCTCCGAAGCATTCTCTACGGAAGCGGATCTTCCTTCATATAGTGAGGTCAAGCCACCACATATCATGAGCCGTTGTCTTCTCGAGCATGTGAGGCACTACATGATTTTGACACCCGTCCATTATGAAGTACTTGGTGTGTGTATTTGCTTCTTCATGCTTCTCCGGGAGCTTCGCATCGGTTGGCGTGGCAGGACTTTCTACATGCTCCCTTGTTGTATGTGTCCATGACTATGATTCGCCTTCCCTAGTGCAAGGTCGAGAGGTCGTCCAACCTATCTTGACCAATGTCTGTGAGAGTGCCATCGCACAAACCAAATCTTGTCGAGAGCAATCCTTCTCTCTATGCTGGGAACTCGGATCTAGAGGTCCTTGAGAAAAGGCACCCTCGCTCCCTACGGCAATTGACTTCCTCTCTTGGAAATCTTTAGAGCTCTAGCGAATCGCTCTCTTCGATCCTGCGATCGGCCCCAACGATTTCTTTGGTGAAATCCTCTCGGAAAGTTGTTCTCCTCTGCTCTTTGTCAACTAGTGCTCGGAGGTTAATTCTGCACCTTAAAATTTAACCCATATATGCGGAGAAGCTGCAAACCTTTAACCCAGCCTCTAAATCGACCATAGCTTCGGGCTGCGTCACCCTGGGCAGCCTCTGCGTGACGAACGAGTCCCAAGCATATTTGTCTCTCAACGATGGCAAATGTGTGAACTGCATGGAGACTACATCACTCACCTCTACTCCTTATTTGCTACGTTGTCCCTCTGAGTCCAACTTTACTGCTGCCCATTGCGCGTTCCCCCTATTTCTTGGCTTTACGTAGCAAGGATTCTTCAATCTTCTTTCGAGTGATCCAATAAGATGCGCAATCGCTCGATACCATTTGAAAATTTTTGAATATTACTTATGCGAAGCCTATTTGTTAAATAAGTTTATACTTCTCCTACTTGATCAAGTTATTAATTTGAAATTTGACATTAACATCGAAGTAAACACATTAACAATTCTTCACGGATACGGTCGCCGAATACATGCACATATACAAAGTGACACACAAGATTTTTTGGACAATTGCAAAGGAAAACCCCAATGTAAGGAAAACTAGTCTTTTTGGCAGTGGAAGTTTATATTATAAGTAGATTCCAAGTACAACAAATATGGGAACCTTGCGGTTAACGTGAGAGAAAACAAAAATATGCGGCAATACCTCAATTTTCGAAGATGAAAAGCTGGGCCGATTCACACCCTCAAATGGGATTTACAAAACTCAACCCTTTACGTTTGTCTCTGAGAAACCCATTAACCTTTCTGAATCTGTTGCTTTGAATCCCTGCGTATGGAAGCACACAGCCTTTGTTGGTGCCTTAGCTACTCGAGGCCCTCTGTTACCTCTGACACCGCCCTTTAAGGCGTACGTTGCCACTAAGGCCCTGCTGTGACTAACGTATTTGTTGCTCCTACACCCAACTGCTTTGGCTTCTTGCTTCTCTTCCTTAAAATTGTTAGCAAACACGCCACCAGATTTTCGGCAATCTCGGTGCTCTACCCTTTGTGTGTGTTCTCAAACGGCCCCAAATACTCGCTATACTTTTCTCGTTGGGGAAACCAACGGTCGTGATCTAATCTTGATTCAATGGCTAAGATTAAAGAAACGATCGATGTGATTTCAATTCATTTCCATCACATGTTTAAATCAATTACCTTTAATATTTAATTTTTCTAAGTTAAACTTAGGGTCCTTGTAAATTTTTGTAGATGTTCTATGCTTGATGCAACTTTACTTTTTATCCCCAATATAAAAACAATCCATAATAAAAAGAAAATAAAATCTTGATAGAACATACAAGTAGATCAACGAAGAACAAGCCAAAAATATATAATCGTGTTGGTGCGTTACGATCAACGGGATGCTTCAACCAACAAAGTTCCAATACGGTTAGCCAAGCCGGAAATTGTCACACAACCCCCTTGGACGACGGATCAATCAACCCAAGAAAGTCAACATTGTTACGGTCATCGGTCAACGCAAACAACAACGGCAAAAAGTCAACGCGGCCCAATCCAAGAGTCAATAGTCAACCTTATCGATTCAAAAATTCAACGCGGCCAATCAAAGTCTGATGGTCAACCTTGATTTGTGCCGAGAAAATACGGACTATAAAAATCGAAATTTTGACCAAGTTAGGTTCGGTTGACCATGCATTGACAAAGTCAACGGTCAGCTACTGTGGCCAAACCTAGATGAAAACATAAATTTCTTGTTCTTTGTGAAAGAGTCTCAAGGCGATCAAACCAATCGAGATGATGAGATAGAATGTGTGAGGATGGATGAGGGAAAATGACCTCAAACGTTGACCTATTTATATCCATCAGTGAGGGTGTGTGACACAGGCTAGCTGGGCTTCAAGCCTACATTTCATTTCAAGCTAACTTTGCTACATATTTTGAATAGAGAATTCAAAATAAAATGATGCAGCACTCATTGGATCAGATGATCTTGCACTTACTCTCCGAAGAAGATCAGCAAAACAATGGCATCTTCATCGAGCATCACAACATGGGTTGGACCCTAGTTGTCCAAGTGCTGCACCTCCCCTCTCAACTAGGAAGGAACTCCATCCACCGCGTGTCTCAAACATCATGCATCATCCAGCAGTAACACTTTGTTGAGAAGCTTCTTTATTTCAAAACAAAGTGGGTGGAGTCACAAAGACATCATTCTCTGGTAATGATTCGGCCAGAGGTCTAAAACCTCTATGAGACTCAAAAAGTCTCATCCCAACCCGAAGTTAGTTTTATTTGACCAGTCGGTGGGAGGTCCGAAACCTCACTGGAGCTTGATCCCGGATCAGTGGTTGGACATGTGTCGTCTAGACATAGAGAGTACGACAATCTCTGCGATGCATCCATCGGTCTTTGCGGCAGATCTCTAGCACCACCTCCTTTTCCCAAATGAAATTGCCGCTACCTGAGTCGGGGACTCGTGGGTAGGATATACGGGGGCCACCAGATCATGAGAGGTGAACCAACCAACATTATAACGAGGGCGAGAAGCACCTGGGTCGGCAAGCCTAGCCCGTGTGTGCTTATAACAAGGAAGCTATCCCCAAAGCCCCTAGAGCTCCAAGAGCTCATCGTCCAACGGGACCATGGCATAGTGTCATTCCACGATGCCAAGATTCTCGTAGAAAGGTTAGGAGCTGACCTTCCCCGGGAGCTTTGTGAAAATGTCTGCGACACACTCATCGGTTCTATATGATCGAGCCTTACGATCGCCTCGTCGCCTCATTTCGGATAAGAGTGGTGCACGATATCAATATGCTTGGATCGATCATGGAACACGGGATTCTTGAACAAGCGAATCACTGCAGTTTATCTGATGTCACGGTGGTATCTGTACATGCAGGCAACTCAACGAAGAGCTTTCCTGTCGCCCTTCACAGCAGGGCCATGCTTGGCACCAGTATTCGACTTCGCGGTGCTCGCTCGACTTACACATACTTGCTCATCCATGATATCGTAGACCCAAGTGTGAAACGGCATCCGTGTGCTCTTATGATCCACCACACTTCCGGCCAATCGGCATCAATATATCCATGGAGTGTCACGCTCATGGGTGTATCTCAACCCATGGTTTATCGTGCCCCGAAGATATCTCAACCGGTGCAGCACCAACCCGTGGAATGTGATGAGGTTCAACCATATGTTGACTCAAGTGTTCCGCACCAAAACATACATGCGGACGGTGTTGTTCACTACGAAACATCGGAAACCCCTACGAGTTGACGATACTCGGTAAGTTTGCTATACGAGCCGAAGCAATGCTACCACTCAACTTCTTAAAGTTGAGCTCCATAGAACGGACTTATAGTCCACCATTTAAAATCTTTCGGAAAACTTCATGATGTATTTTCATGAGAGAGGAAAATCTCATCAAGTCTCTACCCGAGACCTCCAAGCCTGAGTAATGCATCGGTCTAGGTCCTTCATCTCGAACTCGACGTGAGTTCCTCACAACGATGAATGAGAGGATGTTTTTTTGTCGAAGAGGTCGTCTACATCCAACACCGAATGAGGCTTTTCTCTATCAACACCAAAGTAAAGGGTTCGGATCGAAATTACTACGAGTGAAGCGCTACATCGAGTAGTTATCTATCCTCTCGTACCAAGCTGCGGGTGCTGCTTCAGCCCATGAGGGCTTTCTTCAGCACATAAACATGGCTTTCCGATCCTGGACTTCGAACCCCGAGAGGGATTTGCTCACATACACCTCTTCCTTTGTCCTTTCCATCGCAATCATCTTCACATCACTCCCATTGAAGATTCCATCTTTGCGTAGCGACAAGGGCTATGATAGATCGAATGTTGGTATATCGGGCCACCGCCTTGCAATTATGTCATCATAGTCGCCTTCCTTTTGAGAGAAATACCAGACAGCAGATCTGCCTTCGTTTTTCGGCCACTACCATTAGATCCATGCTTGATGTTATAGAGATTGTCCTCCGATCTTGGGAACCACATCCCGGACATCATTATTTATAATGGACTCATATTCTTGATGCATAACATCCTTCCCGGACTTGATCGCTTTTTCTGACTTCCTCAAAAGATCCGGACTCGGATTATACGATTGTAGTCATGGTGCTAGATACCCACCCAGTATCTATTCGGCTTCTTACTTTCCTCGAGAATGTCACTCCTTGGGGCCATATGCCTCTCGGCATCCCTCGAGTGTCTGACTATGATGGTCTCTTCCTCATTGAAGGAGGTGGATCAGTGGGGTCCATCGGTCCTTCAACATCGAACATCGTCTCATCCTTCGGTTCTTCTTGATTTCCATGCTTGCTTCATGTTCTTCCTCGGATCTTTGAAGATTGATTACTTTCCTCGGTAGAAGCATCTTCGTCAAAGGTAACATCGTGGCATATCTCCACTTCCTTTAACCCGGAGCACATAGACTCTATGGGCCTTCGAGTTTCAATGTACGCTCTGAAACATTCCCTTCTTTCCGAAGCATTCAACACTCCTTTTCTCCTTCGGTACATGAAAATAAACGGGACATCAAAAAAACTCGCATCTACGAGACGTCGGGTTTACAACACGAGCTTCGTTGGGGGTTTTGGAGTCCGGAGAGCGGGGGAATGCGGACATCGGTTTTATATGTACACGGCGGGTGTTGCGGCTTCTCCCCACCAGTGTTCGCGGCTTCTCACGGTCACATAGCATATGCAGGGCGACTTCCACAATGGTCTTGTTCTTTCTTATAGGTGATTGTGGTCTCCCTCTGATGCACGACTTCTGCGCAAGAAGTTCTTGAACTTGTTTGTCTCATATTCGATTATACTATCGGTCCTCGATATCTTGATCCTCTTCTGATAGATTTTCCACCAAGGCTTTGAAGGTACGGAGAACCACATAAGCCTCATCCTTCTTCCAAGTATATCCGGTTTTTGCGAAGTCATACATGAACGTCCGCATATAGCAGAACATCCTCCCACAGTGTCTCCGCCGGGCGACATACCGGACGGATCGAGGAATGCTAATTTGCAAGACATCGGATGTCTTTGTGACATGAGGGGGAAAGGTCCCTTGTATGTTTTTCCTTCGGTACGTACGACATCGCCTTCATGATCTTTTGTGAATTTGGGCATCCCGTCCTCCTTCCTTGTAACCCGGAAGGGACTTACCGCGTGAAGGTGTCCAAACCTCGTGCCATAGTTGATCATTCGGATAGTATCACATGTCATAAACTCGATGGACTTCCTCAACACAGTAAGTACTATCAACTCTAAACAATCACATGATAGCTTCCTTTAAACTCTTCTACCAGAGATCGCACCTTCCCATCGATGAATGCCACATTGGAAACCTTTTTCTTCCATGGCCGAAATAGACCTGATTCTTCTTCAAATCGAGGCAAATCATCTGTAAACGGAGGACTTGGACAGACAAGTGGAGGGTCACAATCTGTCCCTTTCCCACGAGATATGTGGCATTATCTCCAAGGATAATTTTAGATTAACATCCTTCTCAACCATATCGAGAAAGTGCTTCCTTGAATCTAGTGATGTGCCTTGAGGCACCACTATCTATCAACAGAATATCCATAATGTCAAGTGGAGATGCAACGGAGAGAGCGGTCTGAGAAATAGAATTCATTTTCTTTATCATCAACAACATTTGATTCCTCATGGAATTTCTCAACCACACATGGGTGCCCATTTCCCACCGGAAGCGACCTTCCTCTTTCCTTTGAACTGTTGTTCCTTTGATTTCCATTCCTCCGATTGTTGTTGTTGTCATTATCATCAAGAGAGAGTCCTTGAAAGGGCATTCTCTAGCATAGTGGTCGGTCTTGTGACATGTAAACATTTGCCTTTCTTTACAGGCCCACAACTCCCCCATTTTGTTCCTTGGACCACCAAAAGTTCTTCTTAGCACGAGCGGAGTAGAGGCATCATTTCCTTCATTTTCATATTCCTTCATCCTTGTCTCTTCTTGTACGCATCTCGATAGTACTTCGTCCGTCCGGGTATCACATTGTTATTGAGAATGGTAGTGTTGAATACATGTCATTTGGATGAAGACCTCCAAGTGCGGTGAGAACCATCTCTCGATCAACTATTGTCTCCCCAGTAGCAAAACATTATTACGATTTGGTCGGCTCGGAAAATATGATTGGACGATTCATCACACTTTTCTTGAGTCTTGATGAGTTGATTCTTAAAGAATAGGACTTCGGATTTGTTGGCAGCAGACATGTTGACCAACCTCGCCCATCTCCTTGAATGTACCCAGAAGCTCGGAGATGTAGGCAACGGACTCTTATGAATTGAGTCCTTGATCATCGGCACCTTTGATTTCCCCTTCTTGTATACTTTGACTTGGTGGCGACGGAGTGCGGTGGATGGAAATGCTCTTGGATTTTTTTACCTTCACATAGTCATGACATCTTGGTCTTCAACATAAGATCCAATGTCATCTTCAGGGCATGGAAGTCTTCCTTTCCGGTCAATTTTGTCTCGCCGACTTTAAAGCCATTATAGTTTGAAATTGCCATGCTCTTCTTTTGTTGATTGCTACAAACTTGGGCTTTGTCTTCACCTCGGCTACGTGCCATGTAAATTTTTTGTAGATGTTCCATGTGATGCCTTTACTTTTTATCCCCAATATCAAACAACGATCACATAAACAAGAAAAGTAAAATCTTGATAGAACATACCGATTAGATCAACTGACTAAGCCAAAAATATATAAGTGTGTTGGTGCGTTATAGCGTTCAACAAAGATACTTCAACCAACAACAAAGTCTCAATACGGTTAGCCAACTAGAAGTGTCACACAACCCTCTCGGACAACCTGGTCAGGTCAACCCAAAGGCAATGAAAGTCAACGCTGTCACAACCAGCGTCCAGCGCTCAGCAACGCCGCTTGTCGACAAAAGTCAACGCAACCCAATCAAAAGTCAACGTTCAACCTCGATTTATGTGCCAAAAAAATGCGGATTGCGAGAAATCGGAATTTTCGACCAAAGTTGGGGTCGGCTTTGACCATGTGTTGACCAAAAGTCAATGTTGGTCAACTCCGTGCTAAAACCACCCAGGGTCGAAAACAAAATTTTCTTCTTGATGTGAAGAAGAGCCTCCAGAGGTGATCAAACCTGTCCAGATGATGATGAGAGAATGTGTGAGGATGGATGAGTGAAAATGACCTCTCCAACGTTGACCTATTTATATCCGTCATTGAGGGTGTGTGACACAACTATCCTTGCCTCAAAGCCTACACATTTCATTTTAGGTCGGCCACCGCACATATTTTGAATAAATTCAAAATAAATTTTCTTCGCCTACCGGATCAAGATGAGATAGATCGATCTTGCACCTCTCCGAAAGAGGAGATCCAATAAAAATATTGGTATCTTCATCTAAGAATCACAACATGGAGTTTGGACCTAGCTTGTTCAGAGTGCGATCCTTAATTAAAAATATTAATTAATTAATTTTCTTTCTCTCAAAGTCGTTGAGAAATTCTCAAAATCCTTTTCTCTGGGTCTTGGAGATCTCATGCACTCTAGTCCACTCCATAAATTTTGGTAGCTTAGAGCACATCCGAAAGCTACCAAACACCACAAAATCTCAACATAATGTACTCCGCAAAACACTTCCGTTGTAATGATTCGGTCGTGGCCTCAAGGTCCTCTGTGCTCGTCTTTGCCGTGCAGAAAGTGGCCATGGTAGAGTATTGTGAGGTATGTTGCACTACCATTTGCCTCGTGCCAAAGGTGAGTGAGAGGTGCCAGGATCCTTCTCTAGTCCGAAACTCCTTTGGGATTTCTCTGCATCGCCAGCTTTCTCGGCCAGCTCTTTGCCCCCATCTCTTCTATTTTCTTGGTGAGGCTCTGCCGTAGTTTGAGGAGGAGGGTTACCCAAACTCCTTCCCGTCATCCTCTTCTCACCATTGGTGCCTTCCCCTTTATCCTCCTCCACCGGAATGCACGCATCTTTTTGCCAGTATAGCGATCTCAAAGCCTCACGTTCTCATGCCTCGTACTTTCCTTGTCCGGCTGCAGAAATGTCTTCTCTGTCTCTAGGTGTCATGAGACCGGTTTGCTCCACTCGTTGAGCCAAGTCTATGAGCTTTGGACACGCCTGTAAATATTCCAAATAGGAAAACGACAGCAGTAATACAAAGCATACAAAGACTAAATCTATAACAAGGAAAACTGTATTAAAAACACCATGAAAAGAGCTAGAACTCTCTGAGCCATTTTTATTAAAAAATACTAGAGATTGAAAAATAAGTACAACGATGCTCAGGCTGCATTCTCCCACCCAAAACACTACTCTGCCGAACACTCCTACCGCGTTGCCCACTGTTGGAAATGTTGTTGTTGGCCGAATAGGGTTGCGTAGATGAGGTTGATCTATTGCTTAGAAAACGCTAGGATTTTAACCACGGACTCTACTCAAAAACCCATAAAGGATTTCCCAAAAAGGTGACCCGGATCACCCTCCTGAGGTTTTGAAAACGCACTTCAAGCCGTTACTGGGTATGCGTAACTATGGGGTCGAAAGGCCCGATAGAAAAGCCAGCCGCAATTGCTCCAAAGCTCAAATATTGAAAGAGTTCGATCCCTCATTGGATTCCAAGAGGAAAATGCCTCTGGAATTTCTCCCCTCTCCGGAGACTCCCGCTACTTTCTGTTGGATTGCGTGAAATCAGCGGGGTGGCGCATAACTCTAGCTATGAGGAGTGCATGTGGCTCTGATGCGAGATCTTTCGAATCTACTCCCCGTCGAACAATAAAACTCTCTCTTGAGCTGGGCCACTCGGAAGTCCCCCGAAGGATGGGGTTGGGATCTCGCAGCCGAGACACTCGCGTGCTAAGCAAGACCGGCGTGACTTTCGACTAAACAACTCAAGCATGCTCAAGTCGTAAAAGACCCAGGAAAATTAGGAGAATATGAGAAAAATGATTTCCATGGCTACGCTCACCCTGCTTCTCTTATTCTTGTGAAAGCCTACATCCTTGGGTCCACTCCACTACGCATGCGGTGCTACTTGGCCCACTTGACTTTCACACTTGATGCGCATCCCTTGGGTCCACTCATTATTTCGTGCTGCCCTGCTTGGCCCCTTGGCTTTCACACTTCTGTTGCTGCCGCCTTCTTGGCCACACATGAGCTTACGTTTATCCGCATTAGCTCTAGAAAAGTGGTTTTATTCTAATGGTTGGGTTTATGGGTCTCTTGCACTTTTGTTACCCTACTGAACTTGAGAGAAAGCAAAATTGGCAAAAATTATTATTTCTATCTGGTTGTCGACCAATTAGGAATATTACGGAGATCCCTAACTAGCATATCAAAAGTGTTGTCCAAAACCTCATGGACAACCTCAACCCGCCAGCAATCTATCCTCCCTTGAGGACGCTACCACTTAGCCTCCAAGCAACCACGATTCTGCTCATTTTCTTTGTTGCCCGATCTAAGGTTATCTCTCAGACCTGCGGTACCCTTCTTCCAGCAGTGTACTTGTTTCATTGGTCCCTACGGCATGCAACGTTACTCCAACTTTCCTCCAATCCTTAAGACATACCAAAACAACCTTATTCTAGTTGTTTCCAATCCTCCAATAAGGTACAAGGCTCTCGCGGCTAGATCACAAAATTACCACTGCTATTAGCCCAGAACTTTCACCCTTTTCCACAAGTCTCTCTTCCACTACATGGATGCACATGACTTGACACTGCACACCGAACTCAGCGCGACTACTCATGCTTGAACCTGAACCAGATCATGAGACAAAAAGACAAACACTAAACTCTTCTTCTTGCTCTTTATCTAGCTCGGCTCCCAAGGTGTGGGGCCTCGCTTGGGCCAGTCCTCGCTTGAGAAAGAATTGCACCTTGCTTGATAATTAAAATGAGTTTCCACAACTTCCCTAATTATAGTTTTCTCATGAGGGTAGACTTTAAGTCCTCAAATGGTGGCTTTCCAAGCCTAGGTCGACTTGAAGTTTCTAGACAAACCGCTTAACTTGAGGAAAATTAATTTGTCCATATCTACATATATTTCCAAAATTTCTACGCCATGCGAGCTTCAAACAAGTAGACCCCAGCTAGTGGGATTGCTTTGAATTGGACATTGGCGATACAAATCCAGAAGAAAGCCGTCTGTTGCTTGTACTAGCTTACTAAGGAATGGTTCCTATGTGATGTCTACTTCTGGTGACAAGGTCTCCTTATTCAATATGATGACATTTAAGGTAAGAGAGCCTTTTTACCTAAAGGGTTGTTTTCATTTCATTGTTTCCGAGTGATATATATAATTTCAGTTTTGACTCTTTGGTCTGCTTAGGGTTTATTATCTAATGCCTTACCTGCAACAACTTTCAAATTATGCTTTGGGTTTATTATCTAATGTCTCACCTTTAACTTTCAAATTATGCTTAGGGTTTCTTAGCTTAGAATTTATTATCTAATGTATCAACTTTGCTAACTCTCAAATTATGAGCGTAACGGGGTTCACTCCTAGATCACTCTAGGTTCTTCTGTAATGTTCCTCGTTCTAGAATTCAAAAGGACTCCCAATTTATCTAAATCACTGGTTTCATGGGATACTAATTAGTGATTCATTGCGGGTCATGAAGCAACTTAGCTACATTTCTGGTTGTCCACCTTCAGAACCCTAAATAACATCATTGCAATGGGCATGGAGGATTCATCAATTCAAATATACGATGTTCAGAGTTGATGAGCAGCCTGTGAATATATCTTTGAATTTAAAATTTCTTATCTTCTATCTCATTGTGTCATTTTTGACGTAAGTGACATGCTCTGAACTTGCTGCAGCAATTTTTATAAGAGTAAAATCAAAGCTCAAAGCCTGTGAATATATCTTTGAATTTAAAATTCTTATCTTTTATCTCATTGTGTCATTTTTACAGGTAAAAACAAAGCTCAAGCCTGTGAATATATCTTTGAATTTAAAATTCTCTCATCTTTTATCTCATTCTGTCATTTTTACATTTTTGATAAAAATGACGCAAGTGGCATGCTCTGAACTTGCTGCAATTTTTAATTTAAAATTCTTATCGTTTATCTCATTGTGTCATTTATCTTTGAGTTAAAATTCTTATCTTTTAAGTGGCATGCTCTTGAACTTGCAGCAATTTTTTAAATTTAGTAAATACTTATCTTTTATCTCATTTTGTCATTTATCTTTGAATTTGGAAATTCTTATCTTTTATCTCATTGTGTCATTTTTACATTTTTGATAAAAATGACGTAAAGTGGCTTTATGCTCTGAACTTGCTGCAATTTTTATAGGTGAAAACAAAGCTCAAAGGCCACCGAAAAGAAAATCACAGGCCTGACTTTTTCACATGTTTTGAATGTATCAGTATCTTTTTGGAGATTGATGGCCAGGTATATGGTTTCTTTTATTATTATATGCTGTCTGACTCTGTGACTTTCACTTTCAAAGTTCACATAAATTTACCGAGTAGAAATGTCCATGTGCTCACAGCATGTCTTTTGGCAGTTATGTCTTGGGGGCATAGATGGTGGGACAAGCGAAAAGTCAAAAGTTGTACCAGTACAGCAGAAAGCCCATCACCACCAGTAGGATACAAGAGTACAGTTTCATAAAATCAAATTCTGGTTGGTTGTGCATGAGAGTACAGTTTCATGCAGATCAAATTGTTAGTTGTGCATGAGAGCCAACTTGCTATATATAATGCTTCCAAGCGCTATGTGATTACTTGTAAGCGGTGTTGAATTCAAACATGAGACGGTTATATAGTGCTCACTTACCTTCTGTATCTGATTGGATGACATTGTTACATGATTGCATTGCAGTGGTCTCCTCATGATTTTCTATCTATTCCTATTTCAGATTGCTATATACTCATGAGACAGCGTCCTAGTTTTATGCGAGCTTCTGCGAGGGTGCAGTTAGAAATGCCCGACGTTTATGCGAGCTTCTGCGAGGGTGCAGGAATTGAAATGTCTGACGTTTACGCGAGCTTCTGTGAGGGTGCAGTTGAAAGTGTCTGACAGAGAAAGCTTTGAGGCTTCGGGAATGAACAGGTAAATGAGCCCCTTCATTCTGTCATGGTTGATACATCTATTTTTCAGATCCGCTTTTGGACAATGCATATTATGATTTAATTTATTGTTTCTTTTATTTATGCAGTAGTAATGTCTGTCCTCTGAGTCGCTGCCTCATTGCATCACATCCATCCGAACCGAATCAATTTTTCTCTTAGAATAAGAGATGGGAGGAGTTCAATGTGACCGAGCCTTAAGAGTAAGAAGGAAATGGGGTGTTGAGGCCACCCCAGATAATGGAATTGTCGGATCAAATCCAACATTAAGTAGCAAGGTTTCAGGAGCCAATGGAAACACGCAAATAATTTGAAGTACACTGTACTATTTCGTGTCACGTGTCTATCGACTCTCTTATTTACAAGAATACCAGAATAATGGTAGCGTGAAATGCCTCACTTGTGTTCAGTTGTTGAAGCATATTGCTAATTTTCATCAGATATTGTTCAGCACTGTAGATGCAGGTCAAGCAACTGTAAATGATACCTAAATGAATATTTAATGAGTATCTAGGTGCAATCCTGGTCAATATATAGTTGTATATATTCTTTCTGAGGTCAAAATTCTAAAAAGTCTGTCATTGGGAGCATAATTCATGAATGTTATTTCCGACGGTTTGTCAATATTTATTTTTGAGATTTAACCACGAGTGTTTTTTCGCCTATGTTCATGCGCAGACCCGAACACAGCTGATGGAGAACCCACAACCTGGATTGATCGCTTTCTTAGTTCCGTTTAGAAAGATGACACGCCGATTTGAGTTTGACTGTGCATTTGTTTTGCTCGACCACTTGAACCTCCCTCGGTTGGGTGGGGATATTTCACATCTTGTATTCCTAAAATAAATGAGGACTCTCTATACTAACAGCAGGGGACTTTTCTTAGTTCATTTTTGATATTAATTACGCACAATGAACTAGAAAGCGATGTAACCATGAACTGGGTGTTACGTATATGACGATACGTTTTCATCACCTGTCGAGTCTGATTAGGCAGCCAGGCTCACGAGGTTTTCATTTTGGTGAACAATCAGACCAGCAGAATGGGTTGCTGGTGGTTCTCGATCTTGAACTGTAGGTGATTCTTTTTGCCAATTTCAACATGGTTGGAACTACAAATTATTTGACGGTTTCTAGTTCCGATTCTCTAGCACTTTTTATCCGCGGATTGTCTCTTGCTGAAATGAAAGCCATTACACTTAAAGAAGAGATATGCTCTGCGGGAATATTATATTTATTAACCGAACTAGCATTTTAGCATTTTTTGGGTTGAATTCCAATGAAACTCAGATTGAAGTAACGCAATTGAGGAAAGCGTAGCTTCGCATTTTAGCATTTTTGGGTTGAATTCCATTGAAACTCAGTATTTGAAGTACGCAATTGAGGAAACGTAGTGTGCATGAGTTGCTGCAAATGGACTCAACGAACTTTTTCTTGTTTGATGACTATTGCTTAAAACATGGTGACTTTCTGAGACTCTCTAAGGAGAGAGATCTTTTCAAAGATCTTTTCGCTTTGCAATTTGCAATGCGTTTTGTAATTTCTCACATTTTTGAAATATCAGTTTTGGTAAATTCTCACATTCTTGAATATCATGATTAATTTCGAGATAACCAGTTTAATAGAGGCTTCATGTATACCAATGCCATTGGTAGTTGCCAAAGGTTTGCGAAGGTTTTATTCTAGTTACTTTGAAAATTCTAAAAGTCTTTTTCCAACACCATCGGTAGTTGCCAAAGGTTTTGCGAAAATGTTTTATTCTAGTTGCTTTAAAATTTAAAAGTCTTTCCAACAGTTAAAAGTTTCTTCATTTATAGCGATGCCATTGGCAGTTGCACTTGAGGTTTGCGAAGGTTTTCTTCTATTTACTTTGAAATTTAAAAGTCTTTCCAACAGTTAAAAGTTTCTTCAATTATACCAATGCCATTGGTAGTTGCCAAAAGGTTTGAGCGGCTGTTTTCTGACTAGTTACTTTAAAATTTAATGGTCTTTCCAGCAGTTAAAAGTTTCCTTCTTCTGCACCTGTTTAAACCTTGCTTGAGTAAGGTTGTGGTGGATTCTACTCGTAAGTACTTTCCTTTGCTGCTGTATATGTGATATTGGTTGAATGGATAAATTGGCATAGGTGAAAGTGGAGTGTCTCACTGCCCTATTTCCGTTATTTGGGTACTTGTTCCCCACAGCTTCATTACAACTTTCTTCCGTGCCGTACATGTAGACAGGTTGGTAATGAGAAAAGGAAATAGTCAACTTCCCCCTGATCAATATGGATTAGCGATATCCACTTACCAAAATAGTGAGGAGGTTAGTTAAGTGGGCAGTACCGATAGCTAGACCTAGAAGAGGTGTAAATGTGGTGGTAGGCAATGTAGGTGGTCGCCTGAATATGAGATAGTGGTGCGCTATTGGTACTAGCAGTTCTCATGTTCGTTGTTGTTGTTGACCCACGTGCCCTGGTAGTGAGGAGGTTAGTTAAGTGGGCAGTACCGATTAGTTAGACCTACAATGTGTAAATGTGAGGTGGGTGAAAGTAATGTAGGTGATCTCCTGAATAATGAGATGCGTATTGGTACTAGTACCAGTAGGCTCTCATGTTCGTGTTGGTTGACCCACGTGCCCTGGTAGTGAGGAGGTTAGTTAAGTGGGCAGTATCGATAGCTAGACCTACAATGTGTAAATGTGGAGGTAAATAATGTAGGTCGTCTCCTGAATAATGAGATGCGTATCGGTACTAGTAGTTCTTGTGTTCCTTGCTGTTGGTTGATCTTTGTTCAAGGTTCAAATTAAACTAGTGAAGGTTGGGATGAGAAAGCATGTCAAAAGTTTTAAAACCATTTAATTGGGAAAGCATGATACACTCTTAAACAAAAATTTAAACTTTGATGACATCTACATGTTTAATTTGAGATGAGATTTTGATTTATTATTATGTTTTTCTCACGCGCTTTTATATGTCAAGCTCTGTTTTATCATTTCTCGTTCCAATTTCCTCCACCGCTCGCTTCATCAGCTGAGCATTTGATTTGGATCGCTTTTCGTTCTATGTTGGGGTGGCCTTTCCTTTGGCTGCCTTTGGTTGGTTATTCTCGCTGTATTTTACATCCCGGGAGATGTATCTGATTATGTACTGTTTTATATTTATATATAACAGCGTTTTTTTCTTCTGATGTCAAGCTCTGTTTTATAAGCGTACACTACTTCTTTGTTTCGTGACACACTTTTTGACACACTCTCAAATGGGGAAATAATGTCTGTCCAGAAAATAATCTCTGTCCTTTCTTGACACACTCCAAAGTAGAAAATAATGTTTGTGTTCAATCACCCTGCGTTTAGTTGATCATTGATTAGTTATTTATGTGAAATCTTAATTAATGAAACATTGATTATATTAATATGAAATCTTACTGATGAAACATGGATTACTTGTTGATAGGGTTTCTCTAGCAAAAATTATTGCTCATGTGAAATTCTTTTTGAATGTCAATGCTTTCAACTCATACTCATGTTAACCCTTTAGTTGGTGGATGTGTTGTAAGTCATATTAATCTATGAAACATGGATTACTTATTTAAAAGAGTATTGCTCATGGAAATTCTTTTGAATGTCAATGCTTTCAACTCATACTCATATTTAGCTCTTTTAACTCTTTAGGTTGGTGGATGTTAGTAAAGTCATATTAATCCATGAAACATGGATTACTTATTTGATGAGGCTTTAGCTAAAAAATTATTGCTCATGAAATTCTTTTTGAATATCAATGCTTTCAACTCATATTCATATTTAACCCTTTTGTTGGTGGATGTTGTGAAGAGACTTACAACTCATACTCATATTTAACCCTTTAAGTCAGGTGGATGTTTTAAGAGACTTAGATACATGGCAGGTACTAGTAGTGAAACATCGATTAATTATTGATGTGAAAGTCTTAATTGATGAAACATTGATTACTTACTCTTAGATATATCATTTTAATTACACAACTACTTACTTTTAGATATATATCATTTTAATTACTAAAACATTGGATTAGTTATCAATATGAAATCTCACTGATAAATATATCATTTCAATTAATAAAACATTGATTAATTATTGAGTATGAATTCTTAATTGATGAAACATTGATTGCTTTACTCTTGCTATGATTTTAATTAATGAAACATTGATTAGTTATTGATATGAAAATTTAATTGATGAAACATTGATTACTTGCTCTTGGATATATGATTTTAATTAATGAAACATTGATTAGTTATTGATATGAAATTTTAATTGACGAAACATTGATTAGTTATTGATAGGGTTTAGCAAAAACAATTTATTGCTTATTGAATATCAATGCTTTCAACTTATACTCATATTTCGAAATTGACATTGATTTTCATCTCGCTCGTGATGTATCTTTTTTCATGAAAACAAAATCCATGCAGTAGTTGATTGTGCTATTGTTATAAGTAATTTTTATCGAAAGCAGTAATTTTTGCAGAAGATAGACAAGATAGATGTTTATAGAAACTAGAAAATTTGATTTAAAATAGTCATTTCAATGTAACAAAGGGATTGCAAACTTGGACTACATAATGTAGTATGGAGAGCAATATATAACAAAATACTCAAAAATTGCCAATGCTGGCTTTTTTGTTATTCAGACATATTTTTTGCATTTTGCAATGGATAGTTTTTATCAAATTGTTTTTGATTAATGAAACATTGATGACTTATTGATATGAAATCTTAATCGATGAAACATTGATTACTTGTGCAGAGGGCTTTAGCATTTTTTTGCTCATGAAAGCTCTTTTTGAATATCAATGCTTTCAGCCTATGCTCGATTGTTTTCCATTTTGCAAATGAATAATTTTTCAAATAGTTTTTACAAATGGTTTGTACTTATATTATAAAAACAACTTTTCGCCAACCTATCAAAATTGGTTATTTGTCTAATTTGACTTTGGAAATTCAATCATTTTAGTATAATTATATCTATAATTTATAGATTTAAAACATTATAACTATCAATATTGGTTGTTTGTCTAATTTGGTTTGGAAATTCAATCATTCTAATTATGATTATATCTTAATTTAGTTTGGAATTTCAATCATTTTAATTATAATTATAAGTATCTATAATTTATAGATTTAAAACATTATAACTATTTAAATTATTTAAAACATTATAACTATTTATGCATTGCACAATACATAGTTAATGCATAGTTTTTACAAATTGTTTCTCTAATTAAAAAATAACTTTTACAACTTGTCAAAATTCAATCATTTTCAATTATAATAATTATATATATAATTAACTATTTATTCATTGTAATCATTTCAATTATAATAATTATATATATAATTAACTGTTATTCATTTTACAATGAATAGTTATTTTTTACTAATTGTTTAGACAAATTTCACAAATTATCAAAATTCAAACTTTTCAATTATAATTATATCTAAAATTAACTATTTATACATTGCAAGCAATAAATAGTTTTTACTATTTTTTTCCAATTAAAAAAGGCTTTCACAATCTATCCAAATTCAATCATTTCAATTGAGATATGTATATAAAACATTATAAATTTGTAGAAAGGTATAATATATATAGAAAGATATAATACCTATTTTCTTTTTAAATCCTATAAAATTTATAAATTTATAAAATCTATAAATTTATAAAAATCATAATAAAATTTTAAACATTCAAAGTTATTCATCTCATATTAATTTTATCTAGCCTCATATTTCCTTTTTATACTAATAGAATTTATGAAATGTATAAAAAGTATTTAAGAAATATAATAAAATTTAAACATTCAATCTTGCAATGGATTAGAATGCTATTTGAATGGTAAACACTATGCCTTATATTATTAAACAAAACTAAAATCGAAGTAGAATTATAAATATGGACATTTTCATTTATTCGAAGGAAAATTAAAATTAATATTACAAGTATATTTTTTCTCTGGAGAATTAGCATGCTATGATGAAACTAATTAATGACGACGTGTGGCGTGTCCCTTTCCAGATTACGACCACCATCGGAGCACGCCGAAGAAAAAATGATTTGGCATCACTTGGATCAATAAGATCAAGAAATGAAAGGACAAAGCGGATATTCGGTGATTCTTACACCTAAATGTGAAGATTCCACGATGGATTAGAATGCTATTTGAATGGTAAACACTATGCCTTATATTATTAAACAAAACTTAAATCGAAGTAGAATTATAAAGCCCATGGACATTTCATTTATCCGAAGGAAAATTAAAATTAATATTATAAAGCATATTTTTTCTTGGAGAATTAAAAGTTAATGTTATAAGACTATTTTTCCATAATTTTCATTACAGTGTGAAAATTACATGCCAAAAAATTGTTTATATATGCAAAAAGTCACTCGTTCACAAAACAAAAATTGGGTTGTAAAGCCCATCATATAAAATGTCCACAAAGTAAACACATATCATCTTATGTGTATGTGGAAGTATTTTGTGTATGTGTCTGGGAGTATTTCGTATATATTGTCTCACTTTGCTCTTGGGATTTTCCAAGTCACCATCTCCCATTCAACATGCTATGTCTCACTGCGCTCTTGGATTTTCCAAGTCCCCCATCTCCCCATTCAACATACTATGTGTCTCACTCAGCTTCTCGATTTTCCAAGTCATCTCCCATTCAACACCAACCTTGAAAAGATTGTCTGCAAGACAGAGTTCACCTTCTCCTATGAGATATAAGCACTGATGAAAATCTGGTTAAAATAAAACTTTAACCTCAAAATTTCCTTAAAGAATAGGTAACAATATATAAGGAGTGTGACATTTGTTAATCTCATTCACCATTTAATAATGATCAAAAGAGTCTCCAAATATCTAGTCTTCTAACATCTTTTTCAATAGATTTTTATAACATCCTTTTCCATAGAGAAACAACAATGAAAAGTTTGAACTTAATCAACTGCATCATGGGTTAGTTATCCTCTTTCCACCCAATCGAATCATAAATTGTCCCACCATCACATCCTCCTCGCTTTTAAAGCTCTTTTGTGATAATATTAAGTATGTATATTTGTGATAATATGTAAGTATGTATATTAGTGTTGTGTAATCAACATATTTAATTTTAAAATTAATCATAAACCATAATAATAATAATAATAAATAATAATAATAATAATAATTGAAAAATGATATACAATCCAAAAAAAGTATTTATATTATTGTTGTCTATATTAAAAAATGCTTATATAACCCAAAGAAAAGTATTTATATTATTATCATGCCTATATAAATTAAAAAATGCACTTGAAAATAAAAATAAAAAGGTGGATTGAATCAGTCTATAATTTATATAATTATTGTTTATATCACTACAAAGAACTAGTTTTTGAAGAATAAATTGGAAAACCGCAGGCGCAAAGTTCTAATCTAAATTTTTTTACAATAGTACTTATTAATCAAAAATTAAACTTTTCATTAAAATAAAATTAAAAAAGTGAATTGAAAGCAACATATAATTTATATAATTAATCTTAAAAATAAAAACTTGAAGCAACAAATAATTTATATATAAAAAAGTTCAGTAAAATTCAATATTTAAGGAAACAAGTTTCATAAAATCATAAAAGGAAGGATAGAAATAATGTATCACAAATGGATATCTCAAAACATCCTACCTTCCACCTTATACCTTATTCACTTTTACCTTGAATTTATATATATAAAAATACTAATATTTAATCTTACAATTTTAAAATATCAATGATTAATTATTAATGCTAAAAATTCATCTTTTATATTAAAATAAAATTAATTAAAAGGTGGATTGTAAACATAATTGAAATAGTGGAAAACTAGAGGCGCAAAGTTTTAATCTAAAAATTTTACAATAATTACTTATTAATCAAAAATTAAACTTTTTATTAAAATAAAATTCAAAAGTGAATTGAAGCAACATATAATTTATATAATTAATCTTAATGATCAAAATAAAAATAAAAACTTGAAGCTAAAGCAAATAATCTATATAAATTATTTGATCGTCACCGCGATGCATCACACTAGAGAGCTTAGGAAATACATATCCTTTCCCCGAGGTGAAGGATGGGCATTTCCCGAGCGAGCACCGACAAGGGGCACATCTTTCCGAGTTCATGTAGCCTATTGCAAGGGATGTAAACGCCTTTACTCGAGGAGTATCATTTACTCATTTCCTTCTAACTTAACCAGGATGTCGAGTAAGGTCCGCAAATATTTGTTCAAACACTGAAAATGGGAAATCTATTTGGTTTGATATGGTAGATTCGTTTTTTGACTAGCCAAATAAATTGTTGTGCTTTGCTTCCTATGGTTCTAGTTCATGTATCGAAAAACATATCTTCTCAAACTGATCAATAGAGACTCCTCGGAATGGTACCTAACTCACACAGCGAGATACATGCACCTCCTTTGTCCAAGTGTGAGGGTCTCCTATTGGAGTTTCATAATGATAATATTGATGCTAATATCATGAATACCAAGGTGCACTTGGAGATCAACACAAAACTCCTTTGGGCCTTTGTATAACTCATATTTGCTCCTTGCAAACTAGAGTTAAGAGCCAGCCTCTCATTCGGATGGCATTCAGAGTCGGTTTCCGTAGTTTGTTGCTTCAACACAAAGGTCCGAGCCACCTTTCATAGAGATCGGATGAAAGGATTTTTCAATTATTTTAGCCCATTTCATAGGCAAAGACATTTCACGGCCACTTTGCACGACTCTTAGAGGGCACTACTATTTTTTGCAAAGATTTCCGGAGTTCAAAGGCTTTAATGTCAAAAGTGCAAACTCATGATTACGATGGAGCTATTTCACGACGCGCACAAGTGAGACATTTCTCTTATTAGTGGAGGTTCTCGAGGCTCACATGGATATTCCTAAGCACATATCCAGAATTCCTTGCAAAAAATCAAATTCAATGAGCTTAACTTAATTGACATGCAATCATTTTCACTCTTTAGCAATGCTCATTTTTCAGAGCATGCTAAGACGGTGGCAAGGATCAAGTAGGGAAATTGGATAATCCAGCGCTCCATGTATGTTTCAGTCGATATGTGCTTAACCACCTCTCAAGGATCCACTAACTGCGGCTATGCGTCCATTTTACTAGTGTGGGTTTTGGTGTAACGAAAATCGTGGTCGACTAGTGGCACGAGCCGTAGTTCACAGGATTTGATACACACTCGGCCTTCGCACTTTGCCGGGAGATCGTTGGACATTGGATGAACTAATGTTCCCTATGTGTTTCATGACATGGACTAACCACCTCTCGTGGATCCTTTAGCGATTTGATCATCGCGCGAAGACATGTGGGTTTTGAGTCTAATGAAAATCATGATTCCCAACTAGTGGTATTAGAGCCAAAGGTCTCGAGGTTCAAAACACCCTTGGTTCGCATTGGGGGGAAGATTATTTAGGCATTGGACAATTCCTAGAAGACATTGTGAAAGCAATACCTTGATTTATTTGTTTAACTAGTGATTGGAGTTGGGCTTTGAAGTGCTTTGAGGAAAGGTTGGAGCTGAGAGGATTGGTGTCCTCATATTGATCGAGTTGGTGCTTGAATTGGCTCGAGAGGATTGGTGTCCTCATATAAACCAAGTTGGAGTCCGGATTTTCTTGAAAGGATTGGTGCACTTTAAGTGCCAAGGTTAGTGCCCAGCATTAAATTATTTGAGAAGGTTGGAGCATGATTTTTGTAAGAGGATTGGAATCCCTCACTACAAAATTTGAGACTTATAAGCACATCCGATGCTTACCCGTAAATCAACACTCCCGTTTAGCCGAGAATGTGCTCTAACAATGCAACCTACGGAAGCATCACTGACTACCGCATCATCTCCCTCTACATTGTTGATGTCTCGACACGTCTTTGCCCACCAACTACTACGTTGTTGCACCTATGTTGTTGCTCGACCGCGAGCCTCTGCGGCCAGCTGCACACGCACTACAACTACATTGTTGTCGCGACGTGATAAAAACATCCAAAATATTGAACTAAGTGCGACATGATGCATCTAATATTGAAGATGCTGACTCCTCGGTGAGTCTCTATGCTCGACCCCTCACGGAAAGCCTCGCGTTGATGCGAGACTGCTTACTATGCCATCGCTCGCTACGTCGCCAAGCCGTGCTCTGTCGCTCAAACTTTGGCGCTCTCTATCCACGCACGACCGTCATCCTTACTGCACCTCTGCGCACAAGCGGCGATTGGTCCATCGTTACCTATGATTCGGGCTCCCGTAGCAAGGTATTGATCCAAAAGAGGTGGACTCCTCAAGGATCCTACCCAACCACATCTCTTTCGAACTCGCGGCTCTAGATCCTTGCAATTCTCTAGAGATATGTGGGCAATCATGGCGGAGCTCCTCCCTCCTCAATCCTTGTAAGTGCGGCCTTTGAAAATCATGTTTCTCGTCCTTGTCCTCCTTACGAGGGAAGCGTAGTGACCCATCCTCGAGAGGAGAGCTTCGTCACAAATCTTTGCCCTTCGCCGCCCCATGCAAACCCTTGGGGATTTTATCTCTCCATCGCCCACGCCAGCCTATTCCTCGATCTCCTTCTTTCTCTTCAACGTTGAGCTCTCCAAGTACGCTCGCTTCACTTCACATGCATTGCTCTAATACCATGTGAAAATTCCTAAACCCGAAATCCCTATTGCGCAAGTTGGTATTACTTCTTCTACTTCGATTAACCTACGCAGAGTTATTTATTGTGTTCTCTACAAGAAGTAAATACTAAAGCAAATGCACTACAACCTACACTACATAAATAAACTGTGGAAAAATAAACGCGGAAATAAGATGCGAGCAAACGAAGAAAACTAAACACACATGACACGGTTATTTTTGGACTAAGTCCTCCGAAAAACCCAATAGGGAAAAGCGGTGTAACATATGAGGGGTTTGATATTATTAAGCATAATTTTATGAATACAAATGGATGCCCAAATCTAGCTATCCACGTGAAACTCACTTCACGAGAGAACTAGTGAGGATTGCCTCACTGCCCGGCACTAGAGATTTGGATCTAACCCAACACTGGGCCCGGACAACTGCAGCACTCTCACGTTGCGGTCCGCATCCTCTGTGCCGACAGCGTCACCTCCTTTGTGCTGGATCTTTTGTTGCTGGATGTTGATCTCGCGGCCCTTCGGGTCTCACACGTCGCTTCTCCGGCACTAGATGCGGACGATCCCTCGGCGATGATCAGTGAATGCATCTCGAGGTTGTTGCACTACCTCTACGTGGCCTCTGCGCGTCGCCGCGTAGGCGTCTACGGTACGCTCTTCTACATCCCTCTCTTTGCCTTATTTTACGATGTATTCTTGGCTCAAAGAAAAATATCCAGCGAAACTATCTTTGCCCCTCGTCGCCAAGAATCAACTCAATGATGGTTGAATATGACCGAATGTCAACAATTGATCGATTTGGCATTTTATTCCCGACTGCACTCTGGAGGAACGAGGCAATATGATGGGGTATTGGGTAAGGAAGCAACCGCCGTCATAAGATCGATTTTGTTTTCAACGCATTAGCTTGAGGCAGACGCACGTGGAGTTGGGTGGGAGACATCTCGCAAATTCTTAGAGTAAGAGGAGCACTGCGGGAGGGACCAAATTGGTGAGGTTGGCCGGCTTAACGAGGTGAACCAAGCACAAAAGAAACACATTGGATTTTAAGCGAAGCTCTCTTAATGGGAGCTTTGCTAATAAAAGGTTGGGTTGATGTGCTAGCTAAGGATGTGAGCATACAAGTGTGCCCATCGTGCACGCGAGTGGGTATTAGTGATGTTTATGCAGATAAACGACGATATTGGGCGTGTTGGTATGGAATGCCCAATAATAAATCTAGCATAATCAAAAGGAGAAATATCACATACCACGTTATCACGAAAAGGTCCAATAGCAAAGGTTACATCACATTTGTTGTTGGGAGATGGTAAGATGAGGACCATCATTTGGACCCAACACGCGCTACACGAGTGTGGGTGTGGAGCGGTGGGAAGGCAAAGGCGTCGAACCAAGTCTTGTGCCACAAGATTCTTTTTGACTCCCATCGTCGAGAATAAGAGTGACCAACTCATGTTTGATTTGACTTCAATTATGGGTAAACAAAGGCGCAAAAGAAGGTGTTTGTTGCATTAGTAGTCATGAGGATGAGAGAAAGAGTCCACTTGGTAGGATTGTCAAGAGAAACAACTATAAAGTGGGGTAGTGGCATTTGGTTGCCCGACCCTCCGTAAAAAGGAGAGTCTTCTTGGGGCATAAATTTGCTCGCACAACAATCGCAGAAGCATGTGGGTTGGTATTAGGAGAAATGTACACCAAGGGGTTATCGTGGTGTGGGGGATGAGGCGGAGGCGAGCACTAAGAAGAATCGAAGGGAGACAGCAGGCTACGGCTCGAGGAGATCTGGATTCGAGGAACCACTTTGCGCTCCCACGGCCCGTGGCCTAAATAAATGAAGTACTATCAAACAACTCAACTTCGCGTGAAGAAGCATTAGAAAAACCATAATTAAATTTGATAATTAGTACCTCTTCGATCGAAGATATGGAGTTGAATGCGCAACTTGTAGAGAGACATCACGTAGCTTGCACTAATTGATTTGGTAGTTGTCAAAGGCGCTTTGTAAACATTTGGCAGAGGAGACTTTGGATATATCCCGGGGGATAGAAGCATCTCTCTTAAGGTCTGAGAAAAAGTTATCCCACATGTGACAGGTGTCCATTCCGGGTCTCTGACGTTGGTTCTCCAAGTTCGACAACCAAGGACATATTCTCGAGATGTAGGTATCCCACCATGTTTGTGCGAGGCCTTCCAATTGTAGGTCTGGCGATTTGAAGTTTCATTTCCTCTTCCATCATTGGACATGTTCCGCAAATAGTTGGAGAGACCGGCATAGAAGCCAAGAATCTACAGACCTCACCATTCATTTGGCTCGGGAATTTGGGTGAAGCTGAAGAAAGCATGTATCACGCTCGCATTTTCCCCGGAGGGTCAGCCATTGCTCCTACAACGTAATTAGCTCTTGAAGAGCCATGGCTAAATCATGGACTAGTGATGCACGCAGTGGAGGGCTTTCTGGACAGTAAGGCATGATTTTAATGCATCGAATGGATTGAAATGTATGACCCTAACAGAAACAAAAAACTTCGAATAGGAAAGATGGCTTTCAAGATCTTATTCCTATGATATCAAATTGATCTAGGATCTCGAAGAGCTTAATCCAAGAGAATCACATAACAATATAGTTGCATGAAAAGAGAGTAACATAGCAAATCTCTAGAAAGCAAGACCATCATTTATTATGAGGGAGAGATGAGCATTTCATAAACAACGCATGGCTTATTCTCACTTTATTTTTAATTTGTAGTTACAAAAGATATTGCACAAATCAAATAAATTATTAGATAATGCTAATACATTGAGATGTTTCCTTCTTTTCCTAGTGAGATGTTTTTATCTTTTCTACTCTGCATTTAGATGTTTCCAAGAGGAAGGACGAGGCTTTTTTTCTTGGTTGCCCAATCGAGCTAGAGGTTTATGATTTGTGTCTTTCTCTAGGTTTCCCTAGATCCTCTACCTAATCATTGTTTGGATGTCAGTTAATCATGATCCAATTGAGTCGAGGATGATGGAGGTGTTACAATAGCGCGATTCTAAGAGTTTTGGCTCTTATGCTTTGCAGGATTCAATACTATTGAAGAACCATGTTCCATATTCCAAACAACGACCTTTCATTAATTTGCTACATGAGCAAATACATCACGACATCTTTCTAACTTATGAGATTTCATGATTGATTGCATTGGAGGGTTGACTATGTTGTTCTTTCTCATCTCATCTGATCACTTTTGCTGCATGGTTACATAGATCATGTGGCAGAGTATAATTATGGCAACTTTGACAAAGCCTCCAAAATAAGAAGTTCTTGAGTATGATTTAAGAGAAATCTGAGTGTGAGCAGAGGGCAGCAAGCAGTGAAAAATTTGGGTTTTACAAGGCGTAGTTTTCATCGATCTCCACATTCAAAATTTCTTTTCTACGTTATTTTGTGCTTTTTAAGACAACAAACAAGGTCTTCCTATTTTCATACTTTCCCTTTTTCCAATTGAATTCATGTCCTAATTCTAAAGTGCCAACCCTTTTTCTTGTCTTGCATTAGTATACCCTCCTTTCCTTGCATAGCGATAAATAAAAAGGCTCTTACGAAAGGTTGGTCTATTATTTCCTCGCACGCATATGCATTATCTCATTTATTGTCCATCATTAGATTGTCCAATTCAAAGTATGAGTATCATGTCACCAATTCATCCGAGATATGTCCTAATGCTTTTGTCTAGTGTCATCGTTGAACGAGGACAATAGGTTTCCATCATGTGATAATCGTGTTTGATAGGTGGGTAGTGTTGAAGAGATAATACAATGAATCTTGAGTCATATTTTCTTTGTCTCTTCAAATTGTATTTAGTCATTATCCTTGATTTTCGATCAGCTCCTCATCTGGTCCGAGGATATATGGCGACGACATTTTCTATTTCTAGATTTTCGTTTCGTTTTGAAGGAAAGGTTTTCATCATTGCCTCTCGTCTTAGCTGGTCATTCCACATCAATTTGCAGCACATTATGTAAGAAGTGATCCAAAAGCTTAAGAATTATGATGGGCATAAAGCCTCATTAGTGGTCATCTTGCATTCGCCAAGGTTGATCATCATGAGTCTTGGTTGAATGAGCATTCAAGTCAATGTTCATTTTCCAATGAGATCTATTCACACAAGCAAAGTTGCACCCTGTACCTTTGGGCCCATCAACCTCATTGGAGGTTCTTTCACACCTAGACGGAGTCTCGGGCAAGTATTTTCCTCATCGACATATGACTAGGGTGGCGTCTCTCCCATGATTGATTTCAATGCATTTTCCGATGGAAGCAGCGTGCAGGCTGGGATGGATCGTAGGTAGTAATTCCAAATGGGTGCGTATGGGTAAAGTTCCCCTTCCAATAAATCAATCGAGGCACCATGCATATTAACTCCATTGCCCACTCCTACAAATTGGATTTTCCACGAGGATCAGCATCACTATTTGCTGCAAGTGTAGATATTTTTGAGGTCTCAACATCCTTCGAGGGGATCTCTCCTCCTTGGAGTAGCCTAATGGCAGCCTCCAAAATTTTCTTATAAAGTGGAGGGTTAAGAACTAGCTCTCTTTAGATTATTATTCAAAGTCAACTTTCCAGAGTTTGTTGTGGAGTCACCTTCCACATAGGTCAAAGATGGTTCTCACAGAGATTAGAAACAATAATTTTGTGATTTGAGCCTCAGTTAAGAGTCGGAGACATTTCACAACCACTTTCATCCAGGTCGAAAGACAGCACACTAATTTGAGCAATTAAATTTGAAGCTTGCATGTCGGAGGTGATGGCATATTTCAATTGCTTGTGAGCTCACAACTCCGATGAGCTATTTTTGGGCAACATGTGAAACACTACTATTTTTAACAATTGAGGTTACACGACTCACATGGTGATTTTGAGCACATATTTAGATTCCTTGTAGAAAATCAAATCCAACATGCTTAATTTCATTGACATGAAAGGACCTATTTTTAGTGGTGCCTAATTTAAGTAATGTCTATTTTTAGGCGTGCTAGATTTGAGTTCCCTTAGCAATTCCAAATATTTTAGGGGATTGTTATTTTTGGGCATGTCTACTTTTATAGCAAGTGGTCACCATGTAGGGTGATAGGTGGATGCACTATGTGGTAGTGACATGGAAGCCACACAATAGTGATGTTGCACATGTGCCATCTCATCTCAGATGCACCTTGTTGGACTCGGTGTTGACCCGACTTCTCACTCTAGTTCAATTCACTTCACTTCACTTTAGTTGAATGCACGAGTTTGCATTAGGTTGCCTTGTTGAGTTATACTTAGTTAAGTGGAGAAACTTCCTAGCTCATTTCCACTTCACTCCACCTCATTCGAAAACACACTGGGAGTTGAATTAGAACATATGGACCTCTCTCTCTCTCTCTCCTTTCACGAAGAAAACACATGAGGTCACTTCTCTTCGCACTTCACTCAAGGCACAAAGAGAGTTTGACTTGGACTTGTTTAAGGTCACTCCACTCTTCATCACTTCATCACTTCTAACAAGGCACATGAGAACTTCTCCACTTCCACTCACTTCACAAGTTAACCAAGGTATATTGCATGAGAGAGATTTCTCCATTAAGATGAGGAGAGTTCTATAAAGAGGTCGAATGGTCATTGTTTGGCATAGTTTTCATGGGTAGTCGACAAAGATTCTTTTTCCCGAGGCATTTCTTTCTTCCTTTCTCTCTATCTGTACTCTTTGGAAGGCACTTTAATCACGATCTATCTTACATCTTGTCTCTATGATGTAACTCGTCTTTTGGTGAATAAAAGACAGCTTTTGACCATGATATTCTTCAAGATTCACGACTCATGAAGGAGATGATATTTCATGTTTATGCGGTGATATGAGAGTATTGCCTCTACAATCATTTATACTCACATTCTCTTCTTTATTTCTTTAACATTTATTGATTATTGGTTACGGTTCTCACATTTATTTCTAATTAACCAACCATTTTTATCCTTGGGTGTATCATTGCATACGATGACCCATATTCTGTGCGATTCCCTATGCTAATTTGCAAAGTTTTAGATGATTTTCAATGCATGACAAACAAGGACACCCTGGAGGTGGCAACCACCAATCCACACAAAGAGGCAATCAACTAGTGACCTTTGGGTTGATTTTCCTACTAGTTACCACTTCATTTTTGTGCTCCAAATCTTGGAGTCAATGTTTTCTTGTGGTGCAAATTTGTGACTCATGGGCGTGTGGCTCGTAGAATAGTGTTTAGTGTAAGGTCCATATCAAATAGGGTTTTACTAGTTACCACTTCATTTTTTTCCTCCAAGTCTTCGAGTCAATGTTTTCTTGCGGTGCATGTGTACTCACAGGCCTATGGCTTGTAAGAATGGTGTAAGGTCCATATCAAATAGGATTTTACTAGTTACCACTTCATATTTTTGTGTTCCAAGTCTTGGAGTCAATGATTTCTTGTGGTGCAAATGTGTACTCACAAACTTGTGGCTTGTAGAATAGTGTAAGGTCCATATCAAATAGGGTTTGATCATGTGGTATTGTTGTTTTAGAACCTTTTCATGTAAGATGTAACCAAAAATTTTCACTTGTCTAGAAATGACGCAAAATTTGATGTCAAATCCTCAAGAGCTTCGCATTTTTCCCCGTTTTTAAATAAGGACGACTTTTTATCTTAAGCTAACCATTCCACAAAATTGGTGGCTTTCTCCCATTCTTGTTATTCATAATGAATGCATGAAGCAATGGGGACCACGAAAAGCTTCTATTGTGAAAGTGGTTGAGTCCAGTTTTCTAGAATCACCGATTACCCATAGAATATTTCTCAATTTCTAAGTCATTCACACAAGGATTCTTCCACAAAAAAAATCACCCTCATTTTTCATTTTTTGCTTCTTGATTTTTGTGAAGAAAAGAGAATATTGATATCATTAGTGTTACCCCTCATATCCCATGAGAGGAAAATTTGAAATTTCATCACATAACAAATTTTTCACGGTGATATACTCGGATGTTGGTAGTTCTAAGGTGTATATCCTATGTCACATGGCTTGAGTTAGAGCAACAATTAAGTTTGATTCAAATTCAAATTTTTTAATAAGATTCAAATGAGGTTTAATATTAAGTTCAACTTTAATCGATATAATATATGTTTTATTAAAGGTATGTATTTCCTCTTAAGGTCATAGGTTCAAACCAAGAAGGATAGACTCGTACACATTGCACTAGAGCTTTAGCTAAAAGGAAGTCTACTGCTCCCTCCATGTTGTCATGATATTATTCAACTTATATAAGTTGATTAATTTTTTTAATTATATAAAATTTAAAATATATTGAACATTATATTTATTTCATAAAATCATATTTGAATTTATATATAATACATAAATCATAAAATAAATATTTATATTATATACCATATTTATTTAATTAATTAACCACTTCAATGGTCCTGCAGCTAAAAGTTGATGTATTTTAAAAATAATAATTTAAAGAAAGTGCATAATGAAACATTAAACTTGTGTGTCATTTCGCTGGAGACCACATACCTTTGGACACAACGACCCAATATATGCAAACAAACAATAGTCATGGACATCCGTGGATTATTCAATGCCCTGATATATGCAAACAAATTGTGGTCACAAACATGAGTGCATTATTCAACAACAATATATGCAAACATATGGCACCACATCGACCATACTACTCCCTTTCCTATGTTCCACGACATTTTATTTAACAATCACTAAAACACGGACTAAAAGTCAATTATTAAATAGCAGCTATGTAAGTCAATGAATTTACACGTTGAAAATTTATGTGGCTCCTCTGTGAACGTGTGGTGTTGCTACTTAGTAAACACAAACTTGAACAAACCTAATCAAATTTGAACATTTGTTTTTATGTTCATTGAATTACAAACCTTATAGCACAAATTCGGCAAACCTTGTGACATAGTGTACATCTTCATTTTTTGCTTCATGACAATTCATTTTGGTTGAGTGTGTTGTTGGTTGTGGATCCTCTTACATCATCATTGTGTTGGATGAGATGTTACACATTAGTTTAGTGGCTTTGTCTTGATACTCAGGTTCTTCTTCATAGTTATACTTGATGCTCATATGAGTAGTTCTAACATACTCTTTTGATGCTATGATAATGGTGGATGGTCCATACTCTTCTTTTCATATTGCATGTCTTGTCTTTATGAATCAATATGTCTAATAACCCGATTACTTGCTTCATAAGCTATCTTGGCATCATGGTATTATTCCTGCATGCTTGTATGGAGATCTAGTCACTAATATAATATGATGACATATGGATCACCCTAGTACTCGAAGTGTTTATTATGTTCCTATAATGATGTTTGATGCGATAGACAATTACTCCTACGAGCACTCACCCTTTTTGCCATGCAAATTGCATGCATGCTACTTGATGCTTGAAATGGAGCACCCTAAGGTTTCAAGGTTGATTTGGAGGTTGATTTGGCATGATTTTGGCACCTTCATCATGATCATTGGGGAGTCCTTCCTCCTCCCACTAATGATTTCATGACACATATATTGCAATTTTTAAGAAGCCATAGCCTAGGGCATTGTGTCATTTGTGTTGGAGAATCAAGTAAGACAATTATTAAAACAATTATCATTTCCTTAATAATTTCACGCAAACTTTACTTAACTTCTTATTGTTCTTTATTACAAACAATTTTCAATACCATGAAGATCATAAAAGGCATTGGACACAAGAAGTAGGCTCCAAGCCAAGGCAAAGCCCCCATCCAAGCGGAAAACCAAGAAAGAACTTCCTCTATTCTTATAGAATCAAATCAAATGAGAAATCCAAGATCCAAACTCTAAGACCAAGACCTCCCTCCAAGCACCAAGTCGGCCCTCCAACAAATCCTTAAGCAAGTCAAAGTCCTCAAAATCAACGAAAGTGAAACCTCCAAAATTACTGCTACAATCAAATTTTTTTGGCCCTCTACCTCAAGTTTGATTTTCGGACACTGCAATTTTCAGCCTACCGACAACTATAGAAACCCTAGTTTTCGCACGTGTAGAGAGAGAGTAAGCACAAAAGTGAGTATTTTCTCTTCTTTGAATTTCTATCTCCATCTGCGACCTTCGTTATTCTCGTTTCTTCTTTTCTTACTTCAAATCGAACTTGAAGTGTGTCTAAATGAGTCGAATCTTCTATTTTTATATACCCTTCGCAAGAGGTCAAATAATCCTCTCCAAGCTGAATTTTCAACGGCATGGACGACTTGGTCTTGGAGGTCATTTTGGCTTTATAGACTAAAAAATAATTTCTCTTTCTTGTTCCAAATTGCCGAAATGGGTCTTATCACATATGACAAAGGCCCTCTTGACTCAATAAACCCTAGGAGCATGAAGAACATGCTTGACCTAGATGAGCAAATCAATGAGTATCAAACCTATGCTTAAAATAATAATTCTTTTTCTTCTTTTTTACAAATATATACAATGACATAAGTACAAGGAAATTATGAAGACCGAGATTTAGTTACATTCTCCAACAACTTGTTTTGGGAGTTGCGAGAAGTGCCTTGGGCATTATCACATGCATTGATAGCTATGAATCTACCTACATTCTTTGTAGGAGAGTTGTCGCAAATTTCTTACATTGTAATCTCTCCTTATTCATTAGATATGTCCCAATTTAGATGGATATCAACATTTTGGCACATGGTTTAGGTGATTTTCAACTCATGGATGAGTATTGATGACATAGCACCTCTTGATGAGAGCACCCTAGCCTAGGGAGTTGGAGGTGTCTATCATAACCTTATGGCGACATTTGATAAAATAGTGGTTTTCATGGATCACTCCACCCTTTCATGATTTTTTAAGTTTCTATGCTACAATTGAAAGAGGGTCGACCCACCCCATGTTGCACTAATGAGACTGCGATGATAGAGCGTGAGGCTTCCTTGTTATATTTTGATGATATAGATTACACTTTACAATGGACATATACTTCATTCCCTACATACACATGGAATATTTTCTTATGGATCAAGGCTATTTTATTAATGGAGAGGGGGTCATTTGATGCATGTGTGGTTTGGGTTCATTGTTGACTTAGGCCTTGGTTTATGGCATTACTCTATGGTGAGTCAACCCTTATACGAGATAGAGCTTGATTTGTAGATGGCATTTACATTTTTGGATCCATACATACCATATGAGGGTTTTATTGCACATCATTTAAAGGGGGTTACACCTTCGAGCTTGAGTTTTTTTCTTTTTCTTTCATGGCTTGGACCATGGGTGATAGCTTTGTCTGAAACATATGGTAATTCAAGTCTTTGACCGAGATGATAATAAAATATCCTCCAGAACCATCGAGAAATCTATATGACCCATGGGGCTCTACTGTCTGCTAGAAAAACATTTCCTAGAATACGATCAACTGGAATGTTCGAGGCGCAAGGAAAGCTTGACACATTTTGAATCAAAGCGAGACAGTGGCTTTAGCAACTTCAAACTTTAATTGTTTGATTCCTAATCCCATAACTTCCTTTTCGGATGTAGTCCGAGTATTTTGATGGGATTATATGTTTTGAAACCAAATTTATATCGAGATCGCGAATCAATTAGGGCAATGACATTGTAGACATGACCTGACTACACAAAGATTTACTGGACATGGTGCTGATAGTGCTTGAATCGCGAGGACTTGCATATCCCGATTTCATCGAAGCCAGTGAGGGATCAAATTTGCTCTGCTGCAAATTGGACTTCGATTTTGAGTTTGGAATGCGACGTATAGTTGAGTCCGTTTTTCTGAAGTAGGCACGATGATGAAGCACGCTTGGTTGGCTTGTGCCTTTAGAACAGAAAAGCTCATTTTTTTATGCTTTCGCGAATTTCACTTTTGAGATCATGTATCTCCCTACTCACCTCCCCCAAAGTGAGTGCACGAGCTTTGCTATTATGTTGGAGATACGTTTTGGTATTGCGCTCATAAGAAGCTTCAACAAAATTAGGCTTCTTAGAGGAAGAAGAAGAGCTAGAAGACCCGGGAAGATTTTTCATATAAGCGAAAAGGAGAGCATTTTTAAGATCTCCTTCATCCATGGCACGGATTTGGGCAAAGATTTTAAGATCATCATCAAGTCTGGGCCATGAGAACATGAGGAGGGTCTTCAACGAGCGAAGAATAGGAAGAAGAATCGGACTCGGAAGCGAGAATCACATTGAGCGGGCATCCGGGTCTAAACATGTGGCAATACATATTGACTCGTTCTTCGGAAGAAGAGGAAGAATAGTCATCGAGACGATGAGGAGCTAGCGAATAGATGGCATGTTGTTGAATAGAGAGATGACGACGACTATAGGGTGGACAATGCGAAATTCTATGGGAGGTAGAATGACGGTATGCACGAGCATCGGGGATCCCTCTTAACGGTGACTTGAGGTTGTGAGGAAGAGGCTTGTTGTTTATTTTTTAGCACGTTGAGCTGATTTTTTGCCTAAACCTCTTTTGGACTCTAAGAGTGTAGGACACAGATTTGAAGTATGTCCTTTTTGACCACACAACCGACGTTCAACATCTTTCATCTTATGAATTTTTGCATCTACGGGCCGAATATCATGAGATTTGGTAATAGTGAGTATTAGGCTTGTAGCGATAATACCCTTTTACGCCTTAGGTCTTGTTTTCCTTTGGTCTACGAAGCTCTCGTCTTTTGCCGAGCTTAATCTATATGTAGACTTACTTCTTTTGTAAGCCTTCTTTGCTTGCCTCTTATGTTTTCTTCGATGAACCAATGGATCATCTCTTTGTTATGCCATATCTGCTACAAAAAAGACTTTGTACCGGGAAGTGCATTCAATTTATCAATAGACTTACGCATCTTGGATCCGGTACACAAGGAAAATCAAAACTTTAGTAATTATTGCATAGAAGTCTCCCCACACATAGACTTCCATTGGCAATGGAAAAGCATCTTCCATTTTCAAAATATCAACCAGCTTGGATGGAAGAGCTGCAAGATATACTTGTTTCCACAAGAGATTCTTGGGATCCTTGACCAAGAATATTCTCTGTATCCAATCTCTGTGGAAATCTTCATATTGATTAATGTTGTTGCACTTCAGATTCATCAGCAACAACTCATTCTTATCTGTGATAGCATATTCTTCTCCACAGAAATGTTCTTGGATTAGTGCAGTGAGGGCACCAATCATGTTTGACTGTGCAGTGCCGTCAGGATGAAACATGATATCACCCTGTTCATCTTTTAGAATCTCTTTCTCCATTTTTTCTATCAACACAGGAGAGGATTCTAATTCCCACCATCTAGCCAGAGTACCAGTAAAACATTGAATAATTGTTTTACAGGCTTCAATCTCACTCTTCCCTTCCACACACATCAGTTTATACTCAATGATCATTTGATCAAGAATCTTTCTGACTTGATGAGCAGACATGTTATCAATATTCCACTCCTTATGACTCCCTTCATGGAATGTTTCTCTGGGTGGAACCTTTCCTGCACCATAGAGGTCAGGAGTTGCATGTCTGGTAAACTAAGGTTCTAAATGCTCATAGATTGGGAAAGAATATTTCTCAGATTCTGAGGCTTCTAAGACAGAGGCTATTGTTAGATCTTTCTTCTGTTTTTGTCTCAGGCTTTGACTCAGGTGTCATGGATAGCTGAGGCACTTCTTTGGGAAAGAGATGAGGAAACTTTGACACAGGATTTGAGATAGGCTCAGGTTTCTCAATCTCATGAGGCTGAATACTTTAGCCTTTACCAACAATGAAAGTCATTGGAATAGGCCTGATGGCTTTCTTTAGATGTATCCTATCAAATTTATTTGACAAATCATAAACCGTTTCCCTGGTGGAAATGGCTTGCTCAACTATACAACGTTCTACATCATTAAATCTATCAAAAGACTGTGAACTTTGTATTTCAAGGAATAGATGGTATTGTGATCCCGAGGAAGACTTTAAACTGTGATTCTGTTGGCATATCCACAGCTCAATATAACCCAAACCAGGCCTGGGCTATTGCAAAGCCGTTGGCTCATCAATAGCTCAGGAGCCTCTGGATCTCATCTTCTAAATGTGGTCCAAATGCATCATGAACATGCTCATCCCTCATGGGGGAATGGGATTTTGGGAGCATTTGGAGATGGACAGAATAAGAGGAAGCAGCGAGGTGGCCACCGTCCTAGAGTTACTCATGGAGTGAAAGAGAAGGATTTCGTTAGATTCATTTAATCCAGATTTTGCAAATTGACAGACTGTTTACACTGAGGGCACTCAACTTTAACTGGCTGGAAATTTACAATTTGTGCAAACTCAAATAATGCTACATGACTACAATTAGAAACAACTGAACTACAACCCGTATCTGTACAATCGGGAGAAATATAATGAGAGGACTTTTTACATTCGGCTTCAATCCTTCTCCTGTCTATTGTGGATCTTCTGGGAAAGGACAAGGTAGCACAGGATTGATCTTCGGTGATGTTGGCCGTGGTAATTTTTTGGACAGAGAGAGGTCTGGGGTTTGGAACCGTCCAGTGCTGGGGAAATTGCAGATCTTCCCACTTGATGGCTTGGTGTTCTATCTTATGGTTTTTCGGATCTGTGAGAACAACCACACTGGTCTTAGACTCTCTACTGGGTGCATGGAGGACAGCAGGAAACATTGTAGATGTATGGCGGAAACATCCGCGGAATTGAATAGCAATATTCTGCCTCTTCTTTCTCATGTCAAATCACATGGTCTGGATTTGAAGTTGCAGAATATCAGACAATGTTTCATCATTGACTGCGACTGAAAAGTTTGGATAGCAGTCAAACCAGACTGGTCCATTAGACAATGGAGCCACTATTCCTCCAATTAATGAATCAGTATACTTATTATGTGTTAGATCTCTGACTGTTGCTAACAGATATGCATCTACACCCGGATGCACCAATGCATGAGTTCCAACACGTAAACAACCCAAATGTAAAAACTGTGTTCCCAACTTTTTGGCTTCGGCTTGAAGTTCTTTGGGATTTAGAATAGGGATCAACTGGACACGATCACTATTTTCTTCAATAGAACTAACAGACTCCTTAATAGTTATTCTAGTGGCAGCTTTCAGGTGCCAGATACCTAGATCATTATAAACTTCAGAGGCTTTAATGTTGGGAAGAACCCAACGGGCTTGTGGTTCGACCTCTTCATACAAGTGATCAGACTCATTAATAACACGACTACTACTTGAGGCAAACATATCTCTGAGAGGGTTTGGCTCTGCTCCATCTTTCTCTTCGAGCTCTCTGAATGAGACTGATTTGGACATAGATGAATCCATATTAAAGAGAGATGGATTTTAAGTACTGACCTTTTTCTTGAACCACGCGTAAACACGCCTTATTGGCTCTGATACCAATTTCTAGCAGAGGCTTCTTCTAAGCTTGCTTGCGGTCATAAACCAACCGACTTGGCCTTGTTAAGTCTCTCTGAACACTGCTTTATGTGAACCCGACTGTGAACCCAGACGAACCTAGTGAACCTTCACGCACTCGCGGCATTTCACACGGCTTCCTCGCCTTCACACGACCTTGGCGTCCCTCAGTTTTTTCGCGAACTCCAACGAACTTACGGTGAACATTCAAGCAATGCAAGTATCTTAACAGCAATTAAAATGCACACAGAGTAACGGTACTTAAATGCGGAAGCACAGATGAAATTTCTCTCTTTTTATTAATATCAGAATGCTTCACAATCAGATTACAGAATGATGGATTCAAGTCACTATATCAGAGATGGACTGTAACGACTTTTACCGGACTTATGATACTCATGAATGAGTGATCGATACCGGAGGCTTCCTGGCCGATATACAGACTCTGTCTCAGAGCTTCTAACACCGAAACATAAAATTATGCAGACTCAACTAATGAACTGGCCACTTCAGGTTCTTTCCTGTCACATGAACAGACACGCAGGCTTCTCAGTTCACCTAAGGACTGTGAGTAAAAACTCCGTGATGCGAGCAGATCGCAAAGATTGCGCAGACGCAGAGTAGGGAGCAGAACTCGAACTCTTAAACACACAAGACTCTAGACTCAAAACTCCAAATGCCGATGGTTCCAAATGAGCCTTACCTCTCCTTATATAGATTGGAGAGGGGGACAAACATTGCTGTAGACCATCCGATTATTGACACTTGGCAAATGGATCATCGTTTTCGGGTAACACCGAAAGGTGACATCCGCACGGAGATACCATTTAGTCGACAAACTATAGTGATAGTGGGTGAATGTACACTGTGGATACCTTACAAAAGGCCCACGAGGAATCAAACTTTATTGATTTACACATCGGATACTTTTTGGACGAAGGAAAAGTCCAAGAGAAAAGCTTCGTCACAATAAACCCGTGACTAGGTATCAAATGTACACAGGGAAAGCCTTTTTACTGGGGCTCCCGAGGACCACTTGTACTGGTTGAAGCAGATTCTGCAGGATCATCCAGGATTTTAATGCCTGGATATCTCATGTGATAAAACTCATCATCCCAAGCCTTAGTGTATATTCGTCGGACAATCATTGGCTTGTTGAGTACTATCTGATGCTTTATCTTTGTCATGACCAGCCATTGATAATGCATTTGCATGTATGACTTCAGTATTGGATTCGTCAGTTTATATTCTAGTTCTGTGATTTCTCCAGCTGTATTACAAGGATAGTGAAAGCATTCACCAAACCTAATAAGACAGTCATCACAGAATCTTCTACAATAAGTTTCGTAGAAGTTTGGATCCATACTGTATGGGCTGACCCCATAATGATGCCACCAATTTCTTAGCCAAGGGATTTGTGATTCTCTTGAGTTTATCCAGGTGGGGGCAAATTTTAGTTTAGTATAATGGGTTTCTTCTGGTCCATCTTTATTCAGTAAATCCCACCATAGTCTTTCATAACCTGCAAAATTGTAAACAGTGTCAGGAAATAATAATTTGGGATCATCATGTGGCCATGAAGTGAATTTCCCATGAACATATGAACTAATCTTTCTGACTCTTTTTATCACAAAAGATTTATAATAGACTTTGGTTATTTCTCCGCCACCAGTACATATGACAGACAGATCCCAAAATTCTTGGGAAAGTGACCGTTCTGCTTCTTCTGAAGCTGCCATGTTGTGTGTATACATCATCTCATGTATCCACCTATTTCCTTTTGGGTACACTTTCCTTCCTGGAACCAAATGCTGTAGATCTGTATGATTCTGTAAATTCCCATCCAGCACCTGGGTGTTTCGGAGGATCCATGTTGGCCTCCATTTTTCTGCATACACAGGCCAAGGTTCATCATCAGCAATGTATCTGAGTTCTTCTCTCTTGTTGGCCTGGTTCCATTCTGTAAGAATGACCATACAATGGAGTTGTTCTTCTTCAGGGTCATTCCTTTGTTCTTGATGCTGGAGATATTCTCTGCTTAAGAAATCTGGAATACAATTATCAGAACCTTTAATATGTTCAACTTTAAAACTGAAATGTGCAAAGAGAGCTTGCCATCTAGAAAACTTTGCATCTTCCGGGTTCTTAATTTCTTTTGTCAGAACTTTTTCCAGTGCCTTTGCATCTGTTCTAAGCAGAAAATATCTATTAGCCAAATGAATTGAAAATTTGCTCATACAATTCCAGGCTGCCTTTACCTCTTTCTCAATAGGAGCATAGTTTAGCTCAGCTTTGCTCCATACTCCTGAGACAAACTGGACAACCCGTTCTTGTTCTTTTGGATCTTCTTCCTTTGGCTTTTGTTTAAGAACACCTCCCCAACCAATGTTACTGGCATCTGTTTCAACAACTTTAAAAGCATTATCATCAGCAACATATAATATAGGGAGATTTCTGACCTTGGACTTTATTTCTCTGACTGCTTCAGTGTGCTTATCAGTCCAGGGCTTTGGATTCTTTCTTAATCTCTGATTTAACAGAGATCTATCAATGGCACATGCAGGATAGAAATTGCTCACATAATTAAGGCAACCCAAAAACCTTTGCAACTGGGTTTTATCTAATATAACATCAGGGAACTTATCTGCGAATTCCAGTGCATGATGTTATAGAGAAATTTGGCCATTTTCAATCTCATGTCCCAAAAATTTGATCTTAGTCTTACAGAGTTCCATCTTCTTTTTGCTTAAGACTAAGCCATTTCTTTTGACTAGCTTCATAAAGATCTTCAGGTGTCTGAAGTGGTCTTGTAAATTCTTGGAAAATATTAGCAGATCAGCGATATATGCAAGAAGCCAATCATCATAAGGTTTGAAGATGGAATCCATTACCTTATGGAATTTTGATGGTGCATGCTTTAATCCAAAAGGCATCACGTTCCATTCATAATGTCCATGAGGGACACTGAATGCAGTCTTCCACTTGTCTCCTTCTGCAACTGCAACCTGCCGGAAACCAGACTTTAGATCAAACTTAGAAAATACTTTGGCTCCTGATATTCTTCTTATCAGATCACCTTTGTGAGGGATCGGATATGTATCGTCTGCTAACACATTGTTCAGAGGTTTATAATTTATAACCAGTCTTGGGACTCCTTTGACTTGTTCACTTCTCTTATTTACATAAAATCCATAGCAGTTCCAAGGGCTGCTGGATTCTCTGATGAGCTTCTTCTGTAGAAGCTGTTCTATCTCCTTCTGGCAGTGTTGTCTGTGTTCAACAGACATGGGAATAGCTCTAGACTTACAAGGTCTACCAGTGTAACCTTCCTTGTAAGGCAACTCAATGCTATGCTGCTTTCTATGCCAAAAAGCATTTGGCTCTTCTGAGCAGCATGTCTCTTCAAACTCTTTCTGGATCTCTGCAATATTCTTCTGAATCTCTGGGGAACTCAACTGTTCTTCAACTCTGATTGTTTCTTTATGATCTTTGAGTTCAGCCAGGCTTTTTTTAGCTGTTTGAAGTTTTCTTTCTTTTTCTTTCATGATCTGGACCATGGGTGATATTCTGGTTCTAGATACATAAGGCAATTCAATCCTACTACCAGAAACAGTAATAAAATATCCTCCAGAACCATCAGGAAATCTATATGACCCATGGGGCTCTACTGCTGCTAAAAATATATTTCCTAGGATACAGTCAACTGGGATATCTGAGACTGCAAAGGAAAGATTGACACATTTTGACTCAAAACAGACAGTGGCTTTAGCAACTTCAAACTTTAATTGTTTGGTTCCTAATCCCATAACTTCCTTTTCAGATGTGGTCCAGTATTTTGAAGGGATTATATGTTTGGAAACCAAATTTATATCAGATCCAGAATCAATTAGGGCAATGACATTGTAGACATGACCAGCTACACAAAGATTTACCTGGACATGTCGCTGCTGGTACTGAACTGCGAGGACTTGCATATCCCCGATTTCACTGAAGCCTGTTGAGGGATCAAATTTGCCTGCTACAAATTGGACTTCAGTTTTTGGACTGGAATGCAGCGTATAGTTAGTCTGTTGTTTTGAACTAGGCACGGATGAAGAAGCAGACTGGTTTGCTTGTGCCTTTAGAACAGAAATCTCATTTTTCATGCTACGAATGTCACTTTTGAGATCATGTATCTCCCTACTCACCTCCCCCAAAGTGAGTGCATGAGCTTTGCTATTATGTTGGAGATACGTTTTGGTATTACGCTCATAAGAAGCTTCAACAAAATTAGGCTTCTTAGAGGTGCTGGAAGAACTAGAAGACCCGGGAAGATTTTTCATATAAGCAGAAAGGAGAGCATTCTTAAGGTCTCCTTCATCCATGGCACGGATTTGGGCAAAGATTTTCAAATCATCATCAAGCTGGGTCATGAGAACATGAGGAGGGTCTTCGACAGCAGAAGAATAGGAAGAAGATTCAGACTCAGAATCAGAATCACATTGACAGGCATCTGGGTCTGAACAATGGCAATAACCCTTTGACTTTGGCTCCGATACCAATTTCTAGCAGAGGCTTCTTCTAAGCTTGCTAGCGGCTGTAAACCAACCGACTTGGCCTTGTTAAGTCTCTCTGAACACTGCTTTATGCAAACCCGACTTTGAACCCAGACGAACCTAATGAACCTTCACGCACTCACGGCTAACACACGACTTCCTCGTCTTCAATAGCCTTGGCGTCCCTCAGTTGTTTCGCGAACTCCAGTGAACTTACGGTGAACTTTCAAGCAATGCAAGTATCTTAACAGCAATTTAAATGCACACAGAGTAACAGTACTTAAATGCGGAATCACAGATGAAATCTCTCTCTTTATTAATATCAGAATGCTTCACAATCAGATTACAGACTTTTATGGATTTGAGTCTGTGTATCAGAGATGGACTGTAATGGCTTTTACCGGACTTATGATACTCACGAATGAGTGATCGATACCGGAGGCTTCCTGGCCGATGAACAGACTCTGTCTCAGAGCTTAAGACTTATAGCACACAGACATAAAATATCCAGACTCACACTAATGAACTGGCCACTTTAGGTTCTCGCTCGTCACATGAATGTACGCGTTGTGCTTCGCGCTCACCTAAGGACATAAAGCAGTGTTCAGAGAGACTTAACAAGGCCAATCCGGTTGGTCTATAGCCGCAAGCAAGCTAAGAAGAAGCCTTTGCTAGAAATTGGTATCAGAGCCAGTAAGGCGTGTTTACACATGGTTCAAGAAAAAGGTCAGTACTTAAAATCCATCTCTCTTTATTATGGATTCATCTATGTCAAAATCAATCTCATTCAAAGAGCTCGAAGAGAAGGATCGAGCAGAGCCAAACCCTCTCAGAGATATGTTTGCGTCAAGTAGTAGCCGTGTTATTAATGAGTCTGATCATTTGTATGAAGAGCTCAAACCCCAAGCCTGTTGGGTTCTTCCCAACATTAAGGCCTCTGAAGTCTATAATGATCTAGGTATTTTGCACCTGAAAGCTACCACTAGAATAACTATTAAGGAGTCTGTTAGTTCTATAGAAGAAAATAGTGATCGTGTCCAGCTGATCCCTATTCTAAATCCCAAAGAACTTCAAGTTGAAGCCAAAAAATTGGGAACACAGTTTTTACATTTGGGTTGTTTATGTGTTGGCATTCATGCATTGGTTCATCCGGGTGTTGATGCTTATGTGTTAGCGACAGTCAGAGATCTAACACATAACAAGTATACTGATTCATTAATTGGAGGAATCGTGGCTCCATTGTCTAATGGACCAGTCTGGTTTGACTGCTATCCCAACTTTTCAATCGCATTCAATGATGAAACATTGTCTGATATTCTGCAACTTCAAATCCAGACCATGGGATTTGATATGAGAAAGAAGAGGCAGAATATTGCTATTCAATTCCGCGGATGTTTCCGCCATACATCCACAATGTTTCCTGCTGTCCTCCATGCACCCAGCAGAGAGTCTAAGACCAGTGTGGTTGTTCTTACAGATTCGAAGAATCACAAGATAGAACACCAAGCCATTAAGTGGGAAGATCTACAATTTCCCCAACACTGGATGGTTCCAAACCCCAGACCTCTCTCTGTCCAAAAAATAATCACAGCCAACATCACTGAAGACCAATCCTGTGCTACCTTGTCTTTTCCCAAAAGGTCAACAATAGACAGGAGAAGGATTGAAGATGAATGTAAAAATTCCTCCCGTTATATTTCTCCCGATTGTACAGATACGGGATGTAGTTCAGTTGTTTCAATTTAGTCATGTAGCATTATTTGAGTTTCCGCACAAATTGTAAATTTTCAGCCGCTGAGCGTTATATGTCCTGTGTAAACAGCCCGTCAATCTGGTAACTTGCCTATAAGCCAGGCTCTCCATAAGAACCATAACTCTAGGACCAGTGAAGCACCTCCCAGTACTTCTCTTAATCCCTGTCCTAATCCAAAATGCTCTGAAATTCCATTTCCCCATGAGGACGAGCATGTTCTTATGATGCACTTGGTTCCACACTTAGAAGATGAAGATCCAAGGCTCACAGAGCTATTGATGAACCAAAGGCCCCCAAATAGCCCAAGGTATGGTTTGGGTTATATTGAGCAAGGAGATAGATTGATACCAGAATGCAGATTCAGAGATCTGCCTCCAGGATGCAAGAGACCATCTATTCCTGAAATCCATAAGTTTTATACTTTAATGGATGGATGTCCTCAGTCACAAATCCCGGCACAATGGATGAAGCAAATGTTGAATTGGGATTTATTCACACATCCACAAACAGATGGTTTTGCAGCTGCTTTTCCCAAAGAAGAAAAGATGAAGATGGCAGCAGAATGGAAAGAATATATGGAGAAAATGTCTGTATGGATTTCTTTCTATTCCTGGAAAAAGCAAATGGAAAATGATGTGGTATTGATGGCAGATGCAGCCACATCCTCTACACATTCATGGACTACAACTGATGGCAGTAAGATTGAGACCAGTACTACCTACCCACCTTTTAGAGGTATTGTCTTAGGTGAAGGGTCAAACACAGCTCATGCTAGTCCCTTGGTTCAAAGAGACAACTCTTTAATGGGTACTAAAGGTAGGATACAAAAGGTGATTGAGCAAATTAACTGGACCAATACTGCACTCACTGGTCTGGAGAAAAATGTAGCCAAGACTGCCCTGGTCAAGGACCAAATTGATTCAGTCCAAGTGTCTGTCAATGATGTACATAGAGTCCTTAATTCTGTACAGTGTGATTTACAGGTTGTTAGAAGTTTTTCTGAAAAATCTTTTGATAGATTTAATGATGTAGAAGGTTGTATAGTTGAACAAGCCATTTCCACAAGGGAAACAGTTTATGACTTGTCAAATAAATTTGATAGAATAAATTTGAAGAAAACCAGCAAGCCTATTCCAATGTCTTTCATTGCTGGTAAAGGGAAGGGTGTCTTGCCTCATGAGATTGAGAAACCTGAGCCCATCTCCAATCCTGTGTCAAAGTTTCCTCATCTCTTTCCCAAAGAAGTGCCTCAGCTATCCATGACACCTGAGTCAAAGCCTGAGTCAAAAACAGAAGAAAGATCTGAGAATTTAACAATAGCCTCTGTCTTAGAAGCCTCAGACTCTGAAAAACATTCTTTCCCAATCTATGAACCTTTAGAACCTCAGTTTACCAGACATGCAGCCCCTGACCTCTATGGTGCAGGAAAGGTTCCACCCAGAGAAACGTTCCATGAAGGGAGTCATAAGGAGTGGAATATTGATAACATGTCTGCTCATCAAGTCAGAAAGATTCTTGATCAAATGATCATTGAGTATAAACTGATGTGTGTGGAAGGGAAGAGTGAGATTGAAGCCTGTAAAACAATTATTCAATGTTTTACTGGTACTCTGGCTAGATGGTGGGAATTAGAATCCTCTCCTGTGTTGATAGAAAAAATGGAGAAAGAGATTCTAAAAGATGAACAGGGTGATATCATGTTTCATCCTGACGGCACTGCACAGTCAAACATGATTGGTGCCCTCACTGCACTAATCCAAGAACATTTCTGTGGAGAAGAATATGCTATCACAGATAAGAATGAGTTGTTGCTGATGAATCTGAAGTGCAACAACATTAATCAATATGAAGATTTCCACAGAGATTGGATACAGAGAATATTCTTGGTCAAGGATCCCAAGAATCTCTTGTGGAAACAAGTATATCTTGCAGCTCTTCCATCCAAGCTGGTTGATATTTTGAAAATGGAAGATGCTTTTCCATTGCCAATGGAAGTCTATGTGTGGGGAGACTTCTATGCAATAATTACTAAAGTTTTGATTTCTCTGTGTACCAGATCCAAGATGCAGAAGTCTATTGACAAATTGAACAGACTTCCTGGTACAAAATCCTTTTGCAGCAGATATGGCATCACAGTAGATGACCCACTGGTTCATAGAAGAAAGCATAAGAGGCAAGCAAAGAAGGCTTACAAAAGAAGTAAGTCTACCTATAGAATAAGCTCAGGAAAAAGACGAGAGCTTCGCAGACCAAAACAGCATAAGAAACCTAAGGACAGGAAAGGGTCTTACAGATGGAGACCAAATACCCATTACTACCAGCCTCATGATATTCGGCCCAGAGATGCCAAACTTCATAAGATGAAAGAGATTGAATGCTGGATGTGTGGTCAAAAAGGACATACTTCAAATCTGTGTCCTACGGCCTTAGAGTCCAAAAGAGGTTTAGGCAAAAAGTCTGCCCAGCATGCTAAAGCCAAACAACAAGCTTCTTCCTCACAGCCTCAAGTCACTGTTAAGAGAGATCCCGACGCCTGTGCCTACTGTCATTCTACTTCCCATAGAATTTCAGATTGTCCAGCCTATTCTCAGCGTCATCTCTCTATTCAACAGCATGCCATACCTTCTGCTAGTTCCTCATCGTCTGATGACTATTCTTCCTCTTATTCCGAAGAACAAGTCAATATGTATTGCCATTGTTCAGACCCAGATGCCTGCCAATGTGATTCTGATTCTGAGTCTGATTCTTCTTCCTATTCTTCTGTTATTGAAGACCCTCCTCATGTTCTCATGGCCCAGATTGAGGATGATCTTAAAATTTTTTCCCAAATCCGTGCCATGGATGAAGGAGACCTTAAAAATGCTCTCCTTTCTGCTTATATGAAAAATCTTCCCGGGTCTTCTAGCTCTTCCAATTACTCTAAGAAGCCTAATTTTGTTGAAGCTTCTTATGAGCGCAATACTAAAACGTATCTCCAACATAATAGCAAAGCTCGTGCACTCAGTTTGGGGGAGGTGAGTAGGGAGATACATGATGTCAAAAGTGAAATTCGCAGCATGAAAAATGAGATTTCTGTCCTGAAAGCACAAGCAAACCAGTCTGCTTCTTCATCAGTGCCTACTTCAGGAAAACAGACAAACTATATGCTACATACCAGTCCAAAAACTGAAGTCCAATTTGCAGCAGGAAAATTTGATCCCTCAACAGGCTTCAGTGAAATCGGGGATATGCAAGTCCTCGCAGTTCAGTACCAGTAGCACCATGTCCAGGTAAATCTTTGTGTAGCTGGTCATGTCTACAATGTCATTGCCCTAATTGATTCTGGATCTGATATAAATTTGGTTTCCAAAAATATAATCCCTTCAAAATACTGGACCACATCTGAAAAGGAAGTTATGGGATTAGGAACCAAACAATTAAAGTTTGAAGTTGCTAAAGCCACTATCTGTTTTGAGTCAAAATGTGTCAAGCTTGCCTTTGCAGTCTCAGATATCCCAGTTGACTGTATCCTAGGAAATATATTTTTAGCAGCAGTAGAGCCCCATGGGTCATATAGATTTCCTGATGGTTCTGGAGGATATTTTATTACTGTTTTTGGTAGTAGGATTGAATTGCCTTATGTATCTAGAACCAGAATATCACCCATGGTCCAGATCATGAAAGAAAAAGAAAGAAAACTTCAAACAGCTGAAAAAAGCCTGGCTGAACTCAAAGATCATAAAGAAACAATCAGAGTTGAAGAACAGTTGAGTTCCCCAGAGATTCAGAAGAAGATTGCAGAGATCCAGAAAGAGTTTGAAGAGACATGCTGCTCAGAAGAGCCAAATGCTTTTTGGCATAGAAAGCATCATAGCATTGAGTTGCCTTACAAGGAAGGTTACACTGGCAGACCTTGTAAGTCTAGAGCTATTCCCATGTCTGTTGAACACAGACAACACTGCCAGAAGGAGATAGAACAGCTTCTACAGAAGAAGCTCATCAGAGAATCCAGCAGCCCTTGGAACTGCTATGGATTTTATGTAAATAAGAGAAGTGAACAAGTCAGAGGAGTCCCAAGACTGGTTATAAATTATAAACCTCTGAATAATGTGTTAGCAGACGATACATATCCGATCCCTCACAAAGGTGATCTGATAAGAAGAATATCAGGAGCCAAAGTATTTTCTAAGTTTGATCTAAAGTCTGGTTTCCGGCAGGTTGCAGTTGCAGAAGGAGACAAGTGGAAGACTGCATTCAGTGTCCCTCATGGACATTATGAATGGAACGTGATGCCTTTTGGATTAAAGCATGCACCATCAAAATTCCATAAGGTAATGGATTCCATCTTCAAACCTTATGATGATTGGCTTCTTGCATATATCGCTGATCTGCTAATATTTTCCAAGAATTTACAAGACCACTTCAGACACCTGAAGATCTTTATGAAGCTAGTCAAAAGAAATGGCTTAGTCTTAAGCAAAAAGAAGATGGAACTCTGTAAGACTAAGATCAAATTTTTGGGACATGAGATTGAAAATGGCCAAATTTCTCTATAACATCATGCACTGGAATTCGCAGATAAGTTCCCTGATGTTATATTAGATAAAACCCAGTTGCAAAGGTTTTTGGGTTGCCTTAATTATGTGAGCAATTTCTATCCTGCATGTGCCATTGATAGATCTCTGTTAAATCAGAGATTAAGAAAGAATCCAAAGCCCTGGACTGATAAGCACACCCAAGCAGTCAGAGAAATAAAGTCCAAGGTTAGAAATCTCCCTATATTATATGTTGCTGATGATAATGCTTTTAAAGTTGTTGAAACAGATGCTAGTAACATTGGTTGGGGAGGTGTTCTCAAACAAAAGCCAAAGAAAGAGGATCCAAAAGAACAAGAACGGGTTGTCCAATTCGTTTCAGGAGTCTGGAGCAAGGCTAAGTTAAACTATGCTCCTATTGAGAAAGAAGTAAAGGCAGCCTGGAATTGTATAAGCAAGTTTTCAATCCATTTGGCTAACCGATATTTTCTGCTCAGAACAGATGCAAAGGCGCTGGAAAAAGTTCTGACAAAAGAAATCAAGAACCTGGAAGATGCAAAGTTTGCTAGATGGCAAGCTCTTTTTGCATATTTCAATTTTAAAGTTGAACATATTAAAGGTTCTGATAATTGTATTCCAGATTTCTTAAGCAGAGAATATCTCCAGCATCAAGAACAAATGAATGACCCTGAAGAAGAGCAACTCCATTGTATGGTCATTCTTATAGAATGGAACCAGGCCTACAAGAGGGAAGAACTCAGATACATTGCAGATGATGAACCTTGGCCTATGTATGCAGAGAAATGGAGGCCAACATGGATCCTCCGAAACACCCAAGTGCTGGATGGAAATTTGCAGAATCATACAGATCTGCAGCATTTGGTTCCAGGAAGGAAAGTGTACCCAAAAGGAAATAGGTGGATACATGAGATGATGTATACCCACAGCATGGCTGCTTCAGAAGAAGCAGAACGATCACTTTCCCAAGATTTTTGGGATCTGTCTGTCATTTGTACTGGTGGCGGAGACAGAACCAGAGTTTATTACAAATATTTTGTGATAAACAGAGTCAGGAAGATTGGCCCATATACTCATGGAAAGTTCACTTCATGGCCACATGATGACCCTAAATTATTATTTCCTGACACTATCTACAATTTTGCGGGGTATGAGAGATTATGGTGGGATCTATTGAATAAAGACGGACCAGAAGAAACCCATTATACTAAATTAAAGTTTTCCCCCACTTGGATAAATTCGAAAGAATCACAAATCACATGGCTAAGCAATTGGTGGCATCATTATGGGATCAGCCCATACAGTATGGATCCAAACTTCTATGAAACATATTGTAGAAGATTCTGTGATGACTGTCTTATTAGAATTGGTGAATGCTTTCACTATCCTTGTAATACAGCTGGAGAAATCACAGGATTAGAATACAAATTGTCAAATCCAATATTGAAGTCATACATGCAGATGCATTATCAATGGCTAGTCATGACAAAGATAAAGCATCAGATAGTGCTCAACAAGCCAATGATTGTCCGACGGATATACACTAAAGCTTGGGATGATGAGTTCTATCACCTTAGATATCCGGGCATAAAAATCTTGGATGATCCTGCAGAATCAGCATCAACCAGTACAAGTGGTCCTCGGGAGCCCCACTAAAAAGGTTTTCCCTGTCTACATTTGATACCTAGTCATGCGTTTATTGTGACGAAGCTTTTCTCTTGGACTTTTCCTTCGCCCGAAAAGTATCCAATGTGTAAATCAATAAAGTTTGATTCCTCGTGGGCCTTGTAAGGCATCCACAGTGTACATTCACCCACTATCACTAAAGTTTGTCGGTTGAGAGGATCTCCGTGCGGATGTCACGTTTCGTGTTACCCGAAAATGATGATCCTTTCGCCAAGTGTCATAGATCGGATGGCGAATAGGAATGATTGTCCCCCTCTCCATCCTATATAAGGAGGGGAAAGGCTCATTTGTAGGGGGGGCATTTGGAGTTTTGAGATAAATCTACTCAGAAATACTTTGATAGGACAGAATATAGTAAGAAATATGTGTGACTGTGCATGTAATGAATCACTCTTTTTTTTATGAGTAATAAAAGGACATGATAAATTTACTCACAAATGCTTTGAAATGATAGAATACACTAAGAAATATGTGTGGTTGTGCATGTAAATGTGGTGGAACTCTTTTTATGAGTAATTATAAGTAGAAATGAAAAAATACTGATAAATACCTTTAAGTGACATAATATGGTAAGAAATGTGTGGCTGTGCGTGTAAAGGTGGTGGAATCACTCTTTTTATAAGTAATACAAAGAAATGATAAAAATAAATACTTTGAAATGACAAAATGCAGTAAGAAATATGTGCGTTTACCCCATAAATTATTATGGGTGAGAAACTATGTTTAATGGGATGAAAAGACTCTTCATGATTTATTGAAATGATAAAATAGATGAGAAATGATAAGTTATTAGTATAGATTTATTTTAATGGAGGAGTATGATTTTTTTTAAGATATAAATTTCTTATAAAGTGAAAGGAGATTTGATCCTTCTTAGCTATTAGTAAATTTAGAGTTAAGACGATCTAGAGTGATAACTATAATAAAGTCCACATGATTTTTCATGGTTAAAAATATTGTTATATTGTACATTAATTGTAAGTATTGAAGTTTTTATGTGTTTATTAATTGAATTTAACTATGGTTATAAAATAATTATTTGATTTATAAGTTAAATTGGATCTTATTTTATAATTACTAACATATTTTAGTGTGATATGTATATTATGATTTTCTTTTAGCTAAAAATTTATTTGTAATTTTATTAATAGAAACAAAATTACAATATAAATGTAATAAATTAAATTAAAAAAATATTAAAAAAATATTTTTATTGTGAAATGAAAGAAAGTTTTTGGGCATGTGGTATTGATGAACCATGGTATTGGCTTATGGTATTGTAACAAAACCTATTTACAAGTTAATAATATCCATGATAAAGTGGGGTGAATATCCATGGTTAAAATTTTTGTTACACCATGGATATTCACCCCACTTTTATTTTAATTTATATGGTAAAATGGATCTTAAATTAAAGTTAATATTTTTTTTCACAAAAAGTTACATCGTAGATGCTGCAACATTCCATAAGAAAGCATCGCCCACAGAGGAGGGCCAAACCAAGAGATGCGTCCACAAACAGATGAAGCCAAAAAACAAACAATTGCCCATGTGCCACTTCCCAAGGCCACGAAGAGAGAAAACAACATGTCACTGGGAGCCAAAAAAATCATGATGAGATAAAAAAATGAACTAGAAGGGCCTCCATATGTGGAGAAACACCCTACACCAAGAACCACAAGAGAATATATACACAGGCCTCTCAAAAGAGAAAACAAGCCAAAACATAGTCAAGAATATGCAGTATATGCCCAATAAAATAACCATAGCAGAAATTTTTTTTTTAGAGTTCAAAAAATATATGTTTTGTATAAAAATGCCTCCATGAGATATAACATGACTCGAGGAAAACTAAATATCAGCATGCAGATGAAAAGCAAAAGAGAGCAGATATTAGTATGGTCTGGTGTTCAAGACACGAGCCACCATACTATTCCTCTCCTTTATTTTCCGCGCGCCCGGATCTTGTTGAAGATCATTTTTAGACAAATGGGACGCCTCCCCGTTGCTTTCCTTGTAAATATGGCATACATAAATCAATATGAAATGTGATTTTAGAGCCTGTATTTCTTCAAGAATAGGAAGTAATAAAAATTTTTGACATCTCTGAGAGTTTTTAAACCAGTTTATGACATTCAGAGAATCCCCAAAGATTTGGATCGAGTCAATGCCTAGATGTATAAGCCAACAGATTAGAAGTTTAAGCGTTTGTAGTTCAACAAAGTTGTTTGTGCCATCACCAGGACCCACAAAAGAAGCGAGGGAAGAGTTGTGATTTTTGTGAATAATTATACCAACACCACAGGAACCATGATCCACAACCCCGTCAAAATAAGCCCAGGGAATATTATAATCAATAACCTCGATGCTAACCCTCCTAGGATTAATTGGGATGTTGGTCGGGGGTGAGAATGATAAGATAGCAGCGCACTCGGTCGCCACAATATCAGGATATATTAAAGTATCCATAAAAACACCTTTATTTATGGCCAGCCATATACCCCAAGAGATAATGAGGGGGATACATCTGTTAACCTGATATTTACAATTATCCCACCAACCTTTCCATGCATCACAACAATTGACACCTCTCCAGCTACCATCAACGTTGCATAGAGCCAAAGTGAAGTCCCAAACCTTTATGGAGAAAGAACAAGAAAGGAACATATGGTCAATAGTTTCCTCAGCCTCTTTACATAGGCAACACCATCCAGGACCATATAGAAACCTCTTTTGGAGAATATCCCAAGTGGGGACCTTCTGCCTCAAAATGCACAAGAATAAATTTTTAGATTTTTCCGATCCCTCTAGTTTCCACAACGCCTTGAACCACCATTCAGAAATCCCCCTTTCATTTATTTTCATAATTTGAGCATAACCTTCTTTAGGGGAATAGAATCCAGATTTTGAGTGTGCCCAACAAAGAGAATCTTTAGAGTCTTTAAGAAATATGCCCCCATGCGCTCCAGTTCCAGGATATAACCTGCCAGTCTTGCCTCCACTGGTCATCAAGACCAATTTCATCCACATTTTTCCAAGCCTGAGCACAAATAGTATCGCCCTACAGATCACGATATGATTCAGAGATATAATCTCTCTGTGATGAAGGGATTTCATTAAGCCATCCGAAAGAATGTACCTGTTATTGCATCCCACCCAGGGGTCCACACCAATGCGACACCGCTCACCATTCCCAATTTTCCAAGCCAAGCCTTTTTCCACCAGACCAAGTGACAACAAAGTAGCCTTCCAGATCGAGGATACTTTGTGGGTGTCTTTTTCTGAGAGCCTAATCCAATCATCAACTGGGATGGGTCAATAAATTTTATTTTTACCACCGACGTCCAGAGGTTATTATCTGTTAGAATGCGCTAGCTAGAATTTGCAGCCAGAGACATAGCAAAGTGTCTCAGATTTTTGATACCCCAACCACCCCACTCCTTTGGTTTGAAAATTTTATCCCAAGCCACCTAAGGGAGTATATTCTTATCATCTTTCCTGGACCATTAAAAATTGCTAAAAATACTTCTGATTTTGTTAACAATACCTATGGGAACCCATACAAGAGAAATCTAGTACATCGTAATAGCCATCAAAACTGATTTAATAAGAACCAATCTCCTAGCCCTGGTGAGCCACTTGTGACTCCAAACATTTATTCACTTTTCAATCTTTGAAACCAGCCAATACCAGTCTTGTTTGTGATAGGAGTCCTGTTTGAGAAAGTACCCTAGGTGTTTGATGCAAGTACCAAAAGATGATTGGTTGAAAGGGAGAATTTTGAAGTCCAAGCTAGATCGACCTCCAAAATGCCCTCATGTGTGAGAGATGACTTCTGATAGTTGATAGTCATGCCTGTACCCTTCATGAAAAGGTCCAACATGTTTTTTAGGTTTTGAATCTCCGGTCTACTCCCATTATAGAACAAGAGGATGTCATCCATGAAAATGAGGTGATATATAAAAAGATTTGTGGACACTTCAACACCTCCAAAATCCTGACCCTCCTGGCGTGATGAAGCAATTGAATTAAACCCTCAGCATCTAGGAGAAACAATAGCGGAGAGAGGGGACAACCTTGTCGCAACCCTCTTTTGTTGAGGAAGAAGGGAGAGGCTGCCCCATTAATAAGAACAACATAGGACACATTTATAATACATCTCATGATCCAATTGATGAATTCAATGTGGAAGCCCAGATGAGTAAGGAGAAGCCTTAAGTAGAGCTATTTGATACGATCATAAGCCTTAGAGAGGTCAATCTTCACAATCATACATTTTTTTCGAGATAATTTAATACTGTGAAGAGTCTCCTGAGCCACACCAATGGCTTCATGAATTTCCCTGCCATCCAGGAAACCAAACTGTTCTTTAGATAATATGGGTTTTAACTTGTTAGAAATAGTTTTTGCAATGACTTTGTAAATACAATTACAAAGGAGTATAGGTCTAAAATCATCAAAAGAGATAGGAGAGTCCTTATTCGGAATGAGAGCCAAGAAAGTTGACTTGAGTGCATCATGGATGTGACCAAGTGTCCTAGATTCTTCCACCAAATTCGTGATGGAGTCCACCATCAGATTGAAAAAATGTTGAAAATTTTCCACCATCCAGCCATCTAGACTTGGGCTTTTATATTTTTTCATGGCCTTTAAGATTAACTCAAATAATTTTTTCTCCACCAGAGCCAAGAGATGTTTATTTTCCTCCTCATCAACATAACGAGGAAAAGGTTGAGCAACCTAGATGATTTCCCCAATCGAGACCCCTCCCTGATCATCATAAAGATTCTTAAAATATGATTTCCCAAACTTTGAGAGGTCTTTGAAATATTTTTCCATACCTCCCTCCGGGGTTGCAAGTTCCCAAATGGTATTTGTTTTCTTTTGGCCTTTGGTGTAATTATGGAAAAACTTTGTGTTCTCGTCACCAGTCGTAAGCCAAATGGATCTACTTTTTAGACTCCATTTTTCTTCATTGTCACTCAAAATTTTTCGTCTTCTGAGTTCAAGCTCTTTGATCCTACCTCTTGAAGCTTCATCCAGAAAATCCTTATCCTCATTTCCATACATCTGTTCCAGAGAGTCTAAAATATCCTGAAGGGCTTTTGAGACTTTCTTCTCCTTCTCTTTTTCCTAGATTATTGCAGCCTTCCTAATATTCTTCAAGTTGTTAATTAGAGCCTGGGCATATGAACCACCCTCATTTATACAGAGAGGTATCCAAGTATCAATAACCAATTTGTGGTAGTCCCCCTCTTTTAACCATCCCACATTGAACTTAAAAGGTGAGGCATGCTTCTTATTCGGACTAGTCAGCTCCAGTAAAATCGGGGAGTGGTCCGATTCACCTCCCATGCCAACCCATTGTCGAAAAATTGCAACCTTACTGGAAAAATCATCACTCGAGAGAAAGCGGTCCAACATTTTTGCAATCCTAGCCTCACCCACCCAATTGTTTCTCCAAGTAGGAAACGACTGGATCATATTTGTATCAACCAGGTTGCCTTCCCTCAAATTTTTAAGGAAAAAATGTGCAAGGGAATCCGTCCTAGCATTCAGACCCAAAGCCTCTGATCTTCCCAGAGAGAAATTAATATCACCTCCCACAATCAAATTCAGGCCTTTCATGTAATATTTCTCTAGGAGAGTATTCCAAAACCCCACTCCGTTAGAACAAGGGCCATAAATATTAACTAAAGTGAAATTTGAGAAAAGTTCCATGGAGAAAACCTCCACCCCAATAAGGAGTTCATAGGTCCAACAATTATTAAGTTTGACAATGCCATTCTTTAAAGCTGTATTCAGGCCTCCCGATCGCCCCCTGACATCAGAGGTTACAAAGGACCACCCTGGAAGGAAAGAAGAGATGAAGGTTGAAATTTGTTCTCTTGTTCCCAAGGTCTCTTGTTGTAGTAAGACATCTGGTTTATAGTGGAAAATGAGATTTTTAAAAGCTATTTTTTTGGGTGCACTAGAAAAACCCTACAATTAAATGATAATGCAATCATTTAGTCACCAGATTCAGGGAATCCACTGCTCTAAGTGCCCCTTTGAGGGAAAGTTGTCTACCATCGACAATATCAATTATAGCTTCTAACTGAGCTTTGGAGAGATCGGATTTTCTCTCCCTCATTCTTTTAACTTTATCAATATGAGTCAATTTTCCTAGACCTCCATACATTTCCTTATCCAACAATTTCTTATCTCTGGGTCTCAGGTTGTAGGGGATAGTGTCTATAGAAATCTTAGGAATAGTAGTTATTATGCTATCCATAGCCAAAGTGATGTTGATAACATAGAGTGAAGAATTTGAATCCCACCTAGAAGGGTGAGGAAACCTCATACAATTTAAAAATATATCAAAAGAGTTTAAAATAGGAGAGGAGGGGCAAGGGGCAGTACCCGCTAAATCCAACACTGGATCAACAGGGACAGACACCATCTGCTCATGGCTGGGCTCCATAATCGCATCCTGCATTTACTATTTTTTCTATAGGAACCAAATACTCCCTATGTATCTCTTCAACAACATGAGGGATATCAACCATAGCACCCCCTCCCAATTTTTCATCCAAAACCTCCTGATGAGTGACTTTATGTCTAATTCGTGGGCCATGGGTTGTCCCACTTTTTTTCCTCCTAAATTTGTTGAATCCAAGTGGGCAGTCCCAGGCCAGGTGTCCCAGCTTGTGACATATGTGGCACCAGAAGGGAAGATGTTCATAATCAATCAACTACTCAATTGCATGACCATCCGCGTTCAGTATAATATTTGCAATCAATCCTTATCTCTGAGCCAGTTTAACCAGTATGCGCGCAATGTTACTGGATCGAGTTTCCAGAAAGGACATATCCACCTCCAGAAAAGACCCCAAGCTACTTACAATTTCTCGAAAAACCTCCATTGTTTAGAAATGTGGAGGAAGTGCTAGAAGTCTAACCCACACAGGTATCTCATCCACCCTCTCTCTATTTGCATCAAATAAGGGCGTCCACTTCTTGAAAAGAATTGGGGCTATGCCAAAACCCCACTGTCTCTCTAATACCCATTCCAAAGTTGCTGAATTTTTGAAGTTCACCATGAACCATCCTTTAAACAGGGTAATAACCCCCACATCCATGTCCGGAGCTGGCCCAACTCCTCTTAATCCATTCCGAGATAGATTCCGTAGGGAAAAACTTTCCTCTAGCTCTGCCCACCAGAATATACTCAGATGCTGCCATCACTCTCTAAAAATGAAGGTCTACCCCGAAAACCAAATTCAGGCATTCAGAGCTCTATTTTATAAATTTTCACTTCTTTCTCTTAACACCTGCCTGAACATCAAATTTCACAGAGAAATTTGATGACTTAGAACAACCTCCCGAAGCCTCCCCTTGTTTAGTGGTATCATAGGGGTTTTTTCTCCCACCTAGAAAAACATCGTCCCCTTCCGGTCTCAGAAAAGGAGCCAAAATACCAGATGTCGGGACCCCAATTCCTCCTGACCAAAGGCCAGGACAATCCTCTGCATAGTTTTCACCTTCCCTTTCACTGATAAACCCCGGCTGGGCCGAGAGTCCGCCACTTAATCCTATGAATGTAAAACTACCAAAACCTCCTTGGTACCCCATTCAGAGCCATTGTGTACAGTGGCTCCTTTCATAGTTAAACCTCCCAGAAAAAGAGATTCGTTACCCTAGCTGGAGACAAAGGTTTCAATATTCACTTTCCAGGATGACCCTCCAACTTTGGCCTAAAAAATATTCGGAGCCACGACTCCAGAGTTTATACCAAAACCTGACTTCCCTTCGCCACCCATACCAAAAACGATGTCCTCCAGCTCACTAGAAAGAAACAGAGTAGGGGGGATACATGGTTTTTTAGGCCCTTTTATTTCCATTAGATATGTAACCGAACCAAATCTATCAGCTCCCGTCCCTATTGAAACTAGGAGAAGAGCTGACCCAGGTCTGTCAGTGACTCGTGGGGATATTGTTTTGAGGTCCACCCCTTTAAGGGAGACAAACCCCTCCACAGGGTTCCACCTCAACTTCTCCTCCCCCGTTCTCTCATTGTGTGACCGAGCTGGAAGGGAAACCTTTTCCAGGTTTTTCTTTGTCAGTTCCAACCCCCATACTGACAATATATACTCATCTAGAGGTTCCACGTCAACATAATCCTTCTCCTTACCCATTATGTAAGAGACTCAGAAGTGTCAGACAACCCCTAACCTTCTGGTAACAGTCACTTAAGTAAACTGACAAGAAATAACCGAGATTATTCCCTTGACAAAGAGAAACAATTTATGAAATCGTTTTGGGCTTCCAAATGTATAAAATAAAAACCCCAAAAAACTTCACGACCTGAAAACTTCTGACAGGCATAGTAGAAAGGAGACCGTAAACAAAACACAGTAACCCCGCAATGTAAGAGTGAAAATAAGACTTACCGCCACCCAATGCAATGTGTATGTGCCACCAGAACCAGAGGTGATAACAGACCTTGGTGAAAAATATGGCACAGTAACAAACCTCTCCAAGATAACAGGGTTCACAGGCTTCCCCTATAGAAAAAAACAAAGGAGTGAAATACCGACGTGTAAAAAAACCAAGAGACGATTTCCCATGTGCCGAAGTGTCGCAAACTGATGAGGTTGAGGTCAAAACTGCCAAGTGGAGAACATTCCCCCAACCCGAAAACACCTGGCAGACTTGTCAACTAGACACTTGCCCCCATGCAAGTGCCATCTATGTCCACCTGACTGCACCTCTTGACTGCACCTTTGCAACCGCCAATGACAACGTTAGGGTTCCGCGATTAACAATCCATCTTCGAGCTCCCAGATGAAAATTTTCCTCATCAATTAAAGTTATTATAATATCACATATATTTTAATATGATAGAGGGTTTAGACATATCTGAAATGCAATTATAAATTTTTTACTTTTAGATTTAATTAAAAAATGTAATAAATTTAAATTAAAAAAATATTTATAAAATAGTTTGATTTTGAAATGAGAGATGGTTGGGCATGTGGTATTCATGAGCCATGATATTAGCCCATGGTATTGTAACAAAGCCTATTTACAAGTTAATACTATCTATGGTAAAGTGGGCGAGAATATTTGTGGTTAAAAATATTATTATATTGTAAAAGTTGCTCTTTCTTATGTGCTTGTTAAATTTTTTTTTTGTAAGCTTGGTGGGACTATATCTTCATCATGTCCAATATATCACCTCGATCCAGGCGGAGAATTGAATATGTGACTTCACATCAAGGAGTGCCACTTCAAAATCAAGGAGTGCCACTTCACATCAAAGAGTGCCTTAACAGAGCACCTGATTACATCTTCATCATGTCCAATATATCACCTTAGCCGAGAATTGAATCCTTGACTTCACATCAAGGAGTGCCTTAACAAAGCACCTAAAACATAGAGGGGAGTTTTAAGGCAATATTTAAGACAATTTTTGGGTAAATTAGCATAACTCGAGACAAAAATAACTTGTTTATTGTCTTAAATATTGTCTTTAAGCATGTATCTTCAATTATTTTCCTAAAAAATTGTCTCTATAAAGACAATATATAACACATGCATTATTGTCTCTTATGAGACAATTTCATCTAGAGACAATAGTTGGTATTAAAGACACATTGTATTTATAGAGATGATCCCTATTTAATCCATCCTAGCTATTGTCTCTCTAGAGACAATAAAATGTTATATTAAAGAAAATTCAATATCACTTTTGTCTCTTCAGATATTATAAAACAATGAATCCACAAAAATATCTCACCATTGAAATAAATAAATAAAAAATTGTAATTAAAAATAAACTACAATATGTGATTAATTCATATTAGGGTATAATGGAATCGAACCACAAGCCTCCTACTTTTAAGGCATATGTTCTTCCATTGAGCTAGCACCCTTTAAATAATTATGCAAGGAATTATGAAAATCCTTGAAATTGCATATATAGGAACTGATTAAAAAAAAAAATGCTTGAGAAATAATGGCATGATCTTTGTAAAATATTTAATCATACAACCCCTATTTTTAAGTTAATAAAAAATAACTCAATGAATTTAGCACAGGTTGTTGATTGTTCAATATATTGCTACAATAAATATAATAACAATACAAGTTAGTTTAACAGTACGTACACTTGCACATTTTGCGAGGTTAAAAGGAGAAAAAACAAATAAAGGTTAACAAGAAAAGATGGAAGATTTGCTCGTTATTTAAAATCCTGCTCCACAAATCATTCACCATTGTAACAATTTCATGTTATGTTTGTGCATGTCCTTTTTAACATAACACAATGCTCAATATAAAAGAATTTGTAACCATTTTTTGATAGACACAGGGCATTGAGATCTAACTTAGGCACCCTTTCTTTTCTCTTCTTCATGACCTCACCTCCATCCCAACATAATCACAACCTACAATATGGATCATAAGTCTTGGAACCATTGCATATTGTTGAACAATGGAACCATTTCATATTGTTGAACAGTGGAACCATTCCATATTGTTGAAGAATGGAACCATTGCATATTTTTGAATAGTGGAACCATTGCATATTGTTGAACAATGGGACCATTACATATTGCTGAACAGTGGAACCATTGCATATTGTTGAATAGTGGAACCATTGCTTATGGCTGAAAAATTCTCTTTTTGTAGGAACATGATACAAAAGACCTTTACATTTTTTTGAGCCTACCACCACAATCACCAAGAATCCATTATCAAATCTATGATTGACAGCTCCTGTCACAATTTTCTCAACATATGCATTATCAAATATCTAATTGATTGCTCTTGTCAGAATTTTCTCAAAATATGAACCTAGATAAACTGGAAGGAAAACCAAACAAAAAATAATATTAAAAATAATTCCTAGACAAAACAAATGACCTAGAATAAGAATATAGGAACAATTATATTGAATCCACAACAATGTTGGAGAGCTACTAAGGTCTTCCTCAAATTTCAGAATCTCACCTCCAAAAAGTTGAGTAGGATCAACCATGTTTTTCCTTATCTTTTTTGGTTGCATTGGATCAACTTGAAGTAGGTATGTGATGCCATTTTCCATGGACTCAGTATAAGGAAAATAAGTAAGCAATGGACCTAAACATATGTACATTTTCTAAGAAGCACAACAAAAAATAACATTTGAATTGCACTTTTTAAATAATTTTCAAAGAAAAAAAATAAGTTTAAAAAGAATTGCATTTATAACTATTTGATTATTAAAATATGAATACCAGGAGAAGGAGGAAGTTGTCCCCATGCTCCAAAGTAATGAACTTTCTCAAAGTGGTACAAATTATCTATGTAATGTTTGCGAAGCAAAAACAAGTAGTTTATAATTGAGCTAGGTATTTTCAAAGCTATTGTTATTTCCTTCCATATTATCTCTTTAATAATCTACAGATCATTCATTTTTAGTTGTGCTTCAACTCAACAGGATACCAATACATTTTTAGCAAAAAGAGGTGGCCAAGAAGCCAACAAGATGTAGCAAATGTAAGAGGGGAAAGAGATGATTATCCAAATCGAGTGATATTTCAAGGTGGAGGGTGAGAGAAGAAGAGTGGAGAGGATGAACAAAATATAACAAGGTACCAGAGGTAGAGTCTGGTCATGAAACCCATGAGATAAGTACAAACCAAGAACCCAAAGAATCCACAATTTAATAAGCCTGAGCGGAAATGAAAATTTAAGTAACAAATCCTAACAAATATGTAATTTACCCAAAACAATTAGATGTCCTCAGTGAGGCCATTTTCAAGAGTTCTGATGGAAATAGGTGAAGAATAATTGGTAAATAGGAGTCCAACACCGATAATTATTAGCATGATCATTTTTGAGTGCTATGCATGAATTGGATTACATAGAGTTTCCAAGGCCGAAAGATTTAACAATGGAAAGATAATAATTCAGATGCTAAAAGTAGTAATCACATTGCGAAGAGAGGGATTGGACTCAATACAACCAATAAAATTTAATTTTGTCTAAGTTCGGGATGCCATAAAGCAGGGCGTATTGAGTCCCCCTATATTGTGTCCCATGTAATGAACTCGTATGATAATCTAAAGTTGCTGCCAATTCCATCATGAGTCGAGCATGGTATATAATCATTGCATTGATCCACCAAGATATCCTATACCTTATGTTGTTTCCCACCTCCCACAAATGGTGTTTACATTGGCGTAAGGATTAATCCATACCATGTTATTTGACTTGAACACATGTAGGGTGATAGGTATCATGGGAGATGAAAATCCTTTGTAATCAAGTTATCATAATATCAAGGTGGGGGAGGGGCTGCATGCACCCACTCTAGGGCAACCTCCATGAGGAAGAATGTATTAAATTAAAATTATGTATGGTTTCTATTTATTTTTGAAGATTTTTGTTCTCGTAGATGTCTAAATAATGGATAGTGTTCATGAGATTTTCATTATGGAGTATATAACATTTTATGTATCCAAATTACAAATTTCAACCCATTTTTTTGGCTTGAAAGTGAGATAGGTTTGCTACAAGTTTAAGGTATTTAAAAAAGAGCCCCCCCCCCCCCCCCCCTTATTACAATGAATGTTTATCCTAATTATGTCTTTTGATGTTATTCCATTTCAAAACATAATTGATAGTGGATCAGAATTTTCACACACGTGAAGCTACGTGTATGAATATACTCAACCCATTGGGTGGCTGTTCAAATTTGGAGGGATATTTTCATGTATTGGTATTTAGATATGCATATAGTTTATAAAAATTCATTTAGATATACATATAGTTCACAATAATTCATTAAAATACATAGTCTTTACGAATTTTTGAGAAACCTGTATACTTTAATTTTAATGTCAAATTAGTGTATTAGTCCCCTTTATTTATAGGGACAAGTGACCAATCACAGTGATTTTATTGTTAAATTGTACTAAGGTGTACATGCTCTAACTCCCTCTAGATTTAAACATTGTTAAAATATACTAAGGTGTATATAATCTATTGAGTGTAGTATAAGGTATGTTGATGAGCCAAAATTTAATGTCAACCCGAGGTCTGTGGACTTCAAGACACAACACTGAAAATGCCAGAGAAAGACTCTAGCAACCTGCAAAAAAAAACCCTAACTTGTCCGAAAGTTGCTCACACCTTCGGATTCGTGCACTAGTTAATCCTTGTTCTAATCGTGCACTCAAAATAACTATTTAGAAATGAAACCATAAACACCAATCTTGCAATCTATCAATAATTGTGAGCAAACTCTAGTTATTAGCAATTGAAAAATATAAAATAAAGTCACTCCTTACAATAGAAATCTTCCAAGTTCTTGAAAACAATTCATAAATTCCTATACTAGTTTTGGAAACTTTATTAAAAGAAAAACAAATACCTTGATCAATATGGACACTAGCAACTTCACTCATTAAATTATCAAGAAAATTGAGATTTTAAACTAGATAAATGATAGAAAGTCTCAAAAGAACACATGTCTCAATCCATTCAGTTCAAAAGCGTGCTTAAAATTAATCAAATAAATCTCCAATCATTCCTGCTCTATCTCAACTCTCACTCCTTTGTACTTTTGATTCATGTACTACTTTATCTCTATTCTTGCACACTACTCTCTATATAATTTTTTAAAAAGAAAATCATGGCACTCTTTGTATATCATTCAAACATCTGAGTTTTAGATAAAAGAATTCACTCTATGTTCTATTCCTTTAAGCTAGAAAACACCCAAAATCAGAGACTTGAACTACACTATAGAAAAGGATAATTTGCACTAAGAAAGGAACATTATCATGCTTGAAATGCATTCAAAGTTATAAATAGATAATAACAAGAAAAGTTTATTGCACTACTCTTAACATACCATAGATCCTTTGAATCAAGCAAATCAAATCTCAAAGAAGAACAATAAAAGATAGCTCATAACAACTTTGTATTGTATTCTCGCTACAAATCAATCAAGCACTAGTGGTTTTACTCTCAAGAGAACTTTGAACTTGAACTAGAAATCCAATGTCTAACTAGATTGTAAAACACTATGACTATTGGTTTACCAAGAGACATAAAGCCTAGATAATATTTTGCACTGCTCTTTTATTCCTTGCATTATAAGGTTCTAAAAAAAACCCTTGATACTCACAGTAAAAAAAGTTTAAAAAATGTACAGAGAGGGTTTTTATTAGTCCTTCATATCACTGGAAGTTTAAAATGTTGGAATCTATTAGTACAAAAATAATGAATCCAAGAAAAAATTGCCACAAAGTTTCATGACAGAGTAATCGTTCCAAAGGTAAAATCTTCACATAACCCAACCTTTGTATTGATAAACAAATATTTTAAAGAAATAATTCTTAACCATGCATTGATATTAAGTCTATGCACTTGTTAAACTTTCGATCTCAAGGCTACCAATACTAAAAAAAAGGAGGCCTGAATTAAGACCTTACCACAACCAAATCATATAGAAAAAAATGTCACGATCCAAATATAAACACACAACTTCATTCAGGTGTTAAAACAAATAGATCTAATATTTATGAAATAGTTCACCTTCCATATATGAACTTAAAGCAACCTTGAATCAAAATTCATTGTACATATTCCAATGGAAAACATAGGATAATGAACAAAACTATGAAAAGTATCAAATGAATATAATATTCAACTGTAAAACACACACCATGATATCTTACTATGAATTTCCAGGCCACACAACACTAACTAAAAAAGGTGTGACAAATTGGAGTTGTTTGGCCCAAACCAACCAGCTTGCACCCTCTTTACATAAATATTGAATTACAAATCAGAGAGAATCATTAACAAAATGTAATACAAAATGAAAAGGAAACATGACATTTTCCTCTTTATATTAATATAACTTAGTCTAGATGCATCATGAGCTACAATAGTCCATCTATAGTTTATTAAATGAGAGTAACCCCCTAAAATTAATCCAACAACATGATATTATAAGGAATGTCTTGTTGTCCCTTTAGCTTTGAACCATACTCAGTTTATATAATTGATTTAAATTGCAAATTTGGCTATGAAAATTGAAGCCAATCGTATACAAAATGAGATAATAAAAAATTATAAGAATTTTCCATTGATGGATTCCTGGAGCAACCATAACTAATAAAAAATATTACAAATCTGATGGAATATTTGGCATTCTTATCAAAATTGGGCATGATCCTAGAGTTCTAGAAATTTGTGATTTTTTTACAAAAAATCCTCAAGGAACCCCGCGTAACTCTAAAACCATGACGTATTTTGTAAAGTTGTTCATATAAAACCTAATTTTCCATATTTGTTACAAAACCATATTCGGAAAAAAAACCATATTCGGCTTCCTCGAAAGGTTTCCAATGTATCAAAGCCCCAAATTGGTGCAAGAAAGTTGGTGTATGAATGCTGTTGCAAGAGCTGAACTGAGTGGATGAACATGCCACAAATTTGTTACACATAAGAGCTGGTTGACCAATTTTTTTTTCATAACTCCAAATGTTTTCCTGAGAACCTTGACCTACGAAATATGTGAAAAGTATTGAAGGCAACATGCACAATATTTTCTTAGTGTGGGAGTCCTCAAGAGTGCAGGATCATGGTACAAAGTTATGGTTGAAATATCAGGCTGCATAGAGAAAAAGAAAACATCCACAATTAGTGATGATATTATATAAATACTCTTAAATACTGAAAAAAAAGGAAATTTATTAATTTGCCTCTTCATGCTTATGTTTAAGAGAATTAGACCCTGAATATGCAAAATGACGACAATAACTATGATAACTAAGTAAAGGCATGAGGGAAAAAGAAGTATTAAATATAAAAAAATGGAGGCCTGATATACAAAACCTCCTTCTAGATTTAAACCTATAACCTCTTATGACGACGCATATAGTCTTAACCATTAGACAATTTCAACAAATTATATTCAATCAATAAATATATGTACACCAATCTTAATATATATATATATTTTTATCTTAATATATATCTAGAGAAATTTTATATGTTAATGTATATATTTCAATTTTATTATATATTTAAAACAATTATATATATTATAATGGAGTATTTTATATTAATCTATTACATATCTAGTATATTTGTCTTATATGAGTGGGGAAATATTTATTTTTTAAAATTTACCGATTCTCGAACCCACAAATTTTGCAAACTAAATCAACATACATAACCAACTGACTTATAAAATGAGTAATATAAAAAATATAATATTATTGTATTGAGTTTCAAATTAATTTTCCATAATATATGAAAATTAAATTGTAATCACACGAATTAATATCACCTTGAAAATCCTTATAACATTTTAACTATGAATCGAGGAAGGGATGCTAACGAGGAACGACACATGGTAACTAATTCAAAAAACCCTTAATGTAGGTGGATATGGTGCAACAACGCTCCCCCCTGCCATGCCAATACACTTCCATGAAATACTGAACATGAGATCGATTCCCTCACATATGGAAATCATGCAAGGTAGATTATGGTGTTAGGCTTCATTTAACACTACTCATTGTGGAAATCATAAAAGTGATTACTTTGGATAGTGGAGGTCTGCAGGAAATGTAATGGGGCTTATCTTGTCCCTCCCCCAATCTTCCAATATAAATCATTTATCATCTATGTCATTGGTTGCTCCATCTATGCAAAGGTGAAATCTTGCACATGCTAGAGGCCATGTCCTGGTACATGTCATGATTGAGGATTTATTTGTGGCTACTCAAGGCCTTTAGCTCCCACATTCCATTTTTATTGCATGTAAGGAGTGTAAAGGTGGTTACCTATAAATCATTTCCATGTTTGTTTGTTATATCCAACTATTTTTTTTTTAGGAAATATTTTCTCTCTAGCCTCCAGTTGGATTTCCCATTGGTTTAGTCTCTTTGTCATCGGTTTTTCCTTGTATAACTCTTCCTCTTTCTATTTTTGGTGAACTTTTCTTCCTTTTTTATTAGAAATTTTTATTCACACAACCATCATTACACTTTGAGTTTCCTTTGGTCCTAACCTCTAAGCACCCTACAACACTCCCCCCAGCCTTTGTCAAACTTCCTATACACTTTGTTCCCACTCTCAATTTTGGTCCCTCCCCCTTTGATTATTTTCCAACATACAAGTTGGTTGATGAAATACAAAGGAAGTGGGCCAAAATTTGGTTCAACAAATCCTATTATAAGAATATGGTGAATTATAGAAATTATTAGTGCACATAGACATCATCAAGGCTCTTATGTGCCCACAAGCCCCATCCCTTCGAATGTGAGATCATCGAGGAAAAAAGGGAAATTTTTGGTGAATTAGGATTCCTTCCAAGCACTATAGTAGTATGTGAAATTTCCAATTGGGTTTGTGATGTTTGACACATCTTTGGGCATGTTGACAGAGCTCGACCCACCAACATTCAAGAGACCTCCCCGATATGAAGTCCCAAATAAACCTCACATTGTTTGGAGTAGGAGTCCCAATAGTGGGGTGTTAATGATCTACCTTGGTTTGAAAAATTCATAGAGTGGTGCACGATGTCTTTGGTGAGAACACGTGTGTGACCCTACAGAGAGTCAAGTGCAACGTATGATGGTTCCAACACACGAAGGGAAAATAAAATGTTTCCCTTAGAAGCATGTAATAGTACAAAACTTAGAAGGAACACATGAGGGAAAAGGCATCACACGAATTAAAAATCAGAGTAGTCCACAAGTTAAGGAGATGGATTAACACATCAAAACACATCCAAAAAGGTACATACAAATGAAAAAGAAATAGTTCATAAGCATATGTATAATTTAAAAAACGTACATCACAAATACAACAAGAGTAGTCCTATTGTATTCATAGTATATGCATGAAAGAGTGTCGACTCTAAGTTTTATTAAAAGTGATAGTTCCAATCACACATACAACATTTGACAAGCCCCTATCCCCAATAGTGGAATGTGAAGTCTACAACACCTGCTCCTCCAAATAAGTATAATCCCTCTATGCTATGGATAAGCCAAGGCTCACACAAAACTCCCAATATCTCTCTTACAAGAGTTATGAGGATATATTTATAACAAAGGGGGCTGACTCTTGGCATGCCCCCTTTTTGACTCTTGGACTCTCCTTATGGCTCTTCAACTCATTACATATGACTCTTCATATTCCAATAAGGACACTTGGAATTTCACTTTTACAATAATTACAAATAATAAATTACATTTTCCACTTGTACCCATATAAGACAAAATAGGGTAGAGGCAACTTGACAGCCTAACAATACTAAACATTATGATGTTGGAGTTGGGGTGAACTCAAGCCGGGCAACTTCTAATTTGTGTCTCTCGGTCATATACTCATGTCAATCTTGGTACTGTGCAATGGTATTCCCAAACTGTGAGATAGTGTTAGGTTGGAAGTAGACTCTTGCTTCCATAGAATCCGGGTATAATGACTTGGAGCCGGTTTCAACCTTTTTCTCAATCAGCAGAAACGTTGTTATGATATGAATCAGGATACTGATGTAGGTATGCAAGTTTTTTATATTCACCTCTAAGTCGTCCTGGGTGGCCATCTACTCCAGCTGCTCTAGGTACTGGTCAATCTCATGCTAGACTTGTCGTTTGAGTTTAGTCTCGACGAGTGTACTAATTGATGGATCTGGTGGGTTCTCACCATGAAATCCAAACTGCTATATATCCGTACATATGAAGCTTGAATGTTTCCAATGAATGAGGCGAGATGCTTTTTGTTCTAGATCAACATCCAAACTCTTGCTTTCTCCATCTCTACCTTCCACTTCATCTTCTTCACCAGTGTAAGTGCTGCTGCCTTGTATCACATTTTCCACTCATGCACGGTGGTGATGGTACCTTGTACATTCTTAAGGATCTTGACAAACTCTTTGCTTTTCCTTTTGTAATGCATGTAAGCGATCAAGTTCCTTATGCATGGTCACAAACTCCTCATAAAGATCTCGCATAGTGTCTCCAAGTGTGGATACTTCAAAAAATATCACTTCTCTTATCTCCTCTAGGTAGACCTGTGTGGAAGGTGCATTATGCACTACTGCACGGAGTTGTTCATTCTCTTTCCTGACTGCCTATATATTCTGTGACAAATACTTGTTCTCGACCACCAAACATTGAGTGTTAGATATTGCTGCACCTGCGAAGGACAAGTTGGCATCGACAATGGCATTTGGATTCTTGCTGGTGTCTGCCACTATTAACCTTTCTCCATAAATGCATGCGATGCATGATCATCCAAGAAGTGCTTTCTTCACGCTTGTAAAATATTCTTCTGGAGTTCATCAAATGATTGATTGTACACATCCATTACCGTATCATCATCAAGGGGAAATACCTCCTCTTCCTCGCTCGGGGCTGGGTCTGTAGCTGGAGGTGGTGGAGTCTGAACGGTGACCTACGGTGCACTAGGAATTAGGTCCACATCTTCATCTCACGACTCCGGTCCCAACTCCATGTCCGCAACTTAAACCAACTCCTCAATATCTTGAGAAAAATCCTGATCCTGCATCTGTTCACTTACTCCTTCTCATGCTAGATGATATTGTACCTTCTCTTCAACCTATATGGGTGTCATCTCTTTCACTGTGGAACCTTACCTTCCTTCTTATTCCTGCTTATGCTTCTCCTCCCATTCTCTTCTTCTTAACTCTCATTCTTCCCTTAGCTCTTGTTCTTATTTTTGCGCTCTTAGCTTTTCTTCTATCTCTTTCTCCGATATGCTATTTACTTCCTTTGCCTCTTATTTTCTTCTATTTCCAAAGTTTCTTGTTGAATGATAGGATATTCTTTCATCTTCCAATTTTTTTCCTCCTTTACACTGTCAGCAACCTTCCTATTTCCCTTATCCTATATTCAGTTGTTGTCTTCTGTTGATGTCTCTTCTGAAACTGCTGTCCTCTGAGGGAAAAATTGAGAATTCCTAACTATGCTGATTGGCTCATGGGTTTTAGAGGAGTTATAGCAATTCTTCCATGGTTCCTCCTTCGGCCACTGGTATGCCTTGCTAACCCACTTGTAGTGTTTGGTCTAAAATGCGGTGGCAAATTAGAGTTTCATTTACTATTAATCCGGGTAAGTAAAATTTGAGGATCATCCAATATATATGGACTTAGATACAAACTAAACTAAGCTAGGTGAAGAAATGCCAAAGCTCCCTTACAGAAGGTTGTTCATTAGGATCTCCAATACCTATTTAGTTATTTAATCAAAACGAAATCTAAGCACATTGTGATAAGTGTAAGAAATATTAAGGCTCCCTTACAGGAGACTGTTCATTAATATTTCTAATCATATTAATCAACAAACTATTTAAACTAATGAAATTAAAGCACTTAAACCTAATTCTGATTGATTGCATGAAATGTTAAAGCTCTCTTACAAGAGACTATTCATTTATATCTCAAGCATATAAATCAGAAACTTAAACTAATGAAATCAAACATTAAATAAAAAATCAGATTCATTGAAGGAAACATTATTACTTTCTTATGAAAGGTCATTCGTTAATATTCCAAACATATGAACCTAATAATTTAATCTAATGAAATTCACAAACAATATAAAATAAAAGCTTACTAAAATAAAAGTGGACTTGCTAGGCAATGGAGATCCTTCCAAGGATTCACAAGCACGCCAAAAGAAAAGTCAAATGTAGAGGATCAAAGAAGCTCCATCTTATTTATCATCAATTTCAAATTGCAATTACAACCATTACAATGATTCTCCAATCTAACTTCTCACTACCAACCTATAAGATACTAAGATTACAAAATGAAGAAGAAGATTAAGATTACAAATGAAGATTGCAAATTAAGGAGATAACACTCCTATTTATACAAAATCTATGATAATAAACTCATAAATGTAAATCCACTATTCCCTCCTTTGACCCACATATTTCTCAACCAATGGTGACACATAACCCTATCCTCCATGATCTCCTCAAATTCGAATTTGAACATAGAGTGCCACATAAGGGTGCCTAGGAAGCATCTTTTGTACCTTCACATGTCAACAAAATCATTCTAATTGTTAGGTATAAGTATAAGCATATTATTTTCTAAAGTTTAACCACAAATCCACTTAAAAATGTTAAGAATTAATAAACTTTGGAAAAGCATAGTTATAACCCAATGATGAGGTAAATGTTATGATGTGGAGGTGGAATGAAGGTGACATGAAGGTAATATGGAAGTAATGTGAAGGTATTGGTGAATTATGGAGTGAGAATAGGGACTGTTTTGAGGCCCAACATACCCCAAAACCGAAGGTATTGCATGTCCTCATGCAATCTATTACATTACCTTTTGATACTTGAGCTTTGGCTTAAACTCTGCATGATATCATTTACTTAAATTTTGCAAAGTGTTTTTGATGAACTGCAACTTAGTTGGTTCTTGTGTTTCAACCATATTTTGTTTGTTGCATTCAATTTTAATGTATGATCTTTGCATATTGATAATGTGATTTTTATTTCAGAGTATTTTTTTTGGAATGCATCATGGTTGGTTCTTGTGTAAAAACCATGATTGTGTTGGCATCCAATTAACTTTTAAATACTTTCTACAAAGCCATTTATATGCTCATGATGATGTAATAGTAAATATATTTTGAAAGTATGTGGGCTTTGAATGCGATATGAATGTTTTGAATGTTATATGAATGTGGCAACATATGAATGTGAATGTATTTTCACCCTCAACTGATGGTTTTGGCAATTTTACAAAATGAAGAAAGGAAGTGAAGTTTTTCCAAAAATTATCATTCTAACTTTTCAAGGAATTAAATGGTTAAAAGTTAGAAAATATCATACCTTAACTTACCCTTTCAAAAATGGATGAGAGTTGTGCACATGTGGCTGCAAAATTCTGTTCATAGTCTTCTTTACTTGGTTGTGAAAATGGTGGATGAAATCGAAAAAGTGAATCTTTTATTGTTGCTGCATCTGCTGCTAAATCTGCTGTTGGATCTTCTGCTGAATGTTCAGAATCTGTTGCTGAATGCGGTTGAAAATGTATAAGGCTTGGAAGGTATACAAAATTCAGAATTTACACTCCCCCCCCTAGCCTTATTTATTGATTTGTCTTCAAGTCATTTACATCAAAAACTGAAAAGTAATGAAAGTAATTATGGTTCCTCTGCTACAAAATGATTGGTCTTCAAGTCTTCTACGATCATTGGCACAATTCTTGTCATGTGAATAAATGTTTCGGTGTCGAACATAACAAGAAATTGTTAACTTAGTGGCCGTTGATGGATGCCACTAGTCAACACGAGAGCTCCCATATTTAATGTGGATGAGAGTCAAGATGCCCCAAACACATCTTTCTAAGTATGAATGAATTTGTTGTTGTCGAATAATTAGAAGATCCGATGAATAAGGGACATTGATTTATTCCCTTTGTTTATCGGCATGATAGCTTGCCCTTAAGGCATGCAAGCTTCAAGGTGTTTTTAGAAAAATATTTAGACTCAAGGACTATGAACTCTATGGGGTATGGAAGCAAGGTTTTATTTGCAAGTGTAGGAAAAATGAAACTGATAATGAATATGTAAAGTGGACCAAAAAGCTTGTAGATGAGCTTCGTTAGTTTTATTGGTGGGTTAGGATTGAAGCAAATGTAATGAAGTGTATGTGGGTAATGGGAAATGGATAATGAGTCTTGTTGGAGAGAAAAAAAAATGAATTATGGTATGCAAACTCTTAAATATAGCAAATCTGCTCCTTAATTCTGGACTTTCTGCTAAAATAGCTGAGTTTGACTAGCGTTGACCAACCACCTGTAGACTTCGAATTCAAGTGTGGATAGGTATTTCACCATCCTTGGACATTTAGGAACAAACCCCAGCTCTTTGAATTTTTCTAATCTGTCATGCAACATGTCAAACCATTAAGCTATTACAAGAAGTTGCAAGAATTTGTAATTTTATGGAAATTTAGTTTATGTTCATGGAATTTTTCTTTAGAATTTCTCATGAAATTAGTCTTTTGAAGACCAATTGTGCACACAATTAGTTTCTTTAATGATCATTTGATCATCTTAAATCTGAAAACACTTGGAATTCACAAAACATAAATATATCCAAGCAAAAGTGATCAATTTCTACTTGGTTTTTTTATGCAAAAATTAAACGCCAATGAAACAGATTTAACTAAAATCAAATGTATAAGTTAGCCCAATTTTATGATTTTTTTTTTTTACAAATCCATTTTCAAATATAAAATGAGTATAATTAATTCCCTTATTATGCAACTTTTTGTAAATAAAATCCAATTTAGTTGCAATTATGTAAATCCCGACCACAGTCGAAATTATTTCATGATTTGCGTCGATGATTTCGAATTTCACATGTCGTTGTCGAACTTGTATTTGCAAAAATTCCCTATTGATGTGTTTCGCAAAAGTTTCGTCGTGTTATCGTTTTCTGCGCTTTGCCCATCTGGTTGTTGTCTCTACATTATCATCAACTCGTCCCTGGTTCTTTCCTGCATTGTCTTTTGTAAGAGCTTCACCGTTACTTTTGAGGGGGAAATATTTTCATTCAGTTTGTTGATTAACTATTTCGTTCCTCCTCTGTTTACAAGCTATAACTCATTGTTTCAGCTCAAAATAAATCAGCATTCAATTTTCTGCATACAAAGATGTACTTTCAACAAAATACAGTGAGAAAAAGAGCTCAATATAGCATCAATATGATCATATCAAAAAATAATGTAACCCTATCCTTGCCCCTCAAACAATAATTTCAATATATTCCAGGTTGGGTAATAAAGGCCGCCATGGTTGATCTCGAACCGCAAATGCATTCCCTCCATTATTTTTCTTTTGGATTCTCCCTCTGGCTGTCTCGAGGTCCCTTGAACTCCACATAGAAATTAGTGTTTGAATATTTTAAGTTATTCACTTTAAAGCCTTTCATCATAAGGTCCACGATATCTATATCCCTGCGCTTGTCTGTTGATTCAGTGGACATGGTTTATTTGAATGCAAATACCCAATAGTCTCTTTCATTGAATTCTTTCTTGTCTTTGATAGTCTAAAGTGTTAAAGATTTTGTTGGGGCATTCAACTTATAATCCACCCCAACAGATTCTGAGAGCTCCTGAATAAATTTTGTAGCAGTGGGATATAAATTCTGTAGCGGTGAGTTATCCATGATAAGCAGAACGGAGAAATGAAAAATATAAGAGGATACGAGTCGTCAGAATTCCCATGCGGTGAGAAGCGAACACAATGTGATTCAAAATCAAGGGAACGATCCAATCCACCGCTTACATATCTCTAATAAAAGACAGAAGAGAGTCAAAAGATTGTAGTGAAGCAAAATAAGAGGGTCAATTTGAAGTAGCCAGGAACGCCAACCAACCATTAGTCAATGTTTATCCAAATAAAATATCATGTCACCTTAGAATTCAAAGGACACACAGAACCCTCAAAATGCAATTATAACGATCTTGATTCACACACATAACCCTCGTAGAACAAATCCAAGAAAATGAAACAAATTTCAATCTATTATTGGGTTGCAAAATATCAAGTAGTTGAAGAAGTAGGCGGAATAGTAGAAGGCAGAATAGTGGGTTGAGGCGGATTTCTTAGGATCTAGGCAGATTTCTTGGGATGCCATGATTGCTGGATTTACTCAGAATGGACGAATTGACGAGGCCTTGAATTTTTTTAGAAAAGCGAGGCCTCGTGGAATGCAATGATCGCTGGATTTACCCAAAATGGATATGGCGAGGATGCCCTGATGCTTTTTCGAGAAATGCACTGCAATATTTCCCAACATTTCAAGCACCCTTCTAGCTCTGATCTGTCTTATCCTCTCTACACCGCCTTGGCTGACCAGGTAACTCCTGCCCAACCCCAACCAATAGGTTTGCTGTTTGCAAAGCTAAAGTCTACATAAACTGCAAGGAATGTTACAATCAGCTGGGAAATAATAAATGCAGGTCGTTCTACAAATGACCAGCTGTGAGATCTTGTAACAAAAATGAGTCGTTGTCTTCACCTTCTAAGCTCGGTCGTTTCCTCTCCACCTGTCGGTTTTCCAGAAGCTCCTGCACGATATGCTCGGAGACAATGAAGCTGGGCCACGGCTACACAATATTCACCGCAAAGTGTTCGCATGTATTTCATTTTCCCTACATCGCCTCCAACGTCAGACACATAAATCTCATTTGTCACGTATGTCGAGCGACCTGGAACGAGGGCTCGTGGCAAGGTCCCGTAGGCATTCACAAAAAAATGAGATGAAAGCAGTTGAAAAATGGAGAAACATCGAGACAAGGCTCGAACCCTAGACCTCGGATGATGACACCAAGACAACAAGAAGCCCTCAGAAATGCCGAACATGAACCAATCAGGCACCATCACCCACCCTCACTGGACTCAAGTGAGGCATAATAATAGTGAACCAATCATGATCTGTGTGCTGCCTCCATCAACCGATCCGCCATTCTGTCACTGATGAAGATCACGCAAGTCGCATAGATCTGTGCACTGCCAAAAATTATCTGTGCAATGCCTTTCTATCGTTGATCTGTGCACCTCCGTTCTGACCACATGTAGGTCATCCTTCAACCACACACATCCACCACGATAGGTAGGGAATCACCACACGAGAGGATCGTTGTTTTACCCCACTATTACACCCTCACTGTGTAACGATTACACCACACACCACAGCAAATAGGCGGATCTCGGCTTCCACGCAGCACACAAACACTACGGCAGCGATCCGATCTTACTCGGAAGGATCCACCATAGGACAAGCATGTCTCCACAGATCGACACCAACATAGATCGGCAACAACCCGTGGAAGATCCACGCACGCCGCTAAAAACCACTGATCTCTCTCATCGTTATCTAAAAACTGCCTCTTGGCTTGGCCCGATACTTTCAATAACAGGTTTGTTTGGCTTACAATGGGATAGTTTGACTTTCAACTATAGGGAAATTCCTCAGGAATAGTAATAGTAATTTTTTTCATTTGATTGCTACCCTTGGATGAGTGTTCTATTGCCACCAATAATTGAGAAAATTACTATTCCTAGGATTCTTTCCAAGGCATTCATCTCGGGCCTCGATCCATGAGGAAGATGCCATAGTTGTGGTCCTCTGCCAAATTCCATATCATAGTTTCTTTTTAGTGCACTGTTTTGGATATTTTTGGCCACATATCATATCATAGGCATTCACAAAAACTATTTGCGGCCAAACTGCGGCCAAACCTCGCATTGTCCTCTATTCCATATCACCCTTAATCAATTTACATATTAAAGTGATTATGCACCTTGTTTCAATATCTGCAATTTGGCCTTCTCTTAGAATATCAAAAGTAATTGGGCTGCCACCATATGGGCTTTGCACCAATGCCGAATTTGAAAAAAATTTATTGGTGATGCTACAACAGAGGTATTTGTCATTCTTCTTTCACCCACAGATATAGTTTTACTTTTCTCACTTACAGATACGACAGATGCACCATCATTTTTAATAGAGAATCGAGAGCTGCTACCTAAATAGGAAACATGGCCTGAATGTCTTTCAGAAGAGGAAATGGGTGATTATGCAATGTTTGTCCTAATATTTTTGACAACTAAATATTCAATAAAATTTTGAAATCGATGACTCAAATAGGAGTCTCTTTCAAAGAGTTGTGGAATAATTCCGTCATTAACAGAACGAAGAACATATTTCTACAAGAGAAGTTTTTTTATTATTATTATGACTCAAACGATCGTCAAGTAGATCTGTAATTAAATTTCCAACAAGATTTTTTTTTTTAAATTATTTTTTTTAAAATAATTCAATAGATTTTCTGATCTTCCTGATCGTTCGAAGCGCAGGAAGAGAGCATACTAGTTTCTTGAATTAATTTTATTTCTGCAGGTTAGCGTGGATGGAGTGAAATGGCTCTTACTGCGCCACTTAAATTATTTATGATGATTTTTTTTATTTTTTATTTTTGAAAACAAGACTAAAAAATTCTAACGAGTTTGTTTTATTTTCCTAATTTATTCTATCTAACTTGCTTGAAAGATTTTTTATTTCCTAGGTAAAAGAATGCTTCGAGTGAAGCCATCTACGGACTAAAAATTCAAAAATTCTCACATCAAGATTTAAATTTTTTACCTAATTGTTTGCACGGATGTGAGTAACCTGTTTGATCCTTGGATTTGGTGCAAGGTTTTTTTGAAACTAGTCTTTGATATTATCCTTTCTCTCCAAGAAGTACCTGTTTAACATCTTCAAATTTCTCATCTGCAGATGAGTTAGTAAGAAATGGGGGTTTGTTTTTTTTTTAAACTAAATTTGAAACTAACTAAATATAAAAAGAAAAACCAAAAAACTCAACTTGAACTCCTTTATGAAGATCCTGCTGTCACCAGTTTTCACAAGTTAGTCCATAAAAAGAAATTGTAATAAAAATGACTTCCTAAGTCTATCTCTAAATCATCCTCCTCGGCAATGGCGCCAAAATGTTTGGTCTAAAATGCGGATGCAAATTAGAGTTTCATTTACTATCAATCCGGGTAAGTAAACTTCGAGGATCATCCAATATATATGGACTTAGAGACAAAATAAACTAAGCTAGGTGAAGAAATGCCAAAGCTCCTTTATAGGAGGTTGTTCATTAGGATCTCCAACACCTATTTAGTTATTTAATCAAAATGAAATCTAAAGACATTGTGATAAGTGTAAGAAATATTAAGGCTCCCTTACAGGAGACTGTTCATTAATATTTATAATCATCTTAATCAAAAAACTATTTAAAATAATGAAATTAAAGCACTTAAACCTAATTCTGATTGATTGCATGAAATGTTAAAGCTCTCTTACAAGAGACTATTCATTTATATCTCAAGCATATAAATCAGAAACTTAAATTAATGAAATCAAACATTAAATAACAAATCAGATTCATTGAAGGAAACATTATTACTTTCTTACAAAAGATCATTCGTTAATATTCCAAACATATGAACCTAATAATTTAATCTAATGAAATTCACAAACAACGCAAAATAAAAGCTTACTAAAATAAAAGTGTACTTGCTAGGCAATGGGGATCCTTCCAAGGATTCACAAGCACACCAAAAGAAAAGTCAAATGTAGAGGATCAAAGAAGCTCCATCTTATTTATCATCAATTGAAAATTGCAATTACAACCATTACAATGATTCTCCAATCTAACTTCTCACTACCAACCTATAAGATACTAAGATTACAAAATGAAGAAGAAGATTAAGATTACAAATGAAGGAGATAACACTCCTATTTATACAAAAGCTATGATAACAAACTCATAAATGTAAATTCACTATTCCCTCCTTTGACCCACATATTTCTCAACCAATGGTGACACATAACCCTATCCTCCATGATCTCCTCCATGAGGTCCATGATCTCCTCAAATTCGAATTTGAACATAGAGTGCCACATAAGGGTTCCTAGGAAGCTTCTTTTGTACCTACACATGTCAACAAACTCATTCTAATTGTTAGGTATAAGGATAAGCATATTATTTTCTAAAGTTTAACCACAAATCCACTTAAAAATGTTAAGAATTAATCAACTTTGGAAAAGCATAGTTATAACCCAATGATGAGGTAAATGTAATGATGTGGAGGTGGAATGAAGGTGACATGAAGGTAATATGGAAGTAATGTGAAGGTATTGGTAAATAATGGAGTGAGAATAGGGACTATTTTGAGGCCCAACAAGTAGATTCATGCATCATGGTCCTTATGAATTACACTCAGATCATACAAATTGAAGTCTTGTGTACTGAATTAAAACTTCAATATGGAATTCGATTCGGTATCTGCAACTTTTAGGTTCTTGATCTTTTATTATTTGATATGCAAAGGAACAGTGGGCCATGGTGCCTTCTTCATCTTGTGTAGTGCTGCTGATAACCCTGTGGTGATATGGTAAGATACCTCTTGTATGAAAAGTTTGTTGGTGGCATATATCGATAAAATATGTGGTGGCTTATGTCCACCGAATACTCTAATCAATGTGACATCCGGTAAGGCGAACCAATCTGCAATCTCTGATATCGCCTCCATCGTTTTTTGTGACATGAAAGGTTGGTCCTCCTGAAAGATAAGTCTGTAAAGCGGGATAATGAAGTGATCAGTTAGCTTCTCCATAACTCCTCTATGGCTGCAATCCAAAAGCAACTTGCAGTAGATATGCACGATAATTTCTATAGGTGTCCACATCTAGTTCATGCTAGGAAACTAATTTTGTGCACATATCACATCTAGTACATATGAAAACATATAGAATCTAGCTTGGTCACCCTTGGGAGGATCCCGAGCTCTTAGCTGATGAGCCAAAAGGTCTAACTAGTTGAACGACTTCCCTTCGTTCACCACCTGGCTCAATAAGATAGCCCACCCTTCAGGAAATGTCTCTGTACTCGATTGGACATATATGATGCCCAAAAGTTGGTAGGAATTCCCGAGTGACATTGTCTTGTACATGTGGGTGGGTGTTTGTCTAAACTTCGATGGCTCCTTCACCCAACTCTTGACGATATCCCTTGTTCTCTCATAGCTGTGGGTGGCATAAAATAATGAGTATATGATCTTCACTACCTGAGGAAGATGATACAACCACTGAAAATCTATTGCCATAAATGTAGCAAGCTTTTGTCCACTGGTGTTGCTCAATGTCATAATTCTCTCATCAGTGTGTGAGACAAACCAGCTGATCACATCCGCACATGGGAAGGCTGGATACCTGCATGCAACCCTATACATTCCTGACTGCTTGACGCTGAGATAAACCTAGCGATCCTCTAAATTTTCCTGAAATTATTTTGTGAAATTTTATTTAATTTTTTGCTATGTGAGTTTGGATCCCTTTTCTACAAACAATTGTGTCCATAAATACTGGCAAGTTAACTGAAGCTTTCTCAACTACTTCCCCAATACTTCTTTCAATAGTTTCTTTTGAGGAATATCTCCTGGGTGCCATTGTAACAATGACTGTTGGAGAGATGCTCAACAACTATTGTACCTTTGGGACAGAAAAGGCGCTCATAGCAAGAAAACATCAATTTTAAGAAAAACACTTTCAAGACATGTTCAAGCAGAAAACCAAGCATCTGATGGGAAGTATTGCGCATTTTTCACTGGGAAGAGGGTCTGACTACCTGAGGGAATTGAGCACTGCGTAGTCCCAACAGTCAGGGTCAAAGCTTAAGGGCTGAGATTGTGCAATGCGTAGTTCAACCTGGGCAGTGAGCTGGGAGAGACTGCGCATTACACAGTCTCAGTGGCCAGGGATGCAGAATGAGCCCTTGAACTACGCAATGCGCAGTTGGGCCAGCCTGTACTGTGTACTACACAGTTCCAGAGGCCAAAATTTCAGCTTGAGCCTCCATATTGCACAGTGCCCAGCTAGGCAAAGTGAAATTCGACCAAGGAAATGGCAGATATGCTCAAGGGAAGTGTGGAAAACGAGGGAATCTGAAATATAGTGATGCCTTGAGTTCATATCTAACTAAGTATAAATGACATAAGATAAATCATGTGTTGAAACTAAGTAAATGGGAAGAAAACCAACTCGGTGAGGAGAGTCGTCGCAACAACGACCATCAGTGAAAAAATGAAGAAACCGATGCGAAACTTGGTAAAGGCACACGATAACTTGAAACAACACTTCCAAAAACTAAAGAAAGTTAAAAATCCATCATGCATGCAAAGAAACAAGCAAAATGCCACTAACATAAGCCGAACGACAAAAAGTGACAAAAAGCGATAAATGTGAAACTCACCCGGAAAAGAGACAATGATCGCATAGAAGGTTCCTTGATCTCCTAGGGAATGATAAAGATCTAAGATTGAGTGTTCAAATGAGCTCTAGGTGCACTGATTAACATATTTGAGAAAATTAGGGTTTATGATGCGCATGCCAAAAATCAAGGGAAAAGCGACACATGGCGACAATTTCAAAAAACGACACGTGTGCCTCCTTCGGGTTACTAAAAATAGATCCCTAAATTTTAGGGATTCTTTTCTCTTTTTCAAATTTTCTCCTTTTTCTGAGACAACTTGCCATGCACATCACCAAGAAAGATTGCACAAATTTGGGAACTGGGCAACTTTTCAGCTCAGTGCCCTACGCAGTTTCTGAGCTCAGTTTAAGGATTGCACAGTTTCTGGGCTCAGTGTTGGGCTGCTTGTCATGACTACACAGTTTCCGAGCTCAAGGTCGACTGCCAGTTATGAGTGTGAAATTCCAATTATGAAGGTTGCTTGCCCTCATGGATTACGCAGGTTTTGGAGGCAAGCCTATAATTGTTGTGCAAGACTTAGACATGAGGTTAGCTTGTGACTTAGAAAAATAGCTAAGTGAAAAGAAAGTGAACACAAGCATAGATAAAGGATAAACATCAATAAAAGAATGAATACCTGATAGAAGTGCAAGATAAGCTCTTGTGAAAAGAAGGTTAGGCTCCAAAATCTAAGCAAAGGAAAAATTTTGGAGGGTGGTTGTAACCGCTACAATAGGTCAGTTAAGACAATAGATGTATATAATGGATGACTATTAGAAATGTAGGATTTTTTTGGGGAGAGTTTTGTTGGATGATAATGAAGCTAAGGAGGAGATCCCCCTTATTCTTGATGAACTTCTTCTCTCGTTTTGTGGCATAGGTAGGTGTGTGTCTACAACACATTGAGGATTATTTTGGTCTCCCTTGAAACCCAAGCTACTCTCCTAAGAGTATTAAAGAATCAATCGCAATTGAAGAACGAGACTTCCCAAGATCATCCTCTTTTTGCTTATTTTTGAGTTTGATTTTTCAATTTTCAGTCTACAATTACATTAACAAGCAATATACCTTAAGACAAAATCATTGTAATTTTTGAAATAAATAAACTTTGATAATTTTTGGAAGTTAAAAAAACTCTAATTTTCCCATTCATCTAACTTCCTTACTAATAAACTAAGACAAACCACTATGCATTTTATTAATTAAAAAAACCAACTTTTTTGTTAACTAAAATGTTAAAAATTGCAATTTTTTAATTAAAATGTTAAAAATTGAAAATCTAGCTTGAATAAAAAAATTTACTTAGTGTAATTTTGTCAAATAACTTAAACCAAAAAAAAAAATGTCGATGTAATGAATGTAATCTTGTATAAAAAAAACCGGACGTGGTGAATGTAATCTTTTCGAATCGAAAATAACCCCAAATCATCTTGTCACTAATAAACAAATCCTTGACCAATTGAATGTAATCTTGTCTAATAAAAATCCAAATTACTAAAACACGTGTACCAATTTGAGATTCATAAAAATTATGAGATTGGGATAAATTGATTTTATTCATTTTCATGAACATATCTTCTAAAATAAAAATGTTTTATTTCTCTATTACTTTTTCAACACTCTAAAATTGTCTCTAAAGTTCCTAGATTTTAAGCTTATTTTGTTAAAATTGTCTCAACACTTAAAGCTGGCGTCCCAACAATTTTCAAGATTTCATATTTTCAGATATATTTTCGATTAATTATCTGTATCTTTCTGCTATTTACGGTTGAAGCCATGCACATTCAATGGAAATGAAGGTCATCTACGAAATTACGGTTTTGCTACTTAGTGCAATGCAATTTTATTGATATTGAAAACTTAAATATGTCATAATAATTAAAATGTATTTTACATATTTCACTTCTGCTGTGATTTCGAACACATTTTTTTAACGTGATGCTGTTATGTTTAAAATGATAATAATTTTGATTTATTTTCATTTACGTCACATTGGCATTTATATTTTTACTCCTATGTTAATTAGGTGAGTATAGTTTAAAATGTTAAACAGATTATTTATTGGTATTGTGTTGTGTAAATGATATAATAATTATTATGAGAAAACCAATTATATTGCAGATAATTAATTTTAAATATTTAAAAAATAAAATAAAATTAAACTTTGGAGAAATTGTAAAATATTTTGGTAAACTTTTTTAATGAATATAATATCATGTATGTTGAAGATATAATAATTCTATTAGATAATATGGAGATTTGTGCTTTATTGAAATATTTTTAAAAAATATAAGAATTTTACATCTTAGCATTCAAAAGTAAAATATTTTATTTATGGTTGTGAGTAAGATGAAAATATTTTTACAATATATTTGGCTGTAATATCAACAACTAAACACAAAAGCATAATAAAAATGGACATACATACATATATATATAGTTAGTTAGTTGTTAATTATAGTCAAGATTGTTTTTTATTTAGAAAAAAAATTATTTTAATTTTAAAATGGACATATCACTTTGAACTTGATTACAAATGAGAACAAGCACCTAAACACAAATGTTGAATATCTAAAGGTGTTAATGCAAATGAGCATTTCAAACATGACATAATTACTTTGCAAATAAATCTCAACCTTGGATTTGTCTATAGTATTAAGAAAATTGTAGAATACTCCATGGAGGTTAAACCCCTACCATCCATCTAACAATTATTGGTTATAATTATTAATAATTATTGATAATATTTTAGATTTTAATTAAATTGATTAATTAAAAAATGTTATATGAAGATTTGTCATATGACTATAACTTGCAGTTTTTTGGTTATGCCATATTAATATGTAATGATATTATAAGAAATTCTATTAAAATATCTATAATTAAATATCTTGTTCCATGTTTTTTAAATGTACATATATTCAACTCATACATCAATTTTTTTATAATTAAAAATAATAATAATTTTAAAATGATATTTTTTTAAAGCAATGTAAGATGTATTATGAAGTAATTGTTTCTATTATTATCATTTAATTTATATAACTATATTAACTTTAGTTTTATATAAATTTAAATGGTGAATTATTTAGCAACACCAAACATTGTTTTTCTTATAAAATTATTTTCTAATATAACTTATTTTTGTAAATATGATAACTATACTTAATAATAATTATTTATTTGTTTTGAAAATAATTACCAAAAAAATCAACACAATTCAAATCACGCAAGTCCTAATTCTGAAATGTAAAATATAATAAGACTGATTTAAAAAAAAATAAAAATATATTAATAATCATTGGGTTTCAGTATGGTCACCTAGCCTTTGCCACACACTCCATGTAAATATTGGAATATTTTGATATGCATTTTATTTGTTAATGATATATTTACTATTTTCGCTGATGAACTTATAGTAAACCTCATAATTTAAAAATCAAAATTAACTTTAAAATGATACATGATCAAAATTACGAGAAATTTATGAAAAAGCAATTAGGGTCGTTGAAGGGCAAATTTAATTATTGTTAAATTCCTCTGTATAAATATTCCCCTATGAGATATAAATCCCTATGAGATATAAATCCTTTTAGGAAGATTATATTAGAAATTGAGACTATAAATCCATAACTTACCAAGGCAGTGATTTCTCACTATGAATCTGTCACAGTTTTCCAGTTTGCATACCATAAATTTTTGAACACTCTCTAAAGATATTGCAAATCATATAGTATTGCCGACCAGTTAGTTGTTGAAGATGACAACATTATATAGTATCGCCAGCAGTTAGCCCTCCGAGACCACAATCTCAGAGAAAATGCGGTTGTGACTGCACGGAGACATCAAAATCCCTTTCCGTTTTACCCAAAAAAATAGGTTGGCCACTTTATGGAAAATTTGTCCAATTATGCAATCAATATCCATTTCTCATCACCGGAATTATTGAAGGTTTTAATCATATTCCTCTCTCTGCTATTCAAAATATGTATTTTTGAATCAATGCAATAGTAGAGAATCAAATTTTAATTGATTCTTTAGTATATTCCTCTAAAGAGAGGGAAAATCAAATTTTAATTGATTCTTTAGTATATTCCTCTAAAGAGAGGGAAAATCAAATTTTAATTTATTCCTTCAAAGAGGGGGAAAATTGAAAAGTCGAGCCATTTTATACATTTCGTAATGGAGAATATACAATTGAGATATTCTCATGATATAGTTGTTGGAAAGATTGAGGAGGAGAGACACAAAATTTCACACAAACAAATAATAATACAAGCTGTGACTTTTTTATTGATCACACAAATTTGATAATTGCAATGAATTCAATGAGTGGTATTTATATTTTTTCGACTAACCACCCAATCAAAATAACTTCAACATGCAACATATACTAAATTCTACTTTCATTGACATTAATTTTTTTTTAACTCTACATACAGGAGTAATTAGCTATCTTTAACACTCCCCCTTAATTATGACCGCTAAACTAAGATATGACTAATGACAACTCAAACATGTTTCATGTTCTAAGTCTCACCCAAGCTTATAATACCCAAGTTTCCTTTGTGAAACTGAAATACATATTTTGCTAATGACTTAGTGAATATATCAGCAAATTGATCACTCGATTTACAAGGCTTCAAATAAACTTTTCCATTACTCACAATTTCTCTAATGAAATGATATCTTCTATCAATATGCTTGCTCTTTTGATGAAACACACTATGCTTGGATAATGCAATGAGTGAGGTGTTATCACAATATATTGTTGTTGATCATTGTTGTTTCTACTTGAGTCCATCCAAAATCTTCATAACCACACAGTTTGGCATGCTGTTGATGTCTTTGCTAAATATTTTTCTTATGCTGATGAAAGTGTCACAATAGGATGCTTCTTAGATTCCCATGTGTAGGAATTTACAGGGTAAGTTCCGTAGATCAAGAACCAAAGGTCACCACTCACAAACAGATCGCAAATTAGTACACTAGTATAATCATGTGGTTAAAACCCTCAAAGAGGGAAACAATCCACGCCCTGAGCCAACGCGGCCACTTCAGGGAATTTATTAATATAAAAGAAAAGTTACATATGTTTCTCTCATAAACGGTTACTAGAAAAATGACCCTCCATACTCTTTAAATAGAGATCATGGACCAATCAGGTGTTAAGCTACGAATCAAGTGCCGTTAATACCGAGGTGAGAGATAACCGTCGGATCACTACAAATCGTGACCGTCGGATTATAAGTTACAAATGTACATTGTAAAGAAACACACTTTACCTAACTCTACACTAGACTAAGTTATTCTTAACTATTTCTTATGTGTCGGAATATCCTAACATCCCCCCTTAAGAAAAACTTGGGATAGGATTGAAGGATTTACAAAGGTGACACAAAAGGAGCCTATTTCGTATGTATCGAAATATCCTAACATCCCCCCTTAAGAAAAAATTGGGATAGGATTGAAGGATTTACAAAAGTGACACAATAGGAGAAGGAAGGAGGCATTAGAGCCTATTCCCCCTTAATGACAACTTTCTTGAACTCCAAGCATGGATCGAAGTTTGGTAAACTTCGCTTCTATGAGAGCCTTCGTAAAGATATCGACTACTTGATCATTGGTCGGACAATACTGTACTTCAAGAACACGATCATGAATGAGATTTCTGATGAAGTGTATGTGGAGTTCAATGTGTTTCATACGCTGATGCTGAACTGGATCTTTACATAGCTGAATGGCACTCTGATTATCACACCAAAGTGTAGTTAGATGCTGTTGATGAAGACCAAATTCAGACAGGATCTGACTAAGCCACATGGCTTCCTTGCTGGCTTCAACTGCACCACGATACTTTGCTTCTGCTAAAGAAAGGGAGATGGCACTTTGTTTCTTACAAGACCAAGTAATAGGTCCTGAACCAAGAGTGAATACATATCCTGCAGTGAACTTTCGATCATCAGGGTCACCATCCCAATCAGAATCAGTGAAACCAATCAACAAGGGAGATGCCTCGCACCGTAATGAATCCTTTAATCGAACGACACTAATATATCGTTATTTTCAATGTCATTATTTTCATGAGGTTTGTGCATAAACCGAGTGACAAGACCAATGACAAATTAAAGGTCAGGATGGGTATGGGTTAGATACAAAAGTTTACCAACAAGTTGATGGTATAAGGTAGCATCAACTTGAGGGGTAGTACAGTTGACTGAAATCTTGACTCCAGACTGAAAGGGAGAAGAGGCAGGCTTACATTCTTCCATGTGAAAGTGGTGTAGAAGATCACATGCATTCTTGGACTGAGAGAGGGTAATGCCTTCCTTGAATTACAAGACTTGAAGACCAAGGAAATAATGCAAGTGTCCTAAGTATGTCATTTCAAACTTCTTTTTAAGGCTACACTTCACATGGTTTATATGGTTTGGATCACTACCAGTAAGGATAAGATCATCAACATAAAGAACAAGGATGGTGAAGGAATTACCCACCTTCTTGGTGTAGACAGTGTTGTCAGAATGACACCTAGAAAAGCCATTATCTAAGAGAAATCTATCCATTTTGACATACCAAGCTCGAGGAGCTTGTTTGAGACCATAGAGAGACTTCCTAAGGCGACAAAAAAGGCTGGAGTCTTTTTGGATAAAGCCAGGGGGTTGTTCCATGTAGATTTCTTCATGCAAATATCCATGTAAGAAGGCAAATTTAACATCCATCTGATGGACTTCCCATTTAAAGGAGGCATCAAGGGAAAGAAAAAGGCAGATAGAATTCATTTTGGCAACAGGGGAGAAGGTTTCAGTATAGTCAATGCCTTCAACTTGTGAAAAACCTTTAGCGACAAGACGAGCTTTATGTCTATCCACTTTTCCATCTGGTCCAAACTTTGTTTTGTAAACCCATCTACATCTGACAAGTTTTCTTCCTTTTGGAAGAGGAACAAGATCCCAAGTATTGTTTGCCAATAAGGAACGATACTCTTCATTCATAGCTTCATCCCAATCTGGATGATCTAAGACTTATTCAAAGGTTTCTGGATCAAGTTTTTCTGGAACTTGAGCCAATAAGAAAGAGGCTCTTTTGAACTGAGAACGTGTACGTCGTCGATCTGCAGGGTCACTTGCAAGAGAACCTACTGCATCCCGAGTAGAGCGGACCCATCTTGGAAGCGGTGGAGTATAAGGAACAATTTCACGAGTTGGAGGAGGATTTTCATCTTTGCTGTCATCATATGAACTGGAAGGAATGCTATTAAAAATAGAAGAGAGAGAGAAAGACGTGGCAAATATGCCGAATCAGGCTCGCAGGCCAAAGGTGGCACACCCGCCAAACTAGGCTTGCAGGCTGATATATTTTCATCAAAATTTACATCTCTTCTAATGATTATATTTTTGGATTTGGGTTGAAGAAGTCTATATCCTTTGACATCTTCAGAATATCCAAAAAAAAAAATTTTTTTCACTCTTAGGTTCTAAGGCTTTATGTTTCGCATCTGGAATATGGGCCCAAGCATCACTTCCAAAAACAAAAAAGTGACTTACATCTGGTTTGATTGAGCTCCAAGCTTCTTTTGGAGTTATATTCTTGAAAACCTTAGTAGGAGTGCAATTTACTATGTGATTTGCACAGTTAATGGCTTCTGCCCAAAAATTGAGACCAAGTCCTTTAGATTGAAGCATACAATTAACCATTTCTTTTAAGGTGCGATTCTTCCTTTCAGCTACACCATTTTGTTGTGGAGTATATGGAACAATATGTTGCAATTGAATGCCATGCTCAGTGTAGAAGTTGATAAATTTGTTGTTAACATATTCTCCTCCATTGTCTGATCTTAACTTAAGAATTTGATGTCCAGATTGTTTCTCAACAAAGGCCTTAAAGGCCAAGAACATGTTAAAAACTTCACTCTTAAGTTTTAAGAAATATACCCAAGTGCGTCTGGAAAAATCATCAATGAAGGTTAAGAAGTACTTGCAACCAGAGAAAGAAACAACAGGAAGTGGACCACATAAATCACTGTGCACAAGCTGCAAAGGGGCTGAAGCGTGCCAAGAGGCATGCTTTTCAAAAATATCCCGTTGATGTTTTTCGAGTACAAATCCGGAGCAAACGCCATCCCGAAAAGATACCATAGGAAGGCTCATCACCATATTTTCCTTACACAGAGTTTGAAGAGAGCGGTAGTTTAAGTGACCAAATCACTCATGCCAAAGTTTGCTCACATCATCATTATGAGCAAAAAAAACAGAGGGAAGAGATGATGACCCAAAGTTGTCAAACTTATACAACCTTGTGGAATCATCATCAATTCCAGTAGCTAAAATATGTTTAGGATATTTGAGGTCCTTGATTACAACATCATGAGGTGAGAATTCTACTATTTTCCCTTCACCTGAATGAGTTATCTGATAAACAGATAGAAGGTTGCATGACAAGGTAGGAACACATAGTACATCATTAAACTAACCATTATCTAGATGAATGGTTTCAGATCCTACAACACTAAGAGATCTATCATCACCAACATAAATATGTTTGGTGTTACAATCATTTAAAGAAGAAAACATGGATTTATTTTTAGCCATGTGGTAAGACGCTCCAGAATCAATGAGCCACTCATGAGAAGGAGAAGAAGAAGATACATTTAATGCATAACCATATCTTGATGCTTGAAAACCATAAGCAGAAAGTGCCATGCCTGATGATGAAGGTGAAGAGTGCTCCAAATTGATGTTGTGCTTCTTCATTGCTGCTTCTAAGGCTTACATCTTCTTAAAAAATTTGGACTCTAAATGGCCATCACGATTGCAAAAGTTGCAATGTCTATCTGTCTTCTTTCCTTTGTTTTTATATGCCTTATCATTTTGGTGAGTTTCTTTTTTAGTTTGTGGCTGAAATTGCATAGGACCCTTGTTTGGTTTTGGACCATACTTTTTAGGATACTGCTTCTTGGGATTATTTTGATATGATTGATGTTGGGTTGCTAAGACTTTCTTAGAAGCGTTTCTAGCAGTGATAAGACCAAGGTGTAAATTTTTTTCTTATTCTCTTATCAAAGAATCACAAAAGGCATCAAAAGAGGGATTCTTGTAGGTGTTTCCTGAAGAAATGATGGCTTCTGTAGTGGAATGGAAGGCGGAAACAAATACAGAGTATGCAGGGCCAAGCTTAGTAAGAATGCAATAGATGAGGCTACCATCTTCCTTTTTGACCTTACAACCTTCTAAAAGAACTCTGAGGGTCTTGAATTTGGACAAAAAGTCTTCAATAGAGGAGAAATTATTGGGGTCCAAAGTTAGCAACTCATTTTCAAGCTGATGGGCCCTAATTTGATTTTGAATGCCAAAGACAATATTTAGCTTGTCCAGGGCTTCATGAGGGATGTCAATGTCAAAGATATGAAATCGAAGATCTTGAGCAATGAACATTCCTATCAACCCTCATGCTTGATCTTTTTTATCTTCCCATTTAGCAACTTTATCAACATCAGAAGGCTTAGTTTCTAGCCGTGTGGCTATTCTATAAAGCCCTTTACTTCTAAGTATATCTACCATGTGAGGTAGCCATTGGAAATAATTGGTGCTGTTAAGAATAACCGGGCATGCACTTTCCATTTAAAAAAAAAAACTGAAGCTGAGAAAAGCTGAAACTAACTGCTCCAATGGAAATATCTCAAAAAATTAGGCCATTTAAAAAAAAACGGCTCGAAAAATGACTTCCGAATGAAGAAGTTATGCCTTTTGAAAAACAACTGAGTTGTAGATGCCAAATAGTTACGGGAACGAGATGAAGTGCGGCTCTTTTAAAAAAAAATTCCACCCCTTTGAATAATTTTTTTTTACAAAAGAATCTTGAGAAGGAGACTTGAACCCAAGACCTCTATTCTCATAAACTAACCCCTCACCAAGTGAGATAGTAAAAGGATTATGTTATTTTAGAAAGGAGGAAGGGGGGATTATTATTATTATTATTATTATTATTATTATTATTATTATTATTATTATTATTATTATTATTATTATTATTATTATTATTATTATTATTATTATTATTATTATTGGAGGTGTACGCGCCTTTTCCTGCACAAAAAATGAGCAAAAGAAAAGAAATGCAAAGCCTTGCGGCTATATGTTAGATTCTCGGTTAGTCTTACTAGAAACTATCAATTTTTTCACTATTTCTGATTTTCCGAGATCGCACAAAGACGCGGGGAAAGAGCATACGTAGCAAAAAAAATCCATTTTTCCTGTTTCTGATTTGCCGAGATCGCATGGGGCGCACAACAAAGAGCATAGACAAAGAGGAGGGTATAGATCCGACAAATAAATAAAACCTTAATACAGGAAAAAAAACCGAAATAAGCAGAAATATTAACAAATATAACTGCAAAATAGATGCTTTATACCTCCAGATCTAAACTGACATAACTTGGGCAGCCAGAAACCTTTTCGCATGAAAAGAAAGGCGTTCCTCTCTGTAACAGACACTCCGGACACAACCGAGCAGTTCTCCAAGCCCAAAAATGTTCAGAAATAGTAGATCTATAAAACGTCATTCGCATGCAGTCAAACCGGCTTCGGATTTTGATCAACAATGGATGCGGCCCTCAAAATAGCTCTGATACCATGTAGGAATTTACAGGGTAAGTTTCGTAGATCAAGAACCAAAGGTCACCGCTCACAAAAAAATCACAAATCAGTACACCAGTATAATCACATGGTTAAAACCCTCAAAGAGGGAAACAGTCCACGCCCTGAGCCAACGCGGCCACTTCAGGGAATTTATTAATATAAAAGAAAAGTTACATATGTTTCTCTCATAAACGGTTACCGGAAAAATGACCCTCCATGCTCTTTAAATAGAGATCATGGACCAATCGGGTTCTAAGCCACGGATCAAGTGCCATTAATACTGAGGTGAGAGATAACTGTCGGATCACTACAAATCGTGACCGTCAGATTATAAGTTACAAATGTACACGGTAAAGAAACACACTTTACCTAACTCTACACTAGACTAAGTTATTCTTAACTATTTCCTATGTGTCGGAATATCCTAACACCATGATATCACACCTAAACCAAGATGAAACAAATAATCAGAAGTGTTCTTCCTATCATCCAAACTTCTTGCAAAATCACTATTGATATATCCAACCAAATCCTCTTTTTAATATGCTTGCATAAAATATGCCACAATCTTTGGTTCCTACTATGTCTCTTAGAATTATTTTGCTACAAAAATATTTATTATTCTATAATTCCATTCAAGAAGGTTGATTTCGCATCCATCAGATACACTTTCCACTTTTTCTGAGTTTTTCTTGCTAAGACTTCTCTTACGATATCCAATATGACTATGTGAGTGAACGTTTCTCCAAAGTCTATTTCTAGTTGTCAATTTCTCCTTTCTCAATCAACTTTGTCTTGTACACTGATTTCACACCAATGATATTTTTATCTCTTAGAAAATCAACCAAATCCCGAGTATCATTTTTTTCAATAGCTTATATTTTTTCATCCATAGTTTGCATGCAATTTTTAACTCTGATAGCTTCCTCAAATAATGAATGTTGAAATTACAACAATGCAAAATTTGAACTAACATCCAAATTATCATAAATATCTTTCATACTTCTCATTTTTCTCTTACTATTGCTTGATTCATCACCTGGAAGATTGCTGGGATAATTTTGATTTATTTATCTTCTTGAAGATCCACGTTGTTCAAAAATTCTTGGTGTCCTTGCTGGTGTGACTTTGATTGCTATCTTCTCTTATGATTCTTGTTGCTTTTTTTTTTTTCTGATACATCCTCTTCTTCCATCAGTGGCATTGTTGCATCAATTGTTTTGTTTACAGTCTCATTCCATAACTCTTGTTATTTGAACATAATATCTTTGCTGATTATGGTCTTCTTGGTGAGAGGGTTATATAATTTGTAAGATTTTTATTTCTCACTATAAGCATTAAATATGCATTTTTCACTTTTATCATCTAACTTTCCTCTTAGATATTTAGGCACATGTGCATATGCTACACATCATAACACTCTAAGGTGAGATACACCGCAAGAAATACATGACCATGCTTCTTCTGGCACTCTGTTTATCACGCTCTTTGCAGGATATTTTTTGATCACATAAACAATGCATGCAATTAATTCTTCCCAATACTCATTAGAAAAGTTATTTCATTTCATCATGCTCCTTTCCATGTTCATAATTTTCATGTTCTTTCTCTCTTCTACACCATTCTATTGCTGTGTGTATCTGGTTGTAAACTACCTTCTGGTTCCATGTTGTTTGAAGTAAGTATGGAATGCCCTTGAATCATATTCTCCACCATAATCTGATCTAAACCCTTTGATATGACGATCACTGTGGTTCTTTGCTAAGGATTTGAATTCTTTGAATTTTGAAAAACTTTCAGACTTATGCTTCATGAATTAAACCCATGTCTTTCTACTGAAATCATCAATGAAAGTGAGGAAGTTACATCTTACATCAATTGACTATCTTCATAAGTCTACACAATTTTGTATGAACCAAATCTAATGGCTACTTTTCTCTACATGTAACTCCTTGCTGAAAACTCTCACAGTGTTGCTTTCCCAATATGAAACACTCACAAGTACTAGAAGGTTATTTTATGGGAGGTAATCCTCAAATCATATGTTTCTGCTGCAACAATATTAAACCAGAGAGATGCAAATTCGCAAACTGAAAGTGCCATAACTAGTAATCATTGGAACACAATAGTAAAAGAATTGACCTAATCACTGTAATTCATGATGAGAGGAAATAGTTTGTTCCTCGTCATCTGCACCTTGTATATCAACACATTTCTTGGAGTCTTGTCATATATAACACACTCTTTTACGTAGAAAATAACCTTGTATCCTTTCTGCATTAACTAACCAACACTTATCAGATTGTGTTTATGACCAAGAACATAATATACCTCATAGATTGTCTTCGGCTTCCCCTACTTGGTTAAAATGTTAATTTTTAGTGTCCCATGATTTAGCAGATTGGTAGACCAAATGCACAAAGTAACATGAAACCAGTCTTTGGAGTCCTAGGACCTAGCCTTCCTAGACTCAGAGAGGTCTCTCTCTATTGTATGAAAAGGATGTGAACTTGTTTGCTTTAGATGGTTTATTTTAGGCTAGTTGTGAAGTTTAGGGTTTTGTTTGTTTCGTTGGGTTGGGGAAAATGATCAAGTGGAATAGGTGGAGTGAGAGGTCATCAAATCATTGGGCTATGGAGTCTATGAAAGTCATGGATATCTCGAAAATGAGTTAGAGTGCATCACAAGGAAAATCTAGTGTGGTCAATGGATCTTTAAGGTTATGTGTGAAGTGAGATGGACATTAAGTTGGTGAATCAAGGTAGGGAAAAGGGCAGTGAAGTATCCTTTGTTATATACCCATAAACTAGAAGGTCTCAAATACTGATAAGAAAAATATAATAATCATGAGATAGGGAAAACCATTAACTCAATGACATTACTTTAACAAATAGACATTCAAGATGAACAATTTAGTGAAACACAAAAAGAAAGAAATCCTATCTAACTTTAGTGATTTCACCTTGAAAGTTTGAAAACATTTAAGATAAAAAAATAACTTTAATCAATCAAAGAGGAAACTCTTAAACATTGTTGATCAAGCTACAAAGAACTTTGAGGCAAAATGATAGGCATGGACAAAGGGCAAGATTAGAACAAGACCTCCTTGGCTTAACTTAACAAGTAATACTTCAAAGAGAGATTTCAAAACAAAGTTTAGATAGCATCAAATAAGCAGGGCTTGCCATAAGACATATTTGGAAACTAGCATATTAATCCATTAATGAAATAAACAAGCATAAAGAGGCCTAAGGAGCAGCTAAGAATTCCTTAAACACACCCAGCAGAGGAAAACATAAAGACAATAGTAACAGGAAGGACTAAGGTGCCTCAAACAACATTTCTTAGCCTATAATTTTCTGATCTATTGCAACATAGAAGGATGGACACAATGATAAAAAAAAAAACATGAAAAAATTAGAGACACATCACCATTGAACAAGCTCAGGGATCCTGCAAGCAAGCTTTCATCATCATCAATCAAAACAAATCATTCACAAGCTCCATAAGACCAAATTGCTCTTCAACCTCAAAGAACCATGTATTTCTCTCAAAACTCATCAAATGCCAACATTAACAATGAGTCCTCAATGCTCTATTTAATCAGAAAGGAGGAGAAAAACCTAATAGAGTATTTAGAAGCCTATTGGATAATCAGAAATGTCACTATTGTCCTTGATACCTTGCAAAGCCCAAGGCACAAAATATCTAAAAAAAAATATCTTTTTGGACATTTTTAGCAAAGAAAATGATATTTTAGGTCTGACAAGCCTCTTAAAACATTCCAAGCATACATTTTTGACTTTCCCTCTGCTAAGGGCACATCACTATGTTTTAGGAGGAATTTTCATGCCAAGGGCATAGCACAGGAGCAGGAAAACTGGGTCAACTTGCAGTAGTGTTTTGAAAGCCTTCCTGATGTTGGAAAAGGCTCCGTGATGGCCCGCTGGAAAGCCCTTTGAGTTTGATTTCCAGATCTACCCTTGGTTCTATGATTTGACCTCTGCAACCTATTCAAAAATAAATAATTCCAAGGCTAGTAAAGGCACAACACATGTCCTGAAAAGCAGGCAGAATGGTGAAAATTAGGGTGTTTTTGACCCTTTTGGAGGACCAAAACAAATCCAATTGATCTGAAACTTTGTGATCATTCTACATTTGAGATGAGGATTCCAAAAGCGTGAGCCTTTCCTCCTGAATATGCTCTGAGAAAAAGCGTAGCACCAAGTGTGCTACCCCCTTGGCCTCAAAATGAGCAAAAAACCAAAACTTGTCAAAAATATCCCAAATTTACTGAATGAGTGCCTTATGGGTTTTGAGGGACCTGTAGGAAGGCTTGTGCCAAGATTCCAAGCCTAGCTTGGCATTTTTCTTCTTTTAGTGCTTGAATTTCCATGAGGGCTTCCTTTAGTTTGGCACAAGCAAGTTTGTTTTTTATGGCATAATGTTTGGTCATATTTTTCTGGAGAGCAAGGCCCCTTTTTATCTTCTTAAAATAATTGTGTTCATTCTTGTAGTACTGAATGATACATTGTGCCATTTCAAAGTCTCTCTCCCACTCCCTGATTTTTGCATCTTTTGTTTGGAGAAGTAGTCTAGTGGCCACCTCCTCATCTTCATTATCACTATCTAGGTCAATGAATTCTGGCTTTTAAGTAGTTTGTATGCCTCCCTTACCTTTCTTATCCTTTTTCATCTTTTCTTTGCCCTTGTAAATCATTTGAGCTGATGTAGATGGCAAGGTCCCTTGCCTTTTGGAGGCAGAAAACACTTGCCTTGATCCTCTTTGATATGTGAGAGGAAGAAAATCAAATTTGTTTACTAGAACTCTCTTACCATGACTGATATCAAGATTTCCTTTCCTTTCATCAATGATATCTGCATTTATGTCTTCTTCAGTTTTTTCTTGAATGCCCTCTTGAGAGGTAATTTCATTTTCCTTCATGCTAACATCACTTTCATGACCTTCGCCACTATCCTCAATCTCTTGAATGCATTTTGGGTTCATAGTGTTACTGCTATCATCATTATTAGGGCTATTAGTCATCATGTTTTCTTCTCCATCATCCTCCTCTGAGTTTGCAACATTATCATTGCCATCATTATTTTCTGTGTTGTCACTGTTAGAGGCGTCCTTGTCAGTGTCTTCATTACCGTTTGGTGTATTTTCATCATTTTCATCCTCTTCCATATCTGCTGCACTGACATTTTGTTCTAAACTGTCCTCTTCATCATTGTCATTGTTTTGCCCACTGTCATGCTCACTGTTTTCATATTTATCACTGTCATGTTCACTGCTCTTTTCTTCAAATTTTGCTTCTGTCTCTTCTTCTAATTCTGCCTTTTCATCATTTGTTCCTTCTTCATTTGTCTCTTCCTCATTGCTTGCATCTGCCTCTTTTTCATCTGTTTCTTCCTCATTTTTTGGCTCACTGCCTTCTTCTTCTTCTTCACTGTTTTTCTCAATTTCCTTTGTCTTCCTCTTCACTGTTTGGCTCACTACCTTTGTTTTCATCATCCTCTACATTATCTTCCTTATCATTGTTTTCTTGTTCTAAACTGTCTTCTTCTTCATAATCTGCCACTGTCTCTTAATTTTCATCATCATCCTCCTCATCATCATTTTCTTCCTCATGACTGTCATTTTCTGCTTGACTGTTATTTTCCTCTTGACTGTCATCATCCTCTTGAATTTCATTTTCCTCTTGCTCTTCATCACTTTCTTCTTGTTCTGATTCTTTAGGAGAAGGTGAAGGAGGAAAGTTATCTTGGGGAGTGGATTCATGTGTGGATGAGGAATCATGGTCAGTGGGGGTTGATGGAGGAATGGAAGAAGGTGGATGAGATGATGAGGGTAAAATTTGCAGAGGAAGAGGCTATGGATTTGTGAAAATGTCATGGGCGATGAACACTTCCCATGGGATACCCTGTTGCTTTAATTGATGTAACACAATCATCTTGATAAGAGAATGGTGGAAAAGTCTCTACATTTTTTGTGAAGGAGGCCTTTTTTTCACAATGTATGACATCTTATCAATACTTCTATAAAGGTAATAGGTAAAATGTAGTATTTTTTCCCTAGTGAAGTGCATAAGCAGTCTTATATGTTAGGAATAAAGTATAGAAAACATCCCCTCACATGTAAAATACTTCATGATGACTTTAATTAAAGGGGAATATCTTTCCAAAAAATGGGAAAAGGGAAAAATAGTTTTGCAATCAGCTTGGTATCTTGGTTTCAAGAAAGGTTGATAATGAATTAAGTCCAAATTCACATGTTTGAACCATTTTTATCCCATACAAGGTATTCTAGTTGCCATAGCAATTGTATTGGTGGATAACTCAAAATTTACCCCAGCTAGATGCACTTGATGATCATGGAGGTTGAGGACAAAAGTCTGGTCAATTTAGGGTGAATTTGGACTCTTTGTGCTCTTTCACAGAAATCAAAACAACCCACCTCTTGGAAATAGGAAACTGTTGTAGGGGAGGCTATCAACTCTTTGGTGTTCAAAGGTTCAAATCTATTTGATCTTCCACCCTTTCTTTGCTATCCCCTGGGCCTTTGGCCTCCCTTGCCATTGCCACCATTGCCTTCTCTAGACATTTTATTTTTTACTCTTGCTTTGAAAATAAAACCCTGAACTACTTTTGAAATGATATGGAGAGGGAAAGTGAGATGATAATGAGAATGGCGGTGATTTGCAAGTGAAGGAAAATGATGAGTGATTAACAAAGAAGTCTCAGTGTATCTTTATCGTGTAGATGGGTGAGTGTTCTTCAATCAACAAATTTTTTTAGCATGGTGACCAAGCCTTTCTCTTCCTTTAGGGTTGTTTACCTTTCTCTCTAAGTTCACCCTTTAAAATAATATGAAAGGGGGCAGTAGATATAAATAACTCTTAAAAAAAACCCTCAAGAGGTGCCAAGCAGAGACTTGGAGGAGCTCTGAGAAAATTTTGAGGCTTGCATAGCTTGAAAAGCTTCCTGGCTAAACGCATAGCACATGAGCGTAGCACTCGGGCTCCTGCATGTGTTGTCGGGTCGACCTGAATGGCCTTGCACATAGTGCCCGGGTGGAGGACAGGAGCGCAACTCCAGCAGAGCTGCACGCAGTCGGGTCGATCTTTTGCATGACTATCGGGTGGGCTTGAACGACCTTTGGTTGGATGTCGAACGAGCAAGGCTCGGGCCTATCGGGCCTTCATGCAGTGTGGAAGGGTAGGGAAAAATCGTAGCACAGGTAGAGTTTTCACGCTGTCTGGTCCTGGCTGGTGGCTTTGAATGGGTTTTTGGGCCCCCTTTGAAGGTCTGTAAGCGGGTAGCGCAAGCGCGCAACATTAGGTGGAGTGGTCTAGCGGTCTTGCACGCAGTAAACGCATAGCAGTATTTCACAGGAGCACAACGCTCCGTTACACCTTACACAAGGGTCATGCACAGTCGTGTAGCACTGTGTTCCAGGAGTGCAACACTGTGTTTTTTCTGTCCTAAGTCTTGCCAGAAACTCTGAAATCTTTCTTTGAAAACCTTCCACTCTCTTCTGCAAATGAGAAATGGGCTTGAGTGATAAATAATGACTTTTTATACCTTTGGAAAAATAATTTAAAACCAAAGCTTACCTTTGCTAATGTTTATTTTTATCTTTTTATCCCTTTACTGATATTTCTTTTACCTTTGCAGTAGGTGAATTTAGACACAAAAAAAATGATCTCTTTGTGGGTGATCTGAAAATATGATTTTATTCCCCTCTCACTAATTTTGACAGTGATATATCTATTTTGAAAAAGACTGTAAATCATGTTCACCATGTCTTCTCTTGGCCACTTCTGTTTTTCTCATGCAGGTGCCATGTAACAAATTATTTAGTCTCCTTTGTGATTCTTGGAATCTTGAAAACTTTAGTCACTCAACAGCAAACTCGTGATTTTCTTGGTGTTCTATTTTGACACTTTACCTCATGCTTTCCTTATTTTGACCATTTTGAAGACCTTTGACTGTACTTTGAAAGTTTAGGCTCCTTCATACTGATTCTCTTTACAATTTCTCCCTTTGGTGCAGTGAAACAGTGTTGCTTTGACAAACCATGCAAGTCACCTTCTGATATAATTTTTCAACTTCTGCTTGCTGCCATCATGGAGGTCTCTCATATTCATTTCTAGTTTCAAAAAATCTTCAATTCATGCACAGTTGTGCTGATGTACCTCTATCCTTGTGTTTTTGGCTTTAGCTCCTTGCTTGGCAACACTGTTTAGCCAATTAGTCATAAAACCCTGATTCTCTTTGAACTTAGGCCTGATGTCTCTCCTTTGCTGTGAATGTCCTTTGTGACGATTTAGCCTCTTTCCTTACTTCTTATTTGCCAATATCTATCTCATTCATTCCTGCAGAAATGTTTAAGATGAGCAACTGTCTTTTTGCAGAAGTTGTGCTTTGAACAAGGAGGCCTTTCTCAGAATATTTTTTGATCCATTTGGACAATAATATGCTAACCTTCTTCCTCTTTGATTGCAACCTCTTGGCACAGGAAAAACAAAGATTTAGAACATCAAAACAATCCTATGACCTGTGAAAACCCTAGGTGACTTAGTGGGAGGCCTTTTAGACTTTACTTTTGGCTAAAAACTTGCCTTAAGGTTTTTAGGTGTAAAACAGAGTTTTTGACAAAACCTATGCATTGCAGACCTAAAAACATATGAATTTTAATTATCTAAAGAGCCTAGAAATGTAGCTTGAAACCACCAATGCTTGAGGCACTTGGTGAATAGGGGAAAAGGTTAGGCTACTTGGCAGTCCAAGGTGGAAGTAAAAGGTTGGACAAGCCAAAACAGAGTGGTAAGGTCCAAGGTGGTGAAATAGTGAAAATGAGTGGCATGAGCCCATGATGGGTCTTCTGGGATTGATAGGCTAGCCATGACTTGATAGAGTAGTAAAATAGTGAAAAATTTATCCTGAGGATAATGAAGGCAGCACTTGAGATTTATAGAACTCACAATATTCATGAATTTTGTTTCTAGAAATCCAGGACAAACATTTAGTCATCTATAAAAAGAAAAAAATTATTGATGACTAACATTAACCACTCCTTTTCCATCGACATCCATAGTCTTCTCAGTGCCAAACTTTACCTTTTTTTCCTAGATTGATCCAGGTTTGCAACCAAATTATTGTTGCATGCCATGTGGTTACTTAAACCACTGTCAAATATCCAAAAATTATCAGAAGGTTCATGCATGGAATGGCGAGTTAGGAACATGGAGTCAATATTATTTGTAGTTACATTATCTCTTTTTTTTCCTTGATTGGTTATTTGTTTTCTGAAATCACGGGCATAATGACAAAATTTATTGCATTAATAACATCTCACCTTTGATTTCTAGACTCTTTGATTGTTGTTGAAGTTGTTTTTAGTTCATTTACTTTCTTGTTCCTACTATTCTCTATAGTCTCTCTGACCACCCTGTCTTCTGCCTCATCCTCTCCCTCTCGATCTTCTTCTACCTCAACCTCAGTCTCTTGAAATATAAACCTAAATTTTAAAACCGATTTCTAAGGTGGAATCCTTATTTTTTCTATCATTGTCTCATGGGATAGAAGTGATCCCATCAATTCATCAACTGTCAGCATTGTCAAATACTTGGCTTCTTCTATGATTGCTACTACAACATAAAATTTGGTAGACAAAGAATTGAGGACCTTCTCAACCACTATTTTATCTTCTATGACATCACCATATATCCTTAATTGGTTTATGACAGTCAAGATCCAATTCATGAATGAATCAATATCCTCTGTTTCTTTCATCTACAAACTTTCAAAATCTCTCCTAGTATTTCGAAACTTAATAATATTGACTTGTTCCATACCTTTATAGCTCATCTCCAAAGTATCACATGCTATCTTTGCTAAAGACATGGTCATAATATCTTGGAACAATGTTAGGTCCACTCTTTGTTGCATAACCTACAATGCTTTTGCATTCTTCTTTTTATCTTTCTTTCATTACTCCCTCTCTGCATTAGTGAGGGTTTGTTCTTCTTTTTCATCCTTAGGTTATGGAAATCCAAACTTGACATGATCTCAAACATCATGAGCCTTTAATGTGGTCTCGATCATAATTGCCAACATTTCATAGTTTTTTCCTGTAAATAGACGAAACCGTAACTCGAAACTTGGTGAAGCCATATTAAAAAAAAACATTTATTAAAATAATAAAATACTCCTTTTTGAAAAGAAATATTTTATTTTTAGATCCCTTTTATATACTTTTCAAAACGATTTATAAATTATTTAAAAAAAAACTTTTAAAAAACTTTATTAAACCCTTTTTCTTTAATATAAAGAGGAATTTATAAAACACAAGTTTTGATAAAGCCTTGAAACTTTATGAACCCATTTTATCATTTTTCCATTTTTTTTTTATAAATAAATAAAAACCTTGTCACATATTGAATTCATAAGGAAAATACCCATGTTACTCATTTCAAGAAACTCCTTATTGAACCACTCTTAAACTTGCTAATTTCTTGACTTTACATGTGCGCTTTTTTGTAAGAGCATCATCATACCTTTCGATAGGGTAGAGCGGTGATGAGTTTTTAATTCAACAAACATTTGAAAAAACAAAACTACGATGACTCAAAAAATATTGTAACTTTGAGTTAAATAAATGCACCTTATACAGTTCACAACTTACGATTGGTGCCTATAACCTGTGATGGTTTTTCCTTCATGATTTTTGAAAATTGTAAGTCTTCTTCTAGATCTTCTGGTTCCACAGATCTTGTAATATTTCCTCGGATCTGGTACCAATTTGTTGGAAAGGAAGTGGAGGAAAGGCACAAAGGTTCACACACACAAATAAGAACACAAGTTGTGTCTCTTCTATTGATCACACAAACTTTATTATTACAATGAAACCAATGAGGGGTATTTATACTTTTTCAACTAGAAACTCAAAATAAATTCATCATTCAACACAAATAAATTCTAGTTTTCCCAAAATAAGATTGAAATCGAACTCACTCACACTTGACTCAATTAACTAATACTCTAAATTTAGACAACTCTACATGTGAGAGTAATTAACTATATTTAACAGTAGACATGGGAGGACCTACCTCTAGTGCTGGAAAGCTCTAAGGAAGGATGTGTAGCCTCCCCACTAAGTGAGGAAACATTAAAAGGTAGATATTTTCTTTCATAGCCGCAACCATTTTGGCATCCCTGAAAAGGATGGGAATTAGTTTGACAAAAGATATTCATTCTTCCAACAATACTTGAAATGATGAAAAGGTCTATCTCGAGGAATAAATACAAGCAAAATGGGGTTATGAATTACAACCGTCATGTCAAAGGCTTTTAAATATACATCACAATTTTTTACCCCCTTCTCTGTATTTTCCATTTTTCATTTTCCTTCATCTCTTTACCCTAACAATAGTCCTGATGTAGTCAAAGGAGTATGTGATTTTTCCCGCGACTGGGTGGAAGGAATTATAATTATGTTTTTATATGGTGATTGTATGTATAGTTTAAATGGTTTTAATGATTAAGGTTCTCTACCATATTTTATTTATATATATTTATTTATGACTAATTATGTAAAAAAAACTGAAAGGTTATTGTTTCCATGCATTAAAAATTTAAATCACAAAATTTCATACATGTATCTATGTATGTTTGAAGTTTATGAATCGTCACTAATTGTATCTTTTATTTTTGAATTATAAATTAAGATCCCATAAGATAAGATATACACAACTTTCAAGTTTATTTCTCTCCTAATTCCAAAGCGTTTTCTTGACATGATTCCATATTAAGTAGAGTGTTTGAAAATTGTATCATGTTTTAGACAATATGCTTATCTCTATTTTTCCTCTAAAAACCTGCAAAGGGCCATGATTCATATTCAAATTATATTTTGGTGTAGGTATGTGATGAATATAGAATTTCACTTCATTCTCATCTTTGGTAACTTGCATTGGAAGCAATTTTCAAACTAATCTACACTCAAAAATATCATGATATATAAATTGTAACTGTATACATCATTAGAAAGGAAAAAATGCAAACAAGCCCATACAAAACACATGTTTGCAACAATTTTACACAAATTTCATGTCCACATATAACAAAACCAAAGGAAACAAAGCCTCTTCTGCCCTTCCTATATTTTTCCCTATGGTACCAACCCTCCGATGACTCGAATGTACGATCGGGTTAACGATGGCTACAACATTGATCTGAATAGGTGAAAAATTACTATGCCATTTTCTATTGGCTGAGTCTAGTATGAAATAAACTCTCTTATTTGTTACAACATCCTGTGAATGAGACGAAATTGAAGATGAAAAGGAATTTGATGATTGCTCCTGCCAATCTTACAAGACCATCGTTGAGAGCTCTGCCCAAAGTTGTACCCGCTGTAAAATCCCAAGTAAGAAAGGTAATAGAAATCATTGCGTGTCACAAGAAAAATAATATCGAAGAGATGAATGAAGAGAATAAGTAGAAAAGAAGACGAGGAAGCGAATTGTGGAGGAGAAGATTGAAATTCCATCATTGCCATGGCTACAACTCAACCAAACACAATACATAGGAGTGAAATTGAAATGTTGTATGAAAATTAATCTCAACCACCTCGTTAAATATACTGAAAACAACCACACTTGTGATAAACATGTAAATCAACCAAGTAAATATTTTGCAGGTTGCGGATTTTGTTTGCAAGCTAAAGGAGATGAATTAAATGAAATTCCGAGTGGGAGTACAAAATTCCCATTCTGAAACACATTAGATAATTAAAGTCAAATGGAAATTTAATTCAAGGTTTGTAAAAATGTATGGAAAAATATTAATTCGACAAATGATATATGTACTCCGCAACATAGAAAATAATTTTTGTACAATCGTCCACCCTGTGTCTTAATATTTTGACTTTGTCATGAATTAATGTATTAGAAATGTATGTTTTGATATAAAAAGTATGTAAAATTATTTTGAATAGTGGTGGATGTAAGTCTGAGAGGTCAAGTGGAGAAAATCATGGAAAATGTTGTGGTGGGCACATAAAAACATTTTTTTTACAGGGTTTGACAGTGAGTTACTCTACAACTCTCGGTGAAGTGTAAAACTCAGTAAAACTGGTGTTTTACTTGGTGAAGGATCCCCAACCTCCATATGAATGTATTTATGATGTTTTTAAATCATAATATAAAGTATAGTATGTTGCGACATCTTTATGAAAATTTCACGTCTAATTTTTACCACAACCACTCTATTTTACTCTCTTCTACTATGCGTAAATTTGTTTGAAGTTTTTTTTCCATTTAGTTGCACAAGTCAACTTTGATTTTATCTCTCCGACTGTATTTTTAGGAAGAATACTCTATTTTAATCTTTCACATGGTATCATAGAGGGTGTAAAATTTTATTTGTTAAGAACAAGTGCTTTTACTGGGAGTTAAAAATTGTTTTGAAGGCATTACTTTTGGAGCGCATTTACCAGAAGGGAGACATATTTTTTTTAACAGTAAAAAATGGCAGCATCAAGAAAAAGATTGACTAATCCCCAAATACCTCACTTTAATTGGGAAAATTATGACTATTGGGCTATAACAATGAAGGCTATGTTTTCTTCTCAAGATATTTTGGAATTGGTGGAGAATGGTTTCCAAGAACCAGTAGATGCAACAACATATAATGCTTTGAAACAAGCAGAAAATGAATTTTTAAGGGAAAACATGAAGAAGGACTCAAAATCCCTCTTCTACATTTTTCAAGTAGTTCATGAAAGTATTTTCCCAAGGATTTCAACAACAAAAAAGTCCAAGATACCCTCCAGACATCCTACCAAGGCATGGAAAAAGTGAGGACAACAAAACTAGAAATGCCGAGAAGAGATTTTGAGACAATTTGTATGAAAGTGTTTGAAAATGTAGACACGTTTTTTACAAAAGTAATTGGACTAGTTACTCAAATCAAGTCTCATGGTGAGACACTTGAGGAAAGGAGAATAGTTGAGAAAATTTTGAGAAGTCTTCCAGCAAGATTTGATGCCATTATTGTGGCAATAGAGGAGACAAAGTATCTCTCATAGTTATTAATGGATGAGCTTCACACATCAATTATTTATCATGAAAATTGATTGAATAGAGCAACAAACTCGTCATTGGAGCATGCCTTCAAGACACAAGTTTAATTTGGTCAAGTTAGAGGAAGAGGAGGATCAAATGCTAGAGGAAGAGGAAGAAGCCCACACAGAGGTGGAAGAAGTATCCCTTCAAGCTAAAGTGGAAGGGGAAACAATAAAAATCCAAGTCAAGGCCCAAGCCAAAATAAAGCACAAGGTCAGAGGAATGGTAAATCTTAATTTCAATGTCAGTATTGTAAGAAGTATGGTCATTATGCAAATGAATATAGAAATAAGAAACATGACATAAGTAACAAACCAAGTGAAAATTTTACAAAGGAAAACAAAAACCAAGATAGAATATTTTTAGCTTGTAATGTAGCATAAGAAAAATAAGGAGATGTTTGGTTTGTAGATTGAGGTTGCAACAACCACATGACATGGAACATAGAAATGTTTTAAAATCTAGATGAAAGTGTGAAATTTGAAGTGACATTAGGGACTAATAGCAAAGTATCTCTCATGGGAAAAGGAAGAGTCGACATTATAAAAAATAAGGGGGAGAAGAAGTACAATTTAGATGTTTATTTTGTCCCTGGTTTGAAGTATAACCTTATAAGCATTGGGCATCTCATGCAAAAGGGCTATATTTTTTTTTCAAAAATGATGAGTGCACAATTTTGGATAAGTCTCCAAGAAGACAGTTGATTACAAAAGTTCAGATGAAAAATAATAGAATGTTTCCTCTCAAGTTAAAACCATATTCAAAGGAAGAAGGTGCTATCAAGAAAGGCATGAGATGCACTCATCCAAAATTGGTGAAGGGATATCTACTCATAGAATAACCAGATACCCTATGTGAAGTATGTATCTTGGGAAAATAACATAGATAGACATTTCCAGCAAGAAAGTCAATAAGGGAAAAGACACATTTGGAGATTGTCCATTAAAACTTATGTGGACCAATGCAGACACCATCAATTGGTGGAAGCTACTATTTTTTAAATTTCATAGATAATTATACAAGGAATACATGGGTCTAATTCCTAAAACAGAAAAGTGAGGTGTTTGAGCACTTCTGCCAATAAAAAGCTCTTGTTGAGAAGAAAAGCGGAAACAACATCATAGCCTTGAGGACTAACAGAGGTGGAAAACACATCTCAAATGGCTTCCTACATTTTTGCAGGGAGCATGAAATTCACAAGCAATTTACAACAAGGTATACACCTCAGCAAAATGGTGTCGCGGAAAGAAAAAATAGGACCATTATGGAAATGGAGAGTATGTTGAAGGAAAAGCATTTTCTGAATGATTAATGGGCTGAAGCTATTACTTTTTCAGCATACATCAATAATAGGTGTCCAACCAAAAGTGTTAAGAATATGTTTTCTGAAGAGACATGGAGCAGAAGAAAGCATAGCGTCACTCACATGATAGTGTTTGGATGTGTGGCTTATGCACATGTCCCAGATGAGTTAAGGAAGAAGTTGGACAACAAGGGGGGGAAATGCATATTTTTTGGATATAGTGATTCATCCAAGGCATAGAAGCTCTACAATCCATTAACCAAGGAGGTCATAATCAACAAAGATGTGCAATTCATAGAAGAGGAAGCATGGGATGGAAGTTTAAAAAATACAATCAATGTGAAAATGTGTATACCACATGGAGACAAAGAGGAATTGACCTCAAAAATTAATTCCTCAATGGTGACTCCTCCTACTCCTATTCAATCTCAACAAAGAAGTCAACAAGTGACACCGTCAACAAATAATAGGAAAATGCCACGCAATCAATCAAGTACTACTCCAAGCACACTGCAAATACCCGCAACTCAATCTAATTCAAGTACAACACCAAGTGACATGTCAAGACCATCTTCCGCAAGCATAAGAAAACAAAAATTCAGAAATTTAAGTGAAATGTATTAGGAAAATGAAGTTGATAGTAGCGTTGGTATAAATTCCTTATTTGCATTGTTTTGTCATGCAGATGACCCAATACATTTTGAGGATGCAATCAAAGAATAAAAATGGGTTGCGGTGATGGATGAAGAAATAGAATCAATAGAAAAGAATAACACATGGGGGTTAGTGGATCTTCCATAAGGAAAATAAGTTATTGGAGTAAAGTTGGTCTATAAGACCAATAGCAACATTGAAAAAATGTTGAAAGGCATAAAACAAGGCTAGTTGTCAAAGTATACAAGCAACATCATGGAAGATATTATTAAGAGACATTTGTGTCAATCGCAAGGATGGAGACAATGCGTACAATGTTGTCAATTTCCATGCAACAAAAATGAAAGTGTATCAAATGGACGTAAAATCGATCTTCTTGAATGGAGTGTTGAAAGAGGAAGTATATGTTGTGTAAACACCTAGATATGAGGTAGAACGCCAAGAAGACAAGGTGTATAGGTTGAGGAAATATCTTTATGGGATGAAGCAAGCACCACGTGCATGGTATAGCAGAATAGATGCTTACTTTATGGACAATGGCTTCGAAAAATATGACGACGAACTTACTCTCTACATCAAATAGAGTGATGGTAAGCTTCTTATTGTTGTTTTATATGTAGATGATTTTAGTTTTAGGGGGAATGATGATTTCCTCATTGCCAATTTTAAATAATTTATGAAAAGTGAGTTGGAAATGACTGGTTATGTGTTTAAGGAAAACTTTTCCTTTTCTAAACATCACTTCATAGCCACTATTTTCCAATACTGCTATGGAGACAAGATTATTCTTTAGGCCTAGAACATACAAAACATCTTCTAGTCTGAGATGGGAGTCATTCTCCCTCTGAAAGGTAATTGTACCTATGTCGGTAGCGCTATACCTCCCGTCATCTCCAAACTCTATGTTCTTCTAGAGGTCCTTCTCCTCCAAGTCATTGAAGAGATCTCTATTCCCCGTCATATGGAACGAGGCACCATTGTCTAGATACCACATGCATCCTATTACAGTGATTTCCATGCATGAAATGAGAGTAAAATCAAGCTCGAACTATGAAGCCAATGCTTCACGTGCTGCAATTGCAGGCTCCTTCTTGCTTTCCTTATTTTGTGGAAAATTTGTAGCATAGTGCCCATGCTCGTGACAGTGAAAACATCTGATCTTGGACAAGTATTTCTTTCCCGCTTCGCCTTGGGATTTGTTTCCCTTGGCCTTATTTTCCTTACCGGCTAAGGCACAATATTTCTCGTCATTAGTCTTGGATGAGGATCCATTCCTAGTATTCCACCTGAATTCTTCTTGTATCAAATCCGACCAAAGTTGCTCCCAATCTGGTAGCTTCTCCCTCCAATTGACAGAGTCCTGATAACTATGCCAACTCTTGGGAAGGCCTAAAATTTATAGGCTCACCAAGTCATCATCTGCTATAGTAATATTGACACTTCCAATCTCATCTCTACATTGGATGAACTTGGTCAAGTATTTCGGAATAGTGTCACCTTTCTCCATTTTGATTTTCCTGAGCTTGTCCTTCAATGCTAACTTACTTTGGTCACTGCTGTTATGAAATAAATCTATTAAGTCCTTCCAAATAGCATATGGAGTCACCTTGCCATGGATACTCGAGACAATGTGATCTCTAACTCCCTCTAATAAGACTCGCCTCTCCCTTTCTACCTTATTTTTCCAAGCATCAAGAAGAGCGGCGTCTGCTACTGCGGGCTTAGGAATATCATTATAAATGAAGTCTTTCAACTCGTTTTCCTCCAGAACTGCCTCCATTATATATTTCCATGTGATATAATTAGAACTTCCTTCAAGTGCATATTCCAATATTAATCCATTGAAATCCATCTTGATTCGCTTGTCACTCCAAAGAAAGTATCTGCAAGTTTGAATACTGTTCAACAAAAACTCAATTTCTTCTCCACTATTGTGATTCATGGCGCTCTAATACCATGTAGAAATTATACAAACAATACGTATATCAATGGATTCAATCCTATCATGCAATATTCTAAAGCAAGATACTAAATCCTTCCAACAATTAATTTGTGGAAATTAAACACGATCGCACAATCACAACAAGTAAGAGAGAGAAGCAAATCAATCACACAACACATATATTTTCCTGGGGAAATATTGGTGCTCAAAACCCCTCTATCTATATTGTATAATGAACCAAGGAATCATGAAACAATACAGTGCACTCTTCTCACAAGAGTCTATTGCATTCTGTCGATTGTCTCACAATGATCTAGACAAAATCGACCAACACTTAGCCAATTTCCTGCCTCTGCTCAGCTTGCTTTGCTCATGCAATCCCTAGGAAATTAATCCATATTAAATAGGATAATTAGCCTTCCTTGAATGTGCAAAACATAATGGGAAATCCTATGGTTATCTCTAGTAGAAAATGGCTAATTAGTTACTAAAAAAATGACTAAAATTTGCATATAAACGACTATTTTTCGACCGGTGACCAATAGTAGCTAATTTACAGTATCTTATAATGCGATCAAGTTTTAGTCATTTTAGCTTAGTCATTAATTGGTTGTATCAATTTTGATGTCTAGTAGTATATTTGGTCATTAATTTAGTCATTGATTAGGTCATTGTAGTCATTTATTTGGTCATTGATTTAGTCATTGATTTGGTCATCGATTTTTTCATTAATTTGATTATTGATTTGGTCATTGATTTTATTGTCTAGTAGTATATTTGGTCATTAATTTATTGATTGATTTGGTCATTTATTTCCACAATTAATGACCTGGCAATTATAAAACAAAATATATTACTAAATGATCACCAGATAAAACTAATTAATGACCAAAGAAATATGACCAAAATGTTGGTACTGTTATAAGATACTGTAAATTAGCAGCTAATAGTCATATATATGAAAATTTTAGTCACCATTTGAAACCAATTAATGACCAAAGAAATATGAGTAAATTTTGGTCGTGTTATAAGCTACTGTAAATTAGCTACGTATATATGCACAATTTAGTCGTCATTTGTAATCACAAATTTATCATTTGCAGTAGTCATTTTTTTTTTGGTAGTTTCATATTCATTATATAAATTACTACTTTATTAGTTTATATTCATTTCATTTACTTTCGTTAACAATCGTTATAAGAAACTAATTTAGCAGTATATTAATTTTATTTATGTTCATCATTAATAAACATAAGCTACTAATTTAGTAGTTTTAGATGGATTTTATTTGTTCATTATTAATCAACATAAATTAATCAATATGATTTTGCAACTAAATTTAATAAAAATTTCATAAAATGTACATGTTCATCTAATATGAAAACATAAAGTTACATATGTTAATTACAATACTATGTAATATCCAGTGCAACTATAAATAATTCCAACCACATAAATTATATTATATAAAATTTCAAGTATTACAATATGAGTTTCCAACTTAATATTAGTTGGAGTAAAATTTACACATGAAATAATGTTTCATTACTTCAAAAATTATCGTTTTCTTGCCAAGGCATTGCAAGTGAATTCACCAACTCTGATTGTTTTGCCAAGGCATTGCAAGTGAATTCACCAACTCTGAAGACTTGATCATCAACCTCTATGTGTGTCTTATGCAAGATATTGGCTCTATGGGTACCACTAGACCAATTCTCTTCTCTCTCTTTAATTTTCATTTTGTTGCTCTAGTGTTATTTGTTCTCATCTTTCTTCAATCCTTGCTTCTTACCATCAATACTGAGTTCCTTTTCTGACGAAAAAAAAGAAAGAGAGGATACACTGCAATGTATAAGACATGAAATTCGATGACCACTAGAATATAAACTAAATTGGGCTATAAAATATTTATACGATATATACCTCAACATCATCAATATTGTTAATGCAATTTTTCCCCATAAAAGAAAGAAACTTGAATAAGCTTTCTTCAGTTGGGAAATAGTGGCAACTATGTGGCCTGATGACCTGTAAAAACAAAGAAGACAAAATGTCACAAATAAACACAACAAAGCTAGAAATTTCTAATAAGAATGTCTCATGCTCCACTTTTGTAGTTATATCATTTCCTCTAGTTATCTCCAAGAAGTAGCGAAACTTCAACAATAAAACTGGTCAGTAGAAATCTAATGGGCGGAGAAAAGTATTGTTGACACAAGATTACAACAAGAAACTAAAAAAGAATAAGACAAGACTTTGTAAATTGCGATACTAACTGGGAATATAGCTTCAAAATAGTAATCTTCAATTATCAACCTACTATTCCAGGAGAAAAAGGAATCCAATTCCCATAAGCCAAAAAATTATGTATGCCACATGTTTTCCCTATAATTAATTGAGCGAGATTAGCACATGCAATTTCCATTTAGAATCTATGAAACAATTCTATAAATATTCAAAGCAAACTTAATGCTACTCATTCATTTTTCTCTGATGTAGAAAAAACTGAATGTGCTAACATGTTTTTAAGCTGGAGAGTTTTGTAATTCAATGTGTCCAAAATCATTTCTTATTGTCATGATTTTTATTTTTAATGATAAAGCAATGGGCCTATATTTGATCAAAAAATATATCTTTCAGAATATATTCCATTTCTCTAATTCAATGCTAAATTTCCTTCCAGTTTATGTCGTTCAAACAAACTGGAATCATATTCCTTTAACAAGTCACTGTTGTAATATACTACTAAACGAACAACTACGTAATGAAGTTAGTAGTGGTGGAATAATAATAAATCACAAATATAGACAATAAATAACACCATTATGTCCTAGGCATGCCAAGTCTTTATCCTCTTAGTTGGAAATATTTCTTCATGAAAATAACATATTTGACAAAGAGAGCTCTCATTGCACCCATTGCACGCATCTAAACTAATCTCCAGCTTGCATTTTGAAAAACGGTAGGCAAATTTTCTTTTGCAAAGTTTACAGCCAATATGCCTCCTCGACAGCGAAATGTATAGGTCTTTTTCTAGTTTTTACATAATGAAGCCTTTTAGCAGATTATAAATTGAAATAACCTTAAAAATAACCATTAAAAAAAAATAAAAAATTGTCAAGCAGTGCCCTGGATCTATTCAGCTTGCACCGGATAATGGTGTTGCCTGTAAAATTTACAGGCCGCACCGCCACCGGTGCTAATGATAGCCGCACCATTTTTGGGGCGTTACCGAAAGGCGCCCCAAATAATTTTAAAATAAAATAAATAAAATAAATGGTGGCGCGCTCATTTATCCAGGCACGCCGTTGACCATGGAAATCATAGTGCGGTGCGTTGAATGAATTATCCACCTCGGTGTATGTCAGCGCACCACATTCTGGATTCCAAAAGGGTCAACGGTGCGACCGGGTAAAAGACTACACCATCAGATATGTAATTGTCATGAAGTTGGTGCGCTGAAAGAACTATACGCGTCGTGGCGTATATTTCAGTCAGTGCACCACTATTTTGAACTTTGATAAATTTAACGGTGCTTGAAAAATAGATAGATGCATCGAGACCGGTGCATTGTATTTCATTAGGGGCACCGGTACCAGTGCTCTATATTCTTAAGACGCACCGTGACCGGTGCGTGACTGTTTTTATGGCGCACCAACTTGTCTGTTTGTTTTTTTTTCAAAATATATATATATATATATATATATGTATATTCCTAAATACATGTCTGTTTTAATAATTTTTTATTTATTTAATATGGCAATGATTTAGAGAGAAGAGGAGGAGCAACAGCAACAACAGGCTGAACAATATGACATGATTCACCAATGGGAGGCCCAAGAGAGGGAGAGAGATGCATACCCTTTCCCTATTACTGCAGATACCCAAGAGATCCTTAGGTAGGTAGGCATCCTCAAGTTCTATGAGGAGGCTAATTCCCTAAAGGTACACATTGTGTTTCTGAGATATCTTATCCGCAGGTGGAATGCCCACCGACAGGCTTTCCAGGTTGGTCATGACCAGTGGTACACACCCACTAAGGAGGATATTTATTTTATTACAGGACTATCGAGGAGAGGGGTGGATTTTCCCTCATTCCCAGATGTGCCAACTGGTTGTGCAGCAGGGAGTCAATTAGTTTACGCCTAGAGATACATTGGAGCACATGTACGGTCTCCTTCAGAGTTTCAGGTACCTAGAGGTCAGTTACGTATAGGTGCTTTTGGTAGATAGGATGTGCAGTGCCTCTCCCTTATCATTTCGACCATTTTGCACAACACCAGTGACGGGCAACGCATTAGTTGCTCGCTTTTATATTATGTTGATTCTTTAGTACAACAGCCACGACTTGTCAGGTGGTCTGCCATTTTTTTGCAGCAGTTTTGTATGACCTTAGATAGATGTCGTGCTCATGCACAAGGGAGGGTCAAATTCCCTTTTGCTTCAGAGCTGTTTTGTTTATTTTTTGAGAGGTTTCCAGAGATGAGACCTAGTTTTGTTCGACAACCTTGTAGGCCGATGTTTGAGGCCCAAATACACATGTGGGGGCAGATGATGCCCAAGAGGGGAGACACTTTGTTTCCAACCAGGATATCACATGATTCACTAGACTTACTAGCCAATGTTGACGGGCTGCATCCCTTCATTTTGGTCCCATATGCCTATGTTGGCTTAGATTGGCGAGGGTGTCCCAACATCCTCTTCACAACTGATGAGCCGCCAGATGATAAAGGCAATATTACTGTTTTATTTATATTTATTCTAACATGTTCTTAATTAACTTGTTTTTATTAAATTGTGTAATGAAATTGTCTAATTATTGTTGTGTACTTGTATATATTTTGCAGACATTGGCTCTTTTGATGGTGAGGAGATGCCAGGTCCACCACATGATCCAGGTGTGGATCCTGATCATGACAATCAGGATATGGATGATGTCGAGCATGATCATGATGAGGATGAGGCCGATACAGCAGAGAGACATGCTCATGCTCATCATGGTGCACCGATGCTGCCTTTTTCTAGGTGTGGTCAACCTGAGACCAGATATAGGATGAAGTTGGCCAACCAACTCGGTGCATTGATTGTTGATGCAGGCATTAGGCCCGCTCATTATAGAGACATAAAGGCTGACGATAGGCTGTTACGAATGTGGAGAGGCATACCGCGTGACATGTACAACTTGATGCGGCATGTCGTAGGAGCTACGACAACAGTTATGTGACTCAGGAGGACTGTCCATAGCTATAGGCATAGTCGAGCTGCAGCATGTGATCGATGAACATGAGTCCACGAGTAGTAACTCACATGCATCTCATGATCGTTCACCTTGCGGCGCACCTGATGAGCATGATGCTCCACTGGCAGCATCTGACAGTCATCATGGAGATGAGGCTGGGCCATCGGCCGGCACATCCATTTAATAGCCTGCAGCTACATCAATCAGTACTAGTCATAATGATCATGAGCAGGCTAGACCATCGACCACTGAGGCTGGACTATTTACTAAGCAGGCCTCCACTACTACTGCTCATATTGATGTTGTACTACCACTAGCGGATGCATCCATTAGTACTAGTGATCATGATCATGAGCATGCTCGACCATAGATTGTCGAGGCTGCACCCAACTTTACTAAGCAAACATCCACTTGTAGTATTGCTATTGATGTTATTATACTACCACCAGTGCCTGATCCATGACATTTATATTACAGTTGTATATTTTTAACATTATCCAGTTATATATATATGGTCCATGTATTTTATGTTCATGTTTCATTTGTACTTAATTTTCATGTTGGTGATCATCATGATGTGGCACATATTTTTAGGTCATGTTAGATATGTTCATTTAATGTTTAGCTTACAAATAGATGTGTATATGTGATAACATGAGTTATTTGACATATTGAGATGTATATTTGATGTTTGAATGTGTTTATTAGTCGAATATGATGTTTGTACAATGGTTATCATGATCGTGATGATGTTTGTTAATTAATTTAATATTAAATGACCATGATATTTATTAAATATTATGTCGTGATTGTAATTTTAATTTAAATTTTAATTGTATGTAAAATTGTAAAATTGTATTTGTATTTGTACTTATTGTAATTTAAACTATAATTGTATGTAAAATATTTATTAATGTAAAATTTTAATTGTAATTGTAATATTTAATTTATTCTAAAATGATTGTAATTGTATATATGAAAAATTGTAAAATTGTATGTAAAATTTAAAATTGTAATTGTAATTATATTGTACTGTAATTTTAATTGAATGTAGGTAAAATATTTATAAAAATTGTAATTGTAATTGTAAATGTTACAGTCCCGTGATTTGGCCGACAATGGCAAGACAATGACAAGAAAATATCAAACTAAATTTTTTGAGCCTTAGTGACCAAATTTTCCCGACTCGAGAGGGCTCTCTCTATTTGTAAGGGATATCTTGTGTTTGGTTTATTGTGTTCTGATTTTAGGCTAGTTATGAAGTAGGTTTTTGGTTTTGGTTTTTAGGTTGTGAGGGATGAACTGATCAAAGATATAATATAGGTAAAAATATGTTAGATCAACTGGGCTATGGGATCGAAGAGGTCAAGAAAGCTTTCAGATGGTGATACAAGGTTGTTGAAGGGCCGATTTGATTCGAGGTAAAATGGATCTTTGGGAAAAATGGAGTAAAATGGACATCAAGTTTGAGAGTAACAAAGGATTTCAAGCATAAATAGTTTAATAGTTGACATAAACATGGTAGGGCAAACCATTAATCATGAGAAATGTAACTTTAAGCTAATCAATGCATAGAAATAAACATTCAAGCCATGCATAGAGATATATAACTCTCTAACTTTAGGAAATGGCTATCAGAATTTGGGGAAATACACTTAAGACAGACAAACAACTCAAATCACTATGCTGGAATGCCTAAACACAGTACTTCAAGCTATTGAGCACTTTGAAAACAAGATTGCATAGTCTTAGGCAAAGGGCAAGATTAGAACAAGACCTCCTTGGTTCAACAAATGACAATCTAATCAGTCAAAGAGAAATTTCATGGATGGAGCTATGGCTAGCCATGAGTAAGCAGGGCATACCATAAATCATACTTAGCATGCATAAAACCATGAATGAAACAAGCAACAATATCCTTAAGTTATTAAAGAGAAATCAAGAATTCTTTAATGTGACTAAGAATGAAGAAAACATGGAAGCTATGAAGAAACATGAAATTTGAGGTGCCTCCAAGGGCATGTCTCAAATTTGTTCTCTACTGTCCTATAGCAAGCAAGAACATGGATTTATGAATGAAAACTAGGAAACAAAACAAAGAGAGAGACACTATACCATTCTACCAAGTCATGGAATCCAACAACAACCCTCTTTCATCATCCAAGAACATCCAAGAGACTATCCAAAAGCATGAGACAAGTATTTCTTCCAAAGCTTATATGACCATATATTGCTTCTATTCATCAAGTTCAGACTTGTTTACAATGAAAGCCTTTGGAATATATAGGCCTAACTGAGGAAAACCTCTTAGTTCAACTTGCAATCTCATTGGCCTATCCAAAATATTTGATTTTGTCCTTGAGGCTTTGCAAAGCCCAAGGCACAAAATATCTAATAAAAGATCTAAAAAATGTAAAAAAGGGAAATATATTGACTTTTCATAACTTATCATGTAAAAAAATAGCTAAACGCACATGAGGAAAGGTCAATTTTGAAAGGTTCAATTTTTACAAAACTACTCAAAAAAATACATTAGCAAAAGGTCCCTTGACTTGCTGGCAACCTTTGGAGGCCTTCCCGATGTCAAAACGAGGCTCATGATAGCTCGTTGGAAATATATGAGTGTCTACTTTCTGAAAATGTTTATTTGCTCCCAACTGACCACTGGAAGTCCTCCAAAAACAGGCCTATGTGTAAAAACCCAAAAAATAAGCCTTGCTGATAAATGGGGCAGAGTGTAGAAAAAGCGAGTGTTTTTCACCATTTTGGGGGAGAAAAAGATCTTCAATTGTTCTGAAAATCACTGAGTATGTGCCCCTGAAAATATGGCATCCAATGATACCATTCTAATATTTTGATGATGTCTCAAAATGAAATGGTGATGCCCATGAGTTTTGGCCAAAAACCCAAAAATGACAAAAAACCAAAATATGTCGAATTTCGCCCAAAATTGGTGAGCATGACCCTCAAGGGTTTTCAGCAACATGTTGTGAAGCACATGCCACAATTTTGAGTCTTGAGGTGTCTTTCCTCAATTTTTGTGCCGGGCGCTTCCCTTTAGCTTCCTTGAGTTTTTCCTGAGCAGCCTTCAACTTCCGCCAGGAAAACTGATTGAGCTTTTTATAATGCCCGATCATCCTCCGTTGAAGGTCTAAGTCCCTGTTTTCCTTCTCCAATTTCTTCTCCAAGTGATCATTAACTCTCTCAAGCCATGCTTCCCGATTTTTCTCTATCTCTTGTTCGAACAATGCAGTGAGAGGGGTAGATTGGAGAAGGGCATTTTCTTCTTCCTTTTGTTTCTCAAGGCCTTTTTTAGCCCCATGGTTCTTGGCCTCTTTCGCCTAGGCTGATTTTCACCTTCACTTTCCTCGAACTCACCCATGAGTTCTTCCAATATCACCTGTGCTTTGGAGGCCTCTTTTTTGTATCGGATGGCCCGTGTCTCATATACAGCCATATGGACACTCATTTGCTTGTTTTGGACTTGAAAAAAGTGATTGAAGTTCCCAGCCCTATGAAGATCAGCCCTCAAGGCATCAATTTGGCTTTCTCTATGGATGAAGAGATTTTCTAGGATCTGGGATTCATTATCACTATCATCACTTTGGATTTGGATGATGTTGAATTCCATTTCCTGTTCATGACTGCTTTCTTCCTTGTCCTTCCCTTTGCTTTGGGTGGCTCTTCTAGTACTCTTCCTCTTGGGCAATTTTCCCTTGCTTCAGAGGGCCCTAGTCACATTTGGAGTTACAACTCTAGGCACGCTTTTCTTTGCTGTCCGGGGCTTGGTGATTTTCGGAGAAGAGAGCATGGACCCTTGCCTAGGAGAGGCAGCTAGCACATGCTCCATGGGATCTTTACCCTTGTCACTTTGCACCTTATTTTTTCCACCGTCTTGGAGTTATTTATGGATGCCTTGGCTATCCTTTTGCACTTCCCTTTGAGGGCAGTGCTCCTCACTGTGTTGCAAATTTTTATCCTACTGCCCCTCTTCTTCTTGAGGTTACTGTTCCTCTTGAGGAGGCTGCTGTTCATCACCCTGAGGCTGCCTCTGCTCATATTGTTGTAGCTGCTGTGTATCATGTTGTGGCTGCCCCTGTTTATCACCTTCATGCTGCTCCTGTTCAACATATTTTGGCCGCCCTTGTTCATCACCTTCATAATGCTCCTGTTAAGCATCTTTTGGCTACCCCTGTTCATCGACACATTCATACTGCTCTTGTTTAGAACCTCCATGCCCTTTTTGTTCTGTCTCAATGTGATGTTGCTCATCAGCACTTTATTCTCCATCCTGGTCATGCTCTTCTCCTTCTTCAGGCTCCTTTTTTTGTTCTGTGGTAAACTTGAGCATTTTGGGAATAGGTCTACTAGAAGAAGGCGAAGGATGGTGAGTAGGAGGTGTAGGGGATGTATGAACTGGAGGGACAATGGAGAAATCCGGATGGATGATGAAAGTATCCCAAGAGACCTCCCTCTTTTCAAGATGATGAAGAATGATGACTTTGATGAGAGAGTGATGGAAGAGGCAGGTTGTTTGCTATGAAGGAGGCTTCTTCTGAACAGTGGAGGACATTTTTTCAATGCTCCTGTGTAAGAAGAAAGGAAGATTTAGCAATTTGGCCCTAGTTAAATGCATGAGTAGTCGAATGTGATAGGCATAGACTCGGGAGAATCTTCCCTCACAAGTGAAGTATTTCATGATGTTCTTCATGAGGGGGGCGTAGCTAGTCAAAAGATATGAGAAGGGGAAAATGGCAGGACATGAATCTCTGTGCTCAGGCTTTAGAAAGAGCTTGTAATCTTCTGAGTCCATGTGGCTTTGTTTAAACCACTTCTCCCCAATATAAGGGATTTTAGTGGCCTTGGAGATGGAACTTGGAGAGAATTTGAAGTCTAGGTCTGCCAACTGGAAATGCTTGTCTTGAAACCTCAAAGCGCAAAGATGTGTCAAAGGAAAAAAGCTCTTCACCTCTTGCACTCTTTGACAAAAATATAAACACCAAACCTCATGGAAATTGAACAAGACTGATGGGTGGGCATTCACTTCTTCAGTGGAAACAGGCTCAAATCTCTTATGCAAGCCACTCCTACTATCCTGCCTGGGAGGCATCATGTTTTGAATGCTCTCTGTAACACCAAGCTGCCTCAAATGGCTTTTGAAATGATTTCTCAAACAAAACTCTATCCTGTTTGTTAGTCACTGTTTGATCAAGGCAAATTTGCCCCAAAGGCTGTGTGAAATGTTTCTTTAATATCAGCTCTCTGCTCCTTCCAAATCACTGCTTGTCTTCCTTTGTATGCCAATCAAAAAATAGTTATAATAACAAGCACACAGACAAACAAAAAGGTACACATAGTCAAATGATCACTGTGTTGGGTAAGGTCACAAAGCTTTTCTGTGTTTTTGGTATAAGCAAGACAACCTTGTAGAAAAAAAACACCCCTCCCAATCAAAAACACTTCTCTTGTACTTCACTGTTTCACATACACAGGTAGACAAAACACCTTCAGACTGAGTTAAAATATTTTTCACCACAATTTGTTTTATGGGACCAAAAGAAGGCAGCAATAGTCTCACTGTTTCACTTATTCAAAAGGAGACATTCTTTGAAGGTGACAAGGCATTCGAACTAAGACTACTGCTTTCAACATAGGATCATTGATGTCACCTCACCATCACTGTGCTTTCCTTAAAACCACTGCTTTAGCTTCTAACAATGTTTTCACCATAAAATTGGCTGACAGAGGTTAGCTTTTCCCTATCATAGTTAGGGCATATTTAATGATTGACAAAACCTCTAACACTGTTTTTACCTTTCAACAGCTGCCTCCACCTTATAACACTGTTTTTACCTTACACTTGGCTGACAGAGGTTATGGTTTATCACTGTCTTGGTGGTGGCTTTAGGCTTGTTGAAATTAATATGAATACTCTAATAGCCTCCCACCGTAACAAACTTTGTCAATATTTACCAAAACACATTGATTTATACCAAGAGCTTCATTTTTTCAATCACCATCTAGTAGCTCGAAAATATGAAGGAGGTAAATGAGAATACCTTGAAGATGGTTGGCAGTCTTGGTTTGAAGAGTTGAGAAGCTTCAAGACTTGTTGAAGGCGTTTGGACCATTAAAACATGCGCGACATGTTGAAATGGGAAGGCGTTGCGCAATAGAAAAGGTGTCGGGTCGATGATGGGCGGTCGTGACTGGCGCCTACAAGTGTGCCGTGCGCTGCTACAGGCGCGCCGCGCAGCAATACAAACTATTCGTAAACTGACTCCTGAACACGCCGTGCACTTTTCCAAGCACGCTGTGCGGTCTCAAAGCTTCAAACTTCTGCAAACTTGCTCGAAAATTCCTTGTTTCGGTCAGAGAGCAACATAGGGGAGTATTGCCCGTGCTTTGAATTTGCAAAATATATTTTGCAACGGTTAATCTACCCCTTATATTTGAAAAAATCAATAACCCTTTGAAGTGCCTTATGAAGGTTTTAAAACCTTTTTGAAAGAAAGGCATTGGTTGCAAAAAACAAAACATAAAACACTCGCCTTTGCAGTTTTATTATTTTGAAACATTTCAAATTCCAATACTTGACCGGGATCACTAAAGTGTTGTAGATGACACCTTTGAATATTTTCCGTAGATGTGACATTTTTCAAAGTGAAGGAATCATCCTCAAAGACACAATTTCTCTTATGTTCTCTCATCTAGGGAGGAAAAATATTTCTTGTGTCCATATCTGTTTTGAAAAGGCAACTTTGCTCAAGACCATCAACTGATCATAGAAGCATTCTTTAAATGAAATTTCTCTTTGGCATGTGGGTGAAACTTAGTTGTATTTCACCTAGGGCTTTACTATCATCTTTGATATATTTCCATAAGGAATAGGCCTTTATTTGTAACAGTGGCATGCTTTATTTTCTTTGAGTGTTGTTTCTGTACTTGAAACACCTGCCATATCCCTCCTTACACATTTATGAACCTATGTGTCTATTTGCAAAGCCTCTTTAAGAAAACAAAGCTCAGGTTACCTTTTTTGTCCACTTTATTGAAAGAAAACTCCTCATGAATCAGGAAGAACATAACTTTCTTGAAAAGTAATCAACACTCTTTGGCCTGTGTCTAACCCATCTCTCAACCTCAGCAAGGTTGTTTCATTTTGCCTCTAGACTGCTTTTGAAAGAAAACTCTGATAGGAGATAAAAACAACCTCTTGGATTATTATAGTACCCCTGCTTTCTCTTTGTTTTTAACATCATTTCTCTGTTCAGAAGCCTTCAACTGTCTCCTATTGTTCTTAAAACTTGTCTCTCAGTTAGAGAAAATCCTAAAATCAATCACTTCCCTGGCCCTCTGCTTATGAAGGAGGCCTATTTTGACAAATGCATGGTTTCCTTTCAACCTCTGTCTCCACCAAATGAAGAATGTTTGATGAACATACTGATAGTGGTTTCCTTTATACATGATGGCAGAAGTTAGTTTGAGACCAAGACTGTTTGACTCCTTTGGACATCTTATTAATAATATTTCTTCATTGATGATCAACCCATTAGCTTCACATTGTAATTCAATAACAGTGAAACTCATGCAAACAATTTTTAAAATAACCACTGCTTTGCCTCTGCCTTTAACATCATTTTTATTCAGAAACCTTCAATTTTCTTCCACTGTACCTAAAATTTGTCTTTACAGTTAGTGAAAAAATTAAAAACAAATTTTATCCCTGGCCCTCTGCTTATAGATGAAGGAGGCCTTCTCAGTCTTCAACCCTCTGCTTATAGAATGAAGGAGGTTTTTCTCAGTGATGCCATTTCATCGTCTTTTAACAGTGTTATTTTTCCTTTCACTGCCTTTTCATGCTTGAGCAAATGAAGAATGACAAATTGATAATAGTTAAGATGGGCACTTCTCTGAGACATGTAATTCTGCTTTTCAAATATCTTTGTGCCTCTTTAGACATCACAAGCAGTTTGGCTAGTATTTGCAAAGCACTTCTTGTCATTCATAATTTACTAACCTTTGACTGTGATCGCATGAGCTTAATGAAACAACTCTCTTCCCTGTAGCTGCATCCTAGGCTCAAAATCACATGAGAAGCAGCTGCCTTCTCATGTTGAGCCAAATATTGTCTTCTGGGATGCTGGTACACTTCTGCTCTTGAAAGATCCATTGAAACACTATAAAACCACCTAATATCAGTTTGACCTAGGGCATGTGCATTGCTGAGACTTTAGGGCTTGTTAGTGGCGTGACTCAAGGGTGTAACCAACTTTATTTGCACAATGGGAAGGTCTGTTATGACTGGTCTGTAGCAGATAGAGTTTCTTTGGCTTTAGGATAGTTTTCCAAGGGAGAAATGCCTAAAGTGCCACTACCTAAGTTAGGGGAGACTTCTTTGGATAGATTTGGATTTTTTTCTTTGGAGCTGATGGACAAGCTAGTATGGCTGAGGCTAGATAGGGCTTGATAATGAGGTTTCATCTCGTCATGGGCGGATTGAAAAGGTAGGAGGGAAAATTTTTTTTATGGGTGTTTTCCAGCTGGCAAATTTGACAATTTTTTAGACCGACTGCTAGAAAACTTGGTTGTTACAACTAGTCATCACCAACAAGTGAAAAATACTGATGAATAACAAATGTAATTTTAAGTAAAATTGTAAATGTAATTGTATGTAAATTCTAAAATTGTAATTGTATTTATAATTGTAATTTTAATTGAATTGTATGTAAAATATTTGTAAAATTATAATTGTAATTGTAAATGTAATTCTATGTAAAATTGTAAATGTAATTCTATGTAAAATTAAAATTGTAATTGTAATTCTAATCATAATACATGTATGTGAAATTAATGTAAAATTGTAATTGTAATTTTAATTCTAATTGTAATTATTGTATTTTAATTGTAATTGTATGTAAAATATTTTTAAAATATTTTAGATTTTCTTTGGCTTTAGGATAGTTTGCCAAGGGAGAAATGCCTAAAGTGCCACTACCTAACTTAGTGGAGACTTCTTTGGACAGATTTGGATTGTTTTCTTTGGAGCTGATGGACAAGCTAGTATGGCTGAGGCTAGATAGGGCTTGATAATGAGGTTTCATCTCGTCATGGGCGGATTGAAAAGGTAGGAGGGCAAAAAATGTTTATGGGTGTTTTCCAGCTGGCAAATTTGACAATTTTTTAGATCAGCTGCTAGAAAACTTGGCTGTTACAACTACTCATCACAAACAAGTGAAAAATACTGATGACTAACAGTGACTCCATTTGGGGAGGGCAGCTCCTTTTCAGGAGGTGTCCAGAATTTTAGATCTTTGGCTTATGAATACCAGTTCCTTATCCATTGGCGCAAATTTCATTCTTCCTTGATGTTATTTCTGAAAATTGACAGCATGATTAGCATCAATGATATTTCTACCTACCCCACTATCTTTCCTAACATTTTTTCTTCCTTTGGGTGCATTTGAACTAGCAACCCTTTGACAATATATATATATATATATATATATATATATATATATATTGAAAAATGAACCTATCTAGTTCTACACTTATATCTGCCGGGAATTCAGATTAAGCTGATGAACTCCTTCATTGCTCTACCTATGCTAGATCAGCTGTCAAGGTTAAGTTGTTTGACAGGATTTTGTTTTCTAATCTAAACATGAAATTGAAAAATGATAAAATCAGGGTTAGACAGTCTGATTTGTCATGTACTTGCGGCATGAAAGAAAAGCTGCACACAAATATTATTTTTCATAAAATGGAAACTAGGAAAAGCGGGGCTAGGATACACAATTTGTTTTTCATTCCCGCTTCCCTCTTTGGTTCTGTTTTGAGCATGTGGAACCAGTATCTTTCCTAATCTACTCTCTTTGATAAGTCAAGCTTACACAATGTTGACCATCTTTTCCACTCACTAACTTATCAGCAAATAAATTTAAAACATGTTCAACTATGATTAGGCTAGATAACTGAACAAGACATTTGAGCACTAGTAGCGACATTTAGGCTTGCGCGCTTTTGAATGACTATTTTTTTTTTGAACATGGGGCCTTCTTTCTATTTTTGAAACTGCCCTATTTTCTATTTTTCTATTGTTTTTGAATTTTCTGTTTTTATCTATTTTTCAAACAATGGTATATACAATGATTGAAAATGTTTTAAACTCAGAAATCTTGGAAATGGCGAAACTTAAGCATCTTATCCTCATAAGGATCTCTTACCACTCTTGGTCCACTGAACTCTTGAAAAGAGAAATTTGGAAAATTCTCTCTTTCAAGCATGACATAAGGATTCATGCATGAATCTTTGAACAAACCCGTATCTTCCCGCTGTACCTCTTGATACCTCCGATTTCCACTCCTTCCTTTACTATACATCTTTTTCAAGTAATGCATATATTCTTTGTCATTCTTGAAATATATAATGACATCATAAAGGTATGTCAACATGAAGAAATTTAGGACTGGAAACATGGCTTTTAGGAGCATATTTTTTATATCCGGTGGTTTTGCAGTTCTGAATTTGAAACTGGAAATACTTCCAACATACTGGAAAAAATCTTTGAGCTGTCTATTTTGCAATGGAATCAATTCGCTATACCCTGAAACATCATCTTGCAAAGACATATGATTAAAAGCACTTATCATTGGTATATCATGGTCTTGGGCAGGAAGGATAAAATTTCTGTCACCAGGATGTGTACTGGTGTTTTTGAAATCAAAACAAATCCTATGACCAACTATTTTATCTTTGACTATTACTGATTGGTTCAGATTTTTGTATTTTATTTTGTCGAAGTTGTTTCTTGGAGTGATGGTAGTGGCATAGTGTTTCTCACTGTTTTCTCTATATGAAGTAGTATTTTGAATGATATTGCAAATTCTAGTAGTTCTAAGTCTTTGTTGGAGTGACAGATTTTTAGCCAGTTCAAGTAACTCAGGTATACTTGGACTGCAGTCATCATCTTTGCTCATAAAAAGTTTATTCGACATTTTTTCTGGATTTGGAGCTGTTATGGCTACAGTCAAGGTTTCATTTGCAATGGTAGAGTTATGTGATGGTAAATCCTTGAGGTATGGTAAGATCATTAAGTTTCCCTGCCCCCTAGTTTCAAAAAGGTTTGTGATATGTAAGTCTTTTAATGCCTTTGTTCTGAAAAAGTTTCCTGATGTTACTGCTGATGTTTGACTAAGGTTTGAGAAATTCGCTTGATAGTACATAATGGTTTGTGCTTCTTTCTCTATTCCTATTTCAAAAGGAGCACACTTACTTTCCTCAAGACATAGCTGTTCATGATCATGATAGTTTTGAGTGTCCATTTCATCATAGAGAACTAGGGGCAACTGATGTGGTGGGTCTAAGTTTGTTTCAAATCCTTCTGACTATTCTTCAATGTCCTCATCAGTGTGTAGAATGAAAGAATTCAGATTGGAATGGAAGGAATACATCGAGATGTTATCTGGCCTCTCTTGGCTATTGATCATGTATTTCATGTGTGACTCTCGATAGAGTATTCTAGTTTGGTCAAACGCAGGAATAATGGCATAGGACATATCAACTTGAATATTTCCTTGGAGCTTGGCTCCCCAAGATCTGGATAGAAGCATTCGGTACTTGGGAGGGATTTCTGCTACCACTATGTCCATGATCAGATGTTTTGCAGGTACTTGGGCCAAACTGAAACAAATATCTTTGATCAAACCTAGAAATTTGACTCTACTCGAATCAAATGAATATAAGTCTTTGTATGGTCTTGTGATTTCTAGGCCTAATCTTTCTATTACAACCTTCGGCATGATATTATGCGAGGCTCCGGAGTCTAGCATGGCATTATGAAGGATTTGGTCATGGATATTCAGACTGATGTAAAAGGGAAGAGTGGTTCCTTCTTGGAATTTTCCTTCTATTTTCGGACCAAACAACACTTCAGGAGTGTCATCAACTAGATTAAGGGTGTTCGCATCATTTCCTATATTCAGGAATTTTAACACTTGGGATTTATAAGAGCCTTGGGCGACAAGTTTAGTGAGAGGCATGGTAATCTTTATTTTGGCGATTTCTCCCTCAAAACTGAAAGGTACTTGTAGTTTAGACAGGTTCGCTTCAACTTTTTCAGCCATGACTTTCTCTATGTTCTGAGTTTGTTGGCTTTGTTTTGGGATTTTGTTTGTCACAGCCATCTCGGGAATATTTGTGGAAGTACTAGGAGCATCTGAGCCAAGACTTGTTTGGGTAAATTTATCTTTGTTTTGGTCATTTTTCCTGACCATGATTTTGTTGCTGTCCACTGCATTTTTAAGGATGGTATTAGGAGTTTTAGCAGTGTCTGAGATGTCTTGGTTTTTTCTGCTTCTAAGGTCATACTACCTATGAGCTTCTACTATGGCATTCTGAAAATCTATGGCAGGATCCTCGGGATCTTCATAGTTGTTTTCATCCTGATTCGGAGAGAAGAATGTTTGTTCTTCTTCTGTGAGGTACACCTCACTCTCATTATCAGATCCTATGAGGTTAAAATGATTTTCATCAATGGGTTTTGTATCCCTATCATCTTCTTCCACATAATTTTCATTAAATGGTGGCCTAATTTGTTGGTCATTTTCCCTTGGTTTGTTTTGAGGCTATTCCCTCCTAAAATTTTGGTTCCGGTTTCTATTTGGAGGGTTTGGCTGGTTGTCCCTAAGAGGGGTCTTTTCACTTATCTTTTCCCACATTTTGGCCATGGACCTAACCAAGTCATCTATTCTAGGATCTAAGGAAGGGGCTGAAGTGGAGACCTCATCCCGATATGTGAATTTCCTGTTTGATCTAGTCCTAGCTCTTTTTTCTGCTAAGTTGGCTTCTGCCCTTATGGCTAGTTTTTGCATTTCCTCTAAGGTAAGGGGGTCCTTGTCTCTTAGCTGATAAGTCATGTCTGGGTCAAAACCCTCGGGTAATTTCACCAGGGTTGAGCCAAGTGGAGGTTTGAAGTGAGGTGGGAGGGCGTTATACACACTGTTGAACCTAGTGCAATATCCTTGGACACTTTCCCCATTTTCTCATTTTAGATTATTATACTTTGACAGGATTTGAATGGGGTTCTTTCAGATTACCCACTTGTTTATGAAGGTTTGGTAGAGTTTTGGGAGGTTGTGGATGCTGTTTGGAGTTAAGCTCTTAAACCATTTTTTGGGTTCTCCTCCCAGGCTTTGGGCGAACATCCTCATTCTGATGGTCTCATCTTCTATTTCCATGTATTCAAAGGCATCGCTAATCCTATCTACATGCTGTTGAGCTGTGGTAACCTCAACTCCGATAAAGTGTGGGATTTTGGATTGACAGTAATTTTGTAAGGGAGCTAAAGGCTGTGGCAACACCAAAGGTGTGTACCAGGCTGCCATGACGTGAGCTAATGGATGATGTACAAAATGAGGGCTTGTGGGATGAGCTGAGGTGGTTTGAACAATAGTAGTTTGGATGGGGGTGGCAGATGTACTTGGACTAGTGATCCGATGTTGAGCAGATCTGGGATGGTAAGAGCCAAAGTGATGGAGAAGCTGAAAGTTGGGAGGTGTAGTAGGCGAGGCTTCTCTATTAGGACTCTATGGCAGATCTAGGGGCTCAATATCGTCAAAGTCTACCTTACTTTGTGACTTGCTTCTAAAAAGGGTTTTTGCTGATTTTAAGTCAAAGGGGGAATCCTACAAGGCTGTGAGATATTCAGGTACTGATCTTTCTTTACGGATGGACCTATTGGTAGCTAAATTGCCAGTTTCGGAAGCTTGCCACAGAATATTCTCTGGGTCATCTACTATGATAGGGGGATTTGGGTCTGGATGAGATTTGGTGTTGATTCTTCGTGAAGCTAGATTTCAAATCTAGAGTCTAGAGAGGATGGTCTTTGTGAATGTTTCAGATGAATGGCCTCTCTAGGGTTTTACTAATGTGAAGGATGGTCAAAACAAAAAGGATGGACTAGTGGAGTCGCCAGGTGGATTTGGTTGTTTTTGTAAAGATGTAGCTATGGTCCACCACCAGTAACTAGGGAAAAGCCAATCTGGAATGTTTTTGGGGTTTTTTGAGTTTTATGTGCAGCCTATGGTTTATTAAAGTATTCTAAACCTGTTTCATCACTTTTCTAGGGTGGTGATAATAAAAGAGTTTAATCTAAATGATTCTATGGACTACTTGCCTGTTTATTTTTTAAAGACTAATGAATCTACAAGAGTTTGCTAGACTGTTATGTACTCAGTTAGTCCCACCGTGATCGCCATTATGTTAGTGTGGTGATGAGGTGGGTCAATCAGATAGTAGCATAGAGTTTAGTAAATTAGTAAGGCCTACTGGAGGCTAGTGGAGTCACCAGGTGGATTTTTAGTTGTTTTGAGGTATATGTGTATGGTCCACCATCAATACTGATGAAAACCAATATAAGGGAGTTTTTGGGGTTTTTCTGAGTTCTTTATGTAGTCCTAAGGTTTGTAAGAGTGTCCTACAGTTGAGTCATCATTTTTCTAGGATGGTGAGACAACCAGATTCTACTCTTCTAAGTTTGACTGAGATTTTGAGAGTTCCTAAGGGATGCCTAGGATGTTTGACTCAGAGTCCCACCGTGATTTCCATTATGTTAGTGAGCGGTAGGATAAGTCAACAAGATAGTATTTTCAAAGGTATCTAAAGGTTTAGGGAAACGAAGTTTGTTTATCACTCAGAGTCCCACCGTGATCGACATTATGTTAGGGTCCTGTGATTTGGTTGATTGGCAAGCCAAATGACCGTGTAATGTCAAACCAGTCTTTGGAGCCCAAGGACCTAGCCTTCCTGGACTCAGATAGGGCTCTATATATTTGTGTAATGGATATCTGTGTGTTTTCTTATTGTGTTCTGATTTTAGGCTAGTTATGAAGTAGGTTTTTGGTTTTGGTTTTTAGGTTTTGAGGGATGAACTGATCAAAGACATAAGATAGGTGAAAGGATGTCAGATCAACTAGGCTATGGAGTCGAAAAGATCAAGAAAGCTTTCAAATGGTGATACAAGGTTGTTGAAGGGCCGATTTGATTCCAGGTAGAATGGATCTTTGGGCAAAATGGAGTAAGATGGACATCAAGTTTGTGAATAACAAAGGATTTCAAGCACAAATAGTTTAATAGCTGACATAAACATGGTAGGGAAAACCATTAATCATGAGAAATGTAACTTTAAGCTAATCAATGCATAGAATTAAACATTCAAGCCATGCATAGAGATATATAACTCTCTAACTTTAGGAAATGGCTATCAGACTTTGGGGAGATACACTTAAAACAGAAAAACAACTCAAATTACTATGCCGGAATGCCTAAACACAATAATTCAAGCTATTGAGAACTTTGAAGACAAGATTTCATAGTCTTAGGCAAAGGGCAAGATCAGAACAAGACCTCCTTGGTTCAACAAATGACAATCTAATCACTCAAAGATAAGTTTCATAGACAGAGCTATGGCTAGCCATGAGTAAGCAGGGCATACCGTAAATCATACTTAGCATGCATAAAACCATGAATGAAACAAGAAAACAATATTCTTAAGTTATTAAAGAGCAATCAAGAATTCTTTAATGTGACTAAGAATGAAGAAAACATGGAAGCTATGAAGAAACAAGAAATTTGAGGTGCCTCCAAGGGCATGTTTCAAATTTGTTCTCTACTGTCCTATAGCAAGCAAGAACATGGATTTATAAATGAAAACTAGGAAACAAAACAGAGAGAGAGAGACACTATACCATTCTACCAAGTCATGGAATACAACAACAATCCTCTTTCATCATCCAAGAACATCTAAGAGACTATCCAAAAGCATGAGACAAGTATTTCTTCCAAAGCTTATATGACCATATATGTTGTGTAACCAGCTCCAAAAATAGAGGAAAAAATATATCAACGCCTTAGAAATAAGCCACTTCGAGGGGGAAACCTCCAATACATTACATCAATGCACAATTCTTGGATGATACAATTTACAAAGCCTCCTTTCTATATATAGGAGTCCATGGGGCCATAATGTGATCCTAGTGGGCCACAATGTAATCCTAGCCGACCTAACAATAATAATTTAAGGGCACAATAATAACAAAATGGGGGTTACAAGGGTACAATAATAACAATAAGGGGGTTACACTAACAATAATAAGGGAATATACTAGTGATATAGGGACCTAACATGCCCCTCTCCTTCAAAAAAGTGTTGTCCTCAATGCTTGAGTAGCTCCGGGTGCTTCTGTATAAAATTCTCATCCTCCCATGTAGAATCTTCGGTGGGTAAGTTCTTCCACTTGATGAGATACTCTGAAATTGATCGATTCCGTAGCTGTCGAGTTCTTGTTTCCATGACCGCTTCAGGTTCCAATATGATTTTTCCTTCCTCATCAAGTTATGGCAATATTGTTTGAACTGGAAGATTTTCACCTATAACCTTCTTTAAGCATGAAACATGGAAAACTGGATGTACTCGCGAAGAAGCAGGAAGCTCCGATTTGTATGCCATAGTACCAATCTTTTGCAACACCTTGTAAGGACCATAGTACTTTGGCGATAATTTATTATCCTTCTTAGCTTGCTTGAGGGACATTTGTTTATATGGTTGTAGCCGTAAAAATACCCAATCTCATATATCAAAACTTCTCTCGCTGCGATGTTGATCTGCCTGTTGTTTCATTCGATTTTGTGCCAAATTCAGGTTATCCTTTAAGAGTTGGAGAACTTCTTGCTGATGCTCGACGTGATCTTCCACTGCTTGAACCTTCGAATTTTCCCTTAAAGATGATGTGATGGATGGTGGATGATATCCACAAAGTGCCATAAATGGGGTCATTTTTGCTGCAGTATGGAAGGAAGTGTTATACCACCATTCGGCAAGAGGTAACCACTTGACCCATTGTGTTTGTTTATCAGATACAAAACAACGAAGATATCCTTCCAAACATTTATTTAATATCTCAGTTTGACCATCAAATTGAGGATGATAAGATGAGCTATGAGCTAATTGAGTACCCAAACAAGAAAATAACTCCGTCCAAAAATTTCCAGTAAAAATGGGATCTTTATCGCTCACAATAACCCTTGGGCTTCCATGTAGCTTTTGAATTCTGTCCATAAATGTAGTAGCAACTGTACTTTCTTTAAATGGATGAGATAATGCACAAAAGTGTGCATACTTGGTAAGTCTATCAACTACCACCATGATGACACTCTTTCCTTCGGACTTAGGTAAACCTGTGATAAAATCCATTGAAATCTCCTCCCAACGTTGACTTTGAATGTATAAAGGTTGTAGAAGTCCTGGGGTCTTAATTGTTTCCACTTTATTCTGCTGGCAAACCAAACATTCCGCCACAAACTTTCGAATATCAGATTTAAGGCCATCTCAAAAAAATTCTTTCTTCACCCTGTGGTAAGTTTTTAAAAATCCTGAGTGTCCTCCTAAAGGAGAAGTGTGCAATTCCAGAAGAATCTTTTGTTTTAGTTGCGAATTCTTACAAAGATATAAGTGATCTTTGTACCATAAGGAATCATTTTTCCAACTAAATGTATCAGATGTACTAGGATCTTGCTGCAACTTTTGAACGAGTGTCCATACATCTTTGTCCTTCTTCCATTCATCTCTTGCTTCGGTTATCCAATCTGGTTGGATAATAGAAATGGCACAAAGCAATGCTTCCACTTCTTCATTCTTTCTTGAGAGTGCATCTGCAACAACATTAAGCTTTCCTTTTTTGTAGATTATTTCAAAGTCATAACCCAACATCTTTGTGACCCATTTTTGCTGCTCTTCCGAAGATAGTCTTTGTTCCAAAAAGTGTTTAAGACTATCATGATCAGTTTTTACCTTGAAGTGTCTTCCCATTAGGTAAGTTCGCCATTTCTTTAGTGCATGCAGTATTGCTAACTTTTCCTTCTCATAAATAGGTTTCTGTAAATACTTTCCTTTGATTGGACGACTTTCAAAAGCAATGGGTCTTCCTTCCTGCATTAAAACTGCACTAATTCCATTTCCCGAGGCATCACATTCCACAATAAAGGATTTTGTGAAGTCTGGCCTAGCTAAGACCGATGCTAGGCACATTGCCTCTTTAAGATGTTAAAAGGCCTTAGTTGCTTCAGGAGTCCATGAAAATTCATATTTCTTCAATAATGTTGTTAAAGGTGCTACTATTCTCCCATAATTCTTAACAAACTTGCGATAACAGTCTGTTAACCCGAGAAATCCTCGCAATTGCTTTATTGTCTTGGGGACTTTCCATTCCTTAATGGCTTTAATTTTGTTAGGGTCTACTTTAACACCCTCGTGAGATTTAATATGACCCAGATATTCCACCTCTTGTACTCCAAAGAAACATTTGGATGTTTTTGCATATAATTGTTTCTCCTGCAATAGTTTGAGCACCCCGTCAACATGTTCAACATGATCCTTCCAAGACCTGCTGTAGATTAGTATATCATCAAAAAATACTAGCACAAATTTTCTAAGGAAGGGTTTGAAAATGGAATTCATCAACCCTTGAAATGTAGAAGGTGCATTGGTAAGGCCAAAAAGGCATGACCAAAAATTCATAATGACCCTCATGAGTTCAAATGTTGTTTTTGGAATATCTTCAGTCTTCATTCTAATTTGATGATATCCTGAACGAAGATCCAACTTGGTAAAATAAATTGCTCCATGTAATTCATCCAATAATTCATCAATCACAGAATGGGAAATTTATCTTTAATGGTGAGCTTATTGAGCTCCCTATAATCCGGACACATGCGCCATGATCCATCCTTCTTGTGTACCAATACTACAGGAGCAGAGAAAGAACTTTGATTAGGTTGAATTATACCCGCCTCTAACATTTCTGCAATCATACGTTCAATTTCGCTCTTTTGGAAGTAAGGATATCTATAAGGCCTGATGTTTGGAGGAACACTTCCTGAATCAAATGAATAGCATGATCATGATCACGAATAGGTGGGAGTCCTTTGGAAGTTTCAAACACCTTGGAATGATTGTCCAAGACTTGTTGGAGATCTACAGAAATAGATGATTTTGATGTCAGAACTTCTAGCGACAATAATTGTGCAATTACACCTCGTTTTTCTTTCTTTAGAAGTTTTTTCATGACATTAGAGCTTATTATCGTTCCCAGCTTCCCTTCAATACCCCGTAATTCGACTTCCTTTCCTTCTGAAAAAAATTTCAAGAAAAGTTCTTGAAAATTAAAAGCTACCGTCCCCAAAGATTGTAACCATTGTACTCCTAGTACAACATCAGCACCTCCCATAGGAATGGAAAGCATTGAAATATTCAATACATATTCCCCCATGATTAGCTTGATATTATGGCATTTTTCAGAGCAATTTATAGTTCCTCCATTTGCAACCATCACTTGACATTCTGGTGCTGGGTATAGGAAACAATTTAATTCCTTGGCTACCTTACAATGAATAAAATTATGGGTGCTACCTGAATCAATCAACACTATTACCTTTCTCTTCTTGAGTTGTCCTTTTATCTTGAGAGTTTGAGGAGTGGTAATTCCTGCCAGTGCATTACACGATATGGTTGGATTCATTTCTTCCTCTTCTGGGGCTGGTTCCTGGTGTATATCCTCTTCTTGTTCATTTTCTTCTTCCTCTTCACAATTTATGTAAAATAATTTCTTCTCAGCACACTTATGACCTTTAGTGTATTTGCTATCACAACTGTAGCAAAGCCCTTTTGCTCTTTTTTCTTCCAATTGTTGTGGTGTCAACCTTGTAGGTTGTGGAAATCTAGGCGTAGCAACACTTCCTTCTTTATGGAATTGAGTGGTAGGCTTCCTTGTCGCCATAATTTTACATTCAACTTTTCTTGCCAACTTGAATGCCTTCTCCAATGAATCAGGTTCCAAAACGCGAACTTCATGTTGGATGTTATCCTTTAAAGTGCATATGAAGAGATCAATCCTGTGTTCCTCTGGAATATCAGTTACCCTTATATTCAATTTTTGGAAGTCCTCAATGTGTTGCCCCACTAAACCCTTTTGTTTGAGATTTATCAATTGGGTAAAGAAGGTGTTTCTCTTTGTATCCTCATAATGTGCTATCATTTCCTCTGTAAAAATTGACCAAGTGACAATTTTTTTACGGGAGCAAAGCCATTGATACCATACAAATGTATTTTGTTCTAAATGTAAAGTTGCAATGCGTACCTTTTATGTGTTTTGCACGTTATGGAGATCAAAATATTGCTCCATCTTTAGTATCCATGTTACAGGATCCTTTCCATCAAACTTCCTCATATCCATTTTTGGAATATGGTGGTTCTTCCCGCCAACATTAGAGTTTATGAAATCATGATTAACATTTATTTTGTTCTCATCATGAGGTTCTTCTACTATATTGTCACCATTAGGAAACCTTTCTTGTATTAACTTTGTCAAATCTTCGATGTTTGATTTTAGATCATCCATCTTAGCTTCCATGCCAGCTTCCATTCCATCCATCTTAGCTTCCACGCCATCCATCTTAGCTTCCACGCCTTTCTTCAAACCGTCCATCTTCACTTCCATCCATCTTAGCTTCCACGCCATCCATCTTAGCTTCCACGCCTTTCTTCAAACCGTCCATCTTCACTTCCACGCCATCCATCTTAGCTTCCATGCCTTTCTTCAAACCGTCCATCTTCACTTCCACGCCTTTCTTCAAAACTTCCATTTCATTTTTGTTGCTCTTTGCGAGAGTGAAATTTGTTGCACTTGCTCTTGTAATTTTGATAGATCATGTTGCAATTCTTCATCTTCATGAGTCATGGTAGAGCCTTCTGAAGGCTTAATGGGTGTTGAATTATTTTTAGGCACCATTTTAGAATCCAATATTGATACCTATTGTACAATATTCCCTTGGAATCAATTCAACTTGATTTTTCAAACAAGACTTATGCAATTCGGAAAAAAAAAATACACACCTTTTTCTTGCTTTTGAGGAGCTCAATATTGAAATTGAATTATCTCTGTAATTGAAAATCTTCAATATATGAAATTCAGACCTGTAGTAGCCCTCTGAAACTTCTTTCAAATGCCACAGGTCTGATCTAATTTGGATTCCCAAAGACAAAGTTGTGTCCAATCTCCCACAATGACCTAACTTTGGACTGGTTCAGTAGAGAAAACTTGTAGGACTTACCACGTGTCACTGTTTCATCCTTTGTCTCTGAAATTGATAGCAAAGAAACTACAGTCTGTGTACTTGTGACCACTTTTTACGACACTCAAATCCACTACCCAGAGAGAGAGTTATTGAAATTTTCCCACGATCACCTCTTTGAGATGAAATTCAGGAGCCTGAAAAAGCACTACCTTCCACAGATCATATCTCCAAAAATATTGCGAACCAAGCTCTGAAATTTTTTGAAGAATTTTCTCAGGATTTTAGCTTCGCACCATACAAATTTTAGATTCTTAACCTTCGTATAAAAAAATTATAGCGAAAATGCCACGATGATCTGTTTAAGAGCTTGAAAAAAGACCTAACTTCCACAGATGATATCTCCGAAAATTTTGAGAACCAAGCTCTGAAATTTTTAGACAATCTTCCTCAGGATTTCAGCTTCGCACTCTAAAAATTTCAGCTTCTGAAACTTCGTAGAAACACAGTTATAGAGAAAATGCCACAATGACCTATTTGGAGCAGCGAAACCCTAGAATCCAAACCTCTGATACCAAATGTTGTGTAACCAGCTCCAAAAATAGAGGAAAAAATATATCAACGCCTTAGAAATAAGCCACTTCGAGGGGGCAACCTCCAATACATTACATAAATGAACAATTCTTGGACGATACAATTTACAAAACCTCCTTTCTATATATAGGAGTCCATGGGGCCATAATGTAATCCTAGTGGGCCACAATGTAATCCTAGCCGACTTAACAATAATAATTTAAGGGCACAATAATAACAAAATGGGGGTTACAAGGGTACAATAATAACAATAAGGGGGTTACACTAACAATAATAAGGGACTATACTAGTAATATAGGGACCTAACAATATATTTCTTCTATTCATCAAGTTCAACCTTGTTTACAATGAAAGCCTTTGGAATATATAGGCCTAAGTGAGGAAAAACTCTTAGTTCAACTTGCAATCTCATTGGCCTATCCAAAATATCTGATTTTGTCCTTGAGGCTTTGCAAAGCCCAAGGCAAAAAATATCTAATAAAATATCTAAAAAATACTAAAAAAGGGAAATATATTGACGTTTCATAACTTATCATGTACAAAAATAGCACATGAGGAAAGGTCAATTTTGAAAGGTTCAATTTTTACAAAAATACTCAAAAAATACATCAGAAAAAGGTCCCCTGACTTGCTGGCAACCTTTGGAGGCCTTTCTGATGTCGAAACGAGGCTCATGATAGCTCGTTGGAAAGCTATGAGCGTCAAATTTCTGAAAATGTTTAGTTTACTCCCAAGTAACCACTAGAAGTCGTCCAAAAATAGGTCTGTGTTTAAAAACCCAAAAAACAAGCCTTGCTGATAAATGGGGTAGAGTGTAGAAAAAGCGAGTGTTTTTCGCCATTTTGGGGGAGAAAAAGATCTTCAATTGTTCTAAAAACCGTTGAGTATCTGCCCCTGAAAATATGGCATCCAATGATACCATTCTCATCCGTTGATGATGTCCCAAACTGAAATGGCGATGCCCATGAGTTTTGGCCAAAAACCCAAAAATGACAAAAAACCAAAATATGTCGAATTTCGCCCAAAATTGGTGAGCATGAACCTCAAGGGTTTTCAGAAACATGTTGTGAAGCACAGGCCAAAATTTAGAGTCTTGAGGTGTCTTTCCTCAATTTTTGTGTCGGGCGCTTCCCTTTAGCCTCCTTGAGCTTTTCCTGAGCAGCCTTCAACTTCCGCCAGGCAAACTGATTGAGCTTTTTATAATGCCCGGTCATCCTCCGTTGAAGGTCCAAGTCCCTGTTTTCCTTATCCAATTTCTTCTCCAAGTGATCATTAACTCTCAAGCCATGCTTTCCGATTGTTCTCTATCTCTTGTTCGAACAATGCAGTGAGAGGGGTAGATTGGAGAAGGGCATTTTCTTCTTCCTTTTGTTTCTCAAGGGCCTTTTTTAGCCCCATGGTTCTTGGCCTCTTTTGCCTAGGCTGATCTTCACATTCACTTTCCTCGAACTCAGCCATGAGTTCTTCCAATCTCACCTGTGCTTTGGAGGCCTCCTTTTTGTATCGAATGGCCCGTGTCTCATATACAGCCATATGGACACTCATTTACTTGTTTTGGACTTGCAAAAAGTGATTGAAGTTCCCAGCTCTATGAAGATCAGCCCTCAAGGCATCAATTTGGCTTTCTCTATGGATCAAGAGATTTTCTAGGATCCGGGCTTCAATATCACTATCATCACTTTAGATTTGGATGATGTCGAATTCCCTTTCTTGTTCATGACTGCTTTCTTCCTTGTCCTTCCCTTTGCTTTGGGTGGCTCTTCTAGTACTCTTCCTCTTGGGAAATTCGACCATGGGTTTCTTGGGCAATTTTCCCTTGCTTCAGAGGGCCCTAGTCACATTTGGAGTTACAACTCTAGGCACCCTTTTCTTTGTTGTCCGAGGCTTGGTGATTTTCAGAGAAGAGAGCATGGCCCCTTGCCTAGGAGAGGCAGCTAGCACATGCTCCATGGGCTCTTTACCCTTGTCACTTTGCCCATCATTTTTGTCACCATATTGGAGTTCTTTATGGATGCCTTGGCTGTCCTTTTGCACTTCCCTTTGAGGGCTGTCCTCCTCACTGTGTTGCAACTTTTTATCCTGCTGCCCCTCTTCTTCGTGAGGTTGTTGTTCCTCTTGAGGAGGCTGCTGTTAATCACTCTGAGGCTGCCTCTGCTCATATTGCTATAGCTACTATGTATCATGTTGTGGCTACCCCTTTTTATCAGCTTCAAGCTGCTCCTGTTCAACATCTTTTGGATGCCCCTGTTCATCACCTTCATACTACTCCTGCTCAGCATCTTTTGGCTGCCCCTCTTCATCACCTTCATACTGCTCTTGTTTAGCACCTCCATGCCCTTATTGTTCTGTCTCACTGTGATGCTGCTCATCAACACTTTCTTCTTCATCCTGGTCATGCTCTTCTCCTTCTTCAGGCTCCTTTGTTTGTTCTGTGGTAAACTTGAGCTTTTTGGGAATAGGTCTGCTAGAAGAAGGTGAAGGATGGTGAGTAGGATGTGTAGGGGATGTATGAACTGGAGGGACAGTGGAGAAATCTAGATGGGTGATGAAAGTATCCCAAGAGACCTCCCTCTTTTCAAGCTGATGAAGAATGATGACTTTGATGAGAGAGTGATGGAAGAGGCAAGCTGTTTGCTGTGAAGTAGGCTTCTTCTGAACAGTGGAGGCCATTTTCTCAATGCTCCTGTGTAAGAAGAAAGGAAGATTTAGCAATTTGGCCCTAGTGAAATGCATGAGCAGTCGAATGTGATAGGCATAGACTCGAGAGAATCTTCCCTCACAAGTGAAGTATTTCATGATGATCTTCATGAGGGGGGCGTAGCTAGTCAAAAGATATGAGAAGGGGAAAATGGCAGGACATGAATCTCTGTGCTCAGGCTTTAGAAAGGGCTTGTAATCTTCTGAGTCCAGGTGGCTTTGTTTAAACCACTTATCCCCAATATAAGGGATTTTAGTGGCCTTGGAGATGGACCTTGGAGAGAATTTGAAGTCTAGGCCTGCCAACTAGAAATGCTTGTCTTGAAACCTCAAAGCGCAAAGATGTGTCAAAGGAAAAAATCTCTTCACCTCTTGCACTCTTTGAAAAAAATATAAACACCCAACCTCATGGAAATTGAACAAGACTAATGGGTGGGCATTCACTTCTTCAGTGGAAATAGGCTCAAATCTCTTATGCAAGCCACTCCTACTATCCTGCCTGGGAGGCACCTTGTTTTGAATGCTCTCTACAACACCAAGCTGCCTCAATTGGCTTTTGAAATGATTTCTCGAACAAAACTCTGTCCTCTTTGTTAGTCATTGTTTGATCAAGGAAAATTTTCCCCAAAGGCTGTGTGAAATGTTTCTTTAATATCAGCTCTCTGCTCCTTCCAAATCACTGCTTGTCTTCCTTTGTATGCCAATCAAAAAATAGTTATAATTAAAAGCACACAGACAAACAAAAAGGTACACACAGTCAAATGATCACTGTGTTGGGTAAGGTCACAAAGATTTTCTGTGTTTTTGGTATAAGCAAGAAAACCTTGTAGAAAACAAACACCCCTCCCAATCAAAAACACTTATCTTGTACTTCACTGTTTCACATACACAGGTAGACAAAACACCTTCAGACCGAGTTAAAATATTTTTCACCACAATTTGTTTTATGGGACCAAAATAAGGCAACAATAGTCTCACTGTTTCACTTATTCAAAAGGAGACATTATTTGAAGGTGACAAGGCATTCGAACTAAGACTACTGCTTTCAACATAGGCTCATTGAAGTCACCTCACCATCACTGTGATTTCCTTAAAACCTGCTTTAGCTTCTAGCAATGTTTTCACCATACACTTGGCTGACAGAGGTTAGCATTGCCCTATCATATTTAGGGCACCTTTAATGATTGAAAAAACCTCTAACACTGTTTTTACCTTTCAACAACTGCCTCCACCTTATAACACTGCTTTTACCTTACACTTGGCTGACAGAGGTTATGGTTTATCACTGTCTTGGTGGTGGCTTTAGGCCTGTTGAAATTAATATGAACACTCTACTAGCCTCCCACCATAACAAACTTTGTCAATATTTACCAAAACACATTGATTTATACCAAGAACTTCATTTTTTCAATCACCATGTAGCAGCTCGAAAATATGAAGGAGGTAAATGAGAATACCTTGAAGATGGTTGGAAGTATTGGTTTGAAGAGTTGATCAGCTTCAAGACTTGTTGAAGGCTTTTGGACTATTAAAACGTGTGCGGCACGTTGAAATGGGAAGGTGCCGCGCAATATAAAAGGTGTCGGGTCAATGATGGGCAGTTGTGACCGATGCCTACAGGCGCGCTGCGCGCCGCTACAGGCACGCCACGTAGCAATAAAAACTATTCGTAAACTAACTCCTGAACGTGCTGCATGCTTTTCCAGGTGCGCTGCATGGTCTCAAAGCTTCAAACTTATGCAAACTTGCTCAAAAATTCCTTGTTTCGGTCAGAGAGCAGCATAGGGGAGTATTGCCCGTGCTTTGAATTTGCAAAATAGCTTTTGCAACAGTCAATCTACCCCTTATATTTGAAAAAATAAATAACCCTTTGAAGTGCCTTATGAAGGTTTTGAAACCTTTTTTAAAGAAAGGCATTGGTTGCAAAAAACAAAACATAAAACACTTGCCTTTGCAGTTTTATTATTTTGAAACATTTCAAATTCCAATACTTGACCGGGATCACTAAAGTGCTGTAGATGACACCTTTGAAGATTTTCTGTAGATGTGACATTTTTCAAAGTGAAGAAATCATCCTCAAAGACACAATTTCTCTTATGTTCTCTCATCCAGGGAGGAAAAATGTTTCTTGTGTCCATATCTGTTTTGAAAAGGCAACTTTGCTCATGACCATCAACTGACCGTAGAAGCATTCTTTAAATGACATTTCTCTTTGGCATGTGGGTGAAACTTAGTTGTATTTAACCTAGGGCTTTACTATCATCTTTGACATATTTCCATAAGGAATGGGCCTTTATTTTTAACAGTGGCATGCTTTATTTGTTTTGAGTGTTGTTTCTGTACTTGAAACACCTGCCATATCCCTCCTTACACATTTATGAACCTATGTGTCTATTTGCAAAGCCTCTTTGAGAAAACAAAGCCCAGGTTACCTTTTTTGTCCACTATGATGAGTTATTGAAAGAAAACTCCTCATGAATCAGGAAGAACAGAACTTTCTTGAAAAGTAATCAACACTCTTTGGCTTGTGTCTAACCCATCTCTCAACCTCAGCAAGGTTGTTTCATTTTGGCTCCAGACCGCTTTTGAAAGAAAACTCTGATAGGAGATAAAAAAAAACCTCTTGGATTATTATAGTACCCTTGCTTTCTCCTTGTTTTTAACATCATTTCTCTATTCAGAAGCCTTCAACTGTCTCCTATTGTTCTTAAAACTTGTCTCTCAGTCAGAGAAAATCCTAAAATCAATCACTGCCCTGGCCCTCTGCTTATGAAGGAGGCCTATTTTGACAAATGCCTGGTTTCCTTTCAACCTTTGTCTCCACCAAATGAAGAATGTTTGATGAACATACTGATAGTGGTTTCCTTTATACATGATGGCAGAAGTTAGTTTGAGACCAATACTGTTTGACTCCTTTGGCCATCTGCGTAATAATATTTCTTCATTGATGATCAACCCATTAGCTTCACATTGTAATTCAATAACAGTGAAACTCATGCAAACAATTTTTAAAAGCACCACTACTTTGCCTCTGCCTTTAACATCATTTTTATTCATAAACCTTCAATTGTCTTCCACTGTACCTAAAATTTGTCTTTACAGTTAGTGAAAAACTTAAAAACAAACTTTATCCCTGACCCTCTGCTTATAGATGAAGGAGGCCTTCTCAGTCTTAAACCCTCTGCTTATAAAATGAAGGAGGTTTTTCTCAGTGATGCCATTTCATCATCTTTTAACAATGTTATTTTTCCTTTCACTGCCTTTTCATGCTTGAGCAAATGAAGAATGACAAATTGATAATAGTCAAGATGGGCACTTCTCTGAGACATGTAATTCTGCTTTTCAAATATCTCTGTGCCTCTTTAGACATCACAAGCAGTTTGGCTAGTATTTGCAAATCACTTCTTGTCATTAATAATTTACTAACCTTTGACTGTGATCGCAGGAGCTTAATGAAACAACTCTCTACCCTGTAGCTGCATCCCAGGCTCAAAATCACATGAGAAGCAACTGTCTTCTCATGTTGAGCCAAATACTGTCTTCTGGGATGCTGGTACACTTCTGCTCTTGAAAGATCCATTGAAACATTGTAAAACCACCTAATATCAGTTTGACCTAGGGCATGTGCATTTCTGAGACTTTAGGGCTTGTTAGTGGTGCGACTTAAGGGTGTAACCAACTTTATTTGCACAATGGGAAGGTATGTTATGACTAGTCTATAGCAGATAGAGTTTCTTTGGCTTTAGGATAGTTTTCCAAGGGAGAAATACCTAAAGCGCCACTATCTAACTTAGGGGAGACTTCTTTGGAATAATTTGGATTGTTTTCTTTGGAGCTGATGGACAAGCTTGTATGGCTGAGGCTAGATAGGGCTTGATAATGAGGTTTCATCTCGTCATGGGCGGATTGAAAAGGTAGGAGGGAAAAAAATGTTTATGGGTGTTTTCCAGCTGGCAAATTTGACAATTTTTTAGATCGACTGCTAGAAAAATTCGCTGTTACAACTAGTCATCACCAACAAGTGAAAAATACTGATGAATAACAAATGTAATTCTATGTAAAATTGTAAATGTAATTGTATGTAAATTCTAAAATTGTAATTGTATTTATAATTGTAATTTTAATTGAATTGTATATAAAATATTTGTAAAATTATAATTGTAATTGTAAATGTAATTCTATGTAAAATTAAAATTGTAATTATAATTCTAATCGTAATACATGTATGTGAAATTAATGTAAAATTGTAATTGTAATTTTAATTCTAATTGTAATTATTGTATTTTAATTGTAATTGTATGTAAAATATTTTTAAAATTTTAATTCTATTAATGTGAAAATTTTAATTGTATTAATGTGAAATGATTTTATTAAAATATTTAAATTTGTAAATTTTCAAATAATTGTAAAATAACAAATCTAGAATATTTCAAATTTTTGTAACATGATAAAGTTTAGAAAATAATGAAAATAAATACATGTACTTTATAATTATCATTATTTTATTATGATCTTACATACAAAAAAGAAGAAGAAGAACTTTATACAGTTTGGTGTGCTTATTATCATAACACGCACCAGTGCGTCGTATAAATAAGACGCACTGGTGCGTCACAACTCTTCCACATCGGTAACGAATAAGCGCAAATAAAAAAAACGCAACCCTATTTTCTTTAAGGGGAAAAAAAAAGCGGAAATATGAAAAATGGGTGGAAAAATATTTTCGAAAATCTAATTTCATAAAATAATTCTTTAAATACTAAACTCTTTTCATTATTTCACTATTTTTGCTAAAATTTTCAGCCAGATATGTGCAGGAGAGAACCTGGAGCAAGAGAGCATGAGGACACTGTGGAGCAGCGAAATATGTTCGAACAGAAGTATTCAGACAATCAGAAACCAAACATTTGGTGATTCAAACCCTGTATCATAGAATTTGAAACCATCTCGTGAATAAATTTGATTATTTTTTTTACTTTTTTTTTTCTGCAGTTTATCCATTTTTACCCTAAACCCTTCATTTTATTTTATTTTTGCCCTTTCTTCTCCCTGTTTATGTGATTTCAGAATTAGGGTTTTTCATTTTAGATTGACATCCAACCCACGAGACGACTTGCATAGTCGGATCTCAATTCATTCGGTCATTGCGTGAATTTTTGAAAAAATGGATTTTTCTTTATCGGCGCGCCCTGCGTAGTATATCGCACTGGTGCTCTGTATTATATAGCGCACCGCGAAAGTACTGTAGTAAAAAAATTGAAATTTTTTTTTCTAAATCCGTGCGCCAAATCTGAAATAGGGCATCGGTGCTCCATTTAACTAGGAAAGCATCGTACGGTGTATTACACCGTTTTTTCGGTGCGTTTATAATACCCCACGCACCGTTAGGTCTATTACACTATTTTTTGCAGTGCATTTATAATACACAATGCACCGTATGGTGTATTATACTGTTTTGCGGTGCGTTGTTAATATCCCCACGCACCAGCGGCGATGCAGACATCATGAAAGGCGCACTAGTACCTTGATATTTATTTTCTACCTGAAAAGTTGAGAATTTATTTATAAATATATTAATGAATGATATGGTACAGGTTTCAGATTGATAAAGAAATGTCTGACAAAAGATCAAGTAACAAAAATATTGTTAACACATCAAGAAAAGAAAAAAAGACAAGTTCTTTTTAAATTATTTATAAAAAATATTATTTTTGAACTATATGTAAGTTTAACTAATATGTATTGTTTACTGTGTATCACGCAGAGCCACAAAATGACGAAGCTCAATATGATTATTTCTTTTCTAGGACCAGAAGAGCGTAAAATTTTAATGGAAAAATTGCAAAAAGATTAATCAGGTGAATGAAAAATACTATCGATCCAATATGAGTTTCTTTTTTTAATTATCATTAATAATATACTTAAAATTATTAGATAACATGTGTCAAACAGTCTAATAATTCACATCTATTTAATGTTGTACAGGGACCAACAACTTAGAAAAGGAATGGTGTTCTAAGAAAAGAAAAAAATAGAACATGCAAATAAAAATCAATTGCTCCTTAGCTCATCTAGAGTGGTGCTAGAAGTTAACGAAAGGGGAAAAACTTTTGCAAAAGTTTGAGGGATCTAGTGGAATGAATGTATAGAAATTCTTTCCAAAAAAAACAATGTGCTTCAAATGTAATATGTAATCATTGAATTTTTCGATCATTAGGTACAATAAATTAAAAAATTAGCATTAAATATTAATTTTCAAGAATTTTCTTGCAGAAAAGAAAAGAAAATGGAACCCATTCAGCACATAAAACAAGACGACAAGAAAGAAAATGGTTGATCTCTAAGTTTGTGAGTAATTGTTACTTCCTTATAAAATCTTAACTAGATTTCATTTTTGTATTTTTTAAGTTGTTTTACAAAAATCATCATTATCGAATGTCTTCAAACATGTGCTAACATACAAAGAAGAACCATCAAACGAATTGATTGAAATTGGGTTGTGAGTATATGTTGGCATATCAGAATTTAATTGTGAAATCTGTAAGCATCTATTGATCTTGTTTTACTTAGCTCTGTCTATAATTAATAGAACAAAAACATCTTTTATATTAAATATATGATTTGTTATGGGGTATAAAACTTGCAGGAAAAAAAGTATGGAACTGCGCTAACAGATGAAATTTTGAAAGATGGCATGGTACATGGTTTTGAAAGAATGTGTATAATTTATGAGTCAATTGTTACTATGGTACGCCATTTTTCTTTTCGATTTACATTGATGTATATTATTTAATATTGTAATTTTCATTATTCTCACAAATGTATATACACTCATTTCAGTTTATTTTTATGTTTGTAGATGGAAGGTGAAGAAGAAGAAAACAATCAACGCCATGAACAAAACATTCCTGAAAATAACCCAAGTCATGGAAGTAGCTCTAGCAGTGACAACAGTTCAAGCGAAGAATGATGATCACTATGTTTGGATATCAAAGCAAGGCATTTTATTTTTTGAAATATATATGTCTGTGAAATCAGAAATTTTGTTTAATGTAATGGACATAGTGTCCCAATTGAAAGACAAAGGGATACCAATAACTATCCCATCTTGTATGATAAAGACTATATATATATATATATATATATATGTTTTAATTTATTCTATTGTGTTCTCCATTGTCGCTATTGTGTTCTTCATTGTCGTTCTCAACTGCACTAATAAAAATTTAATTCATATGATATTGTTATAAGATATATATGTGTCAACTTTTGATGAATAATGAATTTAAAAAAACCACAATAATTATGATATGATATAAAAAATTAATCCAAACATCACATTCAAATGCATTAATAAAAATGTAATTAATATGAATATTGTTATAAGATGTGTCAACTTTTGATGAATAATGAATTTAAAACAATCACAATAATTGGATTGTCACAGGTCGATGTTTCTAAAAAATACAACATGAAAATCGGTGTGTGTCAGTATCTGTACACCGGTGTGTTTATGTGTCTATACGCACCGGTGCCGTTATACAATCTATGGGCACTGCACAAATACCGATATCAGTTATCAATATCGGTGTGGTTGTGTGATACTACGCACCGAGGCGTTTACGTGTCTATAAGAATAGGTGCATTTTTACAATCTATCGGCACCGCACGAATGCCGATACCAATTATAAATCTCAGTGCCTTTCTGTGATATGGCGCACCGATGCGTTGATATGACCTATGGGCACCGCACAAATCCCAAGACCAATTAGAATGGCCCCGTGCGTTGTATGACCAACACTACGCCCAGTGCGGTTTTACACCTAAACGTCTCGGTGCGTTGGACTGACATAGCCCCGGGGCGCCGTCAGCATGTACGCACCGGTGCATTAAAGGCATAGTTGTGCACTGATGAAAAAACATCCGAAATAACCTCCGACTGCCCATTTTTTTTTAGTTGTGTTGAATTTATGTTAAAAGCTCCGCCAAAACCTCCATAACCATAAACAGACGTTGTAGAAAATGTTTTTTTGACAATTTTGGCCAAGTTTATAACACTAAAAACCTCCTTTATAACCTCCTCTAGAGGGTCTTTTCCTTGTAGTGGAATGGGAATCCAATGTAGAAAAATTAAAAAAAAACTTTTATTCATTCACACTTACCTAGCTCCTAAAAAAGCATTGAAGCACTACGCAAATCCAAGCATGTTTCACATTCCACCAAGAAACATAATTTCCAGATTTTGATTGCAACCCTTGAGGCTTTCTCAAATCTGTAAACAAGTAACATCGTAAATATTTTTCCTTAGTTCTAAAACCTTATCCTGTGTGGAGCTTGATAAAATATGTGCATAAACATATCACATTATAGCATGTTGTGGAGTACATTTACAAGAAACTAATCATTCGAAATTTTATATTCTGTAAAGATTGAGGCATGTGTTAAATTCCCATTATCTGTATCTTTGCACAATGGTGTCATAAATAATTTGAAGGTTCTTGTCTTGCTAGTATGATCTAATTATTTCTTTGTGCAAGATGTTTTTTCACTCCCATTATTAAAATTTTGATGTTATGAACAATATATAGATACAATGGATGCTTTGAATAATAAAAGAGAAAATTATTTTTCCATCAATAGTGTTTAGTATTTGCATGTGGTGTAAATTCAGTAGTTATACTGGTCGTTTTTGCAATGACCTATCCTGAAGGGTTACACCATACCTACTTTCCCATGATAAACCATAGTTTTGCGTCATCAAAAATCCCTCTTTGAAGAGTCGATTAGCCTCTGCCTTAAATTATTTGTAAATATGATGGAATAATATCTTCAAGAATTGTGCCTTGACTATCTTCGGCTACTCCAAAATGGGTTGTGAAAACAATTCTTCCATCCTAAAGCTACCATTGAACCAAATTGATAACAAAGGAATCCCCAAAGACCAGGAATTCAATCACCTCTCCCCTACTACTATTGTTAACAAAAAAATTAGTTTCTTTATTTCATCAAAGTTGTTAGAGCATGTACTAATAAATGCTTCAAATTTTTAAGATATGAGTATAATAGAATCACTAAGGTATAGGATACCTCCTGCAACATATTCTTCTTGTTGACCTTGATTGGCACTGTTGAAAATTGAAATAACACCATTCCCACTCTTAACAATAGAAGGATGGATCAATTTCCTTTCTTTACAAGTGTTAGGGGCTTTTTTACTTTGAAAGCTCAGTCATGACTTGGAGACACACTGAAACGATGGCTGAAACTTACCTTGAAAGATCTCAGATTTTTTGGCAAACTAGATACATCAAAACACCATAAGGTGCAGTTCCTTACAACCCTTTGAGTTTTTATTCAAAACAAAATTTTTTAAAAAGAGAAGCTTATGTTCATGGTAGAGCCATTGAATCAAAGTGATTAAGCCACCAAAAGAGAACCCAAGCTGTAGTAGAGGATATCGAAGACCATTGATAGCTCTCATACAAATTTAAACTAGTCACCACCTAGAAAATTTGTGAAATTGAGTTGCCAAAGCTACCAAATAGAAGATGTACTTATGATGCATTTAATAAAGTATTAAATGTGGTTGTTGTTAGTTAGGTATTTGGTTGATATGAAATGTACACCTCTTCTCCTACTATGTAATGACTCAATGAGACATCACATCATATAATGAATTAATTAATCCACTCTTTCTCATTCTAGTGTGTATTCATGTCCACATAAATGTGTGCAAAAAAAATACATTTTAGAAATACAAGTGTGGGTTTGTGGAGTTTGTTTCTAGAGAAAGGATGGATACTCATTTAAGTTGAGTGTAGTGATTCTTATAATATTTTAATATTTTCACTCCCATTAGAAGACTTCATTTCTTTAACTAGTGATGTAGATGTTCAGCTGTGGACTCATGTTGTACCAAATCTTGTGGTTGGATTATATAATGTGCCAATTACCCCATTGTATGGACATGTTCCTTGCATTCCACATGGTGATAAGTTGAGGAAAGTGTCCATTGGGGCTAGTATGTGTGCTAGAATTACAGATGGTGGTCAAGTGCATACTTGGAGGACTGCGATGAATAGTGGGCTTATAGGAATGGTAGTTACAAAGAAGGAAGCTTTGACACCACTTGGCGATGAGGAAAGCCACAAGGATATTGTGATTTTTAATCTAGGGTTGTACCTTGGTTTCTGCAAAGCACAATCTCTGTATTAGATTTATTGGTTTTGTATTTTTATTGGCTTATATTTTTAATGTTTGTATACTTGTTGTTATAATATTTGAAGGAAGTGTAAATACTAAGAGGTTTTTTTACCATTATCTTTGTGGGGTAGTAGACATGAAATATGTTTGCTTCGTTGAAACTGTGTTTTCTATTTACTATGGGTTTAGATAAAAATAATATTCATTCTGTTGCGGGTCTCAGGACTCCCATGAAAGTAATATGTGTAGTAGTATCCTTGATAATAGTTGTTAAGAAGAAAACCATAGGTCGAATGGGACCAAGGAAGAAACTAGTGAAATCTAACAACAAATCAGGAATAGAAGGGCATTCTTGAATATTCAACTACAATTCCATTTGGTTACAATGAAGACTTCTATATGTGGATTCTCCTTTTTGTAAATAACCCTTATCAACTTATGGCTAATGTACAACTTTGTAAATGATATTGATCTGTATATTGTATCGATGAATTTTGAATTGATCTCCTCTTATTATGAAGAAATGGTAACAAGCTTCCTTGCAAGCGTTTTTAGGCAACATGTAGATCCTTTTATCTGTTGTGAGATACTTGCAAAGAAAAATTCTACTTACAGTATCTAAAGGGTGCAAGTATTGTTTTATATTGCCTTTTGCAAATTCTTGGTTGAATTTTGAAGGCATTTCTGATTTTGACATTAGCTACATGTAGAATTCCAAATTTTATTACAGTCTCTAAAGGGTGTGAAGATCGTTTTATACTACCTTTTTCACATTCTTGGTTGAATTTTGAAGGCATTTCTAATTTTTACAATAGCTACATGTAGAATGTGGAGCCTGTACCCTGTTTAACTAATAAATCACTACCTCGATTTCGAAAAGCAGGATGCTATTGAAATTTTTAATGATAAATTGTAGTGGGTAAGACATGCTTCTATGCTCCATAATTTGAAGAGAATAATGTAGCTTAAAATGCGGTATGGAGCCATTTAGATCTGGTATAGAAACATTTAAATATGCTCAGAATATTGACAAAGAATCATCTGTCAAAATCCTATGCCTCTTGAAATTGTTTGTTGGTTTGTCTACAATATAGAGTAGGTTGCTTTTGAATGGATTGGTTGAAATCATTTTAGAGATTCAAGGCTCTATTTCAATTCATATTGATTCTCTATGCGATCTAACGAAATATGGCTTCTGATTTGTGGCATGCAGTTTTTAATGCCAACGGAATGCTATACCTAGTGAAGGCATTGAGGGGCAGATATAACAGATCAAATTGGAAAAAAGATAACAAAGGAAATCCATCTTGGAATGGGTCAAAGGGACTATGTATATGTATGCAATCAAATTTTGAGAACCATGTGAATTAATTACACAAGGAAAAACCCACAAAAATATTGTAGAAGGCACGTCAAAGAATCATAGAATTGATGATATCAAATCAATTTCTTGACTCATGAAGTGATACTAAGTGTAGGAAATTTTTATTTTTTCCTTTTGTGAAGCCTATCATCACATGGGTAGATATTATCTATTGAATAACCAAAGAATCAAGTTAAAGATGTCGTGAGTGAGTGGATATCTACCAATAGAGATGTCAAAATGTATAACTTCTGTTCATGGTAGAGCTGTTGAATTAAAGTGATAAAGTGGCCAAAAGAGAAGCCAACCTGTAGTAGAGGATAACGAAGAACATTGATAGTTGTCATAAAAATTTTAATTAGTCACCGCCTTGAAAATTTGTGAAATTGGGCTTCCAAATAGAAAACGCAGTTATGAGGCATTTAATATAGTATTAAATTTGGTTGTTGTTAGTTTTGTATTTGGGAGATATGTAATGTACTTCTCTTCTCCTACTATGTAATGACTCAATGAGACATTGCATCATATAATGAATTAATGAATCCATTCTTTCTCATTCTACTGTGTATTCATGTCCACGTAAATGAGTGCAAAAAAAATACATTTTAGAACTGAAAGTTTGGATTTGTGTAGACTGTTTCTATAGAAAGGATGGATACTCATTTATATTGAGTGTAGTGATTCTTATAATATTTTAATATTTTCACTCCCACTGGAAGAGTTCATTTCTTTAACTAGTGATGGAGATGTTCATCAATGGATTCATGATGTACCAAATCCTACGGCTGGAGTATATAATGTGCCAACCACTCCATTGTCTGGACACGGTCTTTGCATTCCACATGGTGATAAGTTGAAGCAGGTATCCATTGGGGCTGGTATGTGTGTTGGAATTACAGATGGTGGTCGAGTGCACACTTGGAGGAATGCGATGAAGGGTTGGATTATAGGCGTGGTAGTTCTAGAGAAGGAAGCTTTGACACCACTTGGCCATGAGGAAAGCCACAAGGATACTGCGATTGTTAATATAGGTTTGTACCTTGGTTTTGTTGGTCAAGGTTGTCATTGATGTCAATATGGAATTGTTGAGATGGAAAATATTCTTGTGATACATGAATAGCCCTAACCTCATGCAAACCCTAGGAGAATTCCCTAAGCATGAAGATGATGCATATTCCCTAAAGCCCTAGTTTCAATATACCCTAGCCTAATGAAATCCTAATATTAATCCCATTCCTAACCCTAGCTAATTTAATAATTCAACCCTAGCATTATTAAAAACAACATGTTTATCCTAAACCCTAGCTATTTCAACAAACCCTAATCCTAAGTTTGAAAACCCTAAAAAATATTTATAAAAAAAAAGATATTATAATTTCCTTAATTTAATAATTCCTTATACGGAGCCTGAAAAATAGAAGAACAAAGTCCACATCTTATGCACTGATTGGGAAAAAAACAACTCGGACTTGGTGCGAAATTTGGGACAAAGAATAGTATCGGACTTCAGTAAATCAGAATTACAACATTGAAGAGGCTCAGACTTGTTGGAATATATTTTTCAACCTTTGGACAGGTATATAAACAGTCTTCAATGGAAACTTGAAATTACAGAATAGCAAGAGCTAAACAAGAACGGAATTTGATGATTGGGTATCAGAATTGGAAATCTGTGTTGAACTCGGTTTATTTTCTATAGGCTTCAGATCTATACCTCCATTATTCTTAGCAATTTAGTTCAGAACATTTGAAATAGCAAGGTGGACATACACACTATAACACAAAACTTGTGCAATCATTCTACAGCTCGGACCTGGTGCATTCATTGAGCAACTCATACTCTATTGTAGCCTTGGATTGAGGTTTGGATCAACTAAAACAATATTCACACCTGTTGCAGCCTAGTTAAGGGCTCAGACTCGTGGAGTTTATCTTAATTCCAGTACTCAGACAGGTGTGAAGATAATCTTAGAACCTCAGATCACCTTGTAGCTGCAAACAGTATTGAAGGTCAGACTTGTGCTTGGACCTGTTTCACACATGGAGGAGAAACAAAATTATAAAATAGTCATCCTGTGCTCACAGATTTTGAAGCACCAACAAAATTGTAACGTGGGACTACGCTTGTTGACTAGGTAGGAGGTTGGGACTTGACCTGAGTTTTTGAAGTTCGAATTTGTGACAACTTGGAGGAGGGATTAGACCATTGGAAAATCTCATTTTAGAGCTCGGATCGTGGGATACATGTACTTATATAATCAACACCTTGAAGCTCAGACCTCCAAAGCTTTAAACATAGACCTATAATACATTTGTGTGTAGACAATCACAATTCTTGGACTTGTGGAATTATAGAAGTGGTGCAGTGATAATAACATTACCTTAAGGAGTGTCATCAATTATAGGATCAGACCTAGCCTGTCTTTGGAACAGTCTTGAAGCCCTTTTTAAAGAAAACATTGGACCGAACCTGGAGTTGTCTTTAAAGAGATTTTGGACCATCTTTAGAAGTTTTTTTTGGAGCACCGTTGAAGACACCTTGTGAAGCTGGTCTTAAGCATATCACAATCTTTGTATTAGATTTATTGGTTTTGTATTTTATTGGTTTATATTTTTAATTTCTATATACTTGATGTTATTCTCTCTGAAGGAAGTGTAAATACTAAGAGGTTTTTGCTTACCATTACCTTTGTGGGGTAGTAGATATGAAAGATGTTGGCTTCGCTGCAACTGTGTTTTCTATGTACTAGGGGTTTAGATAACAAGAATATTCATTACGTTTCAGGTCTTAGGACTGCCACGAAAGTAATATGTGTAGCAGGATCCTTGATAGTAGTTTTCAAGAAGAAAAGAAGAGGTCGAATGGGACCAAGGAAGAAACTAGTGAAATCTAGCAGCAAATGAGGAATATAAGTGCATTCTTGAATATTCAACTACAATTCCATTTGGTTACAACTCTATTAAGACTTCTATATGTGGATTCTTCTTTTTGTAAACCACCGTTATAACCTTATGGATAATATACAACTTTGCAAATGATATTCATCTATATATTGTATCGATGAATTTTGAATTGATCCGCACCTATTATGAAGCAATGGTAACAGGCTTCCTTGCAAGAATTTGTAGGAAACATGCAGGTCCTTTTATCTGTTACGAGATACTTACAAATAAACGTTCTGATTACAATCTCTAAAGGGTGCAAGAATCATTTTATACTGCCTTTTGCACGTTCTTGGTTGAATTTTGAAGGAATTTATGATTTTTACATTAGCTACTTGTAGAATGTGGCCCGTACCCTGTTTAAGTAATAAATCACTACCCTGATTTCCAAAAGGTGGATGCCATTGAAATTGTAATGATGAATTGTAGTGGGTAAGACACACTTCTATGCTCCAGAATTTAAAGAGAATATTGTAGCTTCAAATGTAGAGGTTTTCTGTTACACCAAAACTCGCAAGTGTTGGTAAACTTCCAAACTGGTAACTAGGATCCCCAGGGTGTAAATTATGGATTCCATAGAGGTGCGGTGATTACTCCAACACCCCCCCTCAAACGCAGCTTGGGGAATCAATACAACCCTCAAACATAGCTCAAGGGAATCAAACCTGGGTCCAGGTTCTGATACCATGTAGATGTTTTCCTTTACACCAAAACTCACAAATGTTGGTAAACTTCCAAACTGGTAACTAGGATCCCCAGGGTGGAAATTATGGATTCCATAGAGGTGCAGTGATTACTCCAACATCAAATGCGGTATGTAGCCATTTAGATCTCATATAGCAACGTTGAAATATGGTCAGAATCTTGAAAAAAAATAATTTGAAAGAATCCTATGCCTCTTGGAATTGTTTGTTGGATTGTCTACAATATAGAGTAGGTTTCTTTTGAACAGATTGGTTGACATCCATTTCAAGATTTGAGGCTTTATTGCAATCGATATTGCTTCTCTATGCGATCTAGCCAAATCATGGCTTTTGATTTGTGGCATGAAATTTTTAGTGCCAATGGAATGCTATGGCTAGTTAAGGCACTGAGGGGCAGATTAATAACCTTTAATTTTGACCTCCTACACAAACTACCAAAGAGTATCTCTTGAATCGTGAAGAAAAGAAATAATTATAAATGAACACTCAACATATTCTTCTGCAAATTCTCATAATTTTGTAACAGATATTGACAATCAATGTTCTAGGAAAAAAATGTATGGTAAGAAGAAAAATATCTTTACCTCAATTTCTGATCCATACTAGTCTCCAATTGCACCACCACTCGGCAAGATCTTACGCTTATCTACCTTTGGCTTTGGAAGACATGTAACAATAGCTACACAATTCAAAAAAGAAAAAATACAACATGATTATTCTTTGCAATTCAATCCATAGCAAAATCCTTCACAGGGTGCAATTGTAGCCCAAAAATATGCAAATTATCAAGTGTAATTTGCATGCACATTCAAACTTATAGTGGCTTTTCCTAAAAGTAGCAGATGGATCATACTCAGGATCACTAGGATTTGGAGCATATCCTGAATGAGCAAAGAAGAGATGAACACACACACTTCCGTTATTCTTTACAACCTGGAAATAAATAAAAAAATTACACCATTATACTTCAATATGCTAAAACCTGTTGTAGCCTCCACCAAGTATGTCAACCAATCCAAGTGTTTTATATTAACAACTTATATGCCAACTGATATTCAAATCAAATAGTCCAAAATCTAATATGGTAGAAAGTAGGATCGCATTACAAGTATTAACAGAAAATTAGTTATATATACCAAAACCATAATTTACATTGAATTATCTCAAATATCTCTGAAGGATGGTAAACTATTCTATGTTTTTGAACACTGTTTGGGCCCCAGACTACAAAAGGTACATTGGTTTCTTGCAGACAAGAGATGATTCATTGCTAAAATCATAGAACCTCTCATTCTCAGAGAGATAGAGACACATATCCTGAATCATTTACAAAGTACGAAAAATTAGGTTGGAGTTCACAAGTTCATGACAACCACAATGTGAACCACACTATAGTACATAAAATAAGCCCCAATTAATGGTAGTTGGGTTTTAACATTGTTACCAGGAAAATATAACAAGACACTCTCTAACTACAATGACACTTTAATATAATAATAATAAAATGTGACTCGAATAGTGTTCCATTCGAGATAAATAATCTAGTTTCGCATATCTAAAAGGAATTAATGTCCGCTAAGTGTATCCTCGTATATTCCCTCAATTGGCATAATAATTGGCAAAGTTAGCATAACAAGGCTTAGATGTGTGCATAATAAACATTTGAAGAGGTTTAGCTGCATCTGATAAATGTTGAAAAAGGCTTAAGGATATTCATTTCCTTGCACGGATCTTGGGCATATTCCCTTTGGTATATATATTATGCTAAGTTAACTTAGCAGCTAAACCATCAGCTTTTAATTTTGCACTACAATGTCTTAGGAAATTTTGTTAAATTTAATTCATAGAAGTCAAACCAGAATGGAACTAAAATTGGCCAAATCATTAAAAAAGGTCATAAACTGTTTTAAGCAATTTAAATCTGGAGTTAAGTTACTTCATTTTGACCAAAAATACAGAGTTGAAACATCTGGCATAATCAACAAAACAAAGACCCTCACCCTATAAAATTGCTTAGTTGCGGCATTTCTCTATCTAGAGAGATGAAATCAGTTAACGAGCCTAAATAGATATAGATCTCCTTAACTTACAACTATTTTCTTTGGATTTGTGTGCAAATTTCATGTGTGCTAGACTATAGTATGCAACATAATCGCCCAATCCTCCAGTGGTATATTCCATATTAGAATGTTGGAAAATTGATTACATTAATCACTATGATATTATAATACTGTAAAAAGAAAAGTAAATATCAATCTACATGTTTTTCCAGGTCATAGATAATGCATACAATTCTAATATGAAGTTTTCAAAAGCTGTAAGTGTTTCCTTAAAAACTTTGTATGAATAGGAGACTCCAAGTGATTCTCTGCCTCCTTCAACCAGATAATAGCAATTTCAACCCAGTGGTGAACGATCCCAAACACAAAGCAGACCAGACATTTAGGGCACACCATGAACACCACCACAACTAACCTCACAGCCAACCCAATCAGCCCCTGAATGGAAATTTTCAAATGTTGTCTATGGGAATCTTAGATGCCAAACAAACATAACGACAAGAAATGATGGATGGGAAGTTAATACTCCAAAACCCTATTGAGACCAAAAAAAACATTGATTAGTGAAGTTAATACTCCTACACATTTCATACATATTGATGAGTGAAGTTCCAACAAAAACATCTAATTCAAACCCACTTCTAGTTATGTAATCATCAATCCACATGCATTTTTGTAGAGCTCTTAAATGGGTGTAAGCAAGGATAACACTCACCGTCGTAAATCAATCGGACACAACATATTATTTTTGCATTTCATCAAACAATATTTTTTGACGCCCTCTGTCAGAAGCCAGGCCAAACCCTTCAAACCCTCCTGCACTGTAAAATCCGCCAATTCATCGTTCTGTTGCAGAACTAACTAACTGGACAAAAAACCCCAAAACCTCAATAAATTAAATCTCATTACTCATTGGAAAAAAATCCCCAAAAACCTAGCAAATTCAATCTCATTTTAGTTTTAAAACCAAAGACAGAGAGAAAATGGTTCCAAAGCCCATAGAACCCGTGGAATTTTGATGCCATAAATTTACATTCACATGTAAAATGTGCCCTTATCTCTTTGTTTGGTTTATTTATGTCTTGGTGTTGGTTTACAATAATCGAATTGTGTGGCGGTGATAGCAAAAGGAATTTGGAAATGTTGTATGGCAATATACCATTGATATTTCATTTTTTTTTAACCTTTTATTTTATTTTTCCCTCCATTTTTTCTCTCCACCACTTTGATTTCCGTTTTGCTTTGGGTTTTGTTATTTTTTCCCTCCACCACTTTGATTTCAATTTTGATTTGGCTTTAGTTATTGAATAGTCTATCATTTTTTAAATATTTATGAAGTTGTCAATTTGAAGAGAATTATTTTATCTTTATGGAATACACACACACACACACACACACACACACACACACACACATATATATATTGTAAAATAAGAAAAGTAGATTAATTCATCTTTCACCTTTCTTTTAAATGAATAATATTATGATTACAATTTTAAACATTCATTTCATTGAAGAGGATTTTAAACATTCAATTTTATATCAAAGCATAAGAACATATAGCAATATATTTATAATTAATTTGTGATTACATGGGTTATAATTCTTTTTAACATGTATTCACAAATGTGGAAAAGTATCTCTTGAGTATTTTCGCAAGGAAAATAAGGGTTAGCTAAAAAATTTGTTATTAGTGTTGATGGGTATTTGGCTAGTTTTACACTATCAAATGCCTAGATTAAATTTCTTGAGTAAAGTGCATCAATCCACACTAAAAATTTTATTGTGGATGTCATCCATGAATGTGGGGAAACAACCCCTTTGTCTCTAAATTTTAGCACTAGAGATGGATTCATAGATCCCCTTTATCTCTGAATCCATCTGCAGTGTCAAATTGTAGTTAAATGTAACAATTTAATACCAAAATTGCAATGTTCCATTTCCGGAGTGACACAATTAAAAATGACTAGCATAAATGACTAAATCATATACTTCTTTTACTTGCTAGTTGGTCAGATTTTTAGTCTTAGACTATGGTGTTCATTTACACTAATCATTTTTAATTTTGTCACTTATTATCTAGTCATAAATTTTATTCATGGACTAAATTAGTCATTTAAGTTAGTTGTTTTTAGTTGGGTCACTTATTATCTAGTCGTTTATTTTATCCATGGACTAAATTAGTCATTTAAGTTAGTCGTTTTTAGTTGGGTCACTTATTATCTAGTCGTTTTTTTTATCCCTAGACTAAATTAGTTGTTTAGGTTAGTCATTTTTAGTTAGGTCACTTAAAATTGTTCAAATTTAGTGGTAATTCACTTGAAACAGCTGTGGTGACTAAATTTTTTAGTCACCTAGTCACTAATTTCATCATTTTCTACTAGTGTACATAACTGCATCTGGGAAGATTACTAAAATTACAACTGATAAATAACATCCCTTTAACCTCTGTCTCAACTGGGTCTTCATCAGAACTGACATGCATGAAATTATTAATAGTAAATCATCAGTCACTTGACAGATCACTGCATCTAAATTAAATCCAATTTAATTCACTTGACCTCTCACTAGTAAAAAAATCAGTTACAACTAGTTAGACTGAGTTTAACTCACTTAATTTAGTTAAATGATTTGTCATGCATTAAACTAATACACTAACTGCAACTTGGACTCTAAAAAAACAGAATCACTCTACATGCCTCACTAACCACCCTAAACTCGAATTTCATGAGCTAACTAAGTCTATCACACTCATTTAACTATTACAAGTGATTATGAGATAATATTAAAATTCATTGTGCAATTTAATAAAGGGAAAATTAAATTAGACACATTTCCAATTTATTTAATAAATTTTCTTGCACACTAATGTATCACTAGGACCCATCACTGTGTGACTTGTGATCCCACACTAGTGTGTGTGTTTTCATGTTTTTTTTGGATGTCAATTTCACTGTTTCATCTTGGGATTAATTATGCACATCACCCCACATCTCACCTAAAGGTATAGCTGCATGCACTCCCTATGCCCATCTGGCTCGAAATTTCCCCCTCTTGGAGGTCTCTGCTTGACTGGACTCTTCCACTCGGTCTCCTTTCTGCTTCTCCAATTGTGGCTATTCCACAACCTTCTGAGACTTCTTCTAAGGCTGCATGTTGAGAGATAATTTCTCCCTCTCCACCACCAAGTCATTAACCACTCCTTTTCTCCTCAAAGCCTTGCATGCATATAGGTTCTTGACTCTTGAACTGATCTTCTTCACCTATCTCGTGGCTATGTGTTTAAGAAAAAAATTTACTTTTCTAAACATCACTTCATAACCACGGTTTTCCAATATCTCTATGAATACAAGATTCTTCTTTAGGCCTGGAACATACAAAACATCTGCTAGTCTAAGATGGGAGGCATTCTCCCTCTGAAAGGTAATTGTACCTACGTCGGTAGTGCTATACCTTCTGTCATCTCCAAACTCTATGTTCTTCTGGAGGTCCTTCTCCTCCAAGTCACTAAAGAGATCTATATTCCCCGTCATATGGAACGAGGCACCGCTGTCTAGATACCACATGCATCCCATTACAGTGTTGGCCATGCATGCAACGAGAGTAAAATCAAGCTTGAACTGTGAAGCCAATGCTTCACCTGCTACAACTACAGGCTCCTTCTTGCTTGCCTTCTTCTATGAAAAATTTGTTGCATAGTGCCCATGCTCGTGAAAATGAAAAAAGATGATCTTGGACAAGAATTTATTTCCTAATTCGCCTTGGGATTTCTTTCTATTGGCCTTCTTTGCCTTACCGACCAAGGTCAAATATTCCTCATCATTAGTCTTGGATGAGGATCCATCCTAGGTATTTTGCCTAAATTCTTCTTGTACCAAATCTGACAAAATTTGCTCCCAATCTGGTAGCTTCTCCCTCCCATTGACAGCGTCCTGATAACTATGCCAGCTCTTGGGAAGGCCTAGAAGTGCTAGGCTCACCAATTCATCATCCCCTATATTAATCTCGACACTTCCAATATCATCTCGACATTGGATTAACTTGGTCAAGTATTTTAGAGTAGTGTCACCTTTCTCCATTTTGATTTTCCTGAGATTTTCCTTCAGCGCCAACTTCCTTTGGTCGCTGTTGTTCTGAAATATATCTGTCAAGCCCTTCCACATAGAATATGGAGTCACCTTCCATGGAGACTCGAGAAAATGTGATCTGGAACTCCCTCTAATAAGATCCTCCTCGCCCTTCCTACCTTCTTTTTCCAAGCATCAAGAAGAGTGGTGTCTGTTGTTGCGAGCTTGGGAATATCATTATCAATGAATTATTTCAACCCGTTGTCCTCCAGAATTGCCTCTATTCTGTATTTCCATGTGATATAATTATAATTTCCTTCAAGTGCATATTCCAATCTTAATCCATTAAAATCCATCTTGATCCACTTGTCACTCCAAAGAAAGTATCTGTAAGTTTGAATATTGTTCAACACAAACTCAATTTCTTCTCCACTATTGTGATTCCTAGCACTCTGATACCATATAGAAATTATACAAACAATATGTATACCAATGTATTTAATCTGATCATGCAATATTCTAGAGCAAGATACCGAATCCTTCTAACAATTAATTTGCAGAAATTAAACATGATCACAAAATCATACCAAGTAAGAGAAAGAAGAAAATAAATCGCATAACACATATATTTTTCCTGGGGAAAGTTTGTGCTTAAAACCCCTCTATCTCTATTGTATAATGAACCAAGGAATCATGAAACAATACAATGCACTCTTCACACAAGAGTCTACTACACTCTATCGATCGTCTCACAGTGATCCGGACAAAATCAACCAACACTTAGCTAATTTCCTGTCTCTGCTTAGCCTACCTTGTTCACATAATCCCTATGCAATTAATCCCTATTAAATAGGATAATTATCCTTCCTTGACTGCACAATACATAATGGGAAATACTATGGTTATATAACTGCATCTGGGTAGTTTGCTAAAAATACAACTGATAAATAACATCCCTTTAACTTTTTTCTCAAGTAGGTCTTCATCAAAACTGACATGCATGCATCTATTAAGAGTAAATCATCAGTCACTTGACATATCACTGCATGTGAATTAAATCTGATTTAATTCACTTGACCTCTCAATAGTACAACAATCAGTTACAACTAGTTAGACTAACTTTAACTCACTTAATTGAGTTAACTCATTTCTCATGCATTAAATTAATACACTAACTGCAAATTGGACTCTAAAAGAAATAGAATCACTCTACATACATCACCAACCACCCTCAACTTGAATTTCATGAGCTAACTGAGTCTATCACACTCAGTTAACTATTACAAGTGATTATGAGATAATATTACAATTTATTGTCCAATTTAATTAAGGGAAAATTAAATTAGACACATTTCCAATTTATTTAACAAATTGTCTTTCACACTAATGTATCGCTAGGACCCATCACTGTGTGACCTATGATACCACACTAGTGTGTGTGTTTGCATGTTGTTTCTAGATGCCAATTTCACTGTTTCTTGTTGCAAATTTCAACATTCCTCCTGTTCTCTTCTTCTTGACTCTCACTCTTCCCTTAGCTCTTTTTCTGTTTTCTACGCTCTTAGCTTTGCTTCGTCCAAGATTTGATTCTCTCTCTTTCTACACTCTACATTTTGCTTCCTATTCCTCTTCTTTTCTTCTATTTCCAAATTTTCTTGTTGAATGATAGGATCTTCTTGCATCTTCTAGCTTTGTTCCTCCTCTACACGGTCAACAACCTTCCTCTTTCCCTTATCCTATATCCGGTTGTTGTCTTCTAATAATGTATCTTCCGAAACTGATGCCGTATGAGGGACAACTTTGGAAGTCCTATCTATGTTGACTGGCTCATAAGGTATAGAGGAGTTATAAAAATTCTTCCATGGTTCTTCCTCTGACCATTGGTATGCCCCATTGACCCAGTTGTAGTATATTCATGCACAGTGGTCCCTGGAAATTCCCCTCGGATCATACAGATTGAAGTCTTCTGTACTAAATTCAAACTTCAATATGTATTTCATTTTAGTACTTGAAAATTTGATGTTCTTGATCTCGTATAATATGATCTACAAAGGAATAGTGGGCCAGGTCGCCTTCTTCATCCTGTGCAGTGTTGCTGACAACCTTGTGGCGATATGGTAAGATACCTCTTGTATGAAAAGTTTGTCGGTGGCATATCTCGGCAAAATATGTGGCAGATTTTGTCCAAAGAATACTCTGATCAATGTGACATTCGGTAAGGCGAATCAATATACAATCTTTGATATCCCCTCCATCACTCTTCATGGCATGCAAGGTGGGTCCTCCTAAAAGATAAGTCTATAAAGCAGGATAATGAAGTGATCAATTAGTTGCTCCATAACTCCTCTATGGCTACAGTCCAAAAGAATCTTGCAGTAGATATGCACTACTATTTATCTCGGTGTCCACATCCAGTTCATTCCAGATTCTAATTTTCTGCACAGATCGCATCCAGTACATATGCAGACATATAAAATATAGCTTGCTCGCCCTTAAGATGATCCCAAGCTCTTAGTTGATGAGCCAAAATGTCTGACTATAATTGAATGACTTCCCCTCGTTCACCACCTCATTCAATAATATAGCCCACCCTTTAGGAAAGGTCTCTGTACTCGGTTGGACATATATTCTACAAGGTAGGATGACCAAACGCTGGTAGGCCTTCTTGAGTTACCTTGTCTTATACATGTGTGTGGGTGTTTGTCTAAACTTCGATGACTCCTTCACCCAATTCTTTATGATATCCCTTTTTCTATCATAGATGTGGGTGGCATAAAATAATGAGTCAATGATCTTCACTATCTTAGGAAGATGATACATCCGCTAAAAATATGCTGCCAGAAATGTAGCAAGCTTCTGCCCGCTGGTGTTTCTTAATGTCATAGTTCTCTCATCAGTGTGTGAGGCAACCCAACTGATCACGTCCACACATGGGAGGGCTGGATACCTACATGCAACCCTATATAGTCGTGACTTCTTTATGCTGAGATAAACTTGCCGATCCTCTAAATCTGCCCAAAATTCTTTTGTGAGATCATCTTTAAGTTGTTGTCATGTCAGTTTGGATCCCTTTTATACAAATAACTGATTTTCCAAAAATATTGGCAAGTTAACCAGAGCTTTCTAAACTACTTCCCCAATACTGCTTTCAGTAGTTTCTTTTGAGGAAACTCTCTTGGGTTCCATTGTAATAATGATTGCTGGAGAGGTACTAAAAAATTGTTGTACCTATGGGATAGAAAAGGCACTTAAAGCAAGCAAACATCAATTTTAAGCAAAACACTTTCAAGACTTGTTCAAGTAGGAAACTGGGCATCTGACGAGAAATATTGCATAATTTTCACTGGGAAGAAGGTTTAACTACTTGAGGGAACTGTGCACTATGTAGTACCAACATTTAGGGTCGAAGCTTGAGGACTAAGTCTGCACAATGCGCAATTAAGCTTGGACAATGAGCTAGGAGAGACTGTGCATTGCACATTCCTAGTGCCCAGGGATGCAGACTGAGCCCTAGAGCTGCGCAATGCACAGTTGGGCCAGCGTGTACTGGGCACAGCACAATTCCATAGGCCAAGATTTCAGCTTGAGCCTCCATATTGCGTAGTTCTCAATTAGGGGAATTTAAATATGACCAAGGAAATGGCAGATGTGCTGAAGGGAAGTATGGAAAACGAGAAGATATGAGAGATAGTGATGCCTTGAGTGCATATCTAACTAATTGTAAATGACACAAGATAAATCAAGTGCAGAAACTAAGTAAACGAGAAGAAAACCAACTCGGTGAGGAGAGTCGCCGCAACAATGACCATTTGTGCAAAAATGAAGACACTGATGAGACACTTGGTAAAGGCACACGATAACTTGAAAGAACACTTCTACAAACTAAAGAAATTCAAAACACCAACATGCATGCAAATTAACAAGAAAAACATCACCAACATAATCTAAATGACAAAAAGCGACAAACAACTATACACGTGAAAGTCACCCAAAAAAGCGATGATGATTGCACTGAAGGTTCCTTGATCTCCTAGGGAATGCTAGGGATCCAAGTTTGAGTGTTTAGATGAGATCTAGGTGCATAGATCAAATAGATTTGAGAAAATTATTGTTTATGACGCGCATGCCAAAAATCAAGGGAAAAGCGAGGCGGAAATTTACAAATACATCAAGTGTGCCTCCTTTGGGTTATTAAAAATAGATCCCTAAATTTTAGGGATGCTTTTTTCTTTTCCAATTTTTCTGCTTTTTCTGGGAAAAATTTCCATGCACATCACAGGGAAAGATTACGTAATTTCGGGAACTATGCAGCTTTTCGGCTTAGTGCACTACATAGTTTCTGAGCTTAGTTAGGGATTGCACAGTTTCTAGGCTCATTGTTGGGCTGCCTGTCATGACTGCATGGTTTTTGAGCTCAAGGCCGACTACAAGTCATGATTGCACAATTCCAGTTATCAAGGTTGCTTGCCCTCATGGATTGCACAGTTTTTGGAGGCAAGCCCATAACTGTTGTGCAAGACATAGATAGGAGGTTAGCTTATGAATTAGAAAAATAGCTAAGCGAAAATCAAGTGAACAAAAGCATAGATAAAGGATAAAAATCAATCAAAGCATGAATACCTGATAACAGTGCAAGATAAGCTCATGTGAAAAGAAGGTTAGACTCTAAAATCTAAGCAAAGGAAAATTTTAGGAGGGTGGTTGTAACCGCTACAACAGGTCAATTAAGATAATGCATGTATATAATGGATGACTATTAACAATCTAGGATGTTGTTGGGAAGAGTTTTGTTGGATGATATTGAAGCTAAGGAGGAGATCCTCCTTATTCTTGATGAAGTTCACCTCTTGGTTTGTGGCATAGGTAGGCGTCTACAACACATTGAGGCTTATTTGGGTCTCCCTTGAAACCCAAGCTACTCTCATAGGAATAGTAAAGAATCAATTTCAATTAAAGAGCCAGAATCCCCAAGATCATCCTCTATTTGCTTATTTTCTAGATTGGTTTTTTAATTTTTAGTCTACAAACAATATACCTTAAGATATAATCATTGTAATTTTGAAATAAATGAACTTTAATAATTTTTGAAAGTTAAAAAAGCTCTAATTTTTCCATTTATCTAGCTTTCCTTAGTAATAGACTAAAATAAACCACCATATTTTTTATCAATTAAAAAAATTACTTTTTAAACTAAAATATTAAAAATTAAACTTGAATAATCAAAATTTACAATTATATAATTTTTTTTTCTAAAATTTTAAAATTTCAAAAAACAAATTAATTTTTTTTATATAATTTCAAAAGATAAATTAACTTGTATATTTGATTTAAGAAGTTTACATATTAAGTTACCAACAAAACCCAAATCCATCCCTAACACGTTAAGTTGTAATCTTGTCAAATAAATTGAAAAAAATATTTGATTTAAGAAGTTTACATATTAACTTACTAACAAAACCCAAATCGATCCCTAACACGTTAAGTGTAATCTTGTCAAATAAATTAAAAAAAAAACAAATATGTTGATGTAATGGATGTATTCTTATATATATAAAGAAAACCAATTCATTGACGCGGTGAATGTAATATTTTGGAATCGAAAATAACCCCAAATCATCTTGTCACTAACGAACAAATCCTTGACCTCTTGAATGGAATCTTGGGGAATAAAAAATCCAAATTATTAAAAGACATGTCTACCAATTTGAGATTCATAGGAATTATGAGATCACAATAAATTGATTTTATTCATTTTCATGAACATATTTTTTTAATTTCCCGGTTACTTTTTCAGTACTCTAAAATTAAATTTTTAAGTATGAATATTAGTTTGATATTTTATTATCAATGTTATTTTTATTTATGAGTATTGGTTTGATATTTTATTATCAATATTATTTTATATTTTATGATATTTTTAGTTTATATATAAAATAATGGGCATAGTTTATTTTATAGAGGAAATAGATATTTTTTTATTAGAATCCAATAAAATAATTTAAAAAAATGATTTTTTTTTATTTAAAATATATTTTTGAATATATAAATAGAATCAATATTCTAAAAATTTTGATACACTAAAATTCTACTAAATTAAACAATTTAAAGTCAAGTTTTTAAAAATCTCAATAAAATTTTGGTTTAAAAAAATATCATTAAAAAAGACAATTAAACAACTTAAACTCTAGTATTTAAAAATCTCTACCAAATTTTAGTTAAAAAATATCATAAAATAAATTAAACTTCCCCTAAAATAATATATGAAAATAAACATAAAATTATATTGCCATTTTAATGTTCTGTCATAAAATAAATACACGGATTTTACATTTCAAAAATTATATAGTTAAAAAATAGCATTATGTAAATTTAGATTTTAAAAATTATCAAATAATATTTAATCGTGAAGGATACCTCGTCACGCGGGGAACAATTATTATCCAAACACAAACTACATTCAGCTGACGTCACAATAAATATACGTCCACTTTGTACCGTTCCGTACCTCATTATTCACAAATGCTCAGATCATTTATGACTAGGCATGTACGCGGGAGAGGCGGCGGGGACGAGGCACGCCATAATTGCGTTGCATGGAGACGAGGCCGAACGGGAGAGAGGCGGCGGGCGCGGACGACGGCATAATTGCGTTGCATGGAGATGAGACGGAACGGGACGGGAGGCATGGTGACAGCGTAACGTGACGTTGTTTGCATTTGAAAACACGCGTAGTCTACGGGCGTCGCGGCGAAGAGCTTCCGTGAACGTAACGAACGAGCAAACGAAGTGGGTGTTTTTCAGTTTCGGTTTTGATTACATAGGGTGGCGCGAGGCAGTCAATCAACGGCAGCGTTCTTACACCGCGCCGCCCAATGATTGATTCGTTTAATGCATTCAAAATATAACACCGCGCCGCCAACGACAGCAATAGTTTATATGCCATTTATAGTGCAATTTATGAATGATATGTGCATGCGATTCAAACTCCAAATCCTGGGCATTACTAATTTTAAGGTACGCATTCTGTCGTTTCTTTATTTTCTTGGTATGGTTGGTATGTATCAGTTTCAATAGTCACATATGATCAGATGAATGTGCAAATTCAGTTAGAGGGTTTAACAAATTTGCAGAGTTCGATCCATAGCTGACGCTTCTGTCATTTAGTTAGCAGGATTAAAGAATATCAATTTGGTGGTTAGAACCTTGGATTGAAGGATGTGCTGCCTTCAATTAAAACATTTCTTGATTTCAGGATACCTCTGGTGTTTGGATTTGGAATTTGTTGAGGTGGGGGAGGATCGATTGCGGTTCTTACTGTAACTTTTCCATGGAGCTCTGCATAGTAATGGAATGTTTGCAGGATCAAGGGAGGGGACTGAGCAATACCATCGATAATTATGATTATTTTGCTGCTGATCCCCTCCAAATTGCCTGTGCGGAAATTAAGCCTGAAAATCTCTCTGAGCTTCCCTTGGCTCCGTTTCATCCTGTTGGAGAAAATCTTGCAGCTAATGATAATAATTCATATTCAGGTTATTCGTGCTTACCTTGGCATGACGAAGTTCTTGATCATCCGGCTGCTCTCGTGCTCCCGGATCCAGTCTGGCAACCAGACTTAATGATGCAGCATCAACACCCCATGTTCGAATCCCTGCCACACTCAACTAATGTCCAATTCGAAGGAGGAATGTTGTCAAATTTTGAAGAGCACCAGGCAGTTCTGGCCACACAGATTCTTGGAAGAGAAATGTCTTGTAACGGTAATGAGGACGGTACTCTCTCAGCTATCTGCGGGAGCATCATGAACTCCTCTGGAGACATTGGCGGGAAAATCGTAAAGGGTGCCGACCCGGCTGAAGAAGTGGTCGGCTGTGTTTTCAATTCATTGTCCGCTAACTCCCACTCATCTCCACTAATGAATCACTACTACTTTCCACCTCCAGAATCGACTCAAACCCTAGCAGTACCATTACTGCAAAATCAGCACAATCACTTATACGCCTCCTGCTGCAAAGAACTGCCCGCGAAACGTGCGAGAAACTCCAGCTGCTATACTCTGGAAGACGTACTCCCGCTAGATGCTGCGCTCGGCCAGCACAGCGTCCGAAGCAACCAGACTTCGCCATGGAATCTTTTTCCAGCGAATCATCAGTTTTCCTCTGATTTCAATTTACACTCTACACGGCTTTCTTGCTCCAGCGCATCATCTTCCCTTAAAAAAGATTCGGACGAGAAACAGCATGAGCATTTGCTTTATCATAAACCAGCGTACGATTCAGGGGAGCCTCAAAGCACTGCAGCGCGTTACAGGAGGAAGAAAATCAGCGAAAAAATTGGTTGCTTGGAGAAGCTTATTCCGTTAAGTTCGAAGCTGGATACCGCTAGAATGCTGGAAGAAGCCTCTAAATACGTGAAATTTCTGCAGGCGCAAGTGCACGTTCTGGAATATATGTCTTCATTTCCATGTCCAATATCCTATTCCAAAGAAAGTCCCATAGCAGCCGGAACACTAAACCCTGGCATACTTTCAACATCAAATGCATTAGACAGAGACTGCGGAATGAGCAGCAGCAGCTGGAACGTTAAAATTAGTTCCCGCACTAAAGCATTGGAAGTGCAGAGATCCAGTAAAAGCCTTTCTACTCAGAAAATGCTTCACATTCTCGTCACTTCGCCTGGAATTCAGCGAAAGCTTTTCAGCGATGAGAAATGTGTGGGAACCTTAGAAGAGTACCAAATGTTTTTTTCTTCGGACGCTCTAATACCTAATGACTTCACGAATTTCTCTTCTAGGGATACAGTCACTGGCGCGGATTGAGAAGCTTTTGAATATTTTGATTTTTCTCCTCGAATCTGAAACGTAAACTGAACAAAGAACAATTTTGAGATTTCGTCTGAAGTTGCATTAAGCAGTAACTGATTTTAATGTTGATCCAGATGCGTACCTTTGTGATCAATATATTAAAGTTCCTCAATTTTAAGCTTGTTTTGCTGAAACTGTCTTAATACTTAAAAACTGGCATCCCAACAATTTTCAAGGTTTTTCATTTTGAGAAATGTTTTCCGTTAATTATCTGTATCTTTCCGCTATTTAAGGTTATGAATATGAATTGATGTAAAGAAAGGGGCATCTCGGATTCTACATTTCGGAAAATTTTGGAATTTGACAGTGAGGATAGAGTTAAAAAATTGACCTCTATCCTGATCAAATTAACCTCTATCCCGATCGTAAGATTTGTGGGATATTCTCTAAATTTACAATCTTTTCTATTAAAAGTTCCAGAAATATCTCGAAATCTGAAAATTAGAAAAGGTCAAACAATTGAAAATAACTCATAATCTTTGGCAGGGAAATGCCTGCTTTTCATTTATGATGGAGTGTCCCTTTAGATCTTGTTTATTAACATGCATTCAGCATTAGATCTTGTTTATATTGGCGTCCCAACAATTTTCAAGATTTTTCATTTTAAGAAATGTTTTCCGTTAATTATCTGCATCTTTCTGCTGCTATTATAAGGTTGATGAATATGAATTGATATAAAGACAAGGGGCATCTCGCATTCTACATTTCGGAAAATTTTGGAATTTGACAGTGACGATAGAGTTAAAAAAGTGACCTCTATCCTGATCAAATTGACCGCCATCCTGATCGTAAGATTTGTGGGATGTCCTCTGAATTTACAATCTGTTCTATTAAGAGTTCCAGAAATATCTGGAAATCTGAAAATGAGAAAAGGTCAAACAATTGAAAAGAACTCATAATCTTTGGCAGGGGAATGCCCGCTTTTCATTTATGGAGTGTCTCTTTAGATCTTGTTAATTAACCTGCATTCAGCTCTAATTGATCTTATGCCGATTCACTCATAAGCGATTCATTCCCCCAGGGATTTCATCATGATGGTAGAAGAGTCGTGGAACCAATTTAATGGCGGCCGAAGCATGAAATATTAATTTGTTTACTCCTGTAAGTTTTTATTTGAAATTATTGTAGACGCGAAGCCATGCACATTTCATGGAAATAAAGGTCATCTACCAAATTACGATCTTGCTACAATTATTATTATTATTTTTCCGAAAGGCTTGTTAAACGATGTTTTAATCAGCTCAATGGTTTTATTGATTATGAAAACTTAAATGTATAATAATAATTAAAATTTGTTTTCCATATTTCATTTCAGCTGTGATTTCAAACAATTTTTTTAACATGACGCTGTTATGTTTAAAATGGTAGTAATTTTGATTTATTTTCATTTACGTCACATTAGTATTTATATTTTTACTCCTATGTTATTTAGGTGAGAATGGTTTAAAATTCTAAGTTGATTATGTATATGGTATTGTGTTGTATAAAGGATAAGACAATTACTCATATTATATATAAATAATTTAATTATTAATAAAAAATAACAAATTAGTAGAAATTTTTTCGGTAATAATCACATGACCTCGTTCTTTTGCATGTGATTATTACCAAAAGAATTTCTACTAATTTGTATTATGGATCACAGAAACTTAGATTCCAAAAAAAAAAAAAAAACAAAAAAAACAAAATTAAATTATAGAGAAATTGTAAAATGTTTTGGTTAAAAACTTAGTGAATATAATACCATGTGTGTTGAAGATATAATAATTTTATTAGTTAATATAGATATATTGAAATATTTTAAAAATTTTAGTGCATACAAATTATGTAAAACACAATTTTCAAAGCATTATACTAATTGATGTGTGAAACTTAATTTAAGCAAAAAATTTTATAAAAATGTTAAGTTCACCAAATTGCTTTTTACATGGTGGGAGCACATTTGGTATAAAATTGAAAAAAACACATGGTCATTAAAAAATAAGCCTGAAACTCCATTTAAACAAAAATTTGTTTAAGTCCTCACATTTTAATTTTATAAAAATTTGAAGTTCACCACTTGTTGCAAATGTGAAGTTCACCAAATTGCGCTTTACATGGTGTGGTGGGAGCACACTTGGTATATAATTGAAAAAAACACATGGTAATTAAAAAATACGCATTTATAAGTACAAAACACACACATATCCAACATATGTTGCAATGTCCATCAATAAATTTTGAAGGAGAGCGTCTCAACACTAATTCATATTTGAGAGATGAATCTTGAATTTTTTAAGAAGAGCCTCTCAAAAATAATTCTTTTTTGAGAAATGAATCTTGAATTTTGAAGAAGAGTGTCTCAAAACTAATTCATCTTTGAGAGATGAATCTTGCATTGGCATTGCCCCTTATAATTCTAATTCATCTATTAATTCATATTTGATAGATGAGTCTTGAATTGGCATTGCCCCACACAATAGATCATTGGACATCTTATTCACATTTGTACAATGTCTTATACCAAAAAATTGAAATTGGCTAACAATATTGTTTGTTATTCCATGCAGTTCTTTTAGCCTCTCCTTCTTAACTTGATATATGCTATTCATTTGGTTGCACACAAGCTCATAATCAGTGAAAACTACAATTCCATTTGATCCATACTCCATACATGTTCCCAAGCCTTCTATCAATGCAATATAATATGCCTCGTTGTTTGTTGTTCTTCCCGGTATATTCATTTTCCTTTGAATGACTTTGCTAGTCGTAATATTGGAAAGAACATATGTAATCACTACTTTTCATGGATTGGGATAGCAAGGAACATTTATGCATAATGTCCATTTTTCAACCATATTTAGTGGGTTTTTTTATCCCTGAAAAAAAACAAATTCAATAAAAATATATTAAATTGTTTATTGCAAATGCACGGGAGAAATGACACATGTGCATGAGATAAATGATATGTGCATGGTTTATCTTAAAGTTTGACTTAAATTTTATGCTAGAATTCACATCTAGAAATGAGATGCGTTAAAAATTGCATTGCTTAGAGTTTAAGGGAGATTTATGACACATATACATGGTTCAAGCATGGTTTGCATGAAAGTTTGCCTTAAAATTTATGCAGAAATCCCATCTAGAAATAACATGCTTTAAGAAAGGATGAGATCCAGAGGCTACCTGGCCCTTTACATTCCTTAAGAAAGGATGAGATTCAGAGGCTACCTAACCCTTTACAGACTGCTTTAGAACTTGTAGAAGTTAAGACTCAACCAACAAACTAAAATCCTATGGAAGTTCAACCACTTTAGGTTCAGTTTTTAGGCCTTAAAGTTTGTCTTGAATTAATGGGGGAAAGCCTTGATTTTGGGGGATACTATCCTATGAGAGTTCAACCGCTTTAGGTTCAATTTTTAGGCCTTAAATTTTGCCTTGAATTAATGGGAGGAGAAATGACAATTACATGGTTTGAAAAATTATTTTATGCACTTACTAAAACAACTAGTTGTGGTGGTTGATGAAGTTATGTCAAAAGTCACACCTTTATGAGTTTGTGGGAGAAATGAAATAGAAATGACACATGCCTTAAAGTTTTCCTAAAATTTTATGGGAGAAGAGAGAAATGACACATGTACAAAGTTTTCCTTAGAGTGGTAGTGGTTTATGGATATTAAAATGAAGAACTTCTATTTTTGTTCCAGAAATTGAATGTAGGGGCATTTACTGGATGTCACCTTTGAGAAAATATGAGATCCAGAGGCTACCTGGCCCTTTATAAACTCTTCTTTTAGAACTTGTAGAAGTTAACACTCAATAAATAGACTAAAATTCTATGAGAGTTCAGCCACTTTAGGTTCAATTTTTAGGCCTTAAAGTTTGCCTTGAATTAATGAGATAAAGCATTTAGTTTTTGGGCAAAATGAGATTAAGATGGTTTGCAAAAAAAAATTATGCACTTACTAAAAACATGCTTTAAAGTTAATGGGAGAAAGGCAACATGACACATGCTTTAAAAACTTGGACTAAGAATTTATGGGAGAAATGACACATGTATGGGACAAATGACACATGTACACAGTTTTCCTTAAAGTGGTTGTGGTTTATGGATATTAAAATGAAGAACTTCTATTTAGATATGTTCCAGAAATTGACTATAGGGGCATTTACTGGATATGTCACCTTTCAGAAAAGATGAGATCCAGAGGCTACCTGGCCCTTTATAGACTCTGCCTTTAGAACTTATAGAAGTTAACACTACCTGGACCTTTACAGGTTCAGCCTGTAGAACCTTGTAGAAGTTAACACTCAATAGACAGACTAAAATCCTATGGAAGTTTAGCCAATTTAGGTTCAATTTTTAGGCTTTAAAATTTGCCTTTAATTAATGGGAGAAAGCCTTTAGTTTTAGAGTAACCTTATAAAATGATTTAATGTGAAGATAGTAATTTACCTACAAAAAATGGAATTGAAGATTGTGCTTATATATCAGAGTTCTGTTATGAAAAATTAGTTATGTCCTTAATAAGAAGTATGATTTAGCACTTATAAAATTGTTTAATAATTTATAATAATGTCATTTTTGACTTGTACTATCATTCATCCTTGATATGTACAAGAATTTTACAACTTTAACATCAACCTACACTATCATCATAAATTACTTATGTCCTTAATAAGAAGTATGATTTAGCACTTATCAAAATTTTTAATAATTTATAATAATTGATATGTACAAGAATTTTACAACTTCAACATCAACATATACTATCATCATATCACTGTGCCATGTCAATCTAGATTATTTATATTCATTACATCATAAAACACTGCACTTTTAACATTTTGAAAGAATAAAGCAACATGGAAAGTGTTAATTTAGGTATATTAATACACTCCACTTTTAACATTTTACAAGAATAAAGCAACATGGAGGGTGTAAATTTAGGTAAATTAATAAAATACAGCCATGTCAATCGAGATTATTAAGATCCATTACATCATATTTAACACAATCTAGATTATTTATATCCATTACATCCTGTTAGTCATCAGTAATTTTTGCTTTTTGTAGATGACTAAATGCTTATCCTAGATTTCTAAAATCAAAATTCATGAATATTGTGAGTTTTATAAATTTCACTGCCTTCATTATCCTTAGGATAAAATTTTCACTATTTTACTACTATATCATGTCATGGTCAGCCTACCACTCCCAAAAGACCCATCATGGGCTCATGCCACTCACCTTAATTATGTTTTACCACTTATGACCACAACACTCTGTTTTTCCTTTGCCTCACCCCTCCACTTGCCACCTAAGATCACCAGCTAGCCTACTCTTCCCCCTATTCAACAAATTCCTCAAGCATTGATGGTCTCAAAACTATCTCTGTAGGCTCTTTAAATAAATCGAATACATTGGATTTTGGATCTTCAATACATCAAAATATCAAAAAACTCTATTTTTCATACTTGAGGACCCCAAGCCAAAATTTCAGTGAAAAGACAAGTCCAAAGAGCCTCCCACTAGGTCATTTAGGGTTTCATAAGTTGTAGGATTGTTTTGGTTTTATAAAACATTGTTTTTCTTGTGCCAAGAAGATGAAACCAAATGTGAAAGAAGGTCAAGCAATTGTTTGTACAAATTAGATCAGAAAGGCCTTCAAGAAGGATTACTTTGCCAAAGAAAGCATTTAGCAAGAGGATAACTATGCTTCTTAAGCATTTCTACAGGAATGATTGAGATATCTATCATACAAAGAAATAGGTAATGTAAAAGGCCAGCTCCTCACTAAAGGACATCCACAGCAAAGACGAAGAAGCATGCCTAAGTTCAAAGAGAATCTGGGGTTTTAGGACTAATCGACTAAACAGTGTTGTCAACCAAGAAGCCAATGCAAAAGACCACAAGGATAGAGGCACATCAACACAATCAAGCATGATTTGAAGATTTTTAGAAGTTATAAATGAAGAAGGAAAAATGGTGAGGTGAATTGAACATAAATGAATGAACTTGAAAGGGCTATAAAGAACTGTGAAGATTATGAGCCTCCATGATGAAATCAGGCAGAAGGTTTGAAAAAGATGTCAGAAGGTGACCTCCATGGTTTGCCAAGGTAACAATGCTTCACTACCTCAGAGGAAAAGAATGCAAAGAGTATTAGAGTGAGGGAGATCAAGTCTTCAAAGTGCAGTCAAATTTTATCAAATGGTCAAAAGAATCAAAGCATAGGGTTGAGGTTAAAAATAGGATAGCAAACCGGTCTTGAGGTCACCTTTATGAAAGTGTCAAACATCAGAAAATCAGACAGAGCTAAAAATCAGTATTTCATAGCCACCTGCAAAGAAAATCAGAAGTAGCCCAGAAGAGGTGGCGTGCCTGAGTATGAAGGCCATTTGGTTTGTCAAAACTGGTTGCATCATGCCTAAAGGAAATAAAAAATATGAAAAGTGGTTTCTCAGCCACCCATAAATCAAAGGGAAGTTTGATCTCCAAGGCAAGGACATAGATGTTTCTTAAAGGGTGTTGCTACCATGCAGATGCCTAAAAGTTGTAAAAATAATTCAAGGACAAAAACAAGCCAAAACACAGTGCAATATGGTGACTCAAACAATTATGTGCAAAATAAGTTTTGAAAGCATCATTGGGTCCAGGTAAACCAAAATTCACCATGTCAGCTGCCCAAAGAGTAACAAAGAAAATGATTAGAAGGGAAAGAGCACCATTTTTTTGTTTTAAATCACCCCCTGTAAAAGGTGAGAAGAATATCAATGAAATAACAAAAAGGTTGAGGAACATTATAAAGTAGGTTTAGGCAAAAATAATTTTGTGTGCCCAAGGCTATAAAATTCAAATTCACTTAAAAACTTGACTCATTATACATTGGTTATCTGCAAAAAGAGAAAAAAAAACCCATTCAGGAGAGATTTCTGAATTTTTTGGACAATTTCTGGGCAAGGTCATTGACGCTGTGCTGAAAAACCCCGGCGCTGCGCGTAGAGAGGTCCTCACAGTGAAAATTTTCCATTGTGCTATGCGTATAGCGGGAGGCGCTGCACTTATAACCCAACGCTACACACAGGCAAACCCAACACACCCAGGCCAAGCGCTGCGCACAAAGGGCGACCCGACAGGCAGAGCGCTGCGTCCAGAGGCCAGCAGGCCTACACAAGACGTGCAGCACTATGCCAGAGCACCCGACTTGCCCAAGGCTCCGGCAGTGTTGTGCCCAGATACAGACTTGACAGGTCTTTTCCTTCCAGGTGCTTCGCCAAAGGCCGACAAGCCTGCATGAGGCATGCAACGCTGGACGCAGAGGGCCTGACTCGCTCAGTTTCTTGCCCGGTGCTACGCTTATGCCAAAATCCTCCAAATTGCAAATAATTTGCTCAAGGCTCAAGAAAAGCAACTCCACCTTGCCTTCAAAGACCTGTGAGAAAGGTTAAAATGATAAGAACGAAGTAGCAATGAACAGTCAAGTAAAAGTTGGATTGAAGATGACCATGAGTCAAGCCCAAATGAGAATGAAGGTGAATGATGAATTAAGTGAACAAGAGGCAGGAAACATGGAAATAGAGCAGGGTAATGGCAGTGAAAACAATGATGAAATCAAACAGTAAGAATGGGTCAAGCCAAGGTAAGCAAGGAAATCAAAGATAAAGTAGAAGACATGAAGGTTGATGATGAAAAAGAGGTAAGTAATGAAGAAAGCAGCAACCACATTAAGAATGGTGAGAATGAATATGATAAGGACAACATGGGCACAAATGAGACAGGTAACCAACAAGCAAAGGATGATCATCCAGAAAATGAAGAATAAACTAAGATCACTTGAGACAGTAAAAAACAATGAAAATATTGGTAAAAATAGAGATAAAAGAGAAGATGAAGAGGGTTGTTCAAATGAAGAGGATTAGCACAAACATATGAAGAATATAAAAGAGACTTTGGACTACACACTATGCCTTGAAAAACAAACTCACTAGTGCCAAGCTCAAAGAGGCCCTCATTGAAATTCAAAACACTAAAAAGAGGAAAAAACCAAGTAAACCTTGAAATTTTGCCTCAAGATTTTCTACAGGCTTTTTAAACCCCATGAGGCACACATCCACTAAATTTGAGAGAATTTTTGACATTTTTTCTTTTTTTGTGAATTTGGAGGCCTATAAGTGCAACACCCCTGGCGCTACGATTTTTACTCAAGCATCCTCAGAGGGAGAACTTTACATTTTTGGATTTCTCATGCCTAGTCACTATTCTCACCAAATTTTAGAGCATTTGGAGCATTTGTGACCCCTCAAAAGGTTAAAAAACACCTCATTTTCTAGCATTTTGCCTCATTTTCAGGCTTGGTGCTGCGCTCAGAGTAGTGTTGGAAAAATTGCCTTTTGGACAGGTTGTAGGAGCTAAATCAGAAAAATAATGGTATATTTGGAAATTAGACTCAACCAACTTTCCAACAGGCCATCACGGGGAAAATTTTGACATCGGGAAGGTCACCAAAAGTTGGCTGCAAATGGGCCTATTTTCTGCCTGTGAGGGTGTTGCGCTTATAGACAACACTGTGTGTTTTTGGCCAAAAGTAAAAAAAACACACTCATTTATTGTAAAATGATATTTTAATGTTTTTTTAGGCAAATAAATCTAGAATTAGCTGCTATAATTTATTTTGGCATTTATTTCATGGGATATTTAGTGCCTTGGGCCTTGCATGGTCTCTTGGGCATTTATGACATTTATGAGTGATTTTGAAATTTTCCAACCCTATATAGGGTTTTTTTCCCTTCTTTTCTAGATAAATAGAGCATGAGGGCTTCATTGTAAAGGTTGGTATTTGATGCGTTTTGAGAGAAATACATGGTTTTCTTGAGTTTTAAGAAGAAATTGGTGTTGTGGAGTTTGTGAATGGTCTGCTTTGATTGATGATGAAGGAGGATAGCTTGCAGGATCCCTGAGCATGATTAATGGTGATGTGTCTCTATTTAGTTTCTTGTTTCCTTATGTATCATTTTGCTACATCCTTCTATGTTGCAGTAGAACATAAAAGTATAGGCCAAGAAATGTTGTTTGAGGCACCTTAGTCCTTCCTGTTGTCTATTGTCTTTATTTTTTCCTCTGCTGGGTTAGTTTAAGGAATTATTAGTTGCTTCTTAGACCTACCTATGCTTGTTTATTCCATGAATGGTTCAATATAGTAGTTTTCAAATATGTTTTATGGTTAGCCTTGCTTATTTGATGCTATTTAAACCCTGTTTTGGAATCTCTCTTTGAAGTACTACTTGTTAGGTTTTAGCCAAAGAGGTCATGCTCTGATCATGCCCTTTGTCCACGCTTGAGAATTTGCCTTAAAGTTCTTTGTAGCTTGATCATAGATGCTTAGGAGTTCCCTCTTTTTTGATTAGAGTTATATATTATCTTGTATGTTTTCTAACCTTGAAGGTGAAATCACTAGAAGTTAGATAAGTTTCTTGCTTTCTATGGTTCATTGAATTGTTCATCTTGAATTCTTGTTTGCTTAAGTATAATAAAAAAGCTATTGTTTTTCCCTGTCTTATGATTATGTCCTTATGTTGATTAGTATTCGAGACCATCTTGTTTAAAAAGTAGTTGTTTAAGGATTCTTCACTGCCCTTACACACCTACTATGCTCACAAAATTTATGTTCATTTCACTTCACACATGCCTTAAAGATCCATTTTACCATACTAGATTTGCCTTTTTATTTATCCTATTTCATTGTTGAGATATCCATGACTTTCATAGAGTCCATAGCCCAATGATTTTAAGACCTTTCACTCCACCTATTCTACTTGATCATCTTACCCACCAAAACAAACAACAAACCCTACACTTAGAAACTAGCCTAAAATCAACCATCTAAAGCTAACAAGTTCACATCCTTTTCACAAAATAGAGAGAGCCCTCTCCGAGTCTAGGAAGTCTAGGTCCTAGGACTCCAAATACTGGTCTAATGTTACCCTGTGCATTTGGTCTACCAATCAATCAAATCACGGGACACTAACACATCCTAAAACACTCCACTTCTAACATTTTAAAAGAATAAAGCAACATGGAAGGTGTAAATTTAGGTACATTAATAAAATACAACCATGTCAATCTAGATTATTAAGATCCATTACATCATAAAACACTCCACTTTTAAAATTTTACATTTTACTCCATTTGCGTTTGGGGGATCCTATCCTATGGAAGTTAAGCTACTTTCAGTTTTTAGGCCTAAAATCTTGCCTCGAATTAATGGGAGAAAGCCTTGAGAAATGACACATGCTTTAAAGTTAATGGGAGAAAGCCAATGACACATGCTTTAAAGTTAATGGGAGAAAGCCAATGACACATGCTTTAAAGTTTTCCTTGAGATTTTATGGGAGAAATGAGACATGTACATGATTTTCCTTAAAGTGGTTGTGGTTTATGGATATTAAAATGAAGAACTTTTATTTAGATTTATTCCAGAGATTGACTGTAGGGGAATTTACTGGACATGTCACCATTCATAAAAGATGAGATCCAGAGGCTACCTGGCCCTTTTTAGACTCTGCCTATAGAACTTGTAGAAGTTAACACTACCTATACCAATTATACCTTATGAAGTGTGTAGAGGACCGATGGAATCACTCGCACAACTTTACGTAGAAATAAGGGTGTATAAGAGTGTACTAAGTTCAAAAATATGGTTATATTGTTGGATATATTTCCCAAGAGCCCAAATGTACTCCTTAAGTATATGTGGGCTCTATATAACCATCTACAAAAACAAGTGATTCTTTCCAGGCTAAGGATAATGTATGAGCCATGTGTATATGCACATTATCTAGAAACCATATGCCAAAATAAAGGGTACTTAAGTGGTTTGAAGAAAAAATAGCACCAAGAAGATTTGAAGGAGAAGAATAAGAACTGGAAATGGGAGAAGGATAAGAATAAAATAGCCACTACACATCCATGCAAGGGTAGTAGAAATAATTCTAACCATTGCAACATTGATGGTCACATTAAGGAGAATTATTGGATGTTTTGTATGTGTTATATGCTTTATGTGAATACCCCCATGCACTATATATTTTTCTAAGCTTAGTGGTGGGAATAAAATGGGAGGAAAGGACCCCCACTTTAGGGTTTCATGGAGACGAAAAATCCCCCACACATGGGTGTTCAGGGGTAGTGCCTCAAAAAAACGTTTTTGGAAAAACAAATTCTCCCTTTATGATGGTTTTAATCACATGGTTTTTTCTTTTAGAATTTTTCTAGTGCATGGTAGTTTAACCCATGGTTCTACAGTTTTAGTTAAAGAACTAAAGTTTTATCTGATCCAAGGTAATGGATTGGTAGTTTATAATTGTCGTGCGATATATACATATATACATACATACATATGTGTGTGTGTGTGTGTGTGTGTGTGTGTGATGGTCTAAAAATTAATATACTAATAAAAAAAATGATCTTCTCGTTTTGGGTTTCTCGAGTAAAATTATATTTTAATGCATGTGTTTTACATTGAATATTTTTCATTTTATTAAGAGTCTATTTGAAAAAATTAACTGTATAAGGTTAAAACCTATGTTTTGTATCAAATTAATTTTGGTTTCGATGGGAAAATTTTATGGCTAATGTGTTTTTCTCAAAATGTGATAGACCCCATTAAAATGGGAGATATATCGAATTTATTCCTATGGTGAAATAAAATAGTTTAGTAGTTTAAAGATATAGATGTATAAATTCAATGAGCATAGTTTTGAGATATAGAAGTCCAAAATGGAATAGTTGTTGGCGAAAAAATATCAGTGGATCACTATGGATATATCTGCTTCATTAAAAGGGATTTTTCTAGAAGGATGGACTAAGTTGGAAAGAAGGGAAAATATCACAATACAATTGTGTCTCTTAGATGTTGAAGAATGTAGCTAGGTTCAGTCTTCATTACTAATATATTTGTCAAAAATAATTTATAATTATTGTTTCCTAACAAAAATATATAACTATTTAAAAAAAAAAAAAAAAAAAACTGTTAGGAAACAATAAAAGGCTAGATAAGCAACAAATGGTTATACTAATGATGAAAGAGTGAGACCTTCAATTTATGAAGTTTTTACAGTATGTCTCTTCCGATGCACTACAACTTTTAAGTGGACTAATATTTGGATTTGTAGTATTTATGCATACTAGCATTCAATGTTGGTTAATTTTTGTGTCTACTGTTTGTAAAATATCTTTGAATTGTTGTTGATGTATGTTTACTGGATGAAAAATAGGTTAAAATTTATGTCTACTATTTGTACAAGACCTTTGAATTGCTGCTGATGTATGTTTACTAGGTGAAAAATAAGTTAACATTTATGTCTACTGTTTGTATAAGATCTTTGAATTGCTGCTGATGTATGTTTACTGGATGAAAAATAAGATGGAGTTGAACTAAATTTTTTCCTTATAGCTATTGTTTCTTTTAATGACTACATTTTATTATCTCATTCACTAAGTCACTAAATCATGTCAGCTCATTTTCTATGGAAAAATAATATGTATACCTAGCTGATCTTTTCGCATTACCAACAGAAAATTTTGTACTAAAATTATAGAGATAGGTTCAACCTAATTACATGTTTAGATGGGTGAATTTAGGCTTCTATACAATTACAGAAGGACTAAATTTCAGGCTAAATACAAAGATGCAATTTAGATGAAGTTTTTATTTCTTCAAAGGATAGTTTTGGTGTTATACAGTTTTGATGCTATTAAGTGTAATTGCAGTTAATTAAAGCCAGAATATTGGTGCTACTTATGTTTCACTACCACCACATAAAGGAGCTTGGATAAGAGAAGATTTCAGTGTTATCTCATTCACTGAGTCACTAAGTCATGTCAGCCCATTTATAGTGGAAAAATAATATGTATACCCGTGGGGACTGGTTCAACAGATTTCATCTCACCATCAGATACAAATCATTGATCCTACCAGTCGTTTTTGCTAGGCCAGTATAGCTAATTTTGGGATAACAACGGTATATATATTATGTCTTTGTATTGAACATAGGATCCGTAGGATCAGCTACATTTTGATGTTCATGTCTGTCATTTTTGCAAGGCCAGTACAACTAATTTTTGGGATACCAACGATATACATATTATGTCTTTTTATTGAACATAGGATCCGTAGGATAAACTACATTTTTATGTTCTTGCCTGTCATTTTTGCAAGGCCAGTATAGCTAATTTTTGGGATACCAACAGTATTAAGATTATGTCTTTGTATTGAACATAGGATCCGTAGGATATATATGAATATGTAATAACAAAAAAGTTTGTAAAGGGACTTCTGGAATGTGTCTTAAAGTTTTTAAATATGAACCCGTGTTTTTTCATTCTGAAAAAAAAAAAAAAAAAAAAAAAAAAAATAATAATAATAATAATAATTCTAAACCAGTGTTTTTTCATTCTGGAGAAAAAAAAAAAAAACAAAAAACAAAAACAAAAAACAAAAAAACAAAAAAACAAAAAACAAAAAAACAAAACAAAACAAAACAAAACCAGTGTACATAATATAAACCAGTGTTTTTTCATTTTGAAAAAAACGTATACCTAGCTAAGGTTTTCGCATTACCAAGATAGAATTTTGTATTAAAATTATAGAGATAGGTTCAACGTAATTACACTTATGAGTTCTTATGAAACTCAATTATGCTACTCTATTTATATTACACGTTCTTGTAAAAAATTTCAATATTTCACGTTCTTGAAGCAAATTCTTGTAACTCAATTATTACATTTTTATTTTGTACCTCAAACAAAATTCACAATTACGTTGTTACATTTTTATTTTATACCTCAAATAAAATTCATAGTTTAGAGCATACCTGCAAATTCGAAAAACAAGAGCCGAGGCCGAATAACACAACGCAGAAACATGATCAGCAGACACAGAAACACACAACAGATGCAGAAACATGATCACAGAAGATAAGCCTGAAACCAAGAGCCGAGGCTGAACAATAGGTCGCAGATGTATAAACACGATCAGCAGATGCAGAAACTCAAAGCAGACGAAGAAACACGATCACAACAGATAATCCTGAAACTGGTTAATGGCTCCGGGCTGGTGTATTTATAAACTAAAGTTCAGCCGGACTATTTTAAGAGTTCGGCCAAACTAATAGTTCAACCAAACTTATGTTACCAGTTTTCCAATCTTCGGCCAAAAATATGTTTTCCCACGCCATCTATACACTGTCAATGTAAACGACAGAATGAGTTCAGCCGAACTAATTTCGAAAGTTCGGCCGAACTCAAACAGTTCGGACAAAATTTTATAAAAGTTCGGCCGAGTTGTTGAGAAAATTTTTTTTCCACTCCCAATTATCACAAAAGTGTAACCCAACTTCGCATTTTACCCACATGCAACTATTAATAGTAAATCATGAGTCACTTGACAGATTACTGCATGTGAATTAAATCTGATTTAATTCACTTGACCTCTCACTAGTACAACAATCAGTTACAACTAGTTACACTGACTTTAACTCACTTAATTGAGTTAACTGATCTCTCATGCATTAAACTAATACACTAACTACAACTTGGACTCTAAAACAAATAAAATCACTCTATATGCCTCACCAACCACCCTTAACTCAAATTTCATGAGCTAACTGAGTCTATCACACTTAGATAACTATTACAAGTGATTATGAGATAATATTACAATTTATTGTCAATTTTAATTAAGGGAAAATTAAATTAGACACATTTCCAATTTGTTTAATAAATTGGCTTGCACACTAATTTATCGCTAGGACCCATCACTATGTGACTTGTGATCCCACACTAGTGTGTGTGTTGTCATGTTGTTTTTGGATGCCAATTTCATTGTTTCTTCTTGGGATTAATTTTGCACATCGCCCCACCTCTCACCTGAAGGTATAGCTACATGTACTCCCTCTGCCCATCTGGCTCAAAATTTCCCCCTCTTGGAGGTCTTTTCTTGAGTGGACCCTTCCACTCGGTCTCCTCTTTGCTTCTCCAATTGTGGCTACTCCACAACCTTCTGATATTGCTTCCGAGGCTGCATGTTGAGAGATAATTTCTCCCTATACACCACCAAGTCATTAACCACTACTTTGATCCTCAAAGCCTTGCATGCATCCTCAACCTCGAGTGCATACATTTTCTTGACTCTTGATCTGCTTCACCTGTCTCTTGGTTATGTGTTTAAGGAAAACTTGTCCTTTTATAAACATCACTTCATAAGCACGGTTTCCAATACCGCTACAGAGACAAGATTATTTTTTAGGCATGGAACATACAAAACATCTGCTAGTCTGATATGGGATCCATTCTCCCTCTCAAAGGTAACTGTACCTATGCCGATAGCGCTATACCTCCTGTCATCTCCAAACTCTATGTTCTTCTGGAGCTCCTTCTCCTCCAAGTCACTGAAGAGATCTCTATTCCTCGTCATATGGAACGAGGCACTGTTGTCTATATACCACATGAATCCCATTATATTGCTGGCCATTCATGCAATGAGAGTAAAATCAAGCTCGAACTGTGAAGCCAATGCTTCACCTGCTGCAACTACAGGCTCCTTCTTGCTTGCCTTCTTCTGTGGACAATTTGTAGCATAGTGCCCAATTGCCCGTGACAGTGAAAAAATATGATCTTGGACAAGTATTTCTTACCTGATTCGCCTTGGGATTTCTTTCTCTTAGCCTTCTTTGCCTTACCATCCAAGGTAAAATCTTCCTTGTCATTAGTCTTGGATGAGGATCCATCCCTGGTATTCTGCCTAAATTCTTCTTGTCGATCTGACCAAAGTCGCTTCCAATCTGGTAGCTCCCATTGACATAGTCCTGATAACTATGCCAACTCTTGGGAAGGCCTAGAAGTGCTAGGCTCACCACTTCATCATCCACTATATTAATCCTGACACTTCCAATCTCATCTCGACATTGGATTAACTTGGTCAAGTATTTCAGAGTAGTGTCACGTTTCTCCATTTTGAGTTTCCTGAGATTGTCCTTCAGTGCCAACTTCCTTTGGTCGCTGCTATTCTGAAACAGATCTGTCAAGCCCTTCCACATAACATATGGAGTCACCTTTCCATGGAGACTCGAGACAATGTGATCTCGAACTCCCTCTAATAAGAGCCTCGTTGCCTTTGCTACCTTCTTTTTCCAAGCATCAAGAAGAGCGACGTCTGTCGTTGCAGGCTTGGGAATATCATTATAAATGAATTCTTTCAACCCGTTGGCCTCTAGAACTTCCTCTAATATGTCTTTCCATGTGATATAATTAGAACTGCCTTCAAATGCATATTCCAATCTTGATCCATTAAAATCCATCTTGATCCACTTGTCGCTCCAAAGAAAGTATCTGGAAGTTTGAATACTATTCAACATAAACTCAATTTCTTCTCCACTATTATGATTCCTGGCACTCTGATACCATGTAGAAATTATACAAATAATATGTATACCAATGGATTTAATCCAAAATGAAATATTCTAGAGCAAGATACTGAATCCTTTTAACAATTAATTTGTGGAAATTAAACACGATTGCACAATCACACCAAGTAAGAGAAAGAAGCAAATAAATCGCACAATACAAATATTTTTCCCGGGGAAATCTTGGGCTCAAAAACCCTCTATCTCTATTGTATAATTAACCAAGAAACCATGAAACAATACAATGCACTCTTCACACAAGAGTCTACTGCAATCTACTGATCATCTCACAATGATCCGAACAAGATCGACCAACCCTTAGCTAATTTCCTGCCTCTACTCAGCCTGCGTTGCTCACGCAATCCCTAGGCAATTAATACCTATTAAATAGGATAATTATCCTTCCTTGACTGCGCAATACATCATAGGAAATCCTATGGTTATATAACTGCATCTGGGAAGTTTGCTAAAAATACAACTGATAGATAACATCCCTTTAACCTTTGTCTCAACTGGGTCTTCATCAGAACTGACATGCATGCATCTATTAATAGTAAATCATTAGTCACTTGACAGATCACTACATGTGAATTAAATCTTATTTAATTCACTTGACCTCTCACTAGAACAACAATCAGTTACAACTAGTTACACTCACTTTAACTCACTTAATTGAGTTAACTCATTTCTCATGCATTAAACTAATACACTAAATGCAAATAGGACTCTAAAACAAATAGAATCACTCTACATGGATCACCAAGCAACCTAAACTTTAATTTCATGACCTGACTGAGTCTATCACACTCAGTTAACTATTACAAGTGATTATGAAATAAGATTACAATTTATTGTCCAATTTAATTTAGGGAAAATTAAATTAGACACATTTCCAATTTATTTAATAAATTTCTTGCACACTAATGTATCACTAGGACCCATCACTCTGTGACCTGTGATCCCACACTAGTGTGTGTGTTTTCATGTTGTTTCTGGATGCCAATTTCACTGTTTCTTGTTGCAAATTTCAACACTCCTCATGTTCCCTTCTTCTTGAATCTCATTCTTCCCTTAGCTCTTTTTCTACTTTCTGCGCTCTTAGCTCTGCTTCGTCCAAGATTTTCTTCTCTCTCTTTCTATGCTATGCTCTTTGCTTCCTCTTCCTTTTCTTTGCTTCTATTTCCAAATTTTCTTGTTGATAGGATCTGCTTGCATCTTCTAGCTTTGTTCCTTCTCTACACGGTCAACAACCTTCCTCTTTCCCTTATCCTATATCCGGTTGTTGTCTTCTGCTGATGTATCTTCCGAAACTAATGTCGTATGAGGGACAACTTGAGAAGTCCCAACCATGTTGATTGGTCATAGGGTCTAGAGGAGTTATAACAATTCTTCCATGGTTCTTCCTCCGACCATTGGTATGCCTCATTGACCCAATTGTAGTAGATTTGCGCATAATGGTCCTTCGAAATTCCCCTCGGTTCATACGGATTGAATGTAGAAATTTATATAACTGATATGTTATACATCGGATATTCTCCTAATCACACACTATTTGACTTCATGCACAATACATAATCTCTTCTACCATTGATCATTAATTGCATAAATAAAAACAATCTCATGCGCACATTAAAACCATAAACATTCACACATATGAACACAATATTTTATGGGAAAGCTTAAAGCTGAAAACCAAAACTATCTGTATATTATATGGCATAGAGATCATGTAAAAATAATTATAAAAATCTCCTCACAAGCTCTCAGTGAAATCTCCAATTGCTACACACTAATCAAGTCTGATCTAACAAAACACATGCTCCAATCTCTGCCACCTGCTAGCCTGCCTCTACTGCACAATCACTGCTAAAGAATGGCTCTGAATGAACTCGAATTGGTGTAGCCTTGCTCACGCAATCCTCATTGGCATCTCCAACCACTGTGTGTTGCAAATCATGCAACACTATAGTCACAACTGATAGTCACACTGCTCTTTCACCTACCTCTTCACTAGTCTCCACTGAAATTGTCCATGCACTATAGTTAACTGATGTATTCTTTAGTTGATTAATGAGTTAATAATTAGTGAATTAATTAATAATTAATTCACACCACTCTCACTAGTGTATCAATCAGTTAGACTAGATACAACTAGCTCAACTATGTTTAAGTCAGTTAAACTGAACACAACTCCACCAACTACCTCAATAACTCCACCAAACTCTGTCACATGAGTTCTAACTGAAGTATCCATGCAAAAAATCCACTTAACCCTTAGGAATAGCGTAATTCCTTCTGTCATCTCTTGTGCCACATCTGTGCACTTAATTGAAGTGCTCTAAGAGAATAAGATAATGTTTATAGTCCAAATATTATTAAGAGCTAATAATATTCAACATATCTATTTTTAGACTGGAAATCTAAAAATAGATTCTGCCCAATATTTCTAAAAATAGAAGTCCATCTATTTTTCCAACTTGACCAACCATCCACAAATAGCATCCCGCAACTCATAGAATATGATCGACATGTCTAAAAATAGACATAGTCTAAAAATAGACTTGCGCCAAAAATAGCCTGCGGGCCCACTTAGTGAAGGCGACTCTTTTCACTAAGCTCATCATATTGTTGCAATCTCAACACTCCCTCTCAACAAGATAGGGATTATCTTCCACCCCGATCCTGCCTCTATGGTATTCGAATTTGCTCCTGGTGAGTGCCTTCGTCAAGATATCAACATCTTGGTCCTCCGTGGGAATGTATGAAAGTAACCTGATCTTCCGCTGCACACAATCTCTGATATGATGATACCGGATGTCAATGTCTTTAGATCTATCGTGAAATACTAGATTAACCAAGAGTTTGATGAAACTATGATTATCACAATATATCACAGTAGGATCTAAGTGTGAATCGAACAACCTGACCAGTATGTTCTTCATCCATATAGCCTCGCATGTAGCCAAAATTGCTGCCATATACTTGGCCTCTACTGAACTGAGTGCCACGGATCTTTGCTTCCTGTTGTACCAAGAAACTGTTGTCGACCCGATACTAAAAATCCCTCCAGATGTGCTCTTTCTGTCCGTTGGGCTCCTTGCCCAATCTGCATCCGTGAAGCCACACAGCTTCACCTCATCCAACTTTCTGTACCATAATCCATATCCTGATGTGCCTCTGAGATATCTCAATACATGCTTGCCTTCCTTCCAAAAGATCTTGGTAGGATTAACCATAGCTTGTGAAAGCTAGTTAACAGCATAGCATATGTCAGGTCATGTATTGACTAGATACATAAGCGACCCCACCAACTGTCGGTAAACAGTGGCATCCACTACCTCTGCCGATGTAGCATCCTCTTTCCTCCATCCACCAGGAAGAGGAGTGTCGATAGGCTTGTAGCCATGCATGTTGAACTTCTCTAGTATCTCCCGGGCATACTTGCCTTGAGACACAAACAATCCATCACTGTGTTGCCAAATTTCCAATCCCAAGAAATAATGAAGGAGGCCCAAGTTCTTCATCTCAAACTCTTTTGCAAGATCAACCTTGCATGAGAGTATTAAATGTTCATCATCGGTCAGTATCAAATCATATAAATAAAGTACAATGATCAGCAACTTAACCTCCACCACAATCTGGTATAGGTTCGGATCCGCCTCACTCTTGGAGAATCCAAGTCTGGTCAAATAACTGTCTATCTATGTGTACCAAGCACGAGGTGCTTGTTTCAACCCATACAACGCTCTTTTGAGCCTGCACACATGCGACTCGCTGCTGAAGATCTCAAAACATTCGGGCTGCTCTATGTACACCTCCTCCTCAATCACTCCGTTGAGGAACGCAGTCTTCACATCCATCTGATGAATGTGCCACCCCATCTGTGTTGAGAGAGCAAGAATCGTCCGTATGGAAGAATACCTTGTGACAGGTGCAAACGTTTCCTCATAATCGATCCCCTCAATCTGTGAGAAGCCGCGGGCAACAAATCTTGCCTTGTACTTCTCGACACTCCCGTCAGCTGCTTGCTTCACTTTGTAGATCCATCTCGAACCTACCACTGATTTCCCTTTCGGCCTTGGGACAATCTCCCATGCACTGTTTTTGACAATCGAATCATACTCTTCCACCATGGCATCTACCCATGCAGGGTCCTCCACAACTTCCTTGAAAGAGGGTGGCTCTGTCACGATACACTTGCTCATAAGAGCCATGTATCCAGTATACTGGTCAGGTGACTGCCTCTGTCTGCGCTTTGATGTAGGTGCTCCTACAATCTTCTCTACATTCTAAATCAGTCTCTCAGCTTCTGTAGTGCGCTTCCTCCCTTTGATGGTTGGCACTACATGAGTGGTCTCTCCCACTCCATGAACCTCCTCTTGTGGCTGATCCACATCCTAAGGTTCATCCTTAGGAACTAGTAGCTCCTCATCTGCATGCAAGTGTGGCTCCCTCTCAAGCGAACACTTCATGGCTTTCTCCTCATGAAATTTGATATCCCGTCGCACAACAATCTTTCGACTGTCTAGAAAATACACACGATAGTTGTGGGGTGTAGCAGTGTACCCCAAAAATATCCCAACCTTTGCAGTTGGCTCCAGATTCTTCCTAGCATCCTTCGTCACATGAATGTAAACATGTGAACCAAAAATCCTCAAATGAGAAATATCAGGCTTCTTACCAGAAAATGCCTCCTCGGGTGTACTCATGCCAAGTATCCTGTGAGGACAACGGTTTTGCACATAAACCGCAGTATTGCATGCCTCATCCCACAAGTGTATGGGAAGGCCCTGATCATGCAACATCGCTCGTGCAACACCCACGATCGTTCTGTTTTTTCGCTCCGCGACCCCATTCTGTTGTGGGTTATGAGGTGCTATGAGCTCTCTTTGAATTCCTTCTGCGCTGCAAAAGTCCTTGAATTCGCCAGAGATGAATTCACCACCATTGTCGCTCCTAAGAGCCTTCACCTGCTTCCCCGATTCTTTCTCAACCAGTGCCTTGAACTCACATAACTTTGAGTATGTCTCGCTCTTCTTCTGCATGAAGAAGATCCAACACTTCCGAGAAAAATCATCAACAAATATCACATAGTACCTGTGCTTTGCTGTCGAAGCTACTGAGAAAGGTCCACACACGTTTGTGTGAATTATCTCAAGGATCGTCGTGGTGCGACTATCCTTCTTGCGAAAGGTGGCTTTCAAAATTTTTCCCAAAGTACATCCGTTGCACTGATCTGACTGCGCAAGTGTACCTTTGGGAAGCATGGTAGAAATCTGCTGCAAAATTTTCAAAGCACCATGGTGAAGATGGCCCAATCTCCTGTGCCATAGCTCGCCCTCATCTCGGCTCACCACTCCTTCTGCATTGCCTGCCATTACTGTGCATCCATCTACCTGCAATTGATAAAGGTTCTTAACTCGAACCCCTATCCTCCGGGTTTCACCAGTTTCCTTACTGCGCAGGAAAGCCTTTCCCTCGCTAAAGACAACATCATATCCCTTGTCTTCTAACATAGCCACAGAGATAAGATTCTTCTTCAATCCTGGAACATGCATCACTTCCTTCAATACGAAGGGTTTACCAGACTCCCTCTCAAAGGAAATGGTACCGACACCGGTCGCACTGTATCTACCATCATCGCCCATCTCGATGTGCACTCCAAGATCTTTCTCATCTAGATCAGTAAACAAATCTCGATCTCCTGTCATGTGAAAAGACGCACCACTGTCCAGAAACCACACTGAACCCATCACACTTGAGACCAAGCATGCGATCAACGAAAAATCCAGCTCAAACTGCGAGGCTAAGGCCTCTCCAGCTGCAGATCCAGTAGCCTGCTTATTTTTCTTCTTCTGTGGACAATTAGTGGCGTAATGTCCGTGTTGGTGACAGTGAAAGCACTTCACCTTGGACATGTCCTGCTTCTTGCCTTTTGCACCGGATTGAGAAGCTTTCTTGCTCTTCCCCTTCATTGCTTTGGTAGCCAAAGCGCAATTATTTTCATAAGAGTTCTTTGATGAAGATCCATCCTTGGTAGTCTGCCTTATCTCCTTCGCACTTGGTCCGACCAAAGTCGCTCCCATCCCCGGAAATTTCTCCGACCATTGGGATGACAAGAGTCCTCGATAGGAATGCCAACTCTTCGAAGCCCAAGGAGAGCCAAGCTCACCAAGTCCCTGGGCTATCTGCGTAACCCCCCATACTCTCATCATCCCTGCATTGGACAAACTTCATGAGGTACTTGGGTATACTTTCGCCCTTCTCCATTTTTATTTTTCTGAGCTTGTCTTTGAGCGCAAACGTCCTCTGGTCGCTCTTGCTTTGGAAAAAGTCTATCAAAGATTTCCACATCAAGAATGGAGAAGCTTTACCATGAAGGCTGGACACTATGTGATCATCCACACCTTCCAACAGAATCCTTCGACATTTTTCTGTCTTCTTTTGCCATGCGTCAAGTGTGGCAGCATCACTAGAAGCAAATTTTGGAATTTCTACATCTATGAACTCCTTCAACCCATTATCCTCCAGCACTGCCTCCATCCTACCCTTCCATGCAATATAATTCAATCTGCCCTCAAGGGCATACTCCAATCGCAATCCGTTGAAACACATCTCAACTTCGACACCAAGAAAACACTACTGCAAATTCGAATTCCACCAGCACAAAACTCAACCGCTTCAATGATTTGCAATTGATCCAATGATCAATATTGCTCTGATCCCATGTAGAAATTTATATAACTGATATGTTATACATCCGAGATTCTCCTGATCACACACTATTTGACTTCATGCACATTACAGAATCTCTTCTACCATTGATCATTAATTGCGGAAATAAAAACAATCGCATGCGCACATTAAAACCATAAATATTCACACATATGAACACAGTGTTTTACGGGAAAGCTTAAAGCTGAAAACCCCCAACTATCTGTATATTATATGTCATAGAGATCATGTAACAATAATTATACAAATCTCCTCACAAGGTCTCAGTACAATCTCCAATTGCTACACACTAATCAGGCCCGATCTAGCAAATCACATGCTCCAACATTCCGCCACCGTTGTACCGACTTCACCGCGCAATACCGAAGAATGGCTCCGAAATGAACTCGAATTGGTCCAACCTTGCTCACGCAATCCTCATTGGCATCTCCAACCACTGTGTGTTGCAAATCATGCAACACTATAGTCACAACTGATAGTCACACTGCTCTTTCACCTACCTCTTCACTGGTCTCCACTGAAACTGTCCATGCACTGTAGTTAACCGATGTATTCTTTAGTTGATTAATGAGTTAATAATTAGTGAATTAATTAATAATTAATTCACACCACTCTCACTAGTGTATCAATCAGTTAGACTAGATACAACTAGCTCAATTATGTTTAACTCAGTTAAACTGAACACAACTCCACCAACTACCTCAATAACTCCACCAAACTCTGTCACATGAGTTCTAACTGAAGTATCCATGCAATAGCTCCACTTAACCCTTAGGAATAGCGTAATTCCTTCTGTCAGCTCCTGTGCTACATCTGTGCACTTAACTGAAGTGCTCCAAGAGAATAAGATAATGTTTAGAGTCCAAATATTATTAAGAGCTAATAATATTCGACATATCTATTTTTAGGCCGGCAATCTAAAAATAGATTCTGCCCAATATGTCTAAAAATAGAAGTCCATCTATTTTTCCAACTTGACCAACCATCCACAAATAGCATCCTGCAACTCATAGAATATGATCGACATGTCTAAAAATAAACATAGTCTAAAAATAAACTTGCACCAAAAATAGCCTGCGGGCCCACTTAGTGAAGGCGACTCTTTTCACTAAGCTCATCATCTTGTTGCAATCTCAACATTGAAGTCTTGTGTACTAAATTCAAACTTCAATATGGATTTCGTTTTAGTACCTGAAAATTTGATGTTCTTGATCTCGTATAATATGATCTACAAAGGAATAGTGGGCCATGGCACCTTCTTCGTCCTGTACAGTGTTGCTGACAACCTTGTGGCAATATGGTAAGATACCTCTTGTATGACAATTTTGTCGGTGGCATATCTCGACAAAATATGTGGCAGATTTTCTCCAACAAATACTTTGATGAATGTGCATCTGGTAAGGTGAACCAATCTACAATCTCTGATATTGCCTCCATCACTTTTCATGGCATGCAAGGTGGGTCCTCCTGAAAGATAAGTCTATAAACCAGGATAATGAAGTGATCAATTAGCTGCTCCATAACTCCTATATGGTTGCAATCCAAAAGCAGCTTGCAGTATATAAGCACGATTATTTATCTCGGTGTCCACATCCAGTTCATTCCAGGAAATTGATTTTCTACACATATCGCATCCAGTACATATGTAGACATATAAAATCTAGCTTGCTTTCCCTTAAGATGATCCCAGGCTCTCAGTTAACGAGCCAAAATGTATGGCCAATTGAATGACTTCCCCTGTTCATCACTTGGTTCAATAAGATAGCCCACCCTTTAGGAAAGGTCTATGTACTCGGTTGGACATATATTCTACAAGGTAGGATGACCAAAAGCTGGTAGGCCTTCTTGAGTTACCTTGTCTTGTACATGTAGGTGGGTGTTTGTCTAAACTTCGATGACTCCTTCACCCAAATCTTGATGATATCCCTTGTTCTATCATAGTTGTCGGTGGTATAAAATAATGAGTCCATGATCTTCACTACCTCAGGAAGATGATACATCCGCTGAAAATATGCTACCAAAAATGTAGAAAGATTCTTCTCGCTGGTGTTTCTGAATGTCATTGTACTCTCATCAGTGTGTGAGGCAACCCAACTGATCACATCTGCACACGGGAAGGTTGGATACCTGCATGCAACCCTATATAGTCCTAACTTATTTATGCTGAGATAAACTTTCTGATCCTCTAAATCTGCCTAAAATTATTTCGTAAAATCATCTTTAAGTTGCTACCATGTGAGTTTGGATCTCTTTTATACAAAAAACTGGTTTTCCACAAATACTGGCAAGTTAACTAGAACTTGCTGAACTGCTTCCCCAATACTACTTTCAGTAGTTTATTCTGAGGCAGCTCTCTTGGGTGCCATTGTAATAATGACTAATGGAGAGGTGCTTAACAATTGTTGTACCTATGGGATAGAAAAAGCACTCATAGCAAGCAAACATCAATTTAAAAAAAAACACTTTCAAGACCTGCTCAAGCAGGAAATAAGGCATCTGACAAGCAAGATTGCATAATTTTCACTGGGAAGAGGGTTTGAATACCTAAGGGAGTTATGCACTACGTAGTACCAACAGTCAGGGTCAAAGCTTGAGGACTAAGACTACACAATGCACAATTAAGCTTAGACAATGGGCTGGGAGAGACTGCGCATTGCACATTCTCAGTGGCCAGGGATGCAGAATGAGCCCTAGAACTGCGCAATACACAGTTGGGCCAACCTGTACTGTGCACTACACAATTCCATAGGCCAAGCTTTCAGCTTGAGCCTCCATATTGCGTAGTACTCAACTAGGGAAAGTGAAATTCGACCAAGGAAATGGTAGATCTGCTGAAGGGAAGTGTGGAAAACGAGCATATATGAGAGATAGTGATGCCTTGAGTGCATATCTGACTAATTGTAAATGACAAAAGATAAATTAAGTGCAGAAACTAAGTAAATGAGAAGAAAACCAACTTGGTGATGAGAGTCGTTGCAACGACGGCCATCCGTGCAAAAATGAAGAAACCGATGAGACACTTGGTAAAGGCACACGATAACTTGAAACAACACTTCTACAAACTAAATAAATTTAAAACGCCAGCATGAATGCAAATAAATAAGAAAAAAATCACTAACATGAGCTAAATGACAAAAAGTGACAAAAAACTATATAGGTGAAACTCACCCAGAAAAGCAATGACGATTGCACCGAAGGTTTCTTGATCTCCTCGGGAATGCTAGAGATCCAAGTTTGAGTGTTCAGATGAGATCTAGGTGCATCGATTAAATAGATTTGAGAAAATTATTGTCTATGACGCGCATGCCAAAAATCAAGGGAAAAGCGACACTTGGCGACAATTTCCAAAAACATAAAGTGTGCCTCCTTTGGGTTATTAAAAATATATCCCTAAATTTTAGGGATTCTTTTTTCTTTTTCAAATTTTATGTTTTTTTTTTGGGAATCTTTTCCATGCACATCACAGGGAAATATTGCGTAATTTCAGGAACTAGGAAACTTTCCGGCTGAGTGCACTATGCCGTTTCTAAGCTCAGTTAGGGATTGCGCAGTTTCTAGGCTCAGTGTTGGGCTGCCTGTCATGACTGCATGGTTTCTAAGCTCAAGCCTGAGTGCTAGTCATGATTGCACAATTCTACTTATCAAGGTTGCTTGCCCTGGATTGAACATTTTTTGGAGGCAAGCCTAGAAATTTTGTGCAAGACTTAGATAGGAGGTTAGCTTATGAATTAGAAAAATAGCTAAGTGAAAATCAAGTGAACACAAGCATAGATAAAGGATAAACATCAATCAAAGCATGAATACCTAATAACAGTGCAAGATAAGCTCTTGTGAAAAGAAGGTTAGGCTCTAAAATCTAAGCAAAGGAAAATTTTACGAAGGTGGTTGTAACCGCTACAACAAGTCAATTAAGACAATGCATGTATATAATGGATGACTATTAACTATCTAGGATGTTGTTGGGAAGAGTTTTGTTGGATGATATTGAATCTAAGGAGGAGACCCTCCTTATTCTTGATGAACTTCATCTCTTGGTTTGTGGCATGGGTAGGCGTCTACAACACATTGAGGTTTATTTGGGTCTCCCTTGAAACCCAAGCTACTCTCATAGAAATAGTAAAGAATCAATTTCAATTGAATAGCCAGAATCCCCAAGATCATCCTCTATTTTCTTATTTTCTAAATTGGTTTTTTAATTTTTAGTCTACAAACAATATACCTTAAAACATAATCATTGTAATTTTGAAATAAATGAACTTTAATAATTTTTGAATGTTAAAAAAGCTTTAATTTTCCATTCATCTAACTTTCCTTAGTAATAAACTAAAACAAACCACTATATTTTTTTATCAATTAAAAAATTTAACTTTTTAAACTAAAATATTAAAAATTAAACTTGAATTATCAAAATTTACAATTATATAATTTTTTTTTTCTAAAATTTTAAAATTTCGAAAAGCAAATTAAAAAAATTTATATAATTTCAAAAAATAAATTAACTTATTTGATTTAAGAAGTTTACTTATTAAGTTACCAACAAAACCCAAATCCATCCCTAACACGTTAAGTTGTAATCTTGTCAAATAAACTAAAAAATTATTTGATTTAAGAAGTTTACATATTAACTAACAAAACCCAAATTCATCCCTAACACGTTAAGTGTAATCTTGTCAAATAAATTAAAAAAAAAAACAAATAGGTTGATGTAATGGATGTATTCTTTTATATATATATATATATATATATAACCAATTCATTGACGCGGTGAATGTAATATTTTGGAATCGAAAATAACCCCAAATCATCTTGTCACTAACAAACAAATCCTTGACCTCTTGAATGTAATCTTGTGGCATAAAAAGTCCAAATTATTAAAAGACATGTCTACCAATTTGAGATTCATAGGAATTATGAGATCACAATAAATTGATTTTATTCATTTTCATGAACATATTTTTTAATTTCCCGGTTACTTTTTCAGTACTATAAAATTAAATTTTTAAGTATGAATATTAGTTTGATATTTTATTATCAATGTTATTTTTATTTTTATTTATGAATATTAGTTTGATATTTTATTATCAACATTATTTTACATTTTATGATATTTTTAGTTTATATATAAAATAATGAGCATAGTTTAATTTATTGAGGAAATAGATATTTTTTTTTATTGAAATCCAATAAAATAATTTTAAAAAATGATTTTTTTGTTATTTAAAATATATTTTAGAATATATAAATAAAATCAATATTCTAAAAATTTTGATACACTGGAATTATACTAAATTAAACAATTTAAAGTCGAGTTTTTAAAATTCTCAACAAAATTTTGTTTTAAAAAAATGTCATGAAAAAGAACAATTAAACAACTTAAACTCTAGTATTTAAAAATCTCTACCAAATTTTAGTTAAAAAAATATCATAAAATAAATTAAACTTCACCTAAAATAATATATGAAAATAAACATAAAATAATATTGCCATTTTAATATTCTATCATAAAATAAATACACGGATTTTACATTTAAAAAATTATATAGTTAAAAAATAGCATTTTGTAAATTTAGATTTTAAAAATTATCAAATAATATTTAATCGTGAAGGATACCTCGTCACGCGGGGAACAATTATCATACAAACATAAACTACATTCAGCTGACGTCACAATAAATATACGTCCACTTTGTACCGTTCCGTACCTCGCTATTCACAAACGCTCAGATCATTTATGACTAGGCAGGTACGCGGGAGAGGCGGCGGGGACGGGGCACGCCATAATTGCGTTGCATGGAGACGAGGCCGAACGGGAGAGGCGGCGGGCGCGGACGACGGCATAATTGCGTTGCATGGAGACGAGACGGAACGGGACGGGAGGCCTGGTGACAGCGTAACGTGACGTTATCTGCATTGGAAACATAGTTCTGTCATACGGGCGTCGGGGCGAAGAGCTTCCGTGCGGAACGTAACGAACGAGCAAACGAAGTGGGTGTTTTTCAGTTTCGGTTTTGATTACATAGGGTGGCGCGAGGCAGTCAATCAACGGCAGCGTTCTTACACCGCGCCGCCCAATGATTGATTCGTTTAATGCATTCAAAATATAACATCGCGCCGCCAACGACAGGAATAGCTGCCGCGGTGCAATTTATGAATGATATGTGCATGCTATTCAAACTCCAAATCCTGGGCATTACTAATTTTAAGGTACGCATTCTGTCGTTTCTTTATTTTCTTGGTATGTTTGGTATGTATCAGTTTCAATAGTCACAGATGATCAGATGAATGTGCAAATTCAGTTAGAGGGTTTAACAAATTTGCAGAGTTCGATCCATAGCTGACGCTTCTGTCATTTAGTTAGCAGGATTAAAGAATGTCAATTTGGTAGTTAGAACCTTGGATTAAAGGATGTGCTGCCTTTAATTAAAACGTTTCTTGATTTCAGGATTCTTCTGGTGTTTGGATTTGGAATTTGTTGAGGTGGGCGAGGATCGATTGCGGTTCTTACTGTAACTTTTCCATGGAGCTCTGCATGGTAATGGAAAGTTTGCAGGATCAAGGGAGGCGACTGAGCAATACCATCGATAATTATGATTATTTTGCTGCTGATCCCCTCCAAATTGCATGTGCGGAAATTAAGCCTGAAAATCTCTCTGAGCTTCCCTTGGCTCCGTTTCATCCGGTTGGAGAAAATGTTGCAGCTAATGATAATAATTCATATTTAGGTTATTCGTGCTTACCTTGGCATGACGAAGTTCTTGATCATCCGGCTGCTCTCGTGCTCCACGATCCAGTCTGGCAACCAGACTTACTGATGCAGAATCAACACCCCATGTTCGAATCCCTGCCACACTCAACTAATGTCCAATTCGAAGGAGGAATGTTGTCAAATTTTGAAGAGCACCAGGGAGCTCTGGCCACACAGATTCTTGGAAGAGAAATGTCTTGTAACGGTAATGAGGACGGTACTCTCTCAGCTATCTGCGGGAGCATCATGAACTCCTCTGGAGACATTGGCGGGAAAATCGTAAAGGGTGCCGACCCGACTGAGGAAGTGGTCGGCTGTGTTTTCAATTCATTGTCCGCTAACTCCCACTCATCTCCACTAATGAATCACTACTACTTTCCACCTCCAGAATCGACTCAAACCCTAGCAGTACCATTACTGCAAAATCAGCACAATCACTTATACGCCTCCTGCTGCAAAGAACTGCCCGCGAAACGTGCGAGAAACTCCAGCTGCTATACTCTGGAAGACGTAATGTTCCAGAACCTCCCGCTAGATTCTGCGCTCGGCCAGCACACCGTCCGAAGCAACCAGACTTCGCCATGGAATCTTTTTCCGGCGAATCATCAGTTTTCCTCCCCTCGGCTTTCTTGCTCCAGCGCATCATCTTCCCTTAAAAAAGATTCAGACGAGAAACAGCATGAGCATTTGCTTTATCGTAAACCAGCGTACGATTCAGGAGAGCCTCAAAGCACTGCAGCGCGTTACAGGAGGAAGAAAATCAGCGAAAAAATTCGTTGCTTGGAGAAGCTTATTCCGTTAAGTTCGAAGCTGGATACCGCTAGAATGCTGGAAGAAGCCTCTAAATACGTGAAATTTCTGCAGGCGCAAGTGCACGTTCTGGAATATATATCTTCATTTCCATGTCCAATATCCAATTCCAAAGAAAGTCCCATAGCAGCCGGAACACTAAACCCTGGCTTACCTTCAACATCAAATGCATTAGACAGAGTCGGCGGCATGAACAGCAGCAGCTGGAACGGTAAAATTAGTTCCGGCACTAAAGCATTGGAAGTGCAGAGATCCAGTAAAAGCCTTTCTACTCAGCAAATGCTTCACATTCTCGTCACTTCGCCTGGAATTCAGCGAAAGCTTTTCAGCGAAGAGAAATGTGTGGGAACCCTAGAAGAGTACCGAATGTTTTTTTCTTCCGACACTCTAATACCTAATGACTTCTCGAATTTCTCTTCTATGGATACAGTCGCTGGCATGGATTGAGAAGCTTTTGTATATATTGATTTTTATTCTCTAATCTGAAACTTAAACTGAACAAAGTACAATTTTGAGATTTCATGTGAAGTTGCATTAAAGCTGTAACTGGTTTTAATGTTGATCCAGAGGCGTACCTTTGTGATCAATATATTAAAGTTCCTCAATTTTAGGCTTGTTTTGCTGAAACTGTCTTAATACTTAAAACTGGGCTTGTTTTGCTGAAACTGTCTTAATACTTAAAACTTGCGTCCCAACAATTTTCAAGATTTTTCATTTTAAGAAATGTTTTCGCTTAATTATCTGTATCTTTCTTCTATTTAAGGGTGAAGAATATGAAATGATATAAAGAAAGGGGCATCTCGGATTCTACATTTTGGAAAATTTTGGAATTTGACAGTGAGGATAGAGTTAAAAAATTGACCTCTATCCTGATCAAATTGACCTCCATTTAGATCGTAAGATTTGTGGGATATTCTCTAAATTTACAATCTTTTCTATTAAAAGTTGCAGAAATATCTCGAAATCTGAAACAGAAATATCTCGAAATCTGAAAATTAGGAAAGGTCAAACAATTGAAAATAACTCATAATCTTTGGCAGGTGAATGCCTGCTTTTCATTTATGATGGAATGTCTCTTTAGATCTTGTTTATAATTAAACTGCATTCAGCTATAATTGATCTTATGCCGAGTCACTGATACACGATTCGTTTTCCCAAAGATTTAATAATGATGAAGAGTCGTGGAACCAATTTAATGGCGGCGGAAGTATGAAAAATGAATTTGTTTACTCCTGGAAGTTTTTATTTGAAGAAGCATGAAAATTGAATTTGTTTACTCCTGTAAGTTTTTATTTGAAATTACTGTAGAGGCTGGAAGCTATGCACATTTCATGGAAATAAAGGTCATCTACGAAATTACGGTCTTGTTACTTAGTGCAATGCAATTTTTTTTTGTTAACGCTAGTTAAACGATGTTTTGATCAATTCATTGGTTTTATTGATATTGACAACTTAAATGGGTAATAATAATTAAAACGTATTTTACATATTTCACTTCAACTTCACTTCAGCTGTGATTTCGAACAATTTTTTTTAACATGATGCTGTTATGTTTAAAATGATAATAATTTTGATAGAATGGTTTAAAATTCTAACCTGATTATCTATATGGCATTGTATTGTGTAATAGATAACATAAGCTTTATGATTTTATAAGAATTAATCATATTGTAGATAAATAATTTTAAATATTAATAAAAAATAATAAAATTAAATTATTGAGAAATTATAAAATATTTTGGTTAAAAACTCTTAGAAATATAATATCACTAGTACTAAAGATATAATAATTCTATTAGTTAATATGGATATTTGTGCAGTATTGAAATATTTCTAAAAAATCTAAGAATTTTAATCTTTACATTCAAAAATAAAATATTTTATTTATGGTTAAAAGTGAGATGGAAATCTTTTTAGAACATATTGAGTTGCAATATCAACAACTAAACACTAGCACAATAAAAGTGGGATTATATATATATATATATATATATATATATATATATATATATATATATATATATTTGTTAATTATAGTCAAGATGATTTTTTATTTAGAAAATATTTTATTTTAATTTTAAAATGGACATATCACTTTGAATTTAAAACACAAATGTTGAATATCTAGAGGTCTTAATGCGAATGATCATTCCAAATATGTGAAAAATGACATAATTACTTTGCAAATAAATCTCAATCTTGGATTTCTGTATAGTATTAAGAAAATTGTAGAATACTCCATGGAGGTTAAACCCCTACCATCCATGGAACAATTATTGGTTATAATTATTCATAATTATTGATAATTTTTTAGATTTTAATTAAATTGAATAATTAAAAAAAACTTTTTATAAACATTTTTCATATGACCATAACTTGTAGCTTTTTTGGTTATGCGATATTAGTATGTAATGATATTATAAAAAATTATATTAAAATATCTATGATTAAGAATCTTGTTACCAAATGTATATATGTTCAACTTATACATTAATTCTTTTTATAATTAAAAATAATAAAAAATTTAAAATAACACTTTTTTAAGAAATGTGGGATGTATTATGAAGTAAATGTTTATGTCATTATCATTTAATTTATATGACTATGTAATATCCCAAAAATGGAATTTTCAGCCGATCATGCCTGAAAAACGAATTATTCAGTCATGATGGCTTCAGATATCATATAATATGTCTAAAAATTCTCAGCAACCAAAAGAAATAACAGCAGCAACCTTTACTCAGCTTTTAAGGGCAAAAAGGCGGGGAAAAGTGAGGATTTTGGCCCTAAAATGAGTGAATAAGGAAATCTGCGTAAAATGACGGGTCAAGGTTATGTAATATGTTATAATAGGTCAAGAGGGACTTCCATGTCGAATTTCAGCTTAAACAAAGGCGTTTTGATAAGTTAAACAGTTCCTCCTTCCCGACTAGTCAATAAAAACCCTGATTTCCCAAGACTTTGAGTATGCAGAAATTTTCTGAAGCAAGGGCTGCGTTTTTTCTGAATTAATAAGATGTATAATAGTATGTATGATCAGAGAATGGGTTTGGGAACACAGCATAGGCATTCAACAAGGTTAAACAACATTTTATATAGAAAAACCCCTCAAAATAGAGGTGCCGCAAGACAAAGATTGATCCAGAAACACTTCAGCGTTTTCTCCAGGAGGCTGAAGCTTATATTTATTATATTATAGATCTGAAACTGATAAATACATGAAAACAGAGATCCATAATGAGACAAAATGCCCAAAGGGCTCTTTATTACTTTCCCCTTGGGGATTTCAGCAATACATGAAAATGCCGGAGCAGATCTGAGTTTTACTGCAGCAGATCTGAAGAATGATTTAGAATTTCTGAAGCAAACTTCAGTATCAGATCAGAAATATAATTGGATTTGTTGGCCAATCCAAGGATCACTCTCAATCAGAGATCTAACTCCAAAATGATGCCAAAACCCTTGGAACGCTGCTCCCTCAGCAATAACGCAGATCTGGGGAAAGAACTACGCAGTATACCATGAAGAACATATAGGCCTGATGCCAAGATCTGATAATAAGCTCCAATATCTCCCAATCTGATCCTCCAAAGGAGAGAGAGGCTCTCCCTCTAAAAAACAAGAGAAGGAGGTGGTGTCGTAAAGTCACCACGGCAACACCCTACAACACAGTATTACGCCGCTGCAGCAATAACGCTGTCCTGGAGGATGATGCTAAGAAAATAACCTTGCCTGAGCAGGCACTCGAAGTCCCCCGAGGCTAAGGGTGAGATCTCCACACGAAGACACGCGGTGCACTAAGCAGTGCAGCAAACGGGCTAAACAGCCAGCGTGCCAAAGAGAAGACAATATGTCTCACTCAATAATCAATCAACCAAATATCCAAGCATGTCCAAATGAGGAGGCTCCTCCATCTTTTATAGTGTTGGTTTCCCTCCAAAACCAAATGTAGTCTCTCTCTCTCCTCCACATCCTCATCCTTATCCACATTCTCATCCTTGTCTGCGCAGAAGCTTGGAGAAACTTCTAGAGTGTCCATAGTCCCCCTCCTCCACGTGGTGTTGGGTCCCCCCTTGACTCCCACTTAAGTCGCAATGTTGTGCTACTAGGTGGATGTCTTATTCCATTTAAGTGAGTTTAGACCCTCTTTACTCACTTTTTATTTATTTGCAAACTATTGGTGGAAAAATAAACAAAATAGAATATTCCAATTTGTTGTCGCAAATTAGGAATATTACAGACTATGCTAGCTTTAGTTTTATATAGATTTAAATGGTGAATTATTTAGCAACACTAAATATTGTTTTTTTCGTATTTTTCTCATAAAATTATTTTCTAGTGACTCTAAACTTCTGTCTATACACATAAAAATTATATGATACATTATTGCATATCATGACTATTCTAAATCTAATCATACACATATTAACCTACTCAATAATTAGAATTAAGTGCATTAGCAATTATATAATCATGCATGCCATAGTCGAATGGTTTATGGATTCAAATCTTGTTGTATGGATCTTCGGGCCATCCCATTGGGATTCCCACATCATGATTTTACTGTATCTCCATATATGTAAATGTCCTGTTGACCCCTTGATTTATTACATAGTCCTAAAATTCTCGATCAAATTATAGATCTCATAGCATATGAAATCATTTTGATGGTAATTACAGTACTTCCATTTTTAATGAGCAAGATTATGGTTTTTAAATCAATTGTGAGAATTGCGATTCCCAAGATACTCCACTTGTCCACATAATCAATGTTATGCTATCCCGTTGTCCTCTGTTATGGGTTCATGGGAGCCGTCCAATCCTTATCCTCGGAATCGACGGTGTAGACTTGGGGTGGAGTGGCTAGGGTAACCACTCACCCTATTCTCCAGTTTAGTTCATCATTTTCTCTGCCGACGGAACACGATCTCGGCTCTGCAACCTGTCGAGTTTGCTTGGGATTTCATGGCGTTCAAAGGGTTCATATGTTTTCATACTGCTTCGCTCAGGAGTAACCAAGCCTTAGATTCTTTCGCTGCTTGTAGAGGGTTTTAACTGCAAATCCATTTGTTATTCCTTTGACTAGTTATATTTGGTGAGAAAGATATCTGTTGTTGCCTCTATACCTGCAATAGTTTATTAATGAATAGGTTTATTACATGTTTCTCATGGTTCTTTCTGGCTATGCAGGGCTCTCCTCCATTACGGAGCGACAATCCATTTATGTTTATTCAATGCGAAGGTTTGATTTTCCACCACATTTTCAGGTAAGGGATTTCGATTTAAACTTACAATACTTTTTTTCTATTTATTTTCACTCAGTGATGGTCCTGGTAATAGATTTAATCTCAAAATTGTGTTTTGCAGGACTTTTGACCATCCAAGAATGGGGAAATCGTTACAACATGGAACCCTCCAGCCTCCCATATAGTAGGTTATCGACGCTTGCCATGATTTCTAGATATTTTATTTGTTGGGTCTTCCTTCGTCGATGATTACAGTCATCCCTCTGTCCCATTGCAGGGGTTTGGGGGTTTTTTCCGGCATGAGATAAACTCTCAGCCTTGTCGTGATTACCTGTTCGTACCAGTTTACATTGTTTTTATTTATGGATTGGATTCACCCTCCTATTACTCAGTCTTGTGTTACTGTTGTATGGATATTTATGTTGTATTACCATGAGATTGAAGTTGGTTAAATGCTCGGCCTAGCTACATGCAAATATTTGTTCAGGTGTAGTCATTGGTTCAGACTTCCGACAGCTAGCCGCTACTTTGTGATTTGGGTTATGCATTTCTTTTATTCGTATCGCCTCTAAACTCGGAAGACTACTGTATTTAAATTTTTTCAGTGCTCTTTAGTGTTATATATATATATATATATATATATATATATATATATACAATTCTTCGAATAAGTGTGTTAAATCTATTATCTTCCTTTACATGCATTACAATTATAAAATATTTGGTTGGTATTGTGAGTTCCCCATATGTAATGATAAGTAACGACGATTCTCTTTATTATTCTTGTTTCACTGCATTAGATGATTTTACTCTCAAACTTTGTATCTCGCTTTCTTCGTTGTATTAAGTTAGACATGTACTTATACATGTACATATGGGTATAATTCATAAATTTGGGTTACTCAGCTTATGGGACAGGAACCCTGACCCTTCCCTCGGGTCCGGTGCTAAACTCGTAGGCTAGACCCTTAGGATCTCGTTACTGTATTTATTTTACCACTAAGATATTTCTTACTATTTTATTTGACTTTCATATATACTACAGTCCTTCATTTAAAAATATGGAAGTAATTTACAGGCTACACTACGGTTTAAATCAGTTCTAAATTTGTTTGTACAGTATCTAGTCTTACTGTAGATGAGGGTTTACAGAGCTATTTGCATACTTCTCTAATAATGTAATTTTCACTTTTACTTACAGTGAAAATACTTGTATTCTTTGTTTATCATGAAATTTACATAAGCAAATTCATACTAGTTCTTTTTACCATTTACAACTAGCATATGAATTCTGCAAGTAATTCCTATTGCTAATAATGCATCATTAAGAGATAAAGATACTTCACTACCTTTTATTTTTCCAGTTAATTCTTCCAAAAGTCTGATGGTCCTACCAACCTTGAGAGAGGCAATTATGTCCTCAGCTCCCCCCCCTTGCTCCTCACTAGGGTCTAGGTGCTTCTATGAGACATGAAGTTAGACCTCAAGATCAAATCCAGTATTTACTTCGCTTGGGTATTTCCTAAGCTCCACTGGTTTTTTTACCAGAACTGGATACTCAAAGAAGTAGCTTGTTGCTATTCCCCATCATCCTTTCTGCACATAACCCCATTTTCCCTCAGGATTTTCCTATAAATCCTTTATGGGACAAAATGGTAACTGTCAAAACTATCTCCACCTTTTTACCCTAGGTTTTTGGAATCATTTACCAATCAATTACTTCTTCATTTTACTCAAGGAAATTATTAATTAACTCTCTTTTGAAAAAAAAAACAAAAGATACTATACTAAAGTATTGTTAATGAATCCCCTTATTCGCTACTCATTCAAATATACCATAACAATTTTTAAATCAATAATTAAATTAAAAATAGGGTGTTACATCTTCCCCCGCTGAAACAAACACCGTCCTTGGTGTTATTTGATCAATAAGAACAACTCTAGGTAGGCCTCTTGAATAACATGGTCGTCCTCCCAAGTGGCCTCCTTCGGCCCAAAGTGCTTCCAATGCACTTTAACTTGGGGGATGACTCGCTTCCGGAGCGTTATTTCTCTCCAACCTAGAATATGTGGTAGTTCTACCAAGAACTTGCCATCCAGTTCTACCTGCATACCACAATCATCATAATTAGTTCAAATCAACAATTAGATTTTTGATTCAAAGGTAACACATTGTTAACTTACATGTATACCCTACCATTGTATCACATGTTTGGGGTCATGTACATAACGTTTCAGTAGTGATACGTGAAACACGTTATGTACCAATATATGACTTGATAGAACTAGTTGATAGGCCACCGACCCTATTCTTTCCAATATCTCAAATGGTCTGCAATATCTGGGAGCCAATTTGGCACAAGCATTCCACCTCAATGTGATTTTCTTAGGTTTAATTCTCACATAAACATGGTCCCCACCATGAACTCTCTTAAAGTTATTTTCCTATCAACATACACTTTTCTTCGATCTTGAGCTGCCTTCAAGTTTTTCCTGATCTTGTTTAATTCCCATTCCATCTCTTCTAGCATGTCTAACCCAAGCGACATTTTGTTTTTTGGACTGCTCTAGTTTATAGGAGTTCGACATCATCTTCTGTACAATGCTTCAAAGGGGTTCATCTGAAGGGATTCTTGATATAGGTTGTTGTAAGAAAACTCAACCAAATGCAAATACTCCTCCCATCTCATTGGTTGTTGCATTATGTACATGCACAACATGTCTTCTAAAAATTGATTCACCCTTTCTGTTTTCCCATCTGTCTACGAATGGTAAGCAATAATAAATTGTGTTTACATCCCCAAACCACTAAAGAGTGTCTTCTAGAATGCTAACGTAAATTTTACATCATGATCTGAAATGACAGTTCGGGTATACCATGCAATCTAAAAATTACTGTTCTAAAAATTATTTGAAGAAGCATGAAAAATGAATTTGTTTACTTCGGTAAGTTTTTATTTGAAATTACTGTAGAGGCTGGAAGCTATGCACATTTCATGGAAATGAAGGTCATCTACGAAATTACGGTCTTGTTACTTAGTGCAATGCAATTTTTTGTTTTGTTAAACGATGTTTTTGATCAATTCATTGGTTTTATTGATATTGACAACTTAAATGGGTAATAATAATTAAAACGTATTTTACATATTTCACTTAAACTTCACTTCAGCTGTGATTTCGAACAATATTTTTTTTAACATGATGCTGTTATGTTTAAAATGATAATAATTTTGATTTATTTTCATTTAAGTCTGAGAATGGTTTAAAATTCTAACCTGATTATCTATATGGCATTGTATTGTGTAATAGATACCATAAAGCTTATGATTTTATAAGAATTAATCATATTGTAGATAAATAATTTTAAATATTAATTAAAAATAATAAAATTAAATTATTGAGAAATTATAAAATATTTTGGTCAAAAAATCTGATGAATATAATATCACCTGTGCTAAAGATATAATAATTCTATTAGTTAATATGGATATTTGTGCAGTATTGAAATGTTTCTATAAAATCTAAGAATTTTACATTTTTTACATTCAAAAATAAAATATTTTATTTATGGTTAAAAGTGAGATGGAAATATTTTTAGAACATATTGAGTTGCAATATCAACAACTAAACACAAGAGCACAATAAAAGTGGGATTATATATATATATATATATATATATATATATATATATATATATATATATATATATATAGATATGTTAATTATAGTCAAGATGATTTTTTATTTAGAAAATATTTTATTTTAATTTAAAAATGGACATATCACTTTGAATTTAAAACACAAATGTTGAATATCTATAGGTCTTAATGCTAATGATGATTCCAAATATGTGAAAAATGACATAATTACTTTGCAAATAAATCTCAATCTTGGATTTCTATGTAGTATTAAGAAAATTGTAGAATACTCCATGGAGGTTAAACCCCTACCATCCACGTAACAATTATTGGTTATAATTATTGATAATTTTTTAGATTTTAATTAAATTGAATAATTAAAAAAAAAAAATTATGAAAATTTTTCATATGACCATAACTTGAAGTTTTTTGGGTTATGCCATATTAGTATGTAATGATATTATAAAAAATTCTATTAAAATATCTATGATTAAAAATCTTGTTACCAAATGTATATATGTTCAACTTATAAATTAATTCTTTTTATAATTAAAAATAATAAATTTTTTAAAATAATATTGTTTCTCTCATATTTTTCTCATAAAACTATTTTCTAGTGACTCTAAACTTCTGTCTATACACATAAAAATTATATGATACATTATTGCATATCATGACTATTATAAATCTAATCATACACATATTAACCTACTCAATAATTAGAATTAAGTGCATTATCAATTATATAATCATGCATGCCATAGTCGAATGGTTTATGGATTCAAATCTTGTTGTATGGATCTTTGGGCCATCCCATTGGGATTCCCACATCATGATTTTAATGTATCTCTGTATATGTAAATGTCCCGTTGACCTCTTGATTTATTACATAGTCCTAAAATTCTCAATCAAATTATAGAACTCATAGCATATGAAATCATTTTGATGGTAATTACAGTACTTCCATTTTTAATGAGCAAGATTATGGTTTTTAAATCAATTGTGAGAATTGCGATTCCCAAGATACTCTACTTTTCCACATATTCAATGTTATTCTATCCCACTATCCTCTGTTATGGGTTCATGGGAGCCGTCCGATCCTTATCCTTGGAATCGACGTTGTAGACTTGGGGTGGAGTGGCTAGGGTAACCACTCACCCTGTTCTCCAATTTAGTTCGTCATTTTCTCTGCCGACGGAACACGATCTCGGCTCTGCAACCTGTCGAGTTTGCTTGGGATTTCATGGCGTTCAAAGGGTTAATCTGTTTTCATACTTCTTCGCTCAGGAGTAACCATGCCTTAGATTCATCCGCCGCTTGTAGAGGGTTTTAACTCTGAATCCATTCGTTATTCCTTTGACTAGTTATATTTGGTGAGAAAGATATCTGTTGTTGCCTCTATACTTGCAACAGTTTATTAATGAATAGGTTTATTACACGTTTCTCATATGGGTTCCTTCTGGCTATGCAGGGCTCTCCTCCATTATGGAGCGACAATCCATTTATGTTTATTCAATGCGAAGGTTTGATTTTCCACCACATTTTCAGGTAAGGGATTTTGATTTAAACTTACAATACTTTTGTTATGTTTATTTTCACTCAGTGATGGTCCTGGTTATAGATTTAATCCCACAATTGTGTTTTGTAGGGATGTTGACCATCCAAGAATGGGGAAATCGTTACAACATGGAACCCTCCAGCCTCCCATATAGTAGGTTCTCGACGCTTTCCATGATTTCCAGATATTTTATTTGTTGGGTCTTCCTTCGTCGATGATTATAGTCACCCCTCTATCCCATTGCAGGGGTTTGGGGGTTTTTTCTGGCGTGAGATAAACTCTTAGCCTTGTCGTGATTACCTGTTCTTACCAGTTTACATTGTCTTTATTTATGGACCGGATTCACCCTCCTATTACTCAGTCTTGTGTTACTGTTGTATGGATATTTATGTTGTATTACCATGAGATTGAAGTTGGTTAAATGCTCGGCCTAGCTTGATCCGGATTTATGCAGGAACACAACAGAATAAACACATAACCATAAATACATAGATGCAGCGGAAATAATGCGTCATTTCATTAATAACAGAAATATGCTTACAGACATAATGGAAATAAAATAGCTAGGGTGTTGGTAGCGAATCTCTGAGAAGAGATGTGATGGCTACAGACCTCTGAACTGTGTTACAATGAGGCTCGAGGGCCTATTTATTATTGAGAAACAATGTAGAATCCGAAATGTCCAAAAACCTAACCGTAGGAGATGAGGCGCCAAAACTGTGGACGCCCGTTTGGGTAAATTGGTGGTTCAACTTCCCAGGGGCGTAATTTTGGCACTCGATCTCTGTTTGATGCGCTCAATAGCTCATTAGAAAGATCTATCCGAGGACCACAACTTTCGGGACGAATTTCATTCCATGAAATTCGCTAGTAAAACGATGCCCAAAAAATGTCGTTTAGGGCCTCAAAACGGCTCCGGAAGTTCAGGACCCGAAAACTGCTAAAAATAGTAAGTTTTGTTGCAACTTGAAAACTGAAAGAACTGATGATGGGGGTTCAAATGGAATAGGTGGGTGGCCACCAATATCCACCTGGATCATTAATCCACTAAGCGATACGAGAGTGGGCAGAAAACTTTGCTAAAAATAGTAAGTTGTGTTGAATGTGAAAAACTGCAAGAATTGATGGTGCTGGTCCAAATGGAATAGGTGGGTGGACACCGATATCCACCTGGATCATAGCTGCATGAAAATATTTGTTTAGGTGTAGTCATTGGTTCAGACTTCCAACAGCTAGCCGCTACTCTGTGATTTGGGTTATGCATTTCTTTTATTCGTAATCGCCTCTGAACTCGGAAGACTACTGTATTTAAATTTTTTCAGTGCTCTTTAGCATTATATATATATATATATATATACAATTCTTCGAATAAGTGTGTTCAATCTATTATCTTCCTTTACAGGCATTACAATTATAAAATATTTGGTTGGTATTCTGAGTTCCCCATATGTATTGATAAGTAACGATGATTCTCTTTATTATTCTTGTTTCACTGCATTAGATGGTTTTACTCTCAAACATTGTATCTGGCTTTCTTGGTTGTATTAAGTTACACTTGTACTTATACATGTACATATGGGTGTAATTCATAAATCTGGGTTACTCGACTTATGGGACAGGAACTCTGACCCTTCCCTTGGGTCCGGTGCTAAACCCGTAGGCTATACCCTTAGGATCTCGTTACTATATTTATTTTACCACTAAGATATTTCTTACTATTTTATTTGACTTGCATATATACTATAGTCCTTCATTTAAAAATATGGAAGTAATGTACAGGCTACACTACCATTTAAATCAGTTCTAAATTTGTTTGTACAGTATCTAGTCTTACTGTAGATGAGGGTTTACAGAGCTATTTGCATACTTCTCTAATATTGTAATTTTCACTTTTACTTACAGTGAAAATACTTGTAATCTTTGTTTATCATGAAATTTACATAAGCAAATTCATACTAGTTCTTTTTACCATTTACAACTAGCATAGGAATAATTTAAATTTCTTTTTTCTACTGAAACTCAACAGTTCTGCAAGTAATTCCTATTGCTAATAATGCATCATTCAGAGATAAAGATACTTTAGTACCTTTTTTTTTCCAGTTAATTCTTCCAGAAGTCTGATGGTCCTACCAACCTTGAGAGAGGCAATTACGTCTTCAGCTCCCCCCTTGCTCCTCACTAGGGTCTAGGTGCTTCTATGAGACATGAAGTTAGACCTCAAGATCAAATCCAGTATTAACTTCGCTTGGGTATTTCCTATGCTCCATTGGTTTTCTTACCAACTCTGGATACTCAAAGAAATAGCTTGTTGCTATTCCCCATCATCCTTTCTATACAGAACCCCATTTTCCCTCGGGATTTTCCTATAAATCCTTTATGGGACAAAATGGTAACTATCAAAACTGTCTCCACTTTTTTACCCTGGGTTTTTGGAATCAATTACCAATCAATTACTTCTTGCTTTTACTCAAGGCAATTATTAATTAACTCTCTTTTGAAAAAAAAACAAAAGATACTATACTAAAGTATTGTTAATGAATCCCCTTATTCGCTACTCATTCAAATATACCATAAAATTTTTTAAATCAATAATTAAATTAAAAATAGTGTGTTACATCTTTCCCCGCTGAAACAAACACCATCCTCGGTGTGATTTGATCAATAAGAACAACTCTGGGTAGGCCTCTTGAATAACATGGTCGTCCTCCCAAGTGGCCTCCTTCGGCCCAAAGTGCTTCCAGTGCACTTTAACTTGGGGGATGACTTGCTTCCAGAGCGTTATTTCTCTCTGACCTAGAATATGCGGTGGTTCTACTAAGAACTCGCCATCTAGTTCTACCTGCATACCACAATCATCATAATTAGTTCAAATCAACAATTAGATTTTTGATTCAAATGTAACACATTGTTTACTTACATGTATACCCTACCATTGTATCACATGTTTGGGGTCATGTACATAACGTTTCAGTAGTGATACGTGAAACCCGTTATGTACCAATATATGTCTTGTTAGGGTTATTCAATAGGCCACCGGCCCTATTCTTTCCAATATCTCAAATGGTTTGTAATATCCGGGAGCCAATTTGGCACAAGCATTCCACCTCAATGTGCTTTTCTTAGGTTTAATTCTCACATAAACATGGTCCCCACCATGAACTCTCTGAAAGTTATTTTCCTATCAACATACACTTTTTTTCGGTCTTGAGCTGCCTTCAAGTTTTTCCTGATCTTCTTTAATTCCCATTCCATATCTTCGAGCATGTCCGACCCAAACGACATTTTGTTTTCTGGACTGCTCTAGTTTATAGGAGTCCGACATTGTCTTCTGTACAATGCTTCAAAGTGGTTCATCTGAAGGGATTCTTGATATCCGTTGTTGTAAGAAAACTCAACCAAATGCAAATACTCCTCCCATCTCATTGGCTGTTGCATTATGTACATGCACAACATGTCTTCTAAAAATTGATTCACCCTTTCTGTTTTCCCATCTGTCTACGGATGGTAAGCAATAATAAATTGTATTTGCGTCCCCAAGCCACTAAAGAGTGTCTTCCAGAATGCTGATGTAAATTTTACATCACGATCTGAAATGACAGTTCGGATATACCATGCAATCTAAAAATTTCTTTCATGAAGATATCAACAATTTGCATCGTCTTGTAAGTGGATAGGATGGGAATGAAATGAGCCACCTTGCTGAGTCTATCAACTACCACCATAATCGAATCATTGTGCCTTTTTTTTCTGGGTAGCCCAGTGATGAAATCGAGGGAAATAAATTCCCACTTCCATTTTGGTATTGGAATAGGTTGAAGCAATCCCGCGGGATGTTGATGCTCAACCTTAATTTGCTAACACTCTAAGCACTTTGTCAAATATTCTGCAATGTCATTTCGCATTCCAGGCCAGGAATAGTCCTTCCTAATTGCAGTTAACATTTTCTGATATCCTGGATGTCCTGCATAGGAACTCCTGCGATATTCATCCAGAATAATTCTTTTCAAATTAGTTTTATTAGGGATATATATTCTTTTCCAATAGAATAGGAACTGCTTATCATTGAGTTCATACTCTGATTGTTTCCATTTCTCTTCATCTGATTTTGCTTACTGCCAAAAGAAATGGTATTCCGGGTCCTTCTTTGCTGTCTCCATAATTTGTTCTTGAAATTTGAACTCAATTTGGTTAAAGTAAAGCTCATAGATGCCATGCAAATTCCTGCTTAAGGCATCGGCCACTCGATTTTCTTTTCCTTTCACATGTTTAATATCAAAATCGAATTCACTTAGGAATGCATTCCACCTGGCTTGGCGAGCATTTAGATCGACTTGTTTAAAATAGCTAGTTAAACTGCTATGATCAGTTCTTAACACGAATCTTTTCCCTAATAGATAATGCCTCCATATCCGCAAGGCATGCACCACCGCAGTTAGTTCCAAGTCATAAGTCGAATATCTCTACTCATGATCCTTCAACTTCTGAGATTCATATGATATGATTCTTCCTTCTTGAGTCAAGACTACTTCTACACCCTCTTTACTTGAATCAGTACATTCATCAAACTCTTTACTCAGATCTTCTACTTTCAGAATGGACGTTGTAGTTAATAACTCCTTCAATAACTCAAAACTGTTATGACATTCTTGAGTCCACCTAAAGTATCATCCTTTCCGCTGCAATGAGGTAATGGGAAAATCTATTTTAGAGAATCCGTTCAGTAGAAATCATGTGTCCCAAATATTATATCTTTTCCTTGAAAAAGTCAAATTTACTGAACTTAGCATAGATTTGATGTTCTCGAAACATATTCAGCACAATGCGTAGGTGTTCCTTGTGCTCTTCCATATTCTTGGAGTAAATTAGTATATCATCAATAAAAAATAAAACAAATTTATGCAAGTATGGGTGAAAAATTCCATGCATTAAGATCATAAAGGTTGTTAGTGCATTGGTTAACCCTAATTGTAACACCAGAAACTCATAATGTCCGTACATGGTTCAGAAGGTTGTTTTTGACATATCTTCATTCTTGATCCGAATCTGGTGGTACCCAGACCTTAAGTCTATTTTGGAAAACATCGTAGCTCCTTTTACTTGATCGAACAAATAATCTATGCGTGGTAATGGATACTTGTTTTTAACAATCAACTTGTTGAGCTGACAATAATCCATACACATTCGCATATTTCCATCCTTCTTTCTCACAAACAGCACTGGTGTTCCCCATGGGGACACACTTAGCCGGATATAACCTTTATCCATCAATTCCTGCAGTTGTATTTTTAATTCTGTTAATTCCAACACACACATTCTGTAAGGATCTCGGGACATAGGCGCTGCCCAGGTATTAATTCTATAGTGAAGTGTATGTCTCTTTTTGGTGGTAGTCCTGGGTTTTCCTCCAGGAATACATCTCAAAATTCTTGTACTATAGGAATGTTTTCTAGCATAAGAGTCTTGTCTTTGGAATTGGAGAACCCCACCTGGATTGCATAAAGTTGACAACCCTTCCTTATGCATTTACTTAATTGAGATGCTGTAATGGGTCGTAACTGTAATGGTTTCTTAATACCTTGCAATTTTTGACGGGTTCCATCCTTTGATTTGAAATAAATAACTTTATTATTACAATCCACTAATGAACAATGTATCTCCAGCCAATCCATCCCCAATAAAATATCGTACAATCCCAGAGGAAGAATATTGAGTTCCACTGTTATATGCTTATTCCCGATACTCAATTCATAGTTTGATACTTTGGCATTGACTCGCCTTCTTGCCCCTGTAGCCAGCTCAACTAACCAAGGATTTTTAAATTTATAATTCTGTAATTTATAGTTTTCAACCACACGGGAGTGGATATAGCTCAAATTGGTTCCAGGGTCAACTAAAATAGAAACAGATTCGGTTTGTAGCTTACCTTATAATTCTTTCATGGTTGGCTAGAAGTCTGCTTGTCAATTTTCTAGAGCTGCATTGATTCTAGGTATATTTCGAGCTACATCCCACATAGTTGATCCCTCCTGCATATTTTTTGCCACCTCATTTCTCCCTCTATGAGGACAGTTCTTGAAATAATGTGCCTCCCCACCCCCCCCCCCACCACTGCAACGAGGTTTTTTTGGATTGTTGAATGTCGGGTCTGCTAGAAGCTTTAGTATGCCTCTCCTCACCTTTCCACTTGGTCCTTTGTTAACTCTTTTTGTTATGTTTACTCAATGTATTTCTTGCAACATTCTTATAATTTCCGGATCTGTTATTTATATTATTGGTAAAACTTTTTTGTCCTTTTTTGGGGTGGGGGGCAACTTTTCCCAGTTTCTCCCTTTGTTTTGGACTGCTGATAGCACGTTTGTGCTTTGCTTATCACCTCATCCATAGTTTTTGGGTTTACTAACTCAATTCTCTCTTTCATGTGGAGCGGAAAAATGCTCAAAAACCGCTGTACTTTTGCCTTTTCATCGCGCAAATAAGGTACATATCTTAATAATGACATAAATTTCATAATAAATTCATCCATAGAAATTTGCCCCAATTTCAGATCATGAAATTCTCGGTATTTCTCCTTGTAGAATCGTTCAGTTAGATACTTATCTTTGAAGTATTGCTGAAACTCTTCCCAAGTCACATTTTGATATTCCGCTCCACTCACGTTCTTAACTTCTTCCCACCACAGTGTTGTTTTCTCCCGCAATTGGTAAATGGCTATACGAGATTTAATTTTACTATTATATTCATACACCTAAAAGTACTTTTTCATGTTTATTATCCAGGCTTCCGCCATTTCTTCAGCCTCTTCGTCAAAGGTAGGGGGCTTGATCTTTCGAAATTCTTGTTGTTTCCCACCTCCCACAATTGGTGTTTACACTGGGGCAAGGAGTAAGCCATACCATGTGATTTAACTTGAACACATGTAGGGTATTAGGTTTCATGGGAGCTACAACTCCTCTGTAATCAAGTTGTCATTGTATCAAGGCGAGGGAGGGGGGTGTGCACCCACTCTAGGGCAAAATCCACGGGGAAGAATGTATTAAATTAAAAGTATGGATGATTTATATTTATTTTTGAATATTTTTATTCTTATATATGTCTAAATAATGGATCATGTTGATGAGTTTTTCATGATGGACTACATAACATTATATGTATCCCAATTATAAATTTCAAAACATTTTTTTGGATTGAAAGTGAGATAGTTTTGCTACAATTTTAAGGTATTCAAATAAGATCTCCCCCTTATTACAATGAATGTATATCCTAATTAGGTATTTTTATGTTATTCCATTTCAAAACATATTTGATAGTGGATCGGAATTTTCACACACGTGAAGCTACATGTATGAATATACTCAACCCATTGGTTGGATGTTCAAATTTGGAGGGAGATCGTCATAGCTTGGTATTTAGATATGCATAAAGTTTATAAAAATTCATTTAGATATACATATAGTTCAAAATAATTCATTCAAATCCATATATAATATTTATGAATTTTTGATAAACCCGTATGCTTTAATTTTAATGTCAAATTGATGTATTTGATCCCTTTATTTGTGGGGACAAGTGACCAATCAAAATGATTTTATTGCTAACGTCTACTAAGACGTACATGATCTACCTCCCTCTAGATTTAAACATGTCTAAATCTACTAAGGTGTATATAATCTATTGAGTGTAGTATAAGGTATGTTGATGAAACAACATTTAATGTCAATCCAAGGTTCGTGGACTTCAAGACACAACACTGGAAATGCCAGAGAAAGAATATAGCAACATGCAAAACAAAATCCTAACTTGGCCGGAAACTGCGCTCACCTTTAGATTCATGCACTAGTTAGTTCTTGTTCTAATCCCACACTCAAAATAAATATTTAGAAATGAAACCATAAACACCAATCTTAAAATAATTAGCAATTAAAAAAGATAAAATAAAGTCACTCATTACAATAAAAATTGAAAAATATAAAATAAAGTCACTCCTTACAATAGCAATCTTCCAAGTTCTTGAAAACAATTCATAAATTCCTATACTAGGTTTGGAAACTTTATTAAAAGAAAAAAAATACCTTGATCAATCTGGACACTAGCTAATTCACTCATTAAATTATCAAGAAAATTGAGATTGTAAACTAGATAAATGATCAAAAGGCTCAAAAGAACACATGTCTCAATCCATTCAGTTAAAGAATGCTTAAAATTAATCAAATAAATCTCCAAGCATTCCTGCTCCATATCAACTCTCACTCCTTTGTACTTTTGATTCATGCACTAATTTATATCTGTTCTTGCACACTACTCTCTATATTTTTAAAAATGAAATCGTGGCACTCTTGGTATATCAATCAAACATCCAAGTTTTAGATAAAAGAATTCACTCTATGTTCTATTCCTTAAGCTAGAAAACACGCAGAATCAGAGACTTGAACTACACTGTAGAAAAGGAATATTTTCACTAAGAAAGGAACATTATCATGCTTGAAATGCATTCAAAGTTATAAAAAGACAATAAAAAGCAAAGTTTCTTTCACTACTCTTAACACACCATAGATACTTTGAATCAAGAAAATCAAATCTCAAATAAGAAAAATCAAACATAGTTGATAAAAAATTTGTATTCTATTCTCATTATAAATCAATTAAGCACCAATGGTTTTACTCTCAAGAGAACTTTGAACTTGAACTAGAAATTGAAGGTCAAACTAGATTATAAAACACTATGACTATTGGTTTACCAAGAGACCTAAAGTATTTATATTATTTTTCACTTATCTTTTGTTCCTTGCATCACAATGTTCTCAAAATACCCTTGATACTCACAACAAAACAAGTTTAAAAAAAGTACAGAGAGGTTTTTTATTAGTCCTTCATATTACTGGAAGTTTACAATGTTGGAAGTTATTAGTACAAAAATAATGAATCCAAGAAACAATTTTCACAGATTTTCATGATAGAGTAACTATTCCAAAGGCAAAATCTTCACATAACCCAACCCTTGTAACGATAAACAAATATTTTAAAGAAATAATTCTTAACCATGCATTCATATCAAGTAGATCTTCACTCATTAAACTTTCAATCTCAAGGCTACCAACACTAAAAAAAAAGGTGGCCTGAATTAAGACCTTACCACAACCAAATCATATAGAAAAAAATACTAAGATCCAAAGATAAACACAAAACTTGGTTCAAGTGTTAAAACAAAGATATCTAATATTTATGAAATAGTTCACCTTCCAAATTTTAACTTAAAGAAACCTTGAATCAAAATTCAATGTATATATTCTAATGGAAAACAGAGCATAAGGAAGAAAACTATGCAAAGTCTCAAATGAATAGAATATTCAACTGTAAAACACACACCATGATATCTTACTATGAATTTCCAAGCCACACAACACTAAATAACAAAGGTGTGACAAGTTGGAGTGGTATGGCCCAAACCAACCAGCTTGCACCCCTTTTAAATACATATTAAATTACATATAAGAGAGAATCATTAACAAAATGTAATACAAAATGAAAAGGAAACATGGCATTTTCCTCTTTATGTTAGTATAACTCAGTCTAGATGCATCATCAGTTACAATACTCTAGCTCCAATTGATCAGAGTGGAGTAGCCCCCTAAAATTAATCCAACAATATGAGAGTACAAGGAATTTATTGTTGTCCCTTTAGCTCTGAAACATATTCAATTTATATAATTGATTTACATTACAGATTTGGCTATGAGAATTGAAGCCAATCGTATACAAAATGAGATAATCACAAATAAATAACAATTTTCCATTGATGGATTCCTCATGAAAACATAGCTAATAAAAAATATTACAAATCTGATGTAAGATTTGGCATTCTTATCAAATTTGGGCATGATCCTAGAATTTTGGAATTTTGTGTATTTTTTACAAAACTTCCTCAAAGAACCCTGTGCAACTCTCAAACCATGACATATTTTGGAAATTTGTTCAGAGAAAACCTAATTTACCATATTTTTGAAAAAACCCTCATTTTGGAATTTTTATATTCACCCTCATCTGCATAGAAATCGAGATGAAAGTTGGTAGTTTGAAAACTATGCTAATTTGGGGCTATAACATTAATTAATTTCTAAAAATCCATCCGTACGACTTGAGTGAATTTTGAATGATGTAGAAGTGTTAAAACATTATTTTGGACAAAAACCATATTTGGTTTCCTCGAAATATTGCCAATGTATCGAAGCCCCAAATTGGTGCAAGAATGTTGGTGTATGAATGCTAGTGCAAGAACTGAACTAAGTGCATGAACAGGCCAAAAATTTGTTACACATAAGAGTTGGTTGAGAAATTGTTTGTTCAAAACTTTATATGCTTTCCTGAGAACCTTGATATACGAAAGATGTTAGGTCCCTATAATAATAGAGTATCCTCTTATTTTTTTTTCTTAGTATAACCCCCTTATTGTTATTGTTGTGCCAATGTACTCCCCATATTGTTATTATTGTGCCCCATAGAAGCCCACTACTGTTATTTTTTTTCCCTTAAATTTTTATTGTTATGTTGGCTGGCTTATATTGTGACCCATTGGACTCATATATATATAAAGGAGGTTTTTTCATTTTAATAATCCAATAATTTTTTATTTGTGTAATGTAAAGAAGGTCTCCCCCTCGAAGAGGCTGATTTCTAAGTCGTTTATCTCACTTTTCTTCTATTTTGTGAGCTGGTTTCGTAACATTTGGTCGGACCTATGGCATTGGAAAGAAGATTCAGAGGGCTGATAAAGGACTAAAGATAAAATCTTGGGGATCCTAAATTACAAAGATACAACAAGATCAATATCAAGCTCCTCAAAAGCAAGAAAAATGTGTGTATTTTTTTTAAAAGTTGCATAAGTCTTGTTTGAAAAATTAGTTTTAAGTGATTCCAATGGAATATTGAAGCATAGATATTAGTATTGAGTTATAAAATCCCCCCAAAAAGAATTCTACAACCAATAATCCCTAAAAAAAATCTACTATGACGCATGAAGAGGAAGAATTGCAGTATGATATATCAAATTTACGGTACCAAGTGCAACAAATTTTGATCTCACAAAGAGAAACCAAAGATGACATAGATGATTTAAAGCTAGACATGGAGGCTAAGTTTGATGGTTTGAAGGATGAAATGAAAGCTAATATGGATGATCAAGCAGTGAAATTCCACATCGAGCATCAACAAAAAGTTCTCCAACTCTTAAAGGATAACCTAAATTTGTTGCAGAAACGAATGAAACAACTGGTAGCTAAACATCGTAGCAAAAGAAGTTTTGATGTAGGTGATTGGGTATTTTTACAGATACAACCATACAAACCAATGTCCCTTAAGAAAGCTAAGAAGTATACTAAATTATCACTAAAGTGCTATGGTCCTTACAAGGTATTGGAAAATATTGGAACTATGGAATACAAATTAGAGTTGCCTGCATCTTCTCGAGTGCACCCATTTTTCCATGTTTCATGCTTAAAGAAGGTTATAGGTAAAAAAATCCCAGTTCAAACAATATTTTCAAAACTTGACGAGGAAGGAAAAATCATATTGGAACTTGAATCAGTAAAGAAAAAAGAACTCGACAAATACGAAATCGATCAATTTCAAAGTATCTCAGTAAGTGGAAGAACTTACCCACAGAAGATTCACATAGGAGGATGATAATTTTATACAAAAGCATCTATAAATAATCAAGCGTTGAGGACAACACTTGTTTGAAGGAGAGGGGCATGTTAGGTCCCTATAATACTAGTGTTTCCCCTTATTTTTATTGTTGGTATAGCCCCCTTATTGTTATTTGTGTGCCCATGTTCTCCTCATATTGTTATTATTGTGCCCCATTGAAGTCCACTTTTGTTATTGTTGTTCTCTTAAATTGTTATTGTTATGTTGGCTAGGATTATTTTGTGACCCATTAGACTCCTATATATAGAAAGGAGGTTTTTTCATCTGAATCATCCAAGAATTGTTTATTTATGTATTATAAAGGAGGTTTCCCCCTCGAAGAGGGTGATTTATAAGTCATTGATCTCTCTTTTCTTCTATTTTGTGAGCTGGTTTCATAACAAAATATGTGTGAAGTGCTGAAGAAAACATGCACAATATTTTCATGTGCAAAGTGTGGGAATCCTCAAGAGTGCAGGACCATGGTACACAATTATGGTTGAAATATCATGCTGCATAAAGAAAAACAAAACATCCATAATTAGTGATGATATTATATAAATACTCTTAAATTACTGAAAGCAAAGGAAATTTATTAATTTACCTCTTCATGCTTATGTTTAAGAGAATTATCCCCAGGATGTGAAAAATGACGACAATAACTATGAAAACTAAGTATATACATGAGGGAAAAAGATGTATTAAATATGAAAAAATGGAGGCATGGCATACAAAACCTCCTTCTAGGTTTAAACCTATAACCTCTTATGATGACACATATAGTCTTAACCATTAGACCATTTCAAAAAATTCTATTCAGTCAATAAATATATGTACATCAATCTTAATATATATGTATATATGTACATAAATATTAATATATATGTATATTTTGATTTTACTATATATCTAGAGAAATTTTATATGTTAATGTATAAAAAAATTAATGTATATATTTAAATTTTATTATATATTTAAAAAAATATTATATATTTGATCTGAAAGGTCTATATTAGTTTGCTATGCTAAGTTTCTTTTCAGTTAATAAACATGTGCATACTTGTCTCCATAGTTTGCTTAAGTATTGGGGATTTTAACCATGAATTGTAAGTGAATTTAGTGAATTAGAAGCATGAAAATAAGAATAAATAACACTGAACAACAGTGTATAAGAGAGAAATAAAACCACACATAACATTTACACAGCAGGCATGATGAAGCAGTTCACCCCTTCTGGGCCACATTTGCTAGTCTAGATCCCAATGTCATGTCCATCTTTCATTATGCTCAAAATTTTGCAAATACATGTGTTTACAAGCCTCTAATGGCTGTTTTCTCTGCTCTAATGGCTCCATAATGCTCCAATTAATCTAGGTAGACTCTTGTTTTACCCAAATTGGTCGAAAATTGACCCTCCTAGCCTTTTTCCCAATAACCCCTAAAAATCCTCCACTAAATGTGGAGAACTGCACTTATCTATAGTTTAAAATAGCATTTTTTCCAAAATTTAGTGGGCGCACTAGCCTATTCGCCATATCTAACCATAAAGGTTAATGTCTAAGTTAGGGGAGGGGGTGGCCACATGCCAACCCCCGAAAACCCCATGGTCACATTTAAGTTTGGAGCGGAACTAACACCGAAAACTATGGTTGAGTGGAGTTAGAACTAGAGTTTGGTTGCATAACTGTCACCTTTGACCGCGTGGAGAACGTGTTGTAACAGTGGAATATGAACACCCCCCCCCCCCCCACCCCCCCCCAAGTGCTAACCTTGTAATATTTAAATAGAACTTATGACTCTTAGTGGTTAAGACAAAACATGCAACACAAACAATGGAAGCTTTGCACATAGGCTGGAGGTCACAGGGTTGAACCCTCCAGACCTCGTTAAAATTTTAATACATTGTACAGGGGACACATGGTAGCCTTAGGGCTTGCCTTGTGTCACCCATTCATTGGCTTAAAAAAATAACTTACATTCCACCAATACAATCACAATGCGAAAAATGGCAGCTTCTGATTGGCTTGAGAAAACGAAATATTCTTAAGAATATTCCTCTTTTTTTTTACTGTGCACCTGCATGCTGACTGGGCATCCTAGTCAAACCTGTCGCAAATTTAACTGTTTGGGAAATCGATCAGAATGTGATATATCCCTCATATGACATCGATTTTTTGAACTGTTCATGACGCTGGAATCAGGAAGATGAGAACTACCCGATCACTTAGGTTCAACACAGTTTCAAGAACTTTGAATTTTGAGAAAAATTTTCGAACTCCTGATCACACCTCCCCATTGGGAACCCCAAAATATCTCTTGATTATTGATTATGAAGATGAGGAGACTGTGCCCTCACTCTTCCAGTCTTTATCCATTGAAATTTTCCTAATTTCATCATTTGGATCTTTTCATGAAAAGACAAAATTTTCCTTGATTCTGACAACCATCTATTGTTGTCTTTGACAACATCATGCTGCACTATTTCTGAATTTGCAGAACAAAAATCTAATTTTGCAGAAAACATCTTGTTTCTACCTCGGTCAATAATCAAAGGAAACTTGGAATCTTTCTCACCTTGCACTCTGTCATTATGGCGATTTTTAGTTGCTTTTGCCTTGAACTTGTGTCAACTCTTGACCAAGTTTCTTCGCCATTGTAATATTCCTTTTGGAAACCATCAATGAACATTTGTGAAACCTGTGCCTTCTTTTCCAAGCTACTTTGTCCTCTCTTTGACCTTTGCAACCTCTTGCATTGACACCTTGTTTTCAACACTGTTCAACACCAATTTTGACTGTTGCAAATTCTTGTCATATTATTTCAAAAACAACCTGTTATCAATCTAAAACAACTCATTACATATATCATCATTTGTTTGAAAAGTATGATGAAAAAAATGTCTTTGTTTTATCATTATAAATGTCAAGTTTTGGCTTGCATTGAGTAGCCTCTTCATTTATACTTGCAATGAGCTCTCACAATATACTTCACTCCATATTTAAGCATATTGATATTTGTTCTCATGACGGTAGAATACATCTTTCCTGTCATACAAATATGGACTTCCCAAGATAATATCGGAAATGTTAAGTGGAATTATATCTAACTTGACTTCATCAACAAAGTTTACAGTAATAACAAATATAAAAATGCATTTCCTTCTAACCTGTAAATTAGCATTCTTAACTATCCATCCCAAAGGGTATGGTTTATGATGTGCCATAGTTTCAAGGTTAAGTTTTTTGAGTAAATCTTCTGAAATCAAGTTTTCTTGTGATCCCATATTAAATAATGCATCAATCTTTGTATGATTAGAAATCACTCTAACATGGAACAATTCTTCTCTTATGTCTTCATTTGGAGTGTTGATGTGACTATTTGAGGAACTAGTACATTCAACATGTTTCCCTTTCAAACCCATAGTAGTAATTTTTGTTTCATCTCCTGAATCTGACCCTAAGTCTTTTTTAGCTATAGCAATAGTTTTTCCTTTCTCTTTGGATTTCAAGCTATCTGGTTTTAATTATGGATGAAGTTTCCAACAATGATCTTCATCATGGCTATTTTTTGAACAGTTTTTGCAAAATAAATTTTCCTTCTCTTTCTTGATACTTACATTCTTCCTTTTATTCCGTTTTCCTTTAAACTCATTTTCCTCTTTCTCCTCTATGTTTTTTTTTCCCCTTGCCTCCAAGTGTGTGGCTTGTACACAAACTTCATCTAGACTGGTGGGGTTAAACATGAGGATAGTATGTATAAGGTAGCTATGTAAGCCTCCTATGTACTTGAGAAAATTATCTTGGCTCTGCAAATCTAACCCTAATAAGAGAGCTCTCCTCCTGAATTCTTGGGTGTATTCTTGTACATTATGTCCTTTAAATTGTCTAAATTTTTTCCAGTCCATTATGGCTTTCTGCATATGAGCTAATGGATAAAACTATTGTTTTATTGCAGAAATGAAATCATTCCATGATAGAATAATCTTACCATGCTTCTTGATCTGCTCCTTTGTCTTGGCTTCCCACCAAACAAGTGCTGCACTGTTGTGTAACCAGCTCCAAAAAGAGAAGAAAAGAGATATCAACGCCTTAGAAATGAGCCTCTTCGAGGGGGCAACCTCCAATACATTACATAAATGAACAATTTTTGGATGATACAATTTACAAAACCTCCTTTCTATATATAGGAGTCCATGGGGCCATAATGTAATCCTAGTGGGCCATAATGTAATCCTAGCCGACCTAACAATAATAATTTAAGGGCACAATAATAACAAAATGGGGTTACAAGGGTACAATAATAACAATAAGGGGGTTACACTAACAATAATAAGGGACTATACTAGTAATATAGGGACCTAACATGCCCCTCTCCTTCAAAAAAAGTGTTGTCCTCAACGCTTGAGTAGCTCTGGGTGCTTTCGTATAAAATTCTCATCCTCCCATGTAGAATCTTCAGTGGGTAAGTTCTTCCACTTGATGAGATACTCTGAAATTGATCAATTCCGTAGCTGTCGAGTTCTTGTTTCCATGACCGCTTCAGGTTCCAATATGATTTTTCCTTCCTCATCAAGTTCTGGCAATATTGTTTGAATTGGATAACATCGAACATGAACCTTCTGATAACATACACATAAACCTTTTGAACTGGATAACATCGAACATGAACCTTGTTCGATGAAATTCATGTTCGATGTTATTTTTATGAGGCATATTTTAGAACCCAATACTGATATGCCCTTGGAATCAATTCAAATTGATTCTTCAAACAAGACTTATGCAATTCGGAAAAAAAATACACACCTTTTTCTTGCTTTTGAGGAGCTCGATATTGAAATTGCATTATCTCTGTAATTGAAAATCTTCAATATCTGAAATTCAACCCTGTAGTAGCCCTTTGAAGCTTCTTTAAAATGCCACAGGTCTGACCTAATTTAGATTCTCCAAGGAAAAGTTGTGTCCAATCTCCCACAATGACCTAATTCTGGACTGGTTCAGTAGAGCGAACTTGTACGACTTTCCACGTGTCACTGTTTTGTCATTTGTCTCTGAAATTGATAGCCAAGAAACTACAGTCCGTGTACTTGCGACCAATTTTTACGGCACTCAAATCCACTGCCCAGAGAGAGAGTTATTGAACTTTTCCCACGATCACCTCTTTGAGATGAAATTTTGGAGCCTGAAAAAGCACTACCTTCCACAGATCATATCGCCGAAAATATTGCGAACCAAGCTCTGAAATTTTTTGACGAATTTCCTCAGGATTTCAGCTTCACACCATACGAATTTCAGATTCTGAACCTTTGTAGAAAATATTTTATAGCGAAAATTCCACGATGACCTGTTTAGGAGCTTGAAAAAATACCTAACTTCCACAGATGATATCTCCGAAAATATTGCGAACCACGCTATGAAAGTTTTAGACAATCTTCCTCAGGATTTCAGCTTCGCACCCTAAAAATTTCAGCTTCTGAAACTTCATAGAAAACAATTTATAGCGAAAATTCCACGATGACCTGTTTGGAGCAGCGAAACCCTAGAATCCAAAGCTCTGATACCAAATGTTGTGTAACCAGCTCCAAAAATAGAAGAAAAGAGATATCAACGCCTTAGAAATAAGCCACTTCGAGGGGGCAACCTCCAATACATTACATAAATGAACAATTCTTGGATGATACAATTTACAAAACCTCCTTTCTATATATAAGAGTCCATGGGGCCATAATGTGATCCTAGTGGGCCACAATGTAATCCTAGCCGACCTAACAATAATAATTTAAGGGCACAATAATAACAAAATGGGGGTTACAAGGGTACAATAATAACAATAAGGGGGTTACACTAACAATAATAAGGGACTATACTAGTTATATAGGGACCTAACATGCACATTCCATTCTCAATGAAGCTAATTGGATTTTGGTATCATCATCTTGAATGTTCTGGATTCTCAAGTACACCTCCAATTTCCTAATCCAATTATCAAGATTTTCTGCATTGAATTCACCATTAAACATTGGCAATTCAAACTTAACATCAACTTTTAGAAAAGGACTTTTACCAGTGTTCTTGGACTTGTGTGGCTGATGTACTGAAGATGAAGTAGAGGATGATGATGATGAGGGTGAGGATGATGACTTTCGACTGCCTCCATTTCCTCCATTGCCCTTCTTTGAATTATCTTCATCATTGTGACCTCCTGATGAGCCCTGTCCTTCCTTGTGAAGTTTGGATCATTCTCATTCCAGTTTCTCATTCCTTTCTCAATAAAGGATTCTAACCATCTCAGTCATGTCAAGGAATGCTTTCCTAAACACTCTTGCTTCCTCTTTGGGATCCACTTCTTCATGGATTTCTTCTTCCTCTAAAGTCATGATTAATACTTCCTTAGGAGGTGAACTAGGCGGTGGACATTGTGGCAATCTTTCTCTCCTTTTCTGTGGCTCACTTTGAGACCCTCTTGCTCCCACCAATGTGCCTTCTCCTCTCTTGAGCTTGAGCCTAGTAAGCATGTGAAACTTTCAAATAGTTAAACAAATATCTTAAACACAAAACAACACCAGAGAATAAACTCTAGCTCTGATACCAACTTGATCTGAAAGGACTGTATTAGTTTCCTGTCCTAAGTGTCTTTTCAGTTAATAAACATGTGCATATTTGTCTCCATAGTTTGCTTAAGTATTGAGGATTTTAACCATGAATTATAAGTGAATTTAGTGAATTAGAAGCATGAAAATAAGGCCGAACAATAGTGTATAATAGAGAAATAAAATGACACATAACATTTACACAATAATTATGATGAAGTAGTTCACCCCTCCTGGGCTACATCTGCTGGTCTAGCTCCCAATGGCATGTCCATCTTTCATTATGCTTAAAATTTTGCAAATACATGTGTTTACAGGCCTCTAATTGCTTTTTTCTCTGCTCCAATGGCTCCAAATTGATCCAATTACTCTAGGTAGGCTCTTTTTTTATTCAAATTGGCCGAAAATTGACCCTCCTAGCCTTTTTCAAAATAACCCCTAAAAATCCTCCACTAAATGTGGAGAAATACACTTATCTGCAGTTAAAAATGGCATTTTTCTGAAATTTAGTGGGCGTGCTAACCTGTCTGCCAGCTCTAACTGTAAAGGTTAATGTCAAAGTTAGGGAAGGGGGTGGCCACATGCCAAACCTCGAAAAACCCGAAGTTACATTTAAGTTTGGAGTGGAACTAACACCGAAAACTATGGTTGAGTGGAGTTAGAACCGGAGTTTGGTTGCGTAATTGTTGCCTTTGACCATGTAGAGAACTTGTTGTAACCATGGCATATGAACATTCAACGGAAGAGGTTACGGATTCTAAGCCATCGGTTAACATTTTCTCTCGTGGTTTATTATCGTAACATGTGACCAGTCCATGGGGCCGCCAGTGGTCCCCCCCCCCCCCAAAGTGCTAACCTTGTAATATTTAAATAGAACTTGCGACCCTTAGTGGTTAAGACACAACACGCAACACAGATGGTGGAAGCCTTGCACATAGGCTGGAGGTCATGAGGTCGAACCCCCCAGACCTCAATAAAATTTTAATACACTATACAGGGGACACATGGCGTCCTCAGGGATGGCCATGTGTCACCCATTCGTTGGCTTAAAAAAATAACGTACATTCCACCAATCCAATCACAACGCGACAAATGGTAGCTTCTAACTGGCTTGAGAAATAGAATATTCCTAAGAATATTCCTCTTTTTCTAACTATGCACTGACATGCTAACTGGGCATCCCAGTCAAACCTGTCGCAAATTTAGCTGTTTGGGAAATCGATCAGAATGCAATATCTCCTTCATACGACATCAATTTTTCAAACCGTTGAGGTGCCAGAATTAGGAAGACAAGATCTACCTGGTCGCTCAGGTTCGACACAATTTCAAGAAATTTCAATTTTGAGCAAAATTTATGAACTCCTGATCCATATTATAATGGAGTGTTTTATATTAATCTATTAGAGATCTAGTATATTTGTCTTATATGAGTGGGAAAATATTTATTTTAAAAAATTTACCGATTCTTGAACCCACGATTTTTTCAAAATAAATCAGCATACATAACCAACTGACTTATACAATGAGTAATATAAAAATTATAATATTATTATATATAGTTTCAAATTAATTTTCCACAATATATGAAAATTAAATTGTAATAGCATGAATTAATATCACCTTGAAAATCCTTATAACATTTTAATTATGAATCTAGGAAGGTGTGCTAATGAGGAACTAGGTGGGACAGAGCACTCATGGCCATTATCCCACAAACCCTTAATGTAGGTGGATATGATGCAACAATGCACCCCACCCCCCATCATGCCAATACACTTCCATGAAATACTGAACATGAGATCGATTCCCTCACATACAAAAATCAGGCAATGTAGATTATGGTGGTAGGCTTCATTTAATTCTACTAAATGTGGACATCATCACAATGATTAGTTTGGCTAGTGGAGGTCTGCAGACATTTCATTGGGGCTTATCCCGCCCAACCCTCCCATATTCCCATATTAATCATTTATCATCTACGTCATTGGATGCTCCATATATGAAAATGTGAAATATTGCACATGCTAGAGGTCATGTCTCGGTACAGGTCATGATTGAGGATTGTTTTGTGGCTACTCAAGGCCTTTAGCTCCCACATTCCATTTTTATTGCATGTAAGGAGTGTCAAGGTGGTTACATATAAATAGTTGCCGTGTTTGTTTGTTCTATCCAACTATCTTGTTTGTAGGAAAGATTTTCTCTCTAGTCTCCAGTTGGATTTCCCACTGGTTTAGTCTCTTTGTCCCTGGTTCTGCCTTGTATAACTCTTCCTCTTTCTATTTTTAGTGAATTTCTCTTCCTTTTTTATTAGACATTTTTTTTCACACAACCATCATTATAATTTAAGTTTCCTTTGGTCCTAACCTATAATAACCCTACAACACTCCCTTGAGCCTTTTTCAAAATTCCTATACACTTTGCTCCCACTCTCAATTTTGGTCCCTCTCTCTGTGATTATTTTCAAACTTTCAAGTTGGTTGATGAACTACAAAGGAAGTGGGCCAAAATTTTGGTGAAACACCACCTATTATAAGAATATGGCGAATTCTAGAACTTAGTAGGGCACATAGAAATCATCAATGCTCTTCTGTGCCCATGAGCCCCATCCTGTCAAAGGCGAGATCATCGAGGAAAAGAGGGATATTTTTGGTGAATGAGAATGCCTGCCAAGCACTATAGTAGTATATGAAATTTCCAATTGGGTTCCCTATTTTTGACACACTTGTGGTAATGTTGACGGTGTTGGACCCGCCAACGTTTAGGGGATCTCCCTGATATGAAGTCCCAACTAAACCTCACACCGTTTGGAGTGGGAGTCCCAACAATGGGGTGTTAATGATCGACCTTGGTTTGAAAAATGCATAGAGTGGTGCACGGTGTCTTTGGTAAGAACAAGTATGTGACCTTGCAGAGATTCAAGTACAATGTATGACAGTTCCAAAACATGAAGGGAAAAGAAAATGTGCCCCTTAGAAGCATGTAATAGTACATAGCTTGGATGGAACACACGAGAGAAAAGAAATCACACGAATTAACAAGTAGATTTGTCCACAAGTTAAGGTGATGTACTAACACATCAACAGGCATCCAACAAGATACATACAAATGCAAATGAATAATTCAAACAACGTACATCACAAATACGACAAGAGTAGTCCTACTATATTCAAAATATATGCATGAAAGTGTGCCAACTTTGAGTTTTATTAAAAGTGATAGTTCCAATCATACATAAAAAAATTGACAAGCCACTCGCCCCAATAATGGAACGTGAATTCTGCAAAACCTGCTCCTCCAAAGAATTATACTCCCTCTACGCTGCGGATAAGCCAAGGCTCACACAAAAATCCCAATATCTCTCTAAGCCTAAGCCTAGACAAAAGCTTGGCTTCCAAAAATCCCATTACAAAAGTTATGAGGATATATTTATAACAAAGGGGGATGACTCTTGGCATGCCCCCTTTGTGACTCTTGGAATCCCCTCAGGACTCTTCAACTCATTACGTATGACTCTTCACATTACAATAAGGACACTTGGAATTTCACTTTTACAATAATTAAAAATAATATTACATTTTCCACTTATACCCATATAAGACAAAATAGGGTAGAGGAAACTTGAGAACCCAACAAGAAAAAACATTATGATGTTGGAGTTGGGGTGAACATAAGCTAGGAAAGTTTGACTTAGTTTTTCTCGGTCACATACTCATGCCAAGCTTAGTACTGTGCGATGGTCCTCCAAAACTATGAGATAGTGTCAGTCTGGAAGAAAACTCTTGCCTCCACAGCTTTCGAGTATAATGTCTTGGAGCTGGTCTGAACCTATTTCTCAATCAAGAGAAACATTGTCTAATTTGAACTGGGCCACCAATGTAGGTATGCAAGTTTTTTCTATTCACCTCCAAGTCCTCCCATGTGGCCATCGGCTCCAAGTGGTGGTCAATCTCATGTCGAACTTGATGTTTACGTTTGGTCTCAGTGAGTGTACCAATTGATGGATCTAATGGGTTCTCACCATGAAATCCAAATTGCTATATATGCATACATATGAAGCTTGAATTTTTCAGATGAATGAGGCAAGATGCTTGTTGTTCTGGATCAACATCCAAAATCTTGCTTTCTACAGCTCTACCTCCAACTTCATCTTTTTCACCAGTGTAAGCATTTTCGCCTTGAATCACATTGTCCGCTCATCCATGGTGGTGATGGAAACGTGTACATTCTTAAGGATATTCACAAACTCTCTTCTTTTCCATTGCAATTCATGTAAGCGGAAAACTGCCTTATGTACGGTCACAAAATCCTCGTAAAGATCTTGCATAGTGTTTCCAAGTGTGGATACTTCAACAAGTATCACTTCTCTTATATCCTCCCGGTAGACACGTGTAGTAGGTGCATTATACAAGTTGTTCATTCTCTTTCCTGACTGCCTGTAGATTCTGCGCCAATTTCTTTTTCTTGATCACCAAACATTGAGTGTTAGATATTGTTGCACCTACGAAGGACAAGTTGGAATAGACAATGGAGTTTGGATTCTTGCTGTTGTTCGCCACTATTACCCTTTCTCTCATAAATGCAGGTGATGCATGATCATCCAGGAATTGCTTTCTTCGTGTTTGTATAATCTTCTTCTGGAGTTCATCAAATGACAAATTGTACACATCCATCACCGAATCATCATCAAGGGGAACTACCTCCTCTTCCTCGCTCTGGGATGGCTCTGTGGCTAGAGGTGGTGGAGTCTAAATGGTGACCTGTGGTATACTAGGAATTAGGTCTAGATATTCATCTTGCGACTTCGGTCCCAACTCCATGTCCAAAACTTCAATCAACTACTCAATCTCCTGAGCAAGCTCTTGATCCTACATCTTTTCGCTTACTCCTTCTGTTGTTGGATGATCTTTTACTTGCTCTTCAACCTATATGGGTGTTGTCTCTTCTACTGTGGCACCTTACCTTCCTTCTTCTTCCTTCTTCTGCTTCTTCTCCTGTTCTCTTCTTCTAAACTCTCTTTCTTGCCTTAGATATTGTTCTTATTCATGCGCTCTTGGCTCTTCTTCCTCCAAGATTTGATTCTCTCTCTTTCTCTGCTCTTCTCTTTGCATCCTATGCCTCTTCTTTTCTTCTATTGCCAAAGTTGCTTGTTGAATGATAGGATCTTCTTGAATATTCCAACTTTGTTCCTCCTCTACACTATCAACAACCTTCCTCTTTCCCTTATCCTATATCAAATTATTGTCTTCTGCTGATGTCTCTTCCAAAACTGTTGTCGTATGAGGGATAACTTGAGAAGTATCAACTATGTTGATTGGCTCATGGGGTCTAGAGGTGTATAGTAATTCTTCCATGGCTCCTACTCTTGCCACTGGTAAGCCTTGTTGACCCAGTGGTAGTATATTCACGCATAATTGTCCTTGCAAATTCTCCTCAAATCATACAGATTGAAGTATTGTGTACTGAATTCAAACTTTAATATGGATTTCAATTCAGTATCTGCAACTTTTAAGCTCTTAATATCATATAATATAATCTAACAACCCTGTGGTGATATGGTAAGATACATCTTGTATGAAAAGTTTGTCAGTGGCATATATCAGAAAAAGATGTGGCAGCTTCTGTCCACCGAATACTCTGATCAATGTTCCATCTGGTAAGGCGAACCAATCTTTGATCTTTGATATCACCTCCATCGCTCTTCATGACATGAAAGATGGGTCTTCCTGAAAGATAAGCCTGTAAAGCAGGATAATGAAGTGATCAACTAGCTGCTCCATAAATCCTCTATGGATGCAATCCAAAAGAATCTTGGGGTAGATGTGCACGACAATTTCTCTCGGTGTCCACATCCAGTTCATGCTAGGAAATTGATTCTGTGAATAGATCACATCCAGTACGGATGCAGACATATAGAATCTAGCTTTCTCACACTTGGGAGGATCTTGGGCTCTCAGCTGACGAGCCAAAATGTTTGACCAGTTGAAAGACTTCCCATTGTTCACCACCTGGTTCAATAAGATATCCCACCCTTCAGGAAATGTCTCTATACTCGGTTGGACATATATTCTACAAGCTAGGATGACCAAAATTTGGTAGGCCTTCTAGAGTGACCTTTTCTTGTACATGTGGGTGGGTGTTTGTCTAAATTTTGATGGCTCCTTCACCCAACTCTTGATGATATCCTTTGTTCTCTTATATCTATGGGTGGCATAAAATAATGAGTCCATGATCTTCATTACCTCAGGAAGATGATACATTCGATGAAAATAGATCCCTAAATTTTAGGGATGTTTTTTTCTTTCTCAATTTTTTTTTTTTTTCCCCGGGAAAGCTTGCCATGCACATCACTCGAAAATATTGCACAATTTCGGGAACTGGGCAACTTTCCATTTTAATGCACTACACAGTTTCTAAGCTCAGTTAGGGATTGCATAGTTTTTGGGCTTAGTGTTGGGCTTCTTGTTACGACTGCGCAATTTACGAGCTCAAGGCCTACTGGCAGTCAGGACTACATAATTCTAGTTTTCAAGGTTGCTTGCCCTCATGGATTGCGCAGTTTCTGGAGGCAAGCCCAAAACTGTTGTGCAAGACTTATAGGAGGTTAGATTGTGACTTAGAAAAATAGCTAAGTGAAAATCAAGTGAACACAAACATAGATAAAGGATAAACATCAATCAAAGCATGAATACCTGATATCAGTGCAAGATAAGCTCTTGTGAAAAGAAACTTAGGCTCCAAAATCTAAGCAAAGGCAAAATTTTGGAGGGTGGTTGTAACCGCTACAACAAGTTAATTAAGACAATACATATATATAGTGGATGATTATTAGCAATATAGGATGTTGTTGGGGAGAGTTTTGTTGGATGATAATGAAGCTAAGGAGGAAATCCTCCTTTTTCTTAATGAACTTCACCTCTCGGTTTGTGGCATAGGTAAGTGTCTATAACACATTGAGGCTTATTTGGGTATCCCTTGAGACCCAAACTACTCTCCTAGGAGTAGTAAAGAATCAATTGCAATTGAAGAGCCAAACTCTCCTAAGATCATTCTCTTTTTGCTTATTTTCTAGATTGGTTTTTTAATTTTCAATCTACAATTACATTAGCAAACAATATACCTTAACACATAATCATTGTAATTTTAAAATAAATAAACTTTGATAATTTTTGAAAGTTGAAAAAACTTTAATTTTTCCATTCATCTAATTTCCTTAATAATAAACTAAAACAAACCATTATTTTTTTTATCAATTAAAAAAAAACAATTTTTTTAACTAAATTGTTAAAGATATATATTTTTTTTTTTTTTTAACTAAAATGTTAAAGATTAAAAATTAAATTCAAATAATGAAAATTTACAATTATATATTTTTTCGTTCAAATATTGGATTTAAGAAATTTACATATTATCTTACAAAGAAAACCCAAATGCATCCCTAAGTTGAGTGTAATCTTGTCAAATTAAAAAAAAAAAAAAGATGTAATGGATGTAATCTTGTATAAAAAAAAATCCAAATTATTGACGGTGAGTGTAATATTTTCGAATCGGAAATAAGCACAAATCATCTTGTCACTAATAAACAAATCCTTGACCTCTTGAATGTAATCTTGTCGAATAAAAAATCCAAATTATTAAAATACATGAGATCACAATAAATTGATTTTATTTATTTTCATGAACATATCTTCTAAAATAAAAATGTTTTATTTCTCTTAAAACTCTAAAAATTAAATTTTTAATTATGAATATTAGTTTGATATTTTATTATCAATATTATTTTAAATTTTATGATATTTTTAGTTTATATATAAAATAATACGTATATTTTTATTTATAGTTTTTTTTATTTAAAATGTATTTTAAAATTATAAATAAAATTATCATTTTAAAAAATTTTGGGACATTAAAATTCTAGTGAATTAAACAATTTAAAATCAAATCTCAGTCAAATTTTGGTTTAAAAGAATGTCATGAAAAAAAATTATTAAACAACTTAAACTCAAGTTTTTAAAAATCTTTATGAAATTTTAATTAAGAAAAAATTATAATAAAATAAATTAAACTATACCTAAATAATATATTGAAAATAAACATAAAATGTTATTACTATTTTAATCTTATTTCATAAATTAAATATACTGATTTTACATTTCAAAAATTATATAGATAAAAAATAGCATTCTGTAAATTTAGATTTAAAAAATTATCAATAATAGTTTTTTTTGCTGGAATTAGATAAAATAAAATTCAAAAAATCAGGTAGTTGCAGTGTTTGGAATCCATTTTTGACAGTAAAAATGGATTCGGCACTATCAAAAACCCTTTGAGCACCCAAAACACTGAAATTTAACAACTGAAAACAAAATTCTGATAAAATCTTTGCCAGATTTTTTTGAAAATCTCTACCAAATTTTGAGCCATTTTGTTATTTTTTGGTTTGTTAAACCACTGCCATAAACTACAATCGGTGACGTCACAATAAATAGACGTCCACTTTGTACCGTTACGTACCGTTAATTATCTGTATCTTTCTGCTATTTAAGGTTGATGAATATGAATTGATATAAAGAAAGGGGCATCTCGGATTCTACATTTCGGAAAATTTTAGAATTTTACTCCTGCAAGTTTTTATTTGAAATTATCGTAGAGGCTGGAAGCTATACACATTTCATGGAAAGAAAGGTCATCTACGAAATTAGGGTCTTGTTACTTAGTTTGCAATGCAAATTTTTTTTTTCTTTAACGGTCGTTAAACGATGTTTTGATCAATTCAATGGTTTTATTGATATTGAAAACATAAAAACTTAAATGTGTAATAATAATTAAAATGTATCTTACATATTTCACTTCCAGTGTGATTTACCTTAAATTTGTATTTACATTTTTACTCCTATGTTATTTACTGAGTATGGTTCAAATTTCTACATTTTTACTCCTATGTTATTTAGTGAGTATGGTTTTAAATTCTGAACTGATTATCCACATCTGCATGACATTGTGTTGGGTAAAGGATATATAATGATCATAAGAGAACTAATCATATTGCAGATAAATAATTTTGAATATTAATAACAAATAATAAAATTAAATTATGGAGAAATTGTAAAATGTTCTGGTAGAAAATTTGGGTGAATATAATTTGAACCAAAAATATAATAATTCTATTAGTTAACACAGATATTTTTGCTGTATTGAGGTATTTTTAAAAAATATCAGAATTTTACAATTTCACATTCAAAAGTAAAATATGATTGAGAGTGACATGGAAATCTTTTTACAACATAGTGAGTTGTAAAATCAACAACTAAACACGAAAGCACAATAAAAGTGGAAATATATATATATAGTTAGTTAGTTAGCTGTTAATTATGTCAGGCTTGTTTTTTATTTAGAAAATATTTTATTTTAATTTTAAAATGGAATTATCACTTTGAAGTTGATTACAATGAGAATAAGCACTTAAACACAAATGTCGAATATCTAAAGGTCTTAATGCAAATGAACATTCCAAATATAACATTTACTACCATTCTACACATTTATATACAAAATGAAAATTAAAGAAATAATATAATATAACCATTGACTAAGCGTATGCTTCTTTACCATAATAGTAATATTGTTAAACTCTAACGTCGATTGGATCATCATAAAACTTCCTACCCACATAATTTAGTTAACTATATCATATGACTTCGAAATACACAGATTTTAGACTTAGATAATATGTCTTTTCAATTATGAAAGATGCACGGTACCCATATTAAAGAGCTGAGTATATACCAATTAATAACTCACGGACTGGTGTTAGGGACACGAGCTATCTCTACACACTTGTTTCGAGGCATGCTCCCTTGCAGTTGAATACACCTCGATCCATTGTTGACCCTTGATTCATGAAGGGTTTTGATCCACGACTCCTATCGACTCTAGAGGTTAACGAGTGTAACCACCCGGTTTTCCTCCTATCTCAGTCTGTCATTTTCATGGTTTTCTTTCCTCCAGCTCTTCGAGGCGTGCACGCTCTACATTTGGTTAATGGCCTTAGTGGTAAATCAAGGTTGAGCACAGTGCCACTATGGTTCGTGCCTCTGGATGCCCTACAAGTCGATAACCCCAGTGTTGCCCATTAAATAGGTGTTGATCCTCTAGCATGGGTTTTCTTTTCGTTTTTCTTTATTTCGGTTTAAGTTTGCAGTTCTAAACGATTCACTTGGGGAGGAGTCTGTGTGTCTATGAATCGGGAGCTGATGTGACAGCTCCCAATCGTCGGGCTCCGGTGACCCCCCTCCCTCCGGCGACAGTCAAAACGAAAATGAATACGAATGGAAAACGGAGGAGACCCCACGGTAACGGGCCGTTAGCGGACCCCACCAGCTCCGTCCCTCCTCCCGCGAGCGCCCCTCCTCCGCCACCCGCTGCTCCTCCCCCACTCGCCACCCCCACGTCCGCCGGCCACCAACCCCAATTAAATGCTCGTTTTCATTTTTGAATTTGAAATTCAAATAGTTCCCGGTGCTGGAACTATTGTCATTTGCCAAGCAGCTCCGTGAAGAGGATTAACTCCAGCGTAAATCGTGGTAAATTCCAGTATCCAGCGTAAATCGTGGTACTCGCTCCGATTCAGCTCAACGCAATCGTGGTATACAGTCACACGCAAGGTAAGATCTGCTCTGTATCTTTCTCGAGCTTTAATGTATTGTAGGTCCAGCGCACTTTGTTCTGCAACATTATCATCATTCCAAACATAGTAAGTCTGACTGACATTCCCCGCAAAAAAAAATGCAAAAAACAAGGATATTCGGTGGTGAAACGAGGACGAAGCCAAACACAACCTAATGATGAGTCGGTTCATTCCTAATAATGAATCAGTTTTAGTCCACATTTTACTGTCTTTTTCGGGCATGTAGTGGCTCAAATAATTTCATGGGATTCTCTATTAATATCATCCAATGCTGCAATTATCCCATAGCTATATCATTTTGTGTGTACGTAGTCTGTGAACAATGGCGTTCGAGATCTTCTGTATATGAGGAGACCATTGTAGGGGATCCATATCTCTGTATTGGTTGTTTAGCAGCCCTAACTACCTCCAATTTTCATAACCCAAATCGTTTCTCTGTCCATCTGAGATGAAATTGCCTCCGCCAATATCACAAGCCCGGAGTCCTGCTCTGTTACAGAGTCGAGGGGAATGGGCAAGAATGCTTGGAATACTGTTAATACTGCAGGCCATGGTGATTTTGCAGAGGAATACCTGAATTGGGGTTCTCCCGCAGCAGTAGTAACACGCAAACCATCAACAGGACAATGTATTATGAACCCTGAGGACATTTGAAAAGCTCTTCCACCTTTCTCATTGTTTTAATTTTAGTACATAGGCCAAATTAAATCGAAGATGCTCTCAGGGTTCACAATTCACTGCCTAGATTATATTTGTCATATTTAAAATCTGAAGGCAATTTTCATACTACAAAACAATAACAAATTTATTTGCTGATTGGCTTTCAAGTCCAATATACAGGGCCAACAAATTTTCATAAAATTCTGGTTATTCTGTCAAGAAACATCAGGAAAAATAAAATGCCAGATATAAACTTGAATGTATCTTATTTTTTATATTTCATCAAACTAACATCTATTTATTTGAATTTGTAATAACTGAAGAGTGACTAAATGCAGACCTCAATGAGATTTGCAACAGAAGAACTTTTCTTCATGACCAAAGCCAGACTAACAAATTATGTATTTTTTATGCAGGCAACTGTTGTAACTAAGGTTTACTGGGGTGATCCAAGGGAAAAAATCTGTGATGCAATTGAAGATCTTAAGGTGGACTGCTTAGTCATGGGCAGGAGAGGCCTTGGACTCATCAAAAGGTATTCTGTCTCTCTGTGATCAGTATCTCCTAAGTCACTTTGGCATGGTTTTCACTCTCTTTATTCTTCTTCTGATGGTTTGGCTTTCATGTCTGCAGAGTTTTACTTGGGAGCGTGAGCAATTATGTTGTGTCCAATGCATCCTGCCCAGTGACAGTAGTCAAAGGAACATATAAACCATAAAGGAATCCTTTCAGGGTTTACAATGCAGCCTTGTTTGTCAAAGGGATTACAATGCAGCCTGCCCAGTGACAATAGTCAAAGGGATGTGTAAACCATAAAGGAATGGATTCAGGGTGTTTTTTGTTATTACTGATGCTTTATTCAATTGTAGTAGTATAGGTGGATTCAGGGTTTATGGTTCTTGCTGATGCTTTATTCAATTGTTGTATTGTTATTTTTTATTTATTTAGTTGGAATAATGTGTTGGTTTTATTGATTGTTCATTGTGCTATAGCTCTGGTTTCACTGTTAAAAGTAGCCTGGTAGAGCAGTATATGTATGGTTGTCTGGGTTGTGATCATGGTGTATCATGCCTTATAATATGAATTTTGATGTTATTTGCTTTATGTCCAGTGAAACAGTTATGAATGTTTTATTTAAATTTTCATACTCATGAATGTTTTATTTCATGAATAAATTTTAGACTAAATTTCATATATTATGAATAATGGGAAAAGGTTTGGACATTTAAATTATTTATTTAAAAAAAAAATTCAAATAATAAAACTTAATGATTTTATCAGGAATTGTAGTTTCCCATTTCTATTAATATGCATGATGCAAGACAAATTAGAAAATAACTTCATAGTAGATAAAAAGGAAGCCCACCTCATCCAATTTGATAAACCCAAATGGCAACTCAGGAATGCTTTCTTCTAACATTATACTAAGTAGCTCTTTCAGCCTCATATTGTTACCACCAGAAGAGCATTTTTCTTTTGTGGTCCATCCCCATTCCCCAGCCAGTCCCAACATGTCCTCAATTTCAGAGCCACTGTGAAGAGGACCAGTCCATAAGGGCCCCGAAACAACCAATGAGAGTGACACCTAACATTATCACTTGCTTAGCCTTCATACAAAAAAATATGTACCTGATCTGATTCATGAAAAAAAGAATCCATATACAGCAGATAAGAAAAACATTAGAATTTCATATGCCTGATCCACAAAGAATTAGAGAAGGATAGCATATTTTGGTATGTACCTTTGCTAGCAGTATCCTTGGCCATAATAGAAGTATTAGGCCACAAAATTCATTACATAAATTCCTCTTCTTGTTTTGAAAGATAATTATTCACTGAATCTCTGTAAACTTGACATTTTTTAATGGAAATCTTGAAAGAATTTCTTTTAGGGGAAATTTTCACCTTTTGTTTAGGGCAAGGGAAACAAATTTCTCTCATTTCATCCCAAGAAAATGCTCTAGAATCTCCACAAAGACTGCAATAGCTAATGAATCCATAATGTCTAGAATAACAGATCACACAAACATCAACTTTTCAAGGGAAAACTCTTTCCACTCACAAGAAAAGAAGATAGTTCTTCATTTAGCTTGATTAAACAACTATGTAGAGTAAAGAAAATAAAATAAATAATGGAATGGAACTAAAAACCAAACAGAAAATATCTTATAAGTACTTATTCTCCTTAGGCTTTCCATGTCTCACACGAAGCATGACTCTAAACACTGGTCCATGACGAGCAAAGTATGAAAACACGGGCCATACATCCATGTCTCGTGTAGCAGCTTCTCGTACTGCTCCTCCTATGAGCATCCGCAAACCAATCTCATTGGAATATGGCATGGGCCTTATAAATGCTCCATATGATGCCAAAGCACTGCAAATGCACCATGTTTTAGAATGGATAATGTTAGAAAAAAGAAATTTCTAGCATACAACCTCAATCAACTACCAACATGACATGCATTTAGGATGAAAGCATTCTCATGAACAGAAATTACACAAAATTACATGATTGATTTGACTTCACATTCTCATTAGATAGCAAAATTAAATTTTCATATTCAGTTAGTTAACCTGCATAATATATACCAAGGATGAGAACATAGACTTGATATTGCTTGTTGTAAAGATATATGATGGTCCTATGTCCTTTTATTTTGAATAATAAAATTTAGCGTATTTCATGTTAAAACATGTTGGCACAGTATAAAAGCAACAAACTCTGAATTCAATAAACAAAAGGTTCAATAACATTCTCCATAAGATGATGAACACCAGTCCCTGATGGATCCCAAAGTGTTAGCCGAGGTGGCAGATTGGGTTCCATATATGGGACACTTTCGAGACCGCTTCAACTACTACATGCACACAGTTGACCTCTATTGGCATTTAAAAACACTGCTGGGAAGGGTGCTGATCAACAGGAACGAGACTTGGGGGAAGAAATTCTTCTTCAATTAGACGAGATTCAGGTGCTCTCATGCTCCATGGATTGTAGACTCAGCAAAATTGAAGCTCACCTTTGTCTATCTCCTGGTCCAGGATGCTCTCTAGAAGACAACAAGGACCCCATCCCAATTGAAGCCTCTAGGCTCTGACTCAGACAAGTCCTAAATGCTCTCTGAGTTAGCTTGTTTTTCATTTCTTAGACTTAGTTTTTCTAGTTTTTTTGGCTAAGAATGGTCCTGGCGGCCCAGCCTTTGTTACTATTTTTCTTATGTTTTGGTTTAAAAGTCAGCAAACTCTTCGTATGGCTATCATGGAAACTGAAATTTTGTGTCTGGTCTGATTCTCCTAATGGCAGACCAGCACAGAATCCTGTGGTTTTGATGTAAAATTTTGTTTACAGGAAGGGAAAATTCAACTTCGCAAAAAAAACATTATTCATGAGATAAAGGTTTTCAATTAATGAGAGTGAAAATAAAAGTGAGATAAAGTGATACCCATCCTAGCTAATGGTTAGATTCTTCCAAATCTTATATTTGTTATAAACATGGACCAGTAATCCCTATAATATCTTCATATAATTTTTTTTAAATTGGTTAAGTTCAAGGGCCCAACATAAGGTATTTATGTTTTCACTGTTAGATTCCCCCGTGGCAATCCCAATGAACCTAGTCACTATTCAATTTACCTCCTGCAAATAGATTTTACAAAGTTGTTTCAAAGAGGAAGTAAGCATCAATGGTAAAAGCTCATTAGTCATTAGTACATCTCTACATAAACTGAAGAGAGAGACCCTACCATACATATATGAATTCATTCGATAATTGAATCAATCCGGTAATGTTAATGTTGTTTAAATTGTCCATGGGCTTTCAACACTGTAGGTCCTAAAATGGTTTCAACTTTCAACAGATATTGGAAGCTATTATACCAAAATGTTTAACGTTTAAAAGTTAACATTATTGCGCATCAAAACTACCTCACTCTTGTTTTATTTCCATTTCTCATTTATGGCGATAAGAAAACCATCAGATTATCTATCCTTGTTGTCAATGCTGGCATTTCATGGGTATCTATCGTTCCACAGTATTGCTGGCATTTCATTGATATCTATCCATGGGAGGAAGTAATTTTAGAAGCATGCATTATAGGCTACAATTTTTTTTCCCTGTGGGCGCGGAAAATGATTTTCCAGTGCCTACAGGAAAAAAAAATTTACATGCCTATAACAAGGAAGACTATTGGGACAGATGTTTCTCAATGGTCATAAGGAAGACTATACATAGTACAGAGGTAGTATCAAATAGGAAGACACATTTGGTAAGTTGATATTTGCTATGCATACAATATTTCTTTTTTTTTTCTCTTTTTTTTCTGTAGGCACTGGAAAATGATTTTCCAGCGCCTACAGGAAAAAAAAATTGTATGCACAGCAAATATCCACTTACCAAATGTGTCTTCCTATTTGATAATACCTCTGTACTATGTATAATCTTCCTTTTGACCATTGAGAAACATCTGTCCCAATAGTCTTCCTTGTTATAGGCATGTAAATTTTTTTTCCTGTAGGCGCTGGAAAATCATTTTCCAGCGCCTATAGGAAAACAAATTTACATGCCTATAACAAGGAGAAAAGTTTTTCATTAAGATTAATCTACATTCAAGACACCACCAAATCAAGATGAAATATGTAAACATATTGAAGACAACTTTGAAAACACATGAATATCAATATGAGTTTCTAGCGATGTCTTTTAGTCATTGTAATGATCCATCCACTTTCGGAAGCCTCATGAACAAGATTTTCACATTCCTCTTATGAAAATTTATGTTAGTCTTCTTAGATATATCTTGATCTATAGTAAATCATGAGAATTATACATATAGCATGTTGATAATTTCTTACAACTCTCGAGAAACAACCAATTATTCATGAAGCAGTCCAAATGTGCTTTGGTGGCTCTTGAAGTTGAATATTTGGGTCACATTGTAAGTCAGAAAGGAGTATGAGATGATCCCAAGTAAGTGGAGGTTGTACAAGATTGGCCATATCCAAAAAAAATGAACAAATTAAGGTGATTATTAGGAATTATAGGCTACTATGCAAAATTTGTGAAAAATTATGGCAAAATTTCAATTCCCATACCTTCACTCCATAGACAAAATACCTTTGTCTAGAGTGAGGAGGCCACACAACCATTCACTATTTTAAAGAAATCCATGTGGACTACTCAAGTATTAGCAATTCTTAAATTTAATAATACTTTTGTCTTCAATTGTGATGCCTCGGGAAGATGTCTAGGACAAGTATTAATATAAGAATGATGCCCATTCGCATGCACCTGTAAGAAATTATGTGATCACAAATGGGAAAATCCACATATGAGAAGGAAATTATGGCTATCCTTCGTAGAGTGGAGACTTGGATACAATAAATCATAGAGAGGCATATTCAAATTAATATTGACTATAATAGTCTAAGCTATTTCCTTGAACAACAATTGTCTTCACTAGAGTAATATAAATGGGTCACCAAGGTGATGGGAAATGATTATGAGATCATATATAAGAAGGGTAAAGAGATTGTTGCATCTAATTCCTTATCCATACAACTTGAAGAGGATGTGTCACTCCTTACCTTAACATTACCAAGTCCAATATGGCTTGAGGAAGCCCACACAGAATGGCTAGCAAAAAATATTTTCAGGTAGTCAAACAAGTTTAGATAAATAAAAAACCTACTAAAAGTTATACATGGAAATAAGATACATTGTGATTTAAAGGGCTTATTGTTTTGGCACAAGACTCAACCCTAAAACAATTAGTTTTAAAGGAGTTACACTCATCACCTACAACAAGTTATTCCTTGATAAGGGGAATTTTTTTTTCCTCTAGAGGTAAGCTAGAATATTGGCCCCTCTATCAATTTGAGTTTGGAATTTGAAGTTGAAGTTTAAAACCCAAAGGGGTGAGAAATTTAGCAAGAAGTTTTCAAATTTAGGGATTGATATCCTTGGTTTTTGTGTTCATTTGGAATTTTGGATATTAGAGTATTTTAGCCCCGTCTCTTAGTTATATGGGCCAGTATGAGGTCATGAATATATGCTATCCATAAGAGGGATTAGTTGAAAAAATATATATACATACCAGGTGAGTATCATGAGTGGAGTTCTTTTATTCCTGACATGCCAATGTGTTGTTTAGCCAAGGCTTCACATTTCCCAGTCAAAGAAACATTAATCAATACTCCCACATGCTAAAACAAAATTCCTGAATTCTGATAAAAACCTTTCTTTTAGTATTTTTCCTCAAAAATTGTAAAGATTCTTTGGAATCACAAATTTGAGATATAAAATCTGCATAATATGAATACTACAGAGATTTTTCAAAAGACTGAATTTATTTACACCATTCAGAAACACATTTTAAATAACAAAAAGACCACAAAATATAAAAAATTAAGCTAGACTTTTTGAAATAATAAATTTAAATTATTAATTTAAATTAGATAGATAGCACAAGTTCATCAAAATTGATAAAGAAATAAACTTGGTCCTCAAAAGAGGGCCAATGAGTCATTTGTTCACCGGTGAAGTTGCTGAGTGCCAAGCCATACACTATAGTCTACCCCACTCTCATGGAGTCAGTTTCAAAAATATACTCTTCTGACCTGGAAGTACTACAGAAAATCCCACAATTCTTGAGAATTTTTGACAAATTGGATACACCTCTGACCTGGCAGTACTGTTACCAATCTTTTTTCCAAAAAAGCATATACATGACTGGCTTCTCTAACCCAATTTCATAGCAAACAACCAATAAACTTGTGAACTGTCTAGAAACGATGACTTTTTTTTAGCACGTAGTTCCATTTATGTACTTTAAAATGGGTTACTAATGAAATATTTGTCTTATATGGACATTGGAAATCAAATTTCAAAAAAATATTTTTGTCAAATTTATACAAAATAAAATTTTCACTGAAATTTTGTGTATTTGTTTTATAGTCAACTCATGGGCCTTTCCTGAATCTAAGCCTACTGTTACTCTTATTCCTGGCTAAGTCATTGAATGAGTTGAATATAGTATGTTTTCCTAGCATCTAATCTGCGGGAAGTCCTCTCCTTTTAGCACAATGTCTAATAATTTAGATAACCCTTCGATTGCTCTGATTAGTGATTCACTGAATTTTGTTGTTTCAGGTTTTTGGGCTCCAAAGCTCTTTGAACAAATTCATAGCTCTTCAGTGTTGTGCAACTTTTCAAAACTTTCCAATACATATTCAAAGTCTCAATTATGCATTATGGTTGGAAAGTTATTGTTTCAACAAGTTGACCTAGTTGGATACCCAACTCAGTGCCTCCCAAACTCAGTATATTTGTCATGTTGCTTGTGTCCCAAACTCAGTGTATCTGTCATGTGGCTTGTTTTACAAGCTCACTACGGTTACTCATCACCTCTTAATAGGATGTTTGTCACATGGCTTCATATTTTTAGACTTTTCATCTCAGTATATCTGTCTGTGGCTTGTGTCCCAAACTCAGTTGATCTGTCATGGGGCTTGTTTTACAAGCTCACTATGGTTACTCATCACCTCTTAATACGATGTTTGTCACATGGCTTTTCATATTTTCAGACTTTTCATTCCCAATATTGCTGAGCAATAAATAATAACAACAACTTTTAATGGCATATAGAGTAGTACTAGATTCACATCAGGGATTATTACCTCTGTACTTTAAACTTTTATCTATTGTTCTGGTTCAATTTAATTTATTCAAATTTTTTGGGTTTTGTTTATATCACAACCTGATAAACTTTTTGCAGTTTTTGGAATCCAAATCATGTCATTTTATATTTTTTCAAACTATCTTAATCTCAAATAGAGTATCTTTGACTCTTTCTTAGTTTTCCAAGTGAATCATGTAAGAGTAGTCCTAAACATTCTTATAAATCTAGTCAAAGACAATGTCCATGAAATTCTCCCAAAATCAGTCCAAGACAGTCACCACCTAGAATCATGGCTAGTGTTCAAAATCAAAGAATGGATCGGTTAACATTAGGTAGTTTTTCACTACCAATCCAATCTCATGATCTACCTAAGAATATAGAGAAGTTTTTTCAAAAAATCAATCCAGAAAATCATGAAATTCTAGAAATTTGCATTTGTAAAACTCCAATCTTCACATCTTTCAGATTTCAGCAAACTGTGCTGCTTCTGCAAGGATTTTGAGGGGGTTGTTTTTGGCCACTGCGCTTCTCCCTCTTTTACACTTTTTCTGAACTGTTTGCAATTTTTTTTCACTTCCTACTGGAAGCTCATCAATAAACACAATTGGTTCCTTCAATTTGGGATTTAACTTGGCTTTCAAGCCCAACCTCAATTTGTTTGTAGGCCTTGTTCGTGGCCTCTTACAGTATTCTGTTGCATGCTAAATTTCTGCAATTGTTTCATTTTTGTTGTTCTCTTCGACTTTTGTTTGCTGCCGTTTACGCCTCCTGTTAGGGTTGTCAGTGGATTTTGCAGCAGCTTGATGACTGCTCTCGGCCTCTGTAGGTAAAGCCCTTTCCTTCCTATGTTTTCTAGGAAGTGGCTGTGGAATTACGCCTCACTTGACTGTTGTGCTTGCTTCTTTAAAGCATCAAGGTACAGGATTTGAATGAGGCCATGGTGGTAGACATCATGGGAATATGAAATCTTCCTTTTTCTTGCACAAGAAACCATTTTTATTAAGCTCTGATGCAAGAAATAAGGGAGATTCATCTTATTGAACCCGAACATGTGTACCAAAAATCTCATGTGATAAAGGAAGACCTTAGAAAAACTCCCATCACATGTTAAATAAAGCTGAGTCTGCCGCATTGGTTTTTCCCACTCTGGTTTTAAAATGCTAGAGTGGACCCCAACGCTCCAGCAAGGGTCATGACAATTGTCTTTTAGGAAGAAATTCAGGTTTACACCCTGTACTGGTTTCCTTTTGAACCACCTTTCTCCCTCAGCTGCTATGTTTGTTGCTTTTGCAATGCCTTCCTCTGTTATAGGAAACAATAGCCCCTCAACCTTCGCGTTGTTACCATCAAAAGTATCAATGAAATTAGAAGAATATTTCATTTTATTCCCACTGAAAAACTTAATGATGGGAAACCAGCCTGCTTCGCTGAAATATGGAAATTCATCAGCACCATATATTTCGAATGTACAAGCTCCATCCGGCTCATAACGATATAGGTGCCCACTCTGGCCCATCTGTCACAAAAACATGAGTAGTTATCAGAAATATAGTTTAACTAATTCAACAAGACAGTCATAATGTGCATTAACTCTACCCGATGATGTTACATTCCAAACAAACAAACTGAAACAAATAAACACCTCGTGAGCATATATAATTGTGCTCTAAGCATGGTTATAGAATAATTATAGGTTATTGATCCAAATAGTAAATTTTGATTATAAAATACCAGTGCAATGATAGTTTTCGCAATTTACAAATGCATATCAAATTCCTTTCCAAAGGGGCACTCTAGGGAGTTATATGACTTCTACTACAGGCCTCCCAAGGAGGAGGTGGTTAAAATAAGCATGATTATATGGCAGATCTTAGTCATGGCAGATTTATAAAAAACTTAAAAGTTCCAAAATGTTGGAATTTTTTTCCTGTAGGAGCTAGAAAATGATTTTCCAGCGCCTACAGGAAAATTTTCGAAAATGTATTTCATCATTACTATCTCCAAAAGCAGTGCACTTTACTGATGATCACATTGTGAGAAATTTTCAAATTCAACCCATTTTGTTTGTTGTCTACTGGGATATAGTTCAAAGGTGTGGATGGTGGCATTTCAAGCTGTCTGTTAACGTTCTCACATGTTATCTCAACCAAATACATTAATTCAATTGCAATATACCATAGAAGTTATCAAGAGCTAAAGAAAAGCAGAGCATTAATACTGCTATCAAAACATTATCAAGGTTAACAAATGTGACCTACAAACTTTTAGACCAGACCTATCACACCCATGTATTCATATCCAAAACCTTAGAGAATAAATATTCACCTGATTATGACAGCTGCTGCAGTTTCCCAGACAAACAAGATGGCGACCAAAAGGAGAAGCCCTCAGAAACAAGGTTGCATTGTAAACCCTGAAAGGATTCCTTTATGGTTTATATGTTCCTTTGACTACTGTCACTGGGCAGGATGCATTGGAAACAACATAATTTCTCACGCTCCCAAGTAAAACTCTGCAGAAATGAAAGCCAAACCATCAGAAGAAGAATAAAGAGAGTGAAAATCATGCCAAAGTGACTTAGGAGATACTGATCACAGAGAGACAGAATACCTTTTGATGAGTCCAAGGCCTCTGCTGCCCATGACTAAGCAGTCCACCTTAAGATCTTCAATTGCATCACAGATTTTTTCCCTTGGATCACCCCAGTAAACCTTAGTTACAACAGTTGCCTGCATAAAACATACATAATTTGTTAGTCTGGCTTTGGTCATGAAGAAAAGTTCTTCTACTGCAAATCTCATTGAGGTCTGCATTTAGTCGCTCTTCAGTTATTACAAATTCAAATAAATAGATGTTAGTTTGATGAAATATAAAAAATAAGATACATTCAAGTTTATATCTGGCATTTTATTTTTCCTGATGTTTTCTGACAGAATAACCAGAATTTTATGAAAATTTGTTGGCCCTGTATATTGGACTTGAAAGCCAATCAGCAAATAAAATTGTTATTGTTTTGTAGTATGAAAATTGCCTTCAGATTTTAAATATGACAAATATAATCTAGGCAGTGAATTGTGAACCCTGAGAGCATCTTCGATTTAATTTGGCCTCTGTACTAAAATTAAAACAATGAGAAAGGTGGAATAGCTTTTCAAATGTCCTCAGGGTTCATAATACATTGTCCTGTTGATGGTTTGTGTGTTACTACTGCTGCGGGAGAACCCCAATTCAGGTATTCCTCTGCAAAATCACCATGGCCTGCAGTATTAACAGTATTCCAAGCATTCTTGCCCATTCCCCTCGACTCTGTAACAGAGCAGGACTCCGGGCTTGTGATATTGGCAGAGGCAATTTCATCTCAGATGGACAGAGAATCGATTTGGGTTATGAAAATTGGAGGTAGTTAGGGCTGCTAAACAACCAAGACAGAGATATGGATCCCCTGCAATGGTCTCCTCATAGACAGAAGATCTCGAACGCCATTGTTCACAGACTACGTACACACAAAATGATATAGCTATGGGATAATTGCAGCATTGGATGATATTAATAGAGAATCCCATGAAATGATTTGAGCCACTACATGCCCGAAAAGACAGTAAAATGTGGACTAAAACTGATTCATTATTAGGAATGAACTGACTCATCCTTAGGTTGTGTTTGGCTTCGTCCTCGTTTCACCACCGAATATCCTTGTTGTTTGCATTTTTTTTTGCGGGGAATGTCGGTCAAACTTACTATGTTTGGAATGATGATAATGTTGCAGAACAAAGTGCGTTGGACCTACAATACATTAAAGCTCGAGAAAGATACAGAGCAGATCTTACCTTGCGTGTGACTGTATACCACGATTGCGCTGAGTTGAATCGGAGCGAGTACCACGATTTATGCTGGATACCGGAATTTACCACGATTTACGCTGGAGCTAATCCTCTTCGCGGAGCTGCTTGGAAAATGACAATATTTCCAGCACCGGGAACTATTTTAATTTCAAATTCAAAAATGAAAACGGGCATTTAATTGGGGTTGGTGGCCGGCGGACGTGGGGGTGGCGGGTGGGGGAGGAGCGGCGAGTGGTGGAGGAGGGGCGCTCGCAGGAGGAGGGGCGGAGCTGGTGGGGTCCGCTAACGGCTCGTTACCGTGGGGTCTCCTCCGTTTTCCATTTGTATTCATTTTCATTTTGACTGTCGCCGGAGGGAGGGGGGTCACCGAAGCCCGACGATCGGGAGCTGTCACATCAGCTCCCGATTCGTAGACACACAGACTACTCCTTCACTTGGTATCTGCACAGGTTGCAAGAAATTTATAGTTATCATTGTGTGCATTCTCTTCCACACCTTACAGAGTTTAACTCCGAACCTCCGACGAGGGTTTCAACCACAATTTTCACAGGTGACAAATTGTTGAGATGTATAGCTTTTCTCTATGTTTAATCTGGTGTATATTCATACCAAAACTTCTCTAATCATGTTCCTATCTAGAAAGTTCCCCTTCTGATTACAACCCCTGTGACAAAGCAATAACAAAACCCTTGGTTCTTGAAGAGGCACATCAACTATCAAGCTTTGATAGGAATGCCCAAGTTGGGCGCTTCTCCAATGGTGGTTTATGTCAACCCTCCACCTAATTTGTTACTTATCAAGCCTTCATACTAATATTGGTTATTTGTAATTATTTTGTTAAGATTTGACAGGATTCAGTAGCTCACAAATCTCAGTCTCAATTATTTAATATTCTGGCTGCTATCTTGTTTATATGTAATTATCGCTCATAGAGTAGTAATATAAGTTATTTAGGTATTTTGTTTACCAGTGTTTTCACCCGACTGTGCATTATTTTTCAGGGATCTTCCTAAATGATTGTACAATTTACTTGCCCATCAATTTCTGTAGTTTTACTTCCTACCGAACATTTTCTTGAAACATTTGAATGATGATTACTATGTTTCAACATGGTACTAGAGAATTGTTAATACAACAATTTATCATTTTGCGTTATCTTTACTCTGCGTTTTTATGAGTTCTGGTTTATGATATTTGTTGCTTATTGCACAAGTTTAGTAGACCAGGCCTACCCTCTGCCTTTTGTGAATTGTTTGAAGTGTAATATACTTCATGATGAAATATGGATGTATACTATAATTATTTATTTAACTATCAACCCCAACTTTTTGTGGCCTTTGGTTCTTAACAAAATTACTAGAATTTGACAGGTTCCTTCTGTAACCCTTAACTAAGAACTTATATTTCTTCCACCCATGTCCTTCTCTGGTTTCTTCCTTGGATGACCTGCCAGAAGATGAAGGACGTAAAACCCTATTGGTCCTTCCCAACTTAGGATTTAAACCTCTCAGCTCTGAGGTATGTCCTTGGGCAGATTACAATTCTTCCTATTTTCTGCAAGATACATTTTGTAAAGAATGATAGGGCTACAATAATATTATGATATGAATATTATTATTAACAGGGAGTCCTCCTAGACTCTTCCATTCAAGATGGATATTTGAACCCTCTGTCACTTATTTTCGTACAATTCACTAGATAGGAAATCTTGTAGATAGGATGTTAATTTTTCTACACACAATCGCTATAATAATACATAGTTCATGGATAAGGGTTTAGGGTCAATTGGAGTTTGGTGTGCTCTTCTACTGAGCTAACATCCACTATAAATACCCTAATTGTTACAAAACTATCAAAATGCTAATAAATGATGAACATTACTACCCTTTTCTTCTCAAAGGAACTCTTGCAAACATTTTCATAAAATTTCTTGTACTGTAAAATTAATGAATAACTTAAAATATCCATACATAATACATACAGAACAATACCATATAACTTCTAAGAATAAAACATAATGCTCATAAAAAATTATCTGGAATTTCTGCTTCACTAGCTATACCACCCAACATTGAGTGAGGCAATCACATCCTCCACTCCCCCCATGCTCCTCACCAGAGCGGAAAATGATATAAGTTTCTCTGGAGATAGGAATCAAGACTTCTTATCCAACCACTTCTTCAGCTCAGGTTACAGAGTTCCACTAGTTATCAACCAACTCTAGATCATTCTCTCCTTACAACCATTCTTCTATTCCTTTATTTACTTTTTTGCACAAAACCCCTTCTCCTCCTTGGGATTTCATTTTTATCCTCAAAAGAGAAGGTATCTATCAATAACTGCTTCATTCCAACTACTCTGGAATCTTAGAATTATTTTCCAACCAGTTATGGAAATTCAGAATGTAATTCTTTATTCATAAAAGAAAATGTAACTCAGGTTCATCAACCAATTAACATATTTGTTAATCTCTTTTTCACTTAAAAGTCAAATGTACTTTTGTAAAAAGTTTTTAAAATAAAAATAAAGAAATTAAGCTGGGTGTTACATCTTCCCTAGCTTAAGGCAAACATTGTCCTCACGGTTTTACTCCATCACAGTAAACAATTTTGGATATGCTTCTCGTATAAAGCCTTTATCTTCCCAAGTAGCATATTCTGGGCCAAAGTTCTTCCACTGCACTTTAACTTGGGAGATGGCTCGCCTCCGGAGCGTTAATTCTCTCTGCTCGAGAATACATTGAGGCTCTACTAGGAATTCGTCATCCAGTTCGACTTGCAACCGACGAAAATTTAATTAATTAATTTAGTATTCATCTCTTTTCACAGGGTCACATAGTATCAATTTACAATTTACCTATACGTTTTGCCAATGTATTACAGGCTTTGGGTTGTGCACATATCATTTCAATATGGATACATGAAATACAGTGTGCACCTGTATGTGACTGGCTAATGCCAGACAATAGGCTACCAGCCCTACTCTTTCCAAAATTTGGAAAGGTACACAGAACCAAGGAGCCAGTTTGGCACATGTAGTCCATATTAGAGTGCTTTTCTTGGGTCTAATTATAACATACACATGATCTCCCACTTCGAACTCTCGATAAGTCCTTTTTTGATCCGCGTAAATTTTTTGCCTATCCTGCGCAACTTTTATATTTTGTCGGATCTTCCTCACTTCATGCTCCATCTCTTTCAACATCTCTGGCCCAAGCATCAGCTTAGTTTCTGGACTACTCAATTTATGGGTGTCTGGAATTATCTTTCGTATAATGCCTCAAAGGGAATCATCTTGAGAGATTCTTGGTACCCATTATTGTAAGAAAATTCTACCAAATGAAAATAGTCTTCCCACTTCGTGGGATGCTACATCACATACATACGTAACATGTCTTCTAATATTCGATTCACCCGCTTAGTCTGTCCATCTGTTTGCGGATGGTAGACAGTACTAAACTGAATTTGTGTGCCCAAACCGGTGAAAAATGCCTTCGAGAAGGCTGAGGTGAACTTCACATCTCGGTCTAAGATGAACATTTTCAAAATATCGTGTAATCTAAACACCTCCCTCATAAATATATCAACAATTTGTACCGTTTTGTAATTGGACTAGACCGGTATGAAGTTAGCTGCCTTGCTCAACCTATCTACAACCACTATAATGGAGTCATTGTGTCTCTTTGTTCTTGGTAAGCCTGTAATAAAATCGAGTGAAATGACTTCCCATTTCCACCCTGGTACATAAATAGGTTTTAGTAAACCCGCAGGGTGCTAATGCTCCACCTTGACATGTTGAAATTTCAAACACTTCGTCAAGTATTCATCAATATTTTTATGCATCCCATGCCAAAAGTAGTCTTTTCTGATTGTTGTTAGCATTTTTTGGTGTCCAGGATGTCTAACATAAGATCTTCGATGATACTCATCTAAAATAAGCTCCTTAAAGCTCACTTGATTAGGAATATATACATACCCATGGAAAATCAATAACTGTTCATTATTGATCTTATAATCTAATTGTTTCCATTGGTTTTCTTCCTGTTTTGCTTGCTGCCCTAGAAACTAGTATTCAGGATCTTTTTGCGTTGCCTCCTTCACTTGCTCTTGGAACTTAAATTTTGTTTGGTTAAAGTAGAGTTCATAAAGAAAATGTAGTTTTCTACTTAAGGCACCAGTGATATTTTTCCATACCTTTCACGTGTTGAATTTAAAATTTGATTTCACTTAGAAATGCATTCCACCTTGCTTGGTGAGTATTCAAGTTAGACTGCTTCAAATAACTAATCAGGCTATTATGGTTTGTTTTTAGCATAAAAATTTTCCCCAATAGGTAGTTCCTCCATACTTTGAGCACATGAACTACTGCGGCCAACTCTAGATCATAAGAAAAATATCGCTGCTCATGATTCTCCAACTTTCTGGACTCATATGCGATGGCTTTTCTGTCTCGTGACAACATTTCTCCCACCCCTTCCTTACAAGCATTAGTGCAGACTTCAAACTCCTTCTTTGGGTCAGCTACCTTCAATACTGGGGCAATAGTTAACATATGCTTTAACTGTTCGAAGCTGGTTTGGCATTCATTAGTCCACTTGAAAATTTTCCCTTTTCGTTGCAAAGAGGTAATGGGAAAAGAAATTCTAAAGAATCCTTCGATAAAACATCAGCAATAGCCAACCAGGCCCATGAAGTAACTTATGTCTGCTACATTTTTGGGTACCCTCCACTCCATAAGGGTTTTTATTTTCTCAAGGTTTACTGATATCCCTTCAGCAAAAATTGGATGGCCTAAATACTGGATTTGTTCTTTGTAAAAATCACATTTACTGAATTTTGCATAGAGCTTACGGCCCCTCAACATTTTTAGAACTAAGCATAAATGTTCCTTATTCTCTTCCATGATTTTAGAATAAATTAATATATCATCAATAATGATCAAAACAAATTTTTCCAAAAAAGGACAAAAGATTCCATGCATCAAGCACATGAAAGTTGTTGGTGCATTGGTTAATCCAAAGGGTAAAACCACAAAATAATAATGCTCTTATCGGGTTTGAAAGGATGTCTTATATATATCGTCATATTTTATCCATATCTAGTGATATGTAGATCTTAAATCTATCATGGAGAATACAATTTCTCCCTTTACTTGATCGAAAAGATCATCTATCCGTGGCAGCAGATACTTGTTTTTAACAGTAAATTTGTTAAGCTGTCTGTAATCCATACACATATCCATCATACCATCTTTATTTTTAACGAACAATACCAGTGCTCCCCAAGGAGACACACTAGGACCAATGTACACCTTTTCCAATAATTCACGCAGTTGCATTTTTAACTCAATCAGCTTAGGTACACTCATTCGGTACGGTGCTCATGACGCAGGGGTTGCCCCTGACATTAATTTGATGGTGAAATCGATATCCCTCTTTGGAGGTAGTCCCGTATGTTTTCAGGAAACACATCCATATAGTTTTGAACTACTAGTATATTCTCTTGCATAGGGGTTTTTTCCTTAGAGTTAGCGAATCCTACTTGAATAAAATAAATTTGATGCCCTTTCCTGATTCATTTTCCCAACTGGGAGGCAGTGATGGGGCACAATTGGCGTGGTTTCTTAGTTCTTTGTAACTCCCGACGAGTACCATCTTCAACCATATAACTAATGGTTTTCCGTTTGAAATCTACCACCGACCAATGCCCCTCTAACTAGTCCATTCCCAGTAGTAAATCGTAGTGTTGGGGCCCTTGTTTTTGTTTAAGTTTTGAATTTTTGGCCAAGACATTTTGAACTTTGACTCTTTTTGAGTTGCGGAATAAATACACATAGCTATCGCGACCGCGCCGCAGAGACCAGGAGTTGCGGAGTTACCAAGGTGGCGTGGAAGCATTTGATAACTGGAGATCGAACAAAGATAAGTGCAGATGAAAGAAATACAGCAGAAAACAGAAAGTGGAACATGCAGACATCAGAAGAGACGCTGGGAAAAGCCAGAGTGAAGACACACAGAAGCTGCCAGTCGCGACGAGCGGGTGAATAAAAGGCGATCACCCGGCTGAAGAAAGAGGTTGGTTATTGGTTGTTGATGTTAAAGGTTGAATGGATGCGAGAGAAGTCGCGAGGATCAAGACCTGAGGAAGGATGTGCAGAGCAGCCGCAGAGGAATCAGATCGGTTCTTCCTATGGGTTCTTACTTTCTATGTTCTTCCTTTCTGTTCTCAAACCCATCTGTATCTGACTTGTGAGTTATCAGAGAAGAAAGCTATGTAACCATGTATTCGGCCAGAAGACTAATATAAGGAAGGATTGCTGTCTTAATGTGTTGTTCATGTGTTCTGATGTGTTTACACTGATTTAAAAATTTTAAGTTGCGACTGTCTGAATACTTGATTAGTGATCATGCATGTGTAACTTGGTATATGTGATGGATGCACTTTCTTTCTTTGGTTGCGAGTTTATTCCTTACCAGTGATCTCATCCCCTTATGCATGTGGTCGCGGCACGCCTCGGGTGAGACGCACTGCTCTCCAAGAGCAGGGTGAAAATGCCGGCGTGTACCTAGACTACACTGGACCCCTTGTTGGCCACAACTCTTGAACCTGGGTCTTGCCCGCGAGACCTGACTCTTCGCCAACAAATGGTTCCATTGCCGGGACCTGCATGTTCTGAGGGGATCTAGATCATGGTCTCGAGGATTTTTGAAGGAGCAATACGGCGATGGTGGGATGATCATCTTGACCATTTCATTACTCAGCAAGCGGAGCTGATCAAGAAAAAGGAGGCGGCGTTCAGGGAGCTTGTTCTTTTCTCTGACTCAGCTAGTGATACGTACGAAATTTTCTGGGGAAGGTTCCCCACGGATCTTTACAACTGGTTGCGGAGGTTACGAGCGACGGTGCTCCAAGAAGGCTTGCGGAAGATAAACCGCAGGTGGGCGCACGAAGACCTGGTAGCACTGCATCGGGTAGATACCGAACTAACCCGCGCAGTGGATTTTTGGGTAAGGACCACGTTGGAAGGATACGTTGTGGAGTTTTCCGCTGAGTGCTACCAATCCTTCTCGAAGGCTGAGGCTATTTTTCACTCAAGACTGAGGGGGAAGCTGTTGAAGGAGATTCCGCTGTGGATCAAAGCCCTGATGGTGGACGAAGGGTTGATTGAATTCCACAAAACGAGTATGGAAGCGTAAACCACCCGTACTGGGGGAAGGATTGAGGGGACCGATGTTGTGTAGACTGTAAGAGTGGGGAGCGGGGGATGGACGTTGAGGCCGCATGCAAGTTGCGGGAGTCACGTGCGCATCGGCGGGCACAGATCGCCGATAGGTGGCGAAGAAGGGTAATGAGAGACTTGAAGAGAAGGGAAATCGAGAGGAGAAATCAGAAGGAGGCGCCTCAGAAGACAAGACCCATGGGTTTGGATACCCGGACAGGAGACGGGACAGCAGCGGACGTACAGTGGGTGCATGGGAGCCCAGCGACGCGAGAAAGAGCAGTAACGACTAGCAAGGATAATGGAAAGATGCAGCCCGAAGAAAGTTCCGATGACGAATGGCACGACGTGATGCAGCAGATGTTCCAGGATCAGATGGCACCCACCCCTCCAGGCAGCCCTACGTCCCACCTTCCGCATGGCCAGGATCCCGACCTTCCCCTGGTACTGTATCAACCTTTAAGAAATATTTTTATTCAGTTACAAGCATTCAGTCAGTCATCTAGTAGTTCAGCGGCGTCAGTAACGCCCAGTAGCAGCAGCGTTACTAGTAGTAGTATTTTCCCTAGTGGGACCGTTACGCAACCAGGACCTGGAGGTTTTATCCTGGTTAATTCTCCGCAAGCATACATGGCTGGATCTTTCACCCGGTACCCAGAGTTCTCTGGCCGGGGCAACGACGACGTAGAACAACATTGGTATCTGTGCGAAGCCATCTGGAGGGCTCGCCAGACGCCTGATGCAGGGAAGTTAATAGAGTTCCAAACCACGCTCAGAGAGAGAGCTCTGCGTTGGTTCATCAAGTGGTCCGAGGCGCACCCTAACCCTGTAATCGCGGACGTGAAGCGGGATTTTGTCCGTGAATTCAAGCTTCCCCAGACAGACCAGCAGGGCCTGTCAGAGCTGTGGGAAATTAAGCAGAAGGAAGGAGAAACCGCGTGGGATTGATGCGGCGATTTAAAGACGCGATCGGGAAACTCAGTTATCCGATCGATCCAAACCACCAGAGGGACTGGTTCATCAAGGCTCTGCTCCCCTTGACACGAACCCCTCTCATGCAGCAGAAGATTGATAATCTGCAGGACGCTTTGGAGCAGGCCATGAAGATTGAAGCCATGGCAGGATACCCCCAGGAATACAGGGGGGGGATGGCCCCGCAAGACCCTTCTCTGATAGGGTTGCAACATCAAATCGCCAGCTTGACCGAAAAGCTCAAGGAAATTCAGCCAGCGAGACCAGCGCGACCGAATGTTTGGTGTACTCATTGCCTGGTCGAGGGACACGTCGCAAACGAATGTCCTCGGTTGCGCGGCGCAGGAGTTGGGCCCTCAGTTGCAGCAATTCAGGGGGGTCCACCACCAGGGGGTGGCGCGGCGATGAACCCGCAGGGAGTCTACCAGCCGCAACAGACCTTTGCGGGGTTCCCACCGCAACCGGGTTCCTCCACCACAGAGTACTGCGAGATCTGTCGAACGCTGGGGCATCCACCTCGGATGTGCCCGATCCTACAGAAGTACTCCACGGTACCGAATAACATGTATTGCGAATTCTGTGTGTCTACGACTCACACCACTGAGCAGTGCAGGGCGCTTGACGCTCTTGCGGATCGATTGGATCGACCCTCGTACAGGGTGAACGAGGCTACAAGGGGAAGAGGTGGCGGCATGCGGGGAGGCCGAACAGGAGGACGCGGTCCGGTAAAGTGCTACAACTGTGACCAGGAAGGCCATGTGGCTTGAGAATGTCCCCTTCCGCGACGACCCTGGTGTTCCCAGTGCCGGGTCAACACCCATGCTACAGAAGACTGTCCGGAACTCATCAAGAAGTGGGAAGAACGGGTGAGGCAGAGGGGAGCGAATCTGATAAACTCAGAACCGCGCAGCACCGCAACCCCTGACATGCAGAATGTTGCGATAGTAACACGAGGCGGAAAGAAGACTGGAGACGATGCCCACGAGAAGGAGCCAGCCCGAGTGGTTCGGCCGGCATCCCCAAAGAAGTTGATCAGGCCCGATGTCCAGAAAAAGTATTTCCAGGAGGCGGTTGAGGCATTCGCCCAGTTGCGAAATGAGGGAGGGCTGGGGGAGCCCTGGCGGCCGGAATCCGGTGCGCAGGACGCTGCAGATACTGTGGTCGAGGATTGGCTCTGGCTATTCCTCAGGATTGTTGATAACGCTGGGCTGCGGCAGCAACTCAAACATGCTTTAGACGAAGCGCTGCATGGGCACACAGAACCCAGAAATCCGGTGGACGCTAGGCCTCAATACGTGCAACGTGTCAAGCGGAACAAGCAACGGACAGGCAAAGAATTCCGGCTCAACACACAGGTCGCCGGATTCCAGATCAGCGACACCATGTTGGACTTGGGGTCTGACGTCAATATATTGCCACGAAAGACATGGGAGGCTCTTGGAAAGCCACGACTCGCCTATTCCCCAATCCAACTCAGGATGGCGAACCAGTACTGTATTTTGCCAATCGGCTGACTGGAGGGTGTCGAGGTCGACGTTGCGGGGGTGAAGACATACACTGACTTTGAGGTTATTGATATCATGGGCGATAAGGACCCCTATCCTGCTCTACTTGGCATTGATTGGGCGTTTGAGAATTATGCGATCATCGACCTCAAAAAGGAGCTGATGATTTTTGAGGATGGGGAGGTACGGGTCACTCAGCCTCTTGACCCGTATCAGGGTCCGCAATATACAGAACCAGTGGATAGTCGAGAGGATGCTCAGATGATGGACCATCTGTATCAGATGACTGCGGGGAAGTGGGACGATTATATTAACCCAACCGCAACTGGCTCTATCAGTTGGCGGAGTGTGCAGAGCTCGGAGCTCGGGTCAGAGCTCGCATGGGAAGACTGGCAGCAAGGGGGGTATGAGACCACTACACGGAGGTGTGCCTCCATCGCTCAGGTCTGGTGGGTAGGGACTGAGATCCGCGGATATCCCACATTATCAAACATGCAAGTAGTGAATAATTTTATTGCCAAGGTGGAAGACCGGGTCCCAGAGGAAAGCCTGATACCACTCTTGGATGTGGCCCTGAAGTCAACATCGGGACGATGGTGGAACAATCACCGCAACACTCTGTTGCGATGGGAGCGGGTGGCGGATGCACTACGGGCACGCTTCAAAGAGGATGAAGGGCCCTGCATTACACTTAAACATCATGGAGCTTCGGACCCGCGACAGCACTTGCGGGCGTGCGAGGAACAGTGGCGTAGTGCCAGGTACCCTGAGGAGTTGTGGGTCCACAGGTTTGTCCACTCCCTGGGTACAATTCCCCAGGCCTGGTACCTGGAGGAAGAGCGGAAACGGGGAACCCGCTCCTGGCAAGTAGTCACGGAAAAGTTCGTCCAGAGCTTCTCGTTCGAAGGGGAGACGGCGCAGGAATCTCAGGCCCTACAAGCTGTCAAGGAGGTTCTGTTTTTCTGCCATCCCGAGCCCGATGAGGGCCCGGTGGCGTCACGCTCCGGGGTTAAGAGCGAATTGGTTTGCCAACGGGTTGACGGCGAACCGGGGGACGATAGTTTGGAGGACCTGAGGCATCTCTATTTTGACGAAAGGAGGGCGAGCGGAGCGTCCGTGACGAGCCGACGACAGAAGGAGTCCATTTGCAGCCCCTAAAGACAAAGAAGATGAACATTGGAACGGAGGAGAAACCTAAGCTGGCAACGGTGGGAGATTACTGGGACGAGGAGACGACAAGAGAAATTTTCAGCCTCCTCCGGGAGTATGAAGATTTATTTCCGTCATCAGTTGCGGACCTGAAGGGGATCAAAGGGGATTTGGGCGAGATGCGCATCACACTGAAACCGGGAGCTAGGCCGGTGAAGCACCGACCCTACCGGTTGAATCCACGTATCAAAGAGAAGGTCAAGATGGAGATCGACAAGATGCTGGCTGCGGGTCTCATCTTTCCAGTAGAAGAAGCCGAGTGGGTAAGTCCCATTGTCATCCAGAACAAGAAGGACAAAGCGGAAATCCGTGTCTGCGTAGATTATCGGAGTTTGAATAATGCTTGTATTCACGATCCATTTCCCACTCCCTTCAGCGACGAAGTTCTAGATCATGTCGCGGGAAACGAAGCTTATTCCTTCACTGATGGGTTTTCGGGCTACCATCAGGTGCGCATTGCCGAGGAAGACAAAGCAAAGACGACCTTCACAACTGAGTGGGGATCATTCGCATACCACGTTATGCCGTTTGGTCTGAAGAACGCACCGGCGGTGTTTTCCCGGATTGTCATTGCTGCTTTCCGGGAGTACATTCACAAGTTCCTGGAAGTCTATATGGACGATTGGACTGTTTACAGCCTGCTGAAGAAACACGCCTCCCTGTTGCGTGTTATGTTGGACCGGTGTCGCCAGCTGCAGATTTCCTTGAACTTGAAGAAATGTATTTTTGCAGTACCATTCGGCACACTCTTGGGTCACGTGGTGTGTAAGCAAGGGGTCTGCGTTGATCCTGCCAAGGTCGCGGTCATCGTCCACATGGAGGCCCCCGAGAACGTGAAGCAGTTGCGGGCACTGCTCGGGCACACAGGATACTACAGGCGGTTTATCCGCAACTATGCCAAAATCACTGCCCCTTTGGAGAGACTGTTGCGGAAGTCAGAAGCATTTGAGTGGACGGCGGAGTGCAGGCAGGCACTCGACACATTGAAGGAGAAGTTGGCGACGGCACCCATACTTGTTCATCCCAACTGGGATAAGCAGTTCCATGTGCACATTGATGCGTCCGGGATTGCCCTTGGCGCTGTATTGGCGCAACCCGGGGAAACGACAGTTGACCACCCGGTATACTTCGCCAGCCGATGATTATCGAATGCAAAGAAGAATTACACCACGACCGAATGGAAGGCGTTGGCGATGGTGTACTCTCTCCAGAAGTTCCGCCACTACCTTCTGGGCGGCAAATTCACATTTTTCACGGACCATTCGGCATTAAAATATCTGGTCAATAAGCCTGTGTTGGAAGGAAGAATCTGTCGATGGCTTCTACTTTTCTAGGAGTTCACGTTTGAGGTGATTGTCAAGCCTGGCAGGTTGAATGTTGGTCCCGATCACTTATCCAGGTTGGAGTCGGGAGAAAACGAAGGTCCGTTGGATGATCAGCTTCCGGATGCTGATCTATTTCGAGTTGAAGCCGTACCAGACTACCTGGCTGACATTGCCACGTATCTGACCACGGGACAGTGCCCTGAGGATCACACCCCGCTTCAGAAACGCCACTTGGTTGTCCGGGCGGCCGATTATCAATTAATCGCGGGGCAGCTGTACAAACTGGGCCTGGATGAGGTATTGCGCAGGTGTGTTCTTGACCATGAGCGGGAAGCAGTGATGTGGGAATGTCACAGCGGTGTTGCGGGAGGACATGTGGGAGCTAAACCCACCGCAAGGAAGGTGCTTCAAGCTGGCCTATGGTGGCCGACGGTGCATGCAGACTGTAAGGCCTATGTGAAAAGTTGCGACGTGTGCCAGAGGACGGGGAGGCCTTCGCACAGGGACGAGCTTCCGCTACACCCGGCGCATGTGTTGCGGCCATTTGAGAAGTGGGCTGTTGATTTCGTAGGCCCCATCACACCCATCGCTCGCCATTCCAAAGCCCGGTACATCATTACCGCGACGGATTACCTCACACGGTGGGCTGAGGCAGCAGCGGTACGTGACTGCTCGGCAGAGACCGCTGCTCGGTTCATCTTTGAACACATCATCAGCCGCTTTGGCTGCCCACGGAGCTTAACCAGCGATCAGGGTACGCATTTCATTAATGCCATGGTCAAGTCGCTACTGGACACATTTATGATTCAGCATCATAAGAGCAGCCCATACCACCCGCAGGCCAATGGTACGGTGGAAGCCTTCAATAAGATTCTTGAAAAGGGCTTGACAAAGATTTGCAATGCTCAGCGGGATGATTGGGATGAGCGGCTACCAGCGACATTATGGGCTTACCGGACCACGGTAAAACGTTTGACCAACCAGATGCCATTCCAGCTGGTGTATGGCCGGGAAGCTGTGATCCCCGCCGAGTTCACCGTACCCAGCCTTTTGATCGCAACGTCCCTTCACTTCTCAGAAGAGGCGTCACTGAAGGAACGACTCCAGGAGCTGCAGGAGCTGGATGAGGCTCGATTTCTTGCGGAATTCCACCAGAAGGTTCAGAAGGCCCGACAGAAAGCATGGCACGACCGCCACATCAAAACTAAAGCTTTCCAAGTTGGCGGCAAAGTTCTCTTATACGACAGCCGGTTCCAGAAGTTTCCAGGCAAGCTCAAGATGCATTGGTTGGGACCGTACTTTGTCATCGAAATCCGCGACTCAGGAGCCGTTCGATTGGCACAATTGGACGGCACAGTTCTTCCAGGATGGGTGAATGGCGCACGCCTGAAGCCCTACCAGGAGTAGGTACTTCTCACTTTTCATTAATAACTCTCGCAACCGAGAGAACCCGTAGAGTAGCGTAGTTGAATAAATCTCCCGCAACCGGGATGAGCATAGTTAGTCTTTTCCGTTCCTTTAAAATCAGTCAGATAAACCGTCAGTTGCGGTATCAATACCGCAACCGCTTGTGGTCGGGGCTGGCCAGTCCAGCGTGTTGCAGCGCTAGTCCCGCATGTCACCGCGTCAGTCCAGCGTGTCGTGCACGAAAGATCCCTCCTCGTGCCAGTGTCAGTCCAGGTCATTTCCGTCAGTCCTTTTGTCAGTCTGTAGGATAGCTCCGATTTGGTCATAAATTCCCTTAATGGACAGTAATCATACCGTAATCATTTGCCATCAACCGCAGTTCCCTCAGCCGTCGGGTCCGCCCATCTCCCCAGGACTCCGTCAGCAACTGTCAGATTACACACAGGCCTGCGATCAATCGCACGATTATCGCAGGCAAGAAAGATAGCAAGAATTAATTGCCGTTATGGAGTCTCATCAACTCCGCGCGTGCCAGCAAATGGCCCAATTTGCATGAAGGCTATCAGCAAGAGGATGTCAGACCAGTTCAATTTGGAAGTTGCAGCAACTCAGGAGCATTCGCAGTATAAGAGCACACAGCACCCCGAAGGAAGTTACAGAAGAATCGTCCAAGTCTATCAGAGACGCGCCAAGATGCCGAGAGCTCTTCTCTCAGTTCCTGAACCAGGATTAGATGGCAGAATTCACCGGGTAGAGTCACTGGTCGGCAAGTATGATAATGCACCCTGTATGGACGCCAACTTGTCCGACCCGGCTGAGTTTCCTCACCTCCACTGGCAGGTATTCATGGAACACCATTACACGCCCGGGAGCAGCTCTAACAGTCGAATGCGGGAAGAATTCCGGGGCCTACAGCAGTCGACTTTGATGAATTTGAGGAGTCTTCTCGTCTTCGGAACCACCGGACCAGTTCTGCAATGTACCCGGTTCCTCCTCAGTCGGGTGCAGAGCGGGTCCCTGTGGTTGAACGAGGAAATTCCAATACATGCAGCAGACATTAGTCGACTTACAGGGCTATCGCAAACTGGTTCCGATGTCTCCTCTGCGGGCCAGACATCCTCCAAGCGAGCCCGGAAGTCAGCTGAGGCGGACCTCTACACCAAGTATGGCACTCGCCGGGGTGGTAAAGGTGCCAAGATAGATTTGATAAATGTATCACAAATTAGGTTCGCTTGCTACCTGATTGCTAGCAAGACCATGTGCCATTACACAAAGGGAGAGTGCACTCTGGACACAATTTCCATTGCAGAGCATTGCGTCCAGGGAGCCAAGTTGAATTGGAGCTCGTTTGTGTTGAAGGAACTCTTCGCGGCTTGCGAAGACAATTACAAACGGACTACCAGCTTCATCTATGGGTACTTGATTTTAGCGTTTGCCATGTGGAAATGGCATCTTCCCCCGATACGGACACCGGCGGAAATCACCGTGAGCCAGCCGCTCGCGATGAGATATTCCCCCTGGCAGTTGTCCAGGGACCCCAGCAGCCAACAGGTGAACGCAGCAGCGTTCCGCGAATGGTATGGGATGATGGTCGATGTGGTCACTTACCAGCAACGGGTGCCCCGGAACCTGTTGGATGAATACAGTGAACAGGTGTGGTTTGGCGTCAGCCACAACCACACTTTCATCTGGCCGACTTGTGTACCACACCATACTTTTCATATGGCGCCCCTGCGCTTCCAGCTGAATGATAATGTCTTCCACAGAGAGGTTTCTACATGGCCGGGGGTTGTCCAGCACGTTAGCGATGGAGTCCTCCACTACAATTTTGATGGGATGAGGGCCGCACAGCAGCCTGCCGCGACCAGCGCCGGGGGATCTTCCCAAGTTGCGGCAGAGACAACCCCAGATGCAGCGGGGACCACAGCGAACCTGCCTGAATCGCTGGTCCCCATCGTCGAGCATTTCAACGACTAGGCACGGCGACTCAACGTGGTAACCCAGGTTGTTTCCAGTGGCGCCCCTATATTTCCTTCTTTTAATGAATTTCGTATTAATCGGTCCCTTGGTCTCTCCAACACCGCCCCCCTCACTTCCCCCATTCCCACTAACCTGTTCACTTCTGCCACCCCCCTCATCACGACAATGGGTGAACCGGGCCCCGAACCCGATTCCACCGGCCCACCTCCATCCAAGAGGGCCCGCACTACGGCCACAGATCCCGTGGTGGATCTTACGGAGGATGATCCACCAGCCACGCCGCCCACAGCAACTTTGATTCCGGAGGAACCACTGATTGATCCGGCGGATTTCCTCAACATTCGTCTCCCTCACACCTCGTTCACTCCATCCACCGCCCCCTCCACCAGCCGACCACATGCCACCTCCCCCAATCCGTCCAATTCATCAGCCACTGTGTCCGATTCTTTGATCCGGGAACTTTTCGGCGGTGACCACGGGGCGGAGGTCACCTCCAGTACTGCAGCCGTGGTACCACCTGTTGACCCCGTGGCCACATCCCGGGATCCTCTTGCCACTATATCTGTCCAGCCAGCCACAGTTGGGGTTGATTCAGCCGCCCCTCCCACAGAGCAAACCACGCAGCAGGACCGGCCAGAGCTTGATATGGCCACTTCGGTGCAGCAGCAGACGCCGGTCCATCCTCCAGAGACTTCAGGCCGAGCAGCGGCCATGGGCCAATCTTCGCAGGAACAGACGCCCGAGCAGGATGCACCTAGCACAACAAATGCAGAACAACTGAGTCCAGCACAGCTGTATCTGCTCATTTAGCGGGCGGCCTTCAAGGCCGAGCAGATTCACACCGAGCTACAGCGGCGGTGCACCGAGCAGCGGAATCAGATCACGGCGCTTACTGAACAGCGCAATCAGCTGCTGCAGGAGAAGACTTACCTAAAGGAGCAGGCCAACATTGTTAATCAGGCGCTCTCCAGCGTATGGCCGGAGGCACGGGCTCACCATGCCCTACTCCCTGCTCGCATAGAAGAGGACAGTATAGCTTTACAGGCTCGCCAGCTCGGGGAAGTTTTCACTACTGTTTGCAGAGAGAACCAGGAGTTACAAGTAGCGTTAGCCGCACGGCCTACCCTTCCAGATCCACCCGCCGACCATTCAGGACAGGTGACTTCCAAACAGACGCAGGCAGTCAGTATGCAAGCCACTCTGCATTCCACTACAGCCGCAGTTTCTGCCCTTTTTAGAAGTCTACAGGAATGCTCTCTCGCGCTAACGGTCAAGACGCAGCCCATTGCTGCCCAGCTGCAACAAATCTCCAACGAAATTCGGGTGACCACGGACCCTGCAAGGTTAGATCAGCTCTACGCCTAGTCGGACGAGCTGGAACTTCACATGCAGATGACTGAGGCCGAATCAGCAGCGGCCAAGCACGTCCTCCGGGAGATTCGTCCGGGCATTCGCACCCATGCTGACGCTATGCACCAGCTGGATTCCGAGGCCGAGTCCCAGCTCGCCACTCTGTTCGGGGCTGCCCCAACGCCCATAGATGAAGCCGCCGCTAACCGCATCTCCCAAGACGCCGACCTGCTTATGCAGGAATGGCAGCAAGCAGTGGCGACCTTCACAGAACTTAGAGATTCAGCACTCCGCCGAGTCCCGGAGTTGGGGCCCTTGTTTGAACCAGCAAATGGCGGAGCACAGCAGGAAAGGGTGGCGGAAGAAGGAACAGCAGAGCAGGGCACGGAAGCTAGCAGCGGAATGGAAATAGAAACTGTCATTTGTGATTGACTCGCGGACGAGTCAAAGGATTGTGGTCGGGGCCTGTTGGGGCCCTTGTTTTTGTTTAAGTTTTGAATTTTTGGCCAAGACATTTTGAACTTTGACTCTTTTTGAGTTGCGGAATAAATACACATAGCTATCGCGACCGCGCCGCAGCGACCAGGAGTTGCGGAGTTACCAAGGTGGCGCGGAAGCATTTGATAACTGGAGATCGAACAGAGATAAGTGCAGATGAAAGAAATACAGCAGAAAACAGAAAGTGGAACATGCAGACATCAGAAGAGACGCTGGGAAAAGCCAGAGTGAAGACACAGAGAAGCTGCCAGTCGCGACGAGCGGGTGAATAAAAGGCGATCACCCGGCTGAAGAAAGAGGTTGGTTATTGGTTGTTGATGTTGAAGGTTGAATGGATGCGAGAGAAGTCGCGAGGATCAAGACCTGAGGAAGGATACGCAGAGCAGCTGCGGAAGAATCATGCTTGTTCTTCCTATGGGTTCTTACTTTCTATGTTCTTCCTTTCTGTTCTCAAACCCATCTGTATCTGACTTGTGAGTTATCAGAGAAGAAAGCTATGTAACCATGTATTCGGCCAGAAGAATAATATAAGGAAGGATTGCTGTCTTAATATGTTGTTCATGTGTTCTGATGTGTTTACACTGCTTTAAAAATTTTAAGTTGCGACTGTCTGAATACTTGATTAGTGATCATGCATGTGTAACTTGGTATATGTGATGAATGCACTTTCTTTCTTTGGTTGCGGGTTTATTCCTTACCAGTGATCTCATCCCCTTATGCATGTGGTCGCGGCACGCCTCGGGTGAGACGCACTGCTCTCCAAGAGCAGGGTGAAAATGCCGGCGTGTACCTAGACTACACCGGACCCCTTGTTGGCCACAACTCTTGAACCTGGGTCTTGCCCGCGAGACCTGACTCTTCGCGAACACGTAGGAATCGAAGGGTAAAATATTCAGCTCAACATTTTTATGTTGGTTCCCTATGTCTAGAGGGAGCTTGAAACTTTGGCATTAACCCTCCTCTTTGCCCCGATGGCTAATTGCACCAACTAGGGACTCTTAAATTTCAGAATTTTTAAATTACATTTTTCAACCATTATGGGATTGATATAGCTTAAACTGGCACCAGGATCAACCAAAATAGATATAGTTTGGGAAAATAACTTACCTTCCAATTATATCATTATTGGCTGGTAATCCACTTGCTGATCCTCTAATGCAATGTTGATCCTTTTTATATTCCTTGCAACATCTCCCACTATGGAGGCTTCTTGCAAATTGGCTATAGTTTCATTTCTCCCACGACAAGGATAATTTTTATAATAATGTGTTTCACCGCAACTCCAAAATTGCAGAGGAGGTTTCTGGTTCTGATCGTGGTTTGGTCTGCTTGATGCCTCATTAGGCCGGTCTTCTGCTGTCCATTTGGGTTTTTGCTAGTTTCTCCCAGATTGTCTATTTGTTGGGTTCCTTGCAGCATTTTTGTAGTTACCTGTCCTACTAATTTTAAAATTCCGTGTACTATTATGCCCTTTCTTTGGTGGCCAACTTCTACCAACATCTCCTTTCATTTTCGATTGCTGATGACACATTCATGCTTTTCAAATCACCTCATCCGTAGTACTTGGATTGACGAACTCAATCCTTTCCTACATGCGAGCAGGTAAAATACTCAAGAACCGTTGAACCTTTTCTTTTTCATCTCTCAAATATAGTACATACCTAAGTAAGGAGGTAAATTTAGTTATGAACTCATCCATAGACAACTTTCCTAATGTCAAATCATGAAATTATCGAGGTTTTTCATCGTAGAAACGCTCTGATAGATATTTGTCATTAAAATACTACTGGAACTAGTCCCAAGTCACATTCTGGTATTTGATTCCTCACACATTTTTAACTTCCTCCCACCATAAAGTAGCATTTTCTAGCAATTGGTAAATATCCAAACGAGCTTTGAGCTTGCTTCTATACTCATAAAATTGGAAATATTTATTCATGTTAATTATCCATGCTTCTGCCACTTCTTCAACTTCTCCATCGAATATGGGAGGCTTAATTTTTTGAAATTCTCCCTGAAGTTCCACTTTCTGTTTTTTCATTACTTGATGATCATAAAAATTTCCGGATTTTGCTTCATTGTAGACTCTGTTTCTGTTTCTTCATTGGGTGTGCCCACGGGTGTGGCTTCGTACAGGGTTATCATGAGCTTGCTGTTTCTTCTCACCCTCATCCCGGGTGCCTCTCTACGGACTTGGTTGCACTATATGATGATTGTCCATGTCTAAGAGGATTTTAATATTCTCTCTTACTCTCACATTAATATCTCGTTATTGCTTCTTACTCGAACCATTTCTGTCTGAAGTTGTTGCACCGTATCTAGGAGTTTGTTGGTTTGACATTTTTGTACCTTGAGTAATCTATTGGTCTGATGATGCTGATAGACACTCAAATGTACCCACATTTCTAGGTTCATTTCGGGGTTATGAAGGGGGTGAGCTTCCCTTGTATCTTTGGGTGTTTGATATCTAGATCATCTTCTCATGGTGATATGTCAACAAATTTTCTTTTTCCTTGTCACTGTGCATAATTCCAATGCACCCATTGTTCTTCAATTGACCCATCTAGGTCCCAGCGTGTGAATACCGCTATTATACCACTTGTAACATTTAATACCATTCAACACATTTATATACAAAATGAAAAATAAATAAATAATTTAATATAACCATTGACTAACGTTTACTTGTTTCCATACCCATATACCTTAGTTAACTATATCATATGACTCCGTAATACACATAATTTATAATTATAATATGTCTTTTTGATTATGAGATATGCACAATACCCATATTAAAGAGCCGAGCATATACCAATTAATAACTCACAAACTGGTGTTAAGGACACTAGATGTCTCTGCACAGTTGTTTCGAGGCGTGCTCCCCTGAGGTTTGAATGGGACACCTAGATCCATTACTGACCTTCGATTCATAAATGGTTTTGATCCATGACTCCTATCGACTCGAGAGGTTAACGAGTATAACCACCTGGTTTTCCTCCGGTCTTAGTCTGTCATTTACATGGTTGCTTTTCCTCTAGCTCTCTAAGGCATGCATGCTCTGCGTTTGGTTAATGGCCTCAGTGGTAAACCAAGGCTGACCATCATCCCACTATGGTTCCTACCTCTAGATGCCCTGCAAGTCAATAACCCCAATGTTGCCCATAAAACAAGTATTGATCCTCTAGCATGGGTTTTTCTTTGTTTTGATTTAAGTTTTCACTTATGAAGCAGATAGAGAGAAACCATGATCCCACAACAAGGCAGAGTCATGTGCGGGCATGCTTTTAGAGATAGAGAATCTTTTGTAGAGAATATTCTTTGATTCTTGAAAGATTCCCTAGGGAGGTAAATTCTCATTTTGTCAGAATGATATGAATTTGATAGTCATTTTAAGCAGAATTTCACAGGGAACACGATGGTAAAGCCAAAATGGCCATCTGAGCAACAAATTTGCAGATTCCCCGCAGAACATAATCTTAGGGAATCTTGAGTGTATAAAAAAGATTCCTTGAGGCTCAAAACCTACTAGAGTCCATTTTCGACAAAATTTATATCGATTTTACACCTCTCAGTGACATGAATCCGATGGAGATGTCCGTTTCAACAATAGATCTTCCCATATTTCAGAAATTTTATATATTGGAGTGACGGTGTTTGATTCTCCAATGTGGAGAGTCAATTCATGCCCCTCGATGCCACAAATTCGACAGTACATAGCCAGATTCAGAAGTTGAGCACCGTTTCTTTAGCCAGCTTCAGGGGTTGAGGTATATGTAGTTTGATCATGTGACTCTTTTTTGTCTAAGATGTTTTATGATTTCTATATCCTTGCTTGATGCATGTTTCAGGATCTTGATTGTGCTTCATGTGAGAGTATTTCATGTCGATAGAAGGTCCATTGTGAGTGAGAGTTCTTGTAGAAGAACGTCTCGTGGAGAGACAAGCCACTCATGTTGAGGGCACATCCTTGTATGAACATCATCCATGTACATCTTCCCATTCACGCCACTATATGAAGCGGCCTACCCCATTTTCACACCGGGCCCGAAGACGTAGCCCATACTGGGTGAAGTCTGTTATCAACGTCTCATGCTTTTATGTTAGTGATGGTTGTCTTGTTTCCTCTTGCTTAAGAATGCACATGTGTTCTTCTATTCTATTTTAAAATGCAACTCTAACAACATCATAGAAGTTGAGAGTGCAAGCTTCTGTGATCCATAACATTATAATTATAAATCTTCTGGGAAATCACATACGGAATTTTAGAAACAACGCGTTTCGAACTACCAACTGTAGTTCATCATCAGGATAATGAGGACTAGCTGATCTGACATACACATTTATAACCTGAAGAGAGAAGCAACGGTCAAAACCCTACAAATTAGAAAACGGTAAAAAATAAGAAAAATTATAAAATAATCCAAAAATATAACTACAAACATTTAAAAAATTAAAAACGGTCAAAAATAAAACCAAACATTAAAAAAAAAAAAAAAAAAGAGACAAAATTACCCCTTCATATAAAATCAACCCTAAAAACTAAATTAACTCCCCCACAGAAACAAGAAAAATAGGTTATTAAGTGAAAAAATATTCTAGTCAAAGTCAAAAATGTTATATAAACTATAAATAAATTATAAATAAATAGATTAAAATAAAAAATAAATAAATACATGAATGAATAAAATTAGAATTAGAAACAAAAAATAAAATAAAAATAAAGTAAAATAAAATTTAAAATATAAGAATAAATTATTAGTATTTTATTTTAATAAATCAATAAAAAAAAATTAAAAATTAAAAATAAATAAATAAATAAATAAAATAAAATAAATAAATAAATAAATAAATAAATAAATAAATAACAAAATAATAATGAAAAGACCAAATCATAAAACTAAAGAATGAAAGGATACAATAAAAAGTAAAATAAAAACCAAAGAAATCAAGTCAAAGTCATAAACTAAAAATAAATAATTCACAAATCAATAAAATAAATTAAGAATTGAAGAAATAAATAAATAAATTAATTAATTAAATTAAATTAAATTATATATATATATATATATATATATATATATATATATATATATATATATATATATATATATATATATATATATATATATATATATATATATATATATTAAAATAAATAAATAAATAATTTTAATGTATTTTATTTTAATAAATACATAAAATAACAGAATAGTAATTAAAAGACCAAAACATAAAAATAAAGAAAAACAGAGAAAACAGGAACCTTACAGGGAATGAAGAGATGGAATCCAACAACTGCTCACTTTCCATCCAACATCCCTATTCAATGTGCGGGACCTCTTCTCAATCTCAATCACCTCCCTAAATTTCCGATGATGGAAATGGTCAACCCTAGCAAGGATTCTAGTGTCCTCCATACAAACCCAAGATTTCTAGGAAGATTTATAATTATAACATCATAGAAGTAAAATATCATGGGTAAATCTGGTAGCTGACCAACCCAGATCATAAATACAACTGATTAACAAACCCAAGCAATTAATAAACCCAACAAACTGATATTTAAAACTCAAACAATTAATAAAGCCTAGGAATTAATATTTTAAACTCAAGGGATTAATAAACCCAAGGGATTTTCCGGATGCGGATGACAACCGGGCTTGATGGGACGCTCGTCCCGCGACGATTCCCGAGCTCTATGGCATGTGGTGGCCATATGGCCTCACGCAAGGGAATTAATACCGCCATAAATTCCACCACCCTGCGCTCCATTACCGCCTTCATTACGCTTTGTCGCTGCCCTATGCATTCCCCCTGGCTCTTTATGGAATTCGATTTTGGTTTATTGTATGGCAAACATTCTGTTTGCAGGTCCATCGCTCCGCAGAGAAGTTTATGCCCACCCGCCTATGCCAAGCCAAGCACTCGTACACACACTGGTGGGCGTTGTATGCTACTCTGCTATCTGGAAACAATTCCAGAGTGCCATTTCTCTCACAACAGTCTCTGTTGTTCGAAGTCCTTACCTGCCTCGCCCAGTTCCTCTGTGCAGCATCTTTTCCACCCATCCCTCAAGCGACGTTGGGTGCACCTTCCTACCACCATGCCCAGGCTGTGCCATAGAATGAGATGTCGACGAGGAAGCAGTCGCAGCCATGCCATTCGATCCCGGTCCTCCCCCAGCACGGATTCCACCTCCGAGAACTTCTCCTGTGACCATGTCCCGAAAACTCGAAGTCGAAGTGGCAGAATTCGCTTTAATGAGCATGCTCACTCCTTCACAAGTTCTCTGCCTCCCCATGTGCCTTCTTCCATGCCTCCTCTTGCGCACCCTCCTGTGCCTCCTGCTCTCCACTCCATCGACTCTCATTTCCTCTCTCCGCCATCCTTCACCCCGCTTCGTTAGTCCTCCCAACATGCGGAGTTTCGCTTTGACTGCACGATTAATACGCCTGTTATTACAACCTATATCATTGTCACTATCCAGGAGGAGGCAAACATTCCTATCCCCCCTTCTGTTGCTAACCCTGGTCCCGCATCCAAGCCTGCAGAAGAAGCCAAGGTCTCCTTGGTGCAGCTGAAAATTGCCCGTGATGACAAAATGCAGGTTCAGGTGAAGGAAGATAAAGGCAAAGTCACTGCGGCTCCTACTGCAGACGATGAAGGAAGCATTGATGATTATAGATGCAGAATCGAGGAGGATCCTCCCGCTCCAGTCAATGATCAGTAACCAGGACAACACTCTACAGATTCTGACTCCTCAGCCCAGGTTTCACAGGCTGGTTTTTGTTTTCATGTTCAATTTCCCTCTGCTGAAAGAGCAGATTGTCTTTTTACATGCTTTTGTGTTAAAATATTTGACTCCAATGCCAGCTTCCCCTGTGAGGGCGGAAAGATATATTTCTCAGGGACTGGTTTCCCCTCGGCGGGAAGTCCAAACTCATGCTTTTCATGACTATGAAGCCATGCTCTCAGGCTCTCTCAGCTGATGCAGAGGCAGTTTTGTACAACTATGTTTTATATCAATAGATTTAGAATTACTTAGAAAAAAAATAAAAATAAACCCAAGGGATTAAATGATGAACCAAAATAATTATTAATATTATAAACTCAAGGAAAAAATAAACCCAAGCATTTAATATTATAAACCCAAGGAATTAGTAAACCCAAGGGAAAAATATTATTAACCTCAGGGATAAAAAAAATCAATCGAACAATATAAAAAACACAAGGGATTTATATTAAACCGAAGGGTTAATATTATGAAACATATGAATTATTTATACCCTTTGAATATGAACTCTTAGGTCAATAAATCCAATGGATTGATATTAAAAATCCAAGGAAATAATAAACCCGAGGAATTGGTACTAAAAAACAAAGGCTCTATAAACCCAATGGAATAATATTAAACCTAAGAGATTAATATTATAAACCAAGTATATAAACCCTTAGATAAATACTATAAACCATGAAATAAACATGGTTGACCATGCTTGATTTAAATATTGAGATGATCTTTGTCACAATGCGACATTGGACCAAGGATGACAATGGTTGGTCATAGTTGATTTTCATATTGAGACAATATTTTTCACAATGTGACAGTCGAACATGGTATACCATGATCGAGTATGGCTGAAGATGATTCAAAATGGCTGACCATTGTTGATTTTCATATTGAGACAATCTTTTTGAAAATGTGACATTGGAGCATGGATTAATATTAAATTGTAGGACTAATATTTATCCCTTAATATTGGGATTTAATATACCTAAGGGACTAATATTTTTTTTAACAAGAACGGTTATGGTTTATATTAGAATTTGGCCAAAATGCCTTTCACCGGATACATTTGATCGAGCATAGCCCTTAACCTTTATTTCACTAACTGATCACAGGCCCCTAAACTTGGAAAACCGCAAGATTTACTCGAGACTATCGAGTCTATCTCCGTTATTTTCCCTATCTTAAAGAGACAAACAAACTGTTTCAGCAAAATGCAGAAAAACATGACAAAATTTATGGAATGGGGTCCCAATTCTCAATTCCATCTGCCAAGAGACAGCCAGCTGGAAGTGAAACTTCCCTATTGGCTTCCAAGTCAGCAGCTTTATTATTTTCCCTCAAAACATGAAGGAAGGAAGCAGTCCGGAAGGATTTCACCAAATTTCTGGTTCTTGAAATTACTCTTGCCAGTCTAATGTCTGCAGGAGAGGAATCCTCCACTAGAAATTTGATAATGGATTGAGAGTCTCCTATGATACTGATATCTGAAAGACCGAAAGCCTTTGCTTTCTTGAGACCTTGCAGAAGAGCCAAGGCTTCAACTTGCATGCTGGTAGAATGCCCTAAACCCCAAGCGAACTTTGCCACAGTAATACCCTCTTTATTTTTAATAATTCCTCCTGCCCCAGCCAAACCAGGATTGCCTTTCGCCGCTCCATCGAAGAATAAAGAGAATCTGGAATGCCTAAGGAGCAGATCCGAGAGATCATTCTCCTTCCCTATGAATTTCCACTCTTTTGTGGCCTTGTAATGCCTTATTTCACTAGAGAAATGGAGGTCCATCGAGGCACCCCATTCTAAGTCTTGCTGACTCAGATTTAGATCCGGCAAATGATCCCCTAGACTTTCTTTCCAAAGGCATTTTATTTTGGTGATGATGAACTGAGCGTTTAGACTTTCATCTCTGAAAACTCTTTTGTTGCGCTCAAGCCAGATCTGCCAGCAAGCAAATTTCGGCAAAGAGAGCCATGCAGCTGTGAAACTCTCATTTTTTGGAAGCGATCCTGGGTAGGAATTCTGCCAGTTTGCAAAAAGATCAGATATGGACGTGGGTAAGGTGAATTCAGAATTCCAGAAGCTCAGAAGGCCGTGCCAGATATCTCTTGAAAAGTTGCAGTCCAAAATAATATGCTGAGCATTCTCCTCACAATCACAGCATAAGTAGCATCGAGAGGGACCGTGAAATCCTTTCTTCTTCAATCTATCTGCAGTTAAAATCCCTCTGTGGCATAACAGCCAATAGAAAGAGTCGACCTTAGGCATGGTTTTGCGATTCCATATCCCGTTCCAGACTGCAGGATTAGGAGGGACGTTAGGGCAATCATGAAGGCATTTGTATCCCTGTGCAACCGTGTAAAGCCCTGGGGCGGCTCCCCATCCTCGGGCATCCTTCTTACCCATGCGCAGAGGCGCCATACCATTTAATAAAGAAAGGAAAAGATCTCGAGCTTGGGACAGCGCGGGAGGGACGAGAGGGAGCCTCCATCGCTGCAAATGTCTGCCTTCCCATTGTGAAATGTTCCAAAGAGTGGTGCATTCAGCGTTGTCCAACCACAAACGCAGCGCTTGCAGAGAGAAGTGGGACGATAGAGGAGGGTGCATCATAATGTTGTCATCCCAAATTTTAATTTCTTTGCCGTTTCCAAGGATCCAATACGCTCTGTCTCTGATTAAAGGGGCTGCTTTATGACAGAGCTTGATCAGCTGCGAACCTGAGGAGGGTAGGAGGGCGTCTAGACATCTCTTCCTCTTTCCCATGAAATATTTCCTCCATAGGGCTTTTTGCACCCAACCTGGGTTTGGACCAATGATTCTCCAGAAGATCTTGGCTCCCATAGCTATGTTTTGGAGGTTAAGATCTTTGAAATTGAGGCCTCCTTCACTCTGGGGCTTGCATATTTTCTCCCAACTGACTAATGGGATTTTCCTGTCATTGTGATTTCCCCCTTTCCAGAAGAACTTGCGATGAAGGCTTCCATTTTTTTATGATGCCTGAAGGGGCTAGAATTACAGAGAATTGAAAGATGGGGAGACTGCTAAGAACAGATTTGATGAGAACAGTTTTTCCGGCTAGATTTAACCAAGAGAATCCCCAAGCTTGAATTTTGGCCTTGAACTTGTCCAATAGAGGAATCCAATCTCTGATGTATGCCAATTTGCGAAAGATGGGAAGGCCCAAATAAGAAAAGGAGGACCAGTTGAGAGTGGCAGTAAAGCCCAGAATTCTTGAGATGGCAGAAAGGGTGGGAGCCGAGATGTTCCAGCAAAAAGCTTTGCACTTACCATTGTTTAAACTGCTGCCTGTAGCTTCATTGTAGTCATCCAAGACCTCCTTGAATATAAGAGCAGATATGGCAGAGGCAGCCCCTAACAAGAGGGTATCATCCGCAAAGAGGCTGTGATTAACATTTTTGACCCCTTTGGCTATATTGAGCCCCAAGATCTCTTGGTCAACCAATTTCTGATCCAGGTAGAAACTCAGGACGAAAACATGAAGGACGAAGAGGAGTGGAGAGAGGGGGCAACCCTGCCTAAGCCCTCTTGAAGCTTTAAAAAAACCAGCTGCTCTCCCATTCACCAGGGGGGCGATCCAAGGATCAGCAATACAAGCACAGATCCATTTTAGAAAGCCCATTCCTAAGCCAAATTTTTTCAAGACTTCCCAAAGAAAGCTAAGTCTGACCCGATCGAAAGCATTAGCTAGATCTAGTTTGATAACCATACCTTTCTCTTTGCGAAGCTGGCTCGAGTGAATCGCCTCTTGCACTAGGATGAAGTTGTCAGTGAGCTGTCTCCCCTGAACAAATCCACCTTGGTTCTCCGGGATGATGGCTAGAAGAATACCTTTAAGTCTATTGGAAATAACCTTTGTGATTAATTTGTATCTAATATTACAAAGAGAGATGGGGTGGAACCGATTAAATTCTTTAGCACCCTTTTCCTTGGGTATGAGGGAAAGAAAAGCTGAATTGGTGCTGCCCCCAATTTTCTGGCAGTCTTGTGATTTCAAAATCATTTTGTAGAGGTCTTTCTCCACAATCTGCCAGCAGGTTTGAAGAAATCTTGTTGTAAAACCATCCGGGCCTGGGGCTTTTTCAGGCTCCATGTCTGAGAGGGCATCCTTTATTTCCTGAATAGAGATCTTTGCTTCAAGCTACTGATTCATTGAAGGGGAGATCCTAGGGGGAACCGCCTGCAAGAATTTGGAGTTTGGGTCCGTCACGCCCTCTTCTCTATACAGGTTTTGAAAGTGGTTGAAAGCTGCTCTCTTTATGCTATCAAAGTCTTTGTGTGTCAAATTGCTATCTTTGATTTCTGCAATAGAATTGAAGCTCTTTCTGGCTTGAGCTTGCTGGTGGAAGAAGGCCGAATTTCTGTCTCCTTCTTTAAGCCATAAGGTCCTAGACTTCAGTCTCCAATGCTCTTCCTCCGAAAGGCAAGCTTTGTGGAAGATTTTTTGGAGCTCGGCTTCCTTATCTAGAACTTCTTTAGTGATTTCTGCATCTTCACATTGGGCATGGTGCTGGGAAATATTATCTTGAGCCTGCTTTCTCTCTTTTGCAGGAGAGGGAAGAGCTTTGGCCCAAGATTTAAGCACCGTTTTAAGTCTTCTAAGTTTTTCTTCCTAAATGAAGAAAGGGGAACCTTTCACTGGCAGTGTCCAGCAGTCATGAACCAAGTTCAGGAACTCAGGTTCTTTGACCCAAAGAGGGTTGAATCTGAAGGGGATGGGGCCAAGATCTTTGTGGCCCAGCATCTCAAGCAAGATGGGCTTATGATCAGAAACACTGCATGGGAGGATATGCAATCTGAAATCTAAGCCCAGCAAAAGAAAGGAACTCTGAACCAAACATCTATCAAGTCTAGCAGCAATGTGACCAGGACCTATTCTTTTGTTAGACCAGGTATACTTACCATTTTCTGGAGGGATGTCAAGCAAATCCCAATCCTGCATGAGATCTTCCACCCATTTCCTTGCAGGGTCCCTTACGATTGTGCCTCCTCGCTTTTCCTCCATGCGCAAGGTGAGGTTAAGATCACCTGCAACAATGATGTTTTCCAAATTTTCTGACTCCGACAGATGTCTGATGGAGTCCCAGCACTCCCTTTTCTCCCCTATATTTGTTGGAACATAGACATTGAAAAGACTGACTGCCACCCTCGAGTCCAAAGGCTGGAGCTTCAAAAACAGCCAGTGGGTGTTGTGCAGCATGGTGACCAATCCGAACTTGAGAGGGTTCCAAAGGGAGCCCAGTCCCCCAGATGCTCCCCGTGCTGAAACTGCATGTCCGCTGCTGCCTTTCCAAAAAAATTTACTGATTTGGAGAAACTCCTTGTCCTCCATTTTGGTCTCCTGAATCAGAAGAATGTCTGGAGCTTCTCTTCTTATAAGGCTTCTCGTTGCTTCTTCTTTCAATTTGCTCCCCATTCCTCTACAGTTCCAGGAGACAATCTTCATCATTTATTTTTATGATGATGGGCTCCCTTGGAACCCTGCCCTTGGTTTTTTACCATCTTCGGATTTTTGCCAAGAAGTTTCTCCAGAGTGGGCTGACTACCCTGAAGCTTGTCTTTGTAAGTTTCTTGATCTCTCTTTTCTCTAGCAGATTTGCGGCCCCTTGCAGATCTTCTGAACGATATCTGCGTATCTCCTATTTCTCCATCCTCCTCAGACTCCTCCGAGTCATGTTCCTCCTCGGAGGCTTCTGTTTTCTTATCCTTGTTTCTTGTCGTGACGCTTTCTTTAGGTCTTGTTTCTGCTGAAGGCATTTTTTCTAAAGGTTGATCTTGCCTATCTTCCTCCTGAGGAGTCTCTTCAGCAGAGCTTAAGACCTCATACCTGTTTTCTTGGCTTTTTGGCGGGGGAACATTCTGGATGGAGGCAGGCTGGGGTCCATGAACCCTAGATTTCTTGTGAGATGTCTTTGGCCTCTTGACCTGGTTCCAGCCCTCTTCCTTTCCTTTCTTAGCTTCCCCTTTGTTCGGGCACCCTCTTGCAAAATGGCCATATATGTGACATTTGTGACATTTGAAGGGGAGTTGCTCATAGTCCAGCACTTGCACATGCGTCCAACTGCCCACCTTTAATTTAATGGCCTCCGGAAGCCCCACCTCTAAGTCCACCTCGACAAAAATTCGGGGGCAATCATACTGATCATTGTTGTTTGCTCTGTCAATGAATTTTCCCAGAGTATCTCCAATGTGCTTGAGGGACTCCCAGTTCCAACAGTGCACTGGTAGATTGGGGAGCCGAACCCAGACAGGGACTGCCGTTGGGACATCCACAGCCGGATCGAAATCGGGGGTCCATTTGTTAAGGTAGATGCCCTGAGGTCCCATGAAATAGGGTCCATTCCTGAAGATCAGGTCCTTATCCTCCTTGGTGTTGAACTCGAACAGAAAGAAGCCTCTACCCAGAAAATAAGAGGTGACTTTATTTTTGATCAGCGGAACCCAGTTCTTAACGACCCAGTTTTCCGTGGATCTTGGCGAGGGCCAAAGGCCCATGAATTGACCCACCAGGGCCCGATATGCTAGGGACAAAGCGACCTTGATCGGACCCTCAGGAGGGAGGTTTACCTCCGGAACATCGTCGAGCCTTTTGACGAACTTAGTAGCTTCAGATTTCTTCTTTTTGGGCAGCGAAGCAAGAAGAGAGGAGAAGGCTGCTTCAGCTTCCAGGAGAGCGGCTTGCGAGGGACCGGTGGGCGAACCTTGGGCCTCCATGGCAAGAAGATCAAAACAGCAAACCCAATCTGCGCCAAGCAAAGGAACGAGGCATCTCAAGGCCGAGATGAAGGAGAATTCAAATAGTCCCTGCAAGCAGAAACCCCAAGGGCGTAGACCCAAGCAGATCTGACAAGAGATCGAGAGGCTCAGCGAGATCTTGAAGCAGGGCAGGTGGAAAGAAGGGAGCCTAGCAGAACCGAGAGGCCCAGAGGTCAGGAGGACCTGGGGCAGAGGCAGAAACGGCCGAGAGGGCAGAGCCCAGCCACAGGCCGCGCAGAGAATCGCATTTGGAGGCAGCAGCGCGCAGAGGTCCGTCCTAAGGGACTAATATTACCAACCCAAGAAATTAGAAAACTCAAGGGATCAATGTTATAAACCTAATGGATCAAAAAACTGAGGGAATTATTAATATTATAAACACAAAACATCAATAAACCCAAGGCATTATTAATATTATAAACATAACATATTAATATTACAAACATAAATTATTAATAAACCCAAGCGATCCTTAGAGCCAGCGAGCAGAAAATCTCTTTGCTCATGAATCGACTACCACCTATTTCAATCTATTCCTGCCAAATGGTAGGAAATAAATTTGAAAGCTACAGACCCAAGCAGGGATTGAAAGGAAATCCCATTCAGACTCTTATAACATGGAGAACATATTTGCATGGGTTCCTGAACTTGGGAACACTAGGGGTAGGAGGAAATAGTACTTAAATTTGGTGGTTTTTCATTTGCAGATGAAGACCCTCTTGTGTTTAGCTTTGAAAGACAAGTAGGTAGAGACATAAAATGTTTTTACATCTTTGGAAGATATCAAAAGGATGCTGTAGAACCAATTTTTATGTCTAGAAAATATTGATTCTCTCACAGTACACGTGGAAGGACACATTGCATGTGATTCTGATATCAGGGACTTGCTAGACCCTCTGGGTTTTACTGCAAGGGTCCCTGCAACAATATATTCCTCAAAAAATTATTAGTGAACCAAGAAGGATGGATCTCGGTGTCGTGGTTTGTGCTATAGTCTTCAGCGTGTGCTTTTTGGCATTTTCATGTGTTTGAATGTATGGAACTTTGGTTGTGTTTCCTGAATTGTCTTGGAGCAGATACATGCTTATTTGGATTTTTTTTGAATTTGTTGATATTATGACTCATCCTGGTATATGTCTTGGTGTCTGGTTTCATGGTGCCAAGTAATTTTTTGTTCTGGTTACCACTAGTTCCAAACATGGCGCTTTTGTAGGTTAGTGATAAAATTATGTGATTGAGGGTACTATTATGTATGATGGTTATTTTCATATTTCACTATCCTAGGTGTTCTTTGTTTTTTCTTAATGAAATGTCTGCTATAAGTCTATCTAGGTATTCTATGTCTCCTATGTTGACTGCCAATGTAATGGAGTGTGGGGCTAAGCTCTATGCACTAGCCTAGGTGCATAACTATGTTAGGTTTTTTGTATTGGGACTTACATGAGGGCTTTTGAGTCTAAAAATATACTCTTAAGATAGATGCCTAGAAAATCTATGTATCTTTGTTTTGTTGAGTAATATAAAAGGCTCAATTTAAAAAACAAAAGAAATTACTAATGAGAATATTTATCATGGATTGATATCTACCATATTTACTAGATATGAAATGATATAAAAATACTAATTGATAATTAAATTAAAATTTTGGAAACTCTATTTCAAAATATTTTAAATTTAGATTTATTAAAAAAAACTTCAAAACTCTAAACCTATAATTATATAAATTTTATAAAATTTTCAAAACTTTTCAATAATAAATTGAGCTTACATAGATTCATATGTAAGACTTTTGAACGATAAATTTTGATTTATATAGATATATGTGGATTAGTTTTTGTTTTGTTTTTTTTGGTGACAAATTCCACACTTCAAACATGTAATTTCAACAACTTAATTATATATATGGTATTACAGCTTTGGATTACAGAGTTATTTCTTAGATAGGACAATGTCTCCAGTGACATTTGTCCATTTTATTCATTACTTATTGTGGTGGTAGTAGCACGCAAAATAGCTTATAGTCCAGATTATTTCTCTCCGTCGAACAGGTCTCCGGGTGGCCAAGCATGAATGCTATTAGCTACCTGGGTGAGATTGCCAATGGCTTCATACACGAAATTTCCAAGCGGTAGAGTGTTGAATATAAAGGCAAACGAAATATTGCTGTCTACCAGTCTCGTGACGTAAGACATAGCGCCGTACATTGCACCGCCATGCTGGAAACTCGTGATCTTCCCCTTTCTATCCACACTAACAAACACATTCAGTCCCTGTGAATGGCTAAACAAAGGATTGCCTGCTAAACTTCTGTTAGAGGGCATTGGAGCATTGAGCATGGCATATACCATGTCTTTATTTAGAATTGCAGGCTCCCGTAGCTCATCAACATGATCTATGAATCTAACAATATCACCAGCATTTCCTACCCACCCTGCCGCTGAGTCCAAGCTTCTATAATCGATGATCCCGTAGGTAGCGTTTACAAAACCTTCCCCGGGAAATATGGAGAGCACGGTTAGGTCTTGACCGCCATCAAATCCATAGTAGTGGGCTTCATTTTCTGCCAGATGTTCCACCTGTGACTCCGCTAGTTTCATCTTCCTGAGACCTAATGGATTGAAGACATGTTCACGCATATAATCCGCGTAACTTTTTCCACTAAGTTTCTCGATAACTCTTCCAAGCGCCAAGTATCCAATATCCGCGTATTCCATAGCGGACCCAGAGGTACGCTTTTCATGTAGCGAATGCAATCATAAACTGTGGGAGGAGCAGGGTGCCCCAGAGATTGTGACTGTGGGAGTATTGCAACGTTCACATTTGAAAAAGTTTTGTTCCAACCTCCCGTATGCTGCAACATTTGTTGTACTGTAACATTAAATAGCCGTTGGTCCACAGTGGCGCCTCTTGGAGGATCCAGATTCTCCAGAAAACGAAAGGGCTTGTCCTCCAAACTCAGCCGCCCTTCCTACACAAACATTGATTACATTTCAATTGAAAATATACATTTCATTAGAAAGTTAGAGTATTTGGAAATATTTCCGAATGGACTTGAATATTGTTGATCGTTACTCGTGAAATCCAAAATCAAATAAAGTTCATCTATAGAAAGTGATTTTAGATAATTGGGGTAACCTGAATAAGCTGGAGAATGGCAACTCCTGTGATGAATTTGGAGATGCTATTATATCTCATAATGTGGTGTGTCGTAAGTAGCTCACCAGTGTCGCGATTGGCCACTCCAAAAGCTTTAAAATATTTGACTTCTCCTCCTTTCGCGACGGCCAACTGAGCTCCTGGAATATTACCGTAAGACATTAACATCTTCATGACTTCATCGAATTTTTGTATGTCACAGGATTTATCGCACAAATTTGCTTCGACTGATCATACTCCACCAGTTGCATTCAGTACGAGAATCCCAAACAAGGAGATCACGTGAATGAAGAGGTTGAAGGATGAGTAAAATGCAGCCATCTTCACAATTAAGCGTGTATTCCTCTTCCGGACGTGCATGATATATATAGTAACAGATTTCTTCAAGAAAGAGAACGAGTTTAATTTCATGAATAATTGGGACTGATATGCGTCATGTGAAACTAAACTTGGCGTGTGGAGAAAGAAAAGCTCTCGATAGTGAACGACTTGAAAGTTTCGGATACAGCGATAAGGTTTGCTGACTTGTTATGATTTTATATTGACGTCGAAGGGGTCAACAGTCCCAATTTCATTGCTCGATTGGGAGCTGTCGAAACCAAATTTGGCGTGCGGAAAAAGAAATGTGCATGATCTATTGATGGGATATCACGATTGTGTAATGCCCAAGAATTCTTAATCAAATATGAAATAGTAAATAAACAGAACTAAAGTCTACACATCAAATAATTTATATTTTATAAATTATTATAATTTAAAATATGTTATTTTGAATAATTATACTTTGCAATTTAATACAAATCATACCAAATGTAATATATTTAGATTTAATATATTTAAATGGAGTTGAAATATGTTATATTATATTAACTATTGCTAAATGTTAATAGGGCAATAATTTATAAGACACATCAAAACACTAATTTTATAATATATTTTATATGGTTAAAATTATTGTCATCATAAATATTAAATGTGTATAAGAAATTTTTGGTTAAAATCACATATAAGAAATTTCTGTCGACGCCTTTCGAACCAGTGAGTGTGGTTCATTATCAGGACAAGATGAGAAATTTGATTAAGAGACCTATTTAAATAGAAAAGGACAGCTCCTCTTAGCCATTGAAAAAATGGCTAGTTTGACTCGAATAAGAAATTGAAAAAGATTTTGTCAAATTTTATTATTATTTTTTTTTTTTTCTAAATTTGACTATAATCTATTACTGTAACAAAATGGTACAATGAGGCACTAGCCTCAACAATTCTCAGCCAGGGTTCATGGCATATTGCATCCAAAACATGTTAAAGACTGCCCTATAGTGGGAAACCAGTCTGGTCCAAAATAGATGTGCCGCCCACACAGGGGAAACCGGCATGTGAGCATAATTTACTATTCTGTTTACAACCATTTCAAAACTAACTAAACTTTTCAAAAAAAATGAAATGAACCCAAATGATTGGGATCTGGGAACCTGATTCTTGAAGAAGCTTGCAGGTTTAGCTGTCATTTGGTGTCACTAGGCGTTCTTCAATAATTTGGCGACTGTAGGCGTCGAGGTCTTCTTTTTCAGCCTACATTGCACCCGTGTCATCCTTCTCCCTTTCTCTGCTAGTAGATTGTTCCTGATTGTCCCATGTCTGCTCTACGGTGCCTTCATCAGTGTAAATTTGCATGCATTTGAAAGCAAGAGGCTCGCCCTGAGTTGAGTGGTGCTTCTCCGTTACACTGGTGTGAGGATCTTCAGGAGGCTCGCCCTGAGTTGTGTCATGCTCCTCCTCCTGAAACATGACTGTTATATTGGCTTTGATAGTAGGTCTATCCATAGCACATTGCTAAGTAAATTGGGTTGTGTAATGGGAAGATTGTGAGCAGGACAGGAAGGTAGCAGCAGAAGGATCGGATTACGGAGGCTGAGAGTTGGTAATGCGAGTGCAACCTCTGCCGCTACGCGTGTCTGGGTAGTGAGGCGAGAAATAATCAGATGAAGGTGAAGAAGTGGAGTTCGAATCAGGCGAGGGCGAGGAATGAGGCGTTCTCCCTCTACTGCTGCCTCTTCTGCATCACATCCGTTGACGCAACCTGGGCATAACTTCACCGGGAGAAAGGGACTGGGAATTATGAGGAATGGAAACTGTGAAGAAATGGTCACTGCAAGTAGTGAGAGATGCGGGAGTGAGGATGATGTTACAGCAAATGCTCTGTGTATAGTGGTTACTTGGCCCAAACTCTATGTAGCAGAGAATTGGGTAGCACTTACCAGTTGCAATGCGGAAACTTGGCTTTGCATCCACATGGAGACATTGACATTGCAGAGGCAGAGGAGCCTGAACATTTGAGAATGCAGGTCGGAAGGCTTTGGAGGGAGCCATTATGAAGTTTTGATGCAGGATGGCAGTGTTGAAGTGATTTAAGTGCCGCATTGAATTGCATTTATGAATGTTAATAAGTGTGAGTTTACGGGTAGCAGAATAGTTGCGCCACTTGCCACCCCAAACCTCCACCATCGTATTAATCTTGGAAAACACCCGCATCCGAGGAAATTTTATTAATTTTTAATTATAATTCTCAAATATTTTTTATTTTTATTTTATTATATTTGAATATAATTTAATGTTAATACTTTTATATAATTTAGTATCAATATTTTTTAAAAATAATTTAATATTATTTTTATCATATAACCTTAAATTATAAGTTCTCAAATTAAAAATAAAATTAAACAAATAAATAAATAAATAAAATTAATTAATTAATTAATTAAAATTAAAATTAAAATTAAAATTAAAATTAAATAAAAATATTATTAAAAAATAAAATAAAATAGACAAATAAATACAATAAATACAATAAAATAGAAAATAAAATACAATTAATAGAAAATAATAATAATACTAACAATAATAATTGATACCAAAAAAAAAAAAAAAATACTAAGAAATAAATAAATTTATAATATATATATATATAATTTTCAATTTGTAAATAAACAATGCTAAGATATTTTGGCTTATAATACCACACGCCCAAAAAACTATAACTTAGTTTATATTACTTTTATTCATATGTCATTTTTTAAAATTAATCAATTTAATTAAAAGAAAAAATGACAAAATTTTGGAGATAAATAACCTTTAAATTTTGAATAATAATAATAATAATAATTATCACTTTATTTTAAATTATTATTATTATTAAATTAATATATAAATTAAACATATAAACATTTCAAAAAACATAGAACAAGAAGATTCTTATCTATGAAGATTAACTTCTACTTTATCATGGCAATTTTTATTTTGTAAATAGGCTTTGTGACAATATCATGGGTCAATATCATAACTTATTATTCTTATTTTGCAAATAGGATTTGTTACAATACCATGGGCTAATACCATGACTTATTAATACAAGGTGCCCAAAAAATCAACATTTTTTAATTAATAAATTTAATTAAAAGGAAAAAAGATACACAACTACATTAGAGATAAATATAATCCTTTGATTTGTGTAAACTACTAAAAATATTTTAAAATATTTATTGGAGGTTAAATCCTTACCATTCACCTAATAGTTATTGATAATTAATAATTAAATTAAACTTTTAGAAAGCTTATTCCAAAATAGACATACTTATTAAAATATTTAAGAACTTTCAAATATTTAAAAACTTTAATTTATTTAAGAGCTTTAATTTAATAAATAAGCAATTTCTTCTACATAATTTAAAATGATTATCAAGCTGCATATAGAAAAAGAAAACATCATAACATACAAAACCTCCTCCTAGATTTAAAGCTATAGCCTCCTATGCAGACGCATATAGTCTTAAGCATAGATTTAAAGCTACAGCCTCCTATGCAGACGCATATAGTCTTAACCATATATGTACATTAATCTTAATACATATATATTTTGATCTTACTATATATCAGAGCAATTTTATATGTTAAAGTATATATTTCAATTTTATTAATTTTATATATTATAATGGAGTATTTTATATTAATCTATTAAAGATATAGTATATTTGTCTTATATGAGTGGGGCAATCTGCCGATTCTCGACCCCACGACTTTTGCAAACTAAATCAACATACATAACCAACTGACTTAAAAAATGAGTAATATAAAAATTATAATATTATTGTATTGAGTTTCAAATTAATTTTCCATAACATATGAAAAATAAATTGTAATCACATGAATTAATATCAACTTGAAAATATTTATAACATTTTAATTACGAATCCATAATATCACCTTGAAAATACTTATAACATTTTAATAATTATGAATCCAGGAAGGGATGCTAACGAGGAAGGACGGAGCACACATGGCAACTATCCCACAAGCTCCCCCATGCCATGCCATGCCATGCCATGCCAATACACTTCCATGAAATATTACACTTCCATGAAATATTGAACATGAGATCGATTCCCTCGCATACGAAAATCATGCAAGGTAGATTATGGTGGTAGGCTTCATTTAATACTACTCATTGTGGAAATCATCACAATGATTACTTTGGCTAATGGAGGTCTGTAGGAATTGTAATGGGGTTTATCACGCCTCGCCCCCACATCTTCCCATATCAATCATGTATCATCTAAGTCATTGGATGCTCCATTTATGCAAAGGTGAAATCTTGCACATGCTACAGGTCATGTCTTGGTACATGTCATGATTTTTGTGGCTATTCATGATTTAGGGTTGTTTTGTGGCTACTCAAGGCCTTTAGCTCCCACATTCTTTTTTTTATTGCATGTAAGGAGTGTAAAGGTGGTTACTTATAAATAATTTCCATGTTTTTTTGTTTTATCTAACTATTTTGTTTTTAGGAATATTTTCACTTTAGCTTTCAGTTGGGTTTCTCATTGGTTTAGTCTCATTGTCCTTGGTTTTTCCTTGTATAACTCTTTCTCTTTCTATTTTTGGTGAACTTCTCTTCCTTTTTTATTAGAAATTTTGATTCACACAACCATCATTACACTTTGAGTTTCCTATGGTCTTAACCTCTAATCACCCTACAACACTCCCCCCAACCTTTTTCAAACTTCCTATACACTTTGCTCCCACTCTCAATTTTGATCCCTCTCTCTTTCATTATTTTCCAACTTTCAAGTTGGTTGATGAAATACAAATGAAGTGGGCCAAAATTCGGTGCAACACTGCCTATTATAAGAATATGGTGAATTATAGAACTTAGTAGTGCACATGGACATCATCAAGGCTCTTCTGTGCCTATGAGACCCATCCTGTCGAATGCGAGATCATCGAGGAAAAAAGGGGGATTTTTGGTGAATGAGGATGCCTGCTAAGCACTATAGTAGTATGTGAAATTTCCAATTGGGTTCCTGATGTTTAACACACCTTTGGTCATGTTGATGGCGCTAGACCCGCCAGTGTTCAGAGGATCTCCCCGATATGAAGTTGCAACTAAACCTCACACCATTCAGAGTAGGATTCCCAAAAGTGTGGTGTTAATGATCTACCTTGGTTTGAAAAACGCATAGAGTGGTGCACGATGTCTTTGGTGAGAACAAGTGTGTGACCCTACGGAGAGTCAAGTGCAACGTATGACGGTTCCAACACACGAAGGGAAAGCAAAATGTTCGCTTTAGAAGTATGTAATAGTACACAACTAAGAAGGAACACACGAGGGAAAATACATCACACGAATTAACAAACAAAGTAGTCCACAAGTTAAGGTGATGGATTAACACATCAACACACATCCAAAAATATACATACAAACGAAAACGAAATAGTTCATGAGCATGCATAATTTAAACAACACACATCACAAATACAACAAGAGTAGTCCTATTGTATTCACATTATATGCGTGAAAGTGTGCCGACTCCGAGTTTTATTAAAAGTGATAGTTCCAATCATACATACAACATTTGAAAATCCACTAGCCCCAATAGTGGAACGTGAAGTCTACACCACCTAATCCTCCAAAGAAGTATAATCCCTCTATGCTACGGATAAGCCAAGGCTCACACAAAATTCCCAATATCTCTCTAATCCTATTCCTAGCCAAAATCTTGGCTCCCAAAAATCCCAATACTAGAGTTATGATGATATGTTTATAACAAAGGGAGCTGACTCTTGCCATGCCCCCTTTGTGACTCGTGGACTCCCCTGGGCCCTCATGACTCTTCAACTCATTACATATGAATCTTTACATTCCAATAAGGACACTTGGAATTTCACTTTTACAATAATTACAAATAATATTACATTTTCCACTTGTACCCATATAAGACAAAATAGGGTAGAGGAAACTTGACAACCTAACGAGACAAAACATTATGACATTGGAGTTGGGGTGAACTCAAGTCGGGCAACTTCGACTTGGTGTGTCTCGGTCACATACTCATGCCAATCTTGGTACTGTTCGATGGTCTTACCGAACTGTAAGATAATGTCAAGTTAGAAGCAGACTCTTGCCTCCATAGAATCCGGGTATAATGTCTTGGAGCCGGTTTGAACCTATTTCTCAATCAGGAGCAACATTGTTATGATATGAATCAGGCCACCGATGTAGATATGCAAGTTTTATCTATTCACCTCTAAGTCCTCCCGAATGGCCATCTGCTCTAGCAACTCTAAGTACTGGTCAATCTCATGCCAGGCTTTCCATTTGAGTTTAGTCTCGGTGAGTGTACTAATTGATGGATTCAATGGGTTGTCACCATGAAATCCAAATTATTATATTTCTGTACATATGAGGCTTGAATGTTTCCAATGAATGGGGCGAGATGTTTGTTGTTCTGGATCAACATCTAAACTCTTGCTTTCTCCATCTCTACCTTTCGCTTCATCATCTTCACTAGTGTAAGCGTTGCCACCTTGCATCACATTTTCCACTCATGTAGTTGGTGATGGAAGCTTGTACATTCTTAAGGATCTTGACAAACTCTATTCTTTTCTGTTGCATTGCATGTAAGCGGAAAACTACCTTATGTACGGTGACAAACTCCTCATAATGATATTGCATAGTGTCTCCAAGTGTGGATACTTCACAAAGTATCACTTCTCTTATCTCCTCCAGGTAGACCTGTGTGGAAGGTGCATTATGCACTACTACATGGAGTTGTTCACTCTCTTGCCCGACTGCCTTTAGATTCTGTGAAAACTTCTTGTTCTCAGCCACCAAACATTGAGTGTTAGATATTGCTGCACCTGTGAAGGAAAAGTTGGAATCGAAAATGGCATTTGGATTCTTGCTGGTGTCCGCCACTATTACCCTTTCTCAATAAATGAGGTGATGCATAATCATATGGGAAGTGTTTTCTTCATGCTTGTACAATATTCTTCTGGAGTTCATAAAATGAAACATTGTACACATCCATCACCGGATCATCATCAAGGGAAACTACCTCCTCTTCCTCGCTCGGGGCTGGCTCTGTAGCTGGAAGCAGTGGAGTCTGAACGGTGATCTGTGGTGTGTTGGGAATCAGGTCCACACCTTCATCTCGCGTCTCCGGTCCCAACTCCATGTTCGCAACTTCAATCAACTCCTCAATCTCCTAAGCAAGCTCCCAATCCTGCATTTTTTTGCTTACTCCTTCTGCTGCTTCATGATCTTGTACCTGCTCTTCAACTTGTATGGGTGTCATATCTTTCACTATGGAACCTTATCTTCCTTCTTCTTCTTGTTTCTGCTTCTCCCCCTATTCTCTTCTTCTTAACTCTCATTATTCCCTTAGCCCTTGTTTAGCTTTCTGCGCTCTTAGCTCTGCTTCCTCCAAGATTTGCTCCTCTCTCTTTATCCACTCTTCTCTTTACTTCCTTTGCCTCTTTTTTACTTCTATTTCCAAAGTTTCTTGTTGAATGATAGGATCTACTTGCATCTTCTATCGTTTTTCCTCCTCTACACTATCAACAAACTTCCTCTTTCCCTTATCCTATATCTGGTTGTTGTCTTCTACTAATGCCTCTTCCGAAAATGCTTCCATCTGAGGGACAACTTGAGAAGTCCCAACTATGCTGATTGGCTCACGGGTTCTAGAGGAGTTATAATAATTCTTCCATGGTTCCTCCTTTGGCCACTCGTATGCCTCGCTGACCCAGTTGTAGTAGATTCACGCACCATGGTCCTTGCAAATTCCACTCGAATCATACGAATTGAAGTCTTGTGTATTGAATTCAAACTTCAATATGGCTTTTGATTCAATATCTGGAAATTTTAGGTTCTTGATCTCATATAATATGATCTACAAAGGAATAGTGGACCATGGTGCCTTCTTCATCCCGTGTAGTGTTGGTGACAACCCTATGGCGATATGGTAAGATACCTCTTGTATGACAAGTTTGTCGGTGGCATATCTCGAAAAAATATGTGACAGCTTCTGTCCACTGAATACTCTGATCAATGTGCCATCCGGTAAGGCGAACTAATCTGCAATCTCTGATATCACCTCCATTACTCTTCGTGACATGAAGGTGGGTCCTCCTGAAAGATAAGCCTGTAAAGTGGGATAATGAAGTGATTAGTTAGCTTCTCCATAACTCCTCTATGGCTACAATACAAAAGCAACTTGCAGTAGATATGCATGACAATTTCCATAGGTGTCCACATCCAGTTTATGTCAGGAAACTGATTTTGTGCACATAACACATCCAATACGTATGCAAACATATAGAATCTAGCTTGGTCACCCTTGGGAGGATCTCGGGCTTTTAGTTGATGAGCCAAAAGGTTTGACCAGTTGAACAACTTCCCCTCGTTCACCACCTGGTTCAATAAGATAATTCACCCTTCAGGAAAGGTCTTTGTACTCGGTTGGACATATATTATGCAAGCTAGGATGACCAAAAGTTGGTAGGCATTCCTGAGTGACATTGTCTTGTAAATGTGGGTGGGTGTTTGTCTAAACTTTGATGGCTACTTAACCCAAATCTTAACGATATCCATTGTCCTCTCGTAGCTGTGGGTGGTATAAATAATGAGCCTATGATCTTCACTACGTCAGGAAGATGATACAACCATTGAAAATATATTGCCAAAAATGTAGCAATCTTCTGTCTGCTGGTGTTGCTTAGTGTCATAATTCTCTCATTAGTGTGTGATACAACCCAACTGATCACATGCACACATGGGAAGGCTAGATACTTGCATGCAACCCTATACATTGATGCTGAGATAAACCTGTCGATCCTCTAAATCTTGCTGAAATTATTTTGTGAAATCATCTTTAATTTACTGCCATGTGAGTTTGGATCCCTTTTCTACAAACAACTGAGTGTTCGTAAATACTGGCAAGTTAACCAGAGCTTGCTCAACTACTTCTCGAATACTGCTTTCAGTAGTTTCTTTTGAGGAAGCTCTCTTGGGTACCATAGTAATAGTGACTGTTGGAGAGGTGCTCAACAATTGTTGTACGTGTGGGACAGAAAAGGCACTCATAGCAAGAAAACATCAATTTTAAGCATTTAACACTTTCAAGACATGTTCAAGTAGCAAATTGGGCATCTGATGGGAAGGATTGAGCAATTTTCACTAGGAAGAGGGTTTGAATACCTGAGGGAACTGCACACTGCATAGTCCCAATAGTCAAGGTCGAAGCTTAAGAAAAGAGACTGCGCAATTCCCAATTCAACCTGGGCATTGAGCTGGGAGAGATTGTGCATTGTGCAGTATCATTAGCCAGGGATGCAGATTGAGCCTTGGAACTGCACAATGCACAGTTGGGCCAGTCTGTACTATGTACTACACAGTTCCAGAGGCCAAAATTTCATCTTGAGCCTCCATATTGCATAGTGCATAGCTAGGCTAAGTGAAATCCGACCAAGGAAATGACGGATCTGCCTAAGGGAAGTGTGGAAAACAAGCAGATCTGTGAGATAGTGATGCCTTATGTGCATATCTGTCTGAGTGTAAATGACACAATATAAATCGAGTGCAGCAAGTAAGTAAACAGGAAGAAAACCAATTTAGTGAGGAGAGTCGCCGTAAAGGCAACCATTGGTGCAAAAATGAAGAAACCAATGCGAAACTTGGTAAAGGCACACGATAACTTGAAACATCACTTCTACAAGCTAAAGAAAGTTAAAACGCTAGCATGCATGCAAAGAAATAAGAAAAACATCACTAACATAAGCCAAATGACAAAAAGTGATAAATGTGAAACTCACTGAGAAAAGCGACGATGATCGCACCGAAGGTTCCTTGATCTCCTCGGAAATAATAGAGATCTAAGATTGAGTGTTCAAATAAGCTCTAGGTGCATCGATTAAATATGTTTGAGAAAATTAGGGGTTATGATGCACATGCCAAAATTCAAGGGAAAAGCAACACATGGCGACAGTTTCCAAAATGACAAGTGTGCCTCCTTCGGGTTACTAAAAATAGATTCATAAATTTTAGTGATGTTTTTTTCTTTTTCAAATTTTTCTGCTTTTTCTGAGAAAACTTGCCATGCACATCACCGGGAAAGATTGCACAAATTTGGGAAATGGGAAATTTTCCAGCTTAGTGCACTACTCATTTTCTGAGCTCAAATAGGGATTGTGGAGTTTCTGGGCTTAGGTTGGGATGCCTCTCATGACTAAACAGTTTCCGAGCTCAAGGTCGACTGTTAGTCACGACTGTGCAATTCAAATTATCAAGGTTGCTTTCCCTCATGGATTACACGGTGTTTGGAGGCAAGCCCAAAACTATTGGCAAAGACTTAGACATGAGGTTAGCTTGTGACTTAGAAAAATAGCTAAGTGAAAAGCAGGTGAATACAAGCATAAATAAAGGATAAACATCAATCAAAACATGAATACTTGATATCAATGCAAGATAATCTCCTATGAAAATAAGGTTAGGCTCCAAAATCTAAGCAAAGGCAAAATTTTGGAGAGTGGTTGTAACCGCTACAATAGGTCAATTAAGACAATACATGTATATAGTGGATGACTATTAGCAATCTAGGATGTTGCTGGGGAGAGTTTTGTTGGATGATAATGAAGCTAAGGAGGAGATCCTCCTTATTCTTGATAGGTAGGTGTCTACAACACATTGAGGATTATTTTGGTCTCCCTTAAGACCCAAGCACCTCTCCTAGGAGTAGTAAAGAATCAATTGCAATTGAAGAGCCAAAATCCCCAAGATCAACCTCCTTTTGCTTATTTTCTAAATTGATTTTTCAATTTTTAATATTTAATGACATTAACAAGCAATATACCTGAAAGCATAGTCGTTGTAATTTTTGAAATAAATAAACTTTAATAACTTTTGGAAGTTAAAAAAATCTAATTTTACCATTCATCTGACTTCCTTAGTAATACATTAAAACAAACCACTATGTTCTTTATTAATTAAAAAAACAATTTTTTTTTAAAAATTAAAATGTTAAAAATTAGAATTTTTTTAACTAAAATGTTAAAAATTGAAAATTTAGCTTGAATAATAAAAATTTACAATTATATAATTCACGTTGAGTGTAATTTTGTCAAAGAAATTAAAACAAAAACAAATATGTTGATGTAATGAATGTAATATTGTACAAAGAAAAACCAAACGTGGTGAATGTAATAATGTAATCTTTTCGAATCGAAAATAATCCTTAACCTCTTGAATGTAATCTTGTCGAATAAAAAATCCAAATTCTTAAAACACGTGTACCAATTTGAATTCATAAAAATTATGAAATCGCGATAAATTGATTTTATTTATTTTCATGAACATATCTTCTAAAATAAAAATGTTTTATTTTTTTGATTACTTTTTCAATATTTCAAAATTAAATTAATTATGAATATTAAACCCATAGCATCCGGAACACTAAACCCTGGCTTACCTTCAATATCAAATGCATTAGACAGAGTCGGCGGCATGAGCAGCAGTAGCAGCTGGAACGTTAAAATTAGTTCCGGTACTCAGATGGAATCCCTATTATCTATTGAAGAATTATTGGATTATTGGTTATAATTATTAATAATTATTGATAATTTTTTAGATTTTAATTAAATTGATTAATTAAAAAAATGTTATATGAATATTTGTTATATAACCATAATTTGTATTTTTTGGTAATGTGATATTAATATATAATGATATTATAAATTTTTTTATTAAAATATTTATGATTAAAAATCTTGTTACATGTTTTTTAAATGTATATATGTTTAACTCATACATTAACTTTTTATTATTATTAAAAAAATAATAATAATTTAAAATAACTTTTTTTAAACAATATAAAATATATTATGAAATAAATGTTTATATATTATCATTTAATTTATATAACTATACTAACTTTAATTATAGATATATTTAAATGATGAATTATTTAGTAATACCAAACATTGTTTTTCTCCTATTTTTCTCATAAAATATTTTCTAATATAATCTATTTTATAAATATAATAACTATACTTAATAATAATTATTTATTTGTTTTGAAAATAATTAAAAATAATCAACAAAATTCAAATCTGATAATTGAAATCTCATAACTTCTAATCTGAAATGTAAAATATAATGAAACTAATTTAAAAAAAAAATATATTAATAATCATTGGGTTTCAGTATGGTCACCTTAATGCAGATATTGGAATCTTTTGATCTACATTTAATTAGTTAATGATATATTTACGCTGGAGGTGTTTTCTTTGCGTGCTTGGGGTGAGCAAACACTGTTCACCCTAGCCAATGAGAAACATTTCTCATCGCCCTTGTAGCCAGTGAAAACTTTACATGTGGCAGCTCCTCACAGCCAGTGAAATCTTGACATGTGGCAGCTCCTCAGCAGATTTCTCTGAAATTGATTACGTTTGAAATTCTTATTGAATGAGTGAAATTTACACGGCACTAGAGTTTGATTTTGCTGAATGACTGAAATTTACACGGCAGATTGAAATTGATTACGTTTGAAATTCTTCAGTCACTGAAATTTACATAGATCTAAAATTGAATGTGATTGACATATTTGATCGTTGGTGGATAAGAACTGTTTTCTGGTGGATAAGAAGTGACTGCACCTTCTCTCCCTGCAATTGTTTGTGTCTTTTCATGGCATCCGATATTAATTCTCCAGCCACCAGCAATTTAATACATAGAAAACAAGAAATGCAACCATTTAATCCATTTAATGCATTGAAGATTACAATATTGCTGACTTCCAGCTTGCAGCCGACTTCGCAGCTTGCAGCCGACTTCGATGTGCTTAAATGCACTTCGATCTGACTAAACAGAGTAGTGCCAACTTCCAGCTTGCAGCCCCACTTCCAGCCTAAAGACGAGTTCCACCTTGAAGAACTTCGGATTTACAAATTGCTGGTAAGCTTCTGTTACCTGCAATTAGAAAGAATATCAGTGCATTACGAATTTAGGAACAATATCAATGAGATGTTTTTTAATGTTTTCATCGCACAGTGAAAAGGGTTACAATATTAGATGAGGTCAAACTGAAAATAATACAACTCTGTGAACAAACTGTTTGATTCAAACCCTTCGCTGATTTTTTCTGGCTTCATCACCATGAATGGATTCAAGAAGCTGGAAATGCTGATCACAGGAGCAGGTCTTTAACGCCATTTGGATTTAGTCTCTCCACTGTAGAGCCTGTTGATCACCATCCAAAAAAAAAGAAACAAAAATCAGGATTAAATTTAATTATTACAGGTTTTGTGGTTCAATCTCTTGGCAATATTATATAAGTCGAACTACGAGTTTTAAATATATTATCCAAAAAAAAAAAAAAATTGTAGAATGCAAACGAAAACTCAGCTTTACCCTTTACTTGTTTACAAAGTTGAGCGCTCGATTTCTCAACGGAAACCAATTTTCAATAGTGAATGTCGATGTTCTATGGAAATCTCGATAATGTCGCAGGCTACAAGTATCCACAGATATCTTAGGCTAGCAGCACTGCAAGTTCATGCCTCGAACTTACTTATAATAGTCCACCATAAGAAGTATGTCTATTATTTGCTATGGAAGCATAGGAACTCCAGAAGAAATAACTAGTCGACTACTTGCCTGCACAGAGCAGCCCCTCTGTCTCTCATACAAAGCCACAAAAAGTCAATAATATTCGACCTCCCTTATGTTGTTACTTACTGTTCACCACTTTCAATTTCAAATCCCCTCCCACGTAAGTCGGCTTGTTGCAAAGAGCTTGAAGTCTTCCACCCCCATCCAATCAAGCAAGGTTAAGGAAATTCGTTTTCCGGGACGAGCAGATTACCATTCATTGTAGCCCATAAATTTTCCAAGGAAAAAATTGTTTCCACTAAACGATTCACTATTACCCAAAACAATTAAAGAAAAGAATGGTTTCCACTAAAATTGTCCAGGAAGCATCACCTATGTTTTCGCTTAACCCTCAATATCTGAGATGTTGACTTCTGTACAAAAGTTGCTATGTCTCACAGCTCCCGTTTGCCTTTTGCCCATTGTACGCTGCACATTCTCTACCCTTTGCTTTTTCTTGCTGTTTACTGCATTGGCATGCCCTGTTTTGTTGTGCGAAAAACCTGGAAACGAAAAATACAGGAAAACCCTTCAACATCTTCTCCATCTGCTTTCACATCATCGTCCTATAGGAAACAGAGCTCTTTCATGTAAAATCCAACATGTGAAACCATCACGAGCAGCATTACCATTTTTCTTTTGCCAAAAGGAAGATGGTGAATCGAAATATTCACAGCTCGAAATATTCACAGATGGCGGGAATTAGCATTGTCGCCATAAAGCAATAAAACAAAAACTAAGTCTCCCCATCATTTTCTCAGATATGCAGGTTAGACAGACAAATCTATATGAGCGGCCATGATGGAAATATTGGAGGAGTAATCTCGAGTATACTCAAGGAGCATTACTGTTTGCAAAGAAGCGAAATGGTGTTGAAGAGTTCGTTGTTGACGTGTTTAGTGTTTGGTTAAGAGAGCCGGAGGCACGTGGGCCTCATGCAAAGCCGAACCATGCATGAAGTCCACCGCAACCATTCCTACTGTCAATTTATCCCGAAAACATTTAATTTATTAATATGTGCAAATCAAATAATAAAATCCTTCTACACTCCTAGAATTTCCTATACTCTGACGACGTTAAGGCGTTAAAGGGGTTGATGAAAGTTCACAAATTGTCATATATTGTTGTTAAATTAATTAATCCAATGCAACCGGATTCTCAAGATGAAAAAGGTTCATATTTAATTTACTTTTAAAGATTGAAAGTACTTCGCAATAATATTAGGTCACATGGGATAGGTTGTGGTATTCGAACTCACGTTGTTGGATTTGAAGTTAGAAGGCCTGATTCTCCATTTGAGAAATTGGAATCAAACACAACTAGATTGTTAGAAACCACACAGTCAACCAGTCGAAATAATAAGCACCTGGTAAGATCATTTGTGTTGTCATAAAACGAGAGACGGACATATTTCAGTTAATGTGGATGGCGGGCCAGATCACCACATATTCTAACAAATTTATCACGACTAAGTTCATTAAAGTCAAATTTGTTTATTAGTTAAAGTTCAAATTAAATAAAGTTAAAATTTAATGTGAGGAAATATTTTACTCATTATAATAATATTCAAAGAATAAAGTCTAATTTTACTAAATCATAAATTATTATTTCAAAATATATATATTAAAATAATTTAATATAATATACACTAAAATTGTCAAATTAAACTTTTCGGTGACATCATCCCATGAAGTTATAATCTGAAGTAGAAATTTTACATTTGTCCAACTTCAAAATGTTAACCTTTTTAAACTTTACATTTGTCCAACTTCAAATTGTTCCTATTTTTAAGATCTTTTCTTCCATACTCTTGAAATGGGAGAAAATCTTAAACACAAATCAAGATAACTGGTTCAGAAAATTAAAAATTAAATTATTAACAATGGAGTCATATTGAAACTTTATCTAAAATCAACATGATTAGTTCATAAAACTAAATTATTAACAATGGAGATATATTCACAATTTCTCTTGATAAATATTATTTGAAAATAATGTTAATGTTGTACAAATTTATTTAACCTAATTAGTTTCAATACATCTTAGACAATTTAGACCCCATAATCTATGATTTATTATCTTCAACTATATCATTGAACTATTTAGTTAAATTTCAATTAAGAAACACAAATATTAATTTTCAATCACCAACCACTAATTTTGAACATGAATTTTGCATTATTTATATTTTAGACAACTTTTCTTCTTTTATAGAAATCAAATTTGTGATCATTAAGACATGAAAGGTATTAAATTCTTGTTATTTATAGAAGGCATACAAATTTTAATAATTCCAAGGACTATGGGTTTATCATTGTATAAGATTTTTCATTATATTGGGGCATTCAAGGCACAATGGATTTATGCTTTAAGGTGAGCACCTAAAAAATTTAATAGAAATTTTTTATGAATCTTGTCAATTCTTGTTTATTTCCTTCAGCTCTCTTAAATTGCAAACTTAGAAGTTTTCGTTCCTTTATGTACACATCCTCTTCTTCAGGTTCTTTACCTTCATATTTATATTCGCTAGTAGCACCTTGTGTTATGAAACCAGCTGCATCGCCATGGAAACATCCTTGACCCGCAATGGGCTCTCGTTGCTCCTTGTTGGTGCTATCGACCTACAACCAACCCTACAGATCATTGCACTTGAACAGATAAATTCTGCTCGAGCTACAACGCCTTGCTACCGCGTATCATTATCCGATGGTGCTCACAAGCACACCGTTCTACTTCCTTCTTCACATACAGAGTTTGCGCAAAATGAGGAGTTGCGAATAGGCTCGATAATTTGCCTCAAAAAAAGCTCGTGCACGTATGCACATCATTCCATGTAAGCTACGCACATGCCACCTCCCCGCTTCCTCCCCTTTAATGATTCTCCTCTTACGTCCCTTCTTTATCTCAATTATCATTCCTAACATTTTACTTCCCCTCTTTGCTAATAAATATCTCATTCTTGCAGGTCACTTTGTCTCATCGATTTTGACATACTACAGCGTGATGCACCATTGGTTGGTGACCCAGCCCCTATTATTCTCTCCACTGAACAGATGATCCAAGCCACCTCGTCCTCCTCTTCTTCCTCTCCCTTTTCACCGCCACCCTCCCTTGACATTCACTCCTTGTCCTACCAAAACTCCACCCTATCATCCACAACTGTTCTCCCTTTTAAAGCACTCTCCCCTTCCCAAAAATCTTGGTCCATCCAGGGCAGAGTCCTTTCAAAGACACCCCTTCGTGAATTTAGCAATGCACGGGGCACTGGAAAATCACTGGGGTTTGACCTTGTCGATCGCGACAACGATCAAATCCATGTCTCTGCCTTTAATGAGTTGGCAGAATCCCTGCATGCTCTCATTAAAATTGGCCACATTTACAATGTTGCAAATGGGACCATAAAGATCCCCAACCCTTCATATAACCATCTCAAATGGCCATTCGAAATCCTCCTCTTCTCTTCATCAACAGTGTCACAAGTCTTCGCTGATGACCTTACAATTCCTTCCCATACCTATCAATTTGTGCCTATAAGTTCCCTCAAACATTCACCTCCTAATTCAATCATTGATGTCATAGGTATTGTCGTCTCCCTCTCTCCTGCGTCTATCATTCGCAAAAGCGATGGCTCTGAGACTCCCAAGAAAACTATAACTCTTCGTGATATGTCCGAGAGCAGCATTGATGTCACTTTGTGGGGTGAACACTGCCATGTTGAAGGTCGTGCACTCTCCGAAATGCGCATGGCTTGTGAAATTTATGTGCATGAAATTAAAGGGGGAAGGATCGTCGAGTTCAATGGCCAAACTATTAGCACAATCCCAACAACTTCGCTACATATAAATCTAGATGTCCCTGAAGCACAACAACTGAAAGAATGGTGTGACGGAGAAGGAAATAAAGCACCCTCACCTTCGCTCAGCCGCAAATACAAAAGTACAAGCAAGAGGCCTTTGAGTTCGAAAACAATTGCCGACGTTTTGTCAATGCAACCTGACAAAAATATCCCATGGATTTCGCTTCATGCTACTGCTACCTCTACTAACATGGATGATTTCTACTTCCTCGCATGTCCCCTTAACATTGATGGGATCCAATGCATGAGAAAGGCTTTACGACAAAATGACAACACCTACCGATGCTCGAAATGTGAAGGCTCGTTAAATGAGTGCGACTATCAATACATTCTTCAACTCCATTTGCAAGACCACATTGGCCACCTCGAAAATGTTGTTGCTTTCGACGAAGCCGCAACTGCCCTTCTTGGCGTCTCCGCAAAGGACCTCTGCTTCTTCTCAACTGATCCTGAAAGTGTTTTCGACATATAAAACAAAATCAAAGGACACCATTTCCTCTTCACACTATATTTAAAGAGGGATAGATTCAATGGTGTTGAACGACTACGCCCAACTCTTATGCACGCAGAAGAACTTGCATACGATGGGGCATCAACTACCCTCCTAGAGGCCCTGCAATCAGGTCCTCCCCTTGCCAACCCATTCTAACACAAACTCTAACCGTTTGTTTCTTGCTCTCACTCATCTCTCCCCCACCTCTCATTCAATACATACTTTCCCCATAATAGATTCCTACTAAGATGCCCACCCTCTGCCACACATTTTCAATTCCTTCCCATCGTTCCCCTTTCAGTCTTCTTAAACCTTGATTTCCATTCCTCATCCATTTTTCAGACATGTTTTGTAATCGTAACTATATATTTTCATTGCCCTTCTACTTTCTACTACTTCTCCTAAACGCTTCATCGGCCACTCCTTTCTTCATGACGTTTTGTATATATGTCATTCCACTATGCTTTAATGGATCTTTCTAATATATGAACATTTAGTCACATAGTTTTTCCTTTCCTCCTTCATTGTTTGATCTTCTTTACAACACACACATTTTCTAAATGTACATATGAATATGCTATTCTTACTATAAAAAATAATACATAAATTGCTACTTCTCTTTTTGTAAAATACAAAATATGTCTTCACTTTACTCTAGCCAATACATGCAACATGTGGTTAATGTCAAAATAAATGTTTTTCAATTTGAAATATCCAACACACATTTCTAAGAAATCCATACTGAATACATTTTCGCTTTAATAATCACTCGCAATATACTTCATGCATTTGACATACCTTTCCTTACTTGCAACAGCTATGCCAACCCCACCAGAAAACAATGTGGAAAGGGAACAACAACGACGCCACTACGCCCTTAATAAAGACATCATCAATGCACGTCGTCACCTCGTCTATTCAAATCGTTGAACAAACCTTCACTCTCAAACCAAAACTACTCCCATTCCTTCACAAAATTTCGTCCTCCCCATACATCCCACCCAAACTTTCCAACTTCCCCTTCCATCTCCACTTCCTAACCGACCCTTTCCAAATGATTCAACTCCTTCAAATCTTGCCTACCCTTTACATATGCCACCCCATGTTCCTCCCTTTCCACCTGCCCAACAATTTATCCACATCCTTCTCCAACATGCACATTTTCGCTTTCGTCAAAGGATCGATGCACTTTGTTGTACCGATCAAATCATGGAATAATTTTTTGTACCCGTTGTGCTGCCGAATGATCAACGCATCGTTTCTCCTCTGCAAATAACATGGACCCCGGTATCCAACCAGATGTCCTATCTTGCCTAACTCAAGTTGAAGAGATGCTCACTGCTCGTGTCAATCCTGTTCTTCAAGTCACCCATGCACGTGGTGGCCAATTGAAATATTCTAGTCATACTATTAGATTTCCACAAGATATCACAAATATTGTCACCTCTCTTCCTCGCATGTTGTCAGAACTAGACATCCTTGTTGTAAACAAAACTAGCTATGATGAAAAAAACTATGCATTTTTTGTTAGTCGAACACATGTCCATGAAGCTTTGCAATTCAAACTACAAAACGACCCATACTACAAAGATGTCCATATTAACCAACTTTCCCTCTCTGCTTTGCCTATTTCACCTACCAACATTTCCAACGTGCTACACCATATCAACACAACTTCCATCGCACTCCATGAAGCCATTCCAGAAATTCCTAATTTTGAACTTCCCCACTCATGCCCGTCTGACCTCCACCCATCCTCCTTTGTTTCAACTCTACCAAACTGTCATTCTGAACTTGATGAAATACTTGCCTACATAGATTCGTCTAATTCAACAACCATCCATTCACTTCAATGGCCGACCATTGGCCTCTCCCCAATCAATGAATACAACACAGAGGGCCTATTCTCCATGGCCTTCCCCACCCTCTTCCCCACAGGATCTCCCATGATTAACCAACCAAGAATTGCAAAAGTGGATATGCAAGAATACGATTTGCATCTAATGCGCTACAATGACAATCGTTTTGCACAGCATCCTCGCTTCTGATATTACTTGTACAACCTTATCATGCGCCATCGCAGCCAAGCAACTGCCTCTGTCTTCATTAAAAGGGACCTTTCAAACACCCTTCCTGCAACAGTCGCTTACCTTCGCCACCAACTCCAGCAAACGCCACCTTGCACCATTCCAGACCAAATTATGTGTTTCGGGTCATCCTTGCGTGGAAGCCAAATTGGTACCCCTACCAGGGCTAGAGGGGAACTTACAGACATGATCACTCAAATTGGTACCCCTACCATATTCTTCACACTAACTGCAGCTGATACAAAATGGCCTAACTTGCATAATTTTATGCCTTCCAACCCTCCATCCAATTCAAATGAGCACACTCGATGGAGAATCCAAAACATTGTTAGAAACCTGCATCGTGCATCTCAATATATCCATTGTAGATTCAAAATATTCCTGGAAGAGGTGCTACTTAAAGGATTCCTTGTAAAGGATTATTGGTGCAGGTATGCATACTATTCCTTCCTTCTCTTATGTTTCATTCCTTTCATTTCCACACATCCAATCTTACTATCTGTCCCCTTCCTTTATAAATTATGAATGGAAACATTGCGGCTCCGCACATATCCATGGGTTTTTGTGGCTTCCAAATGCACCTGCTATGGACAATCTCGATTGGACCAACCCCACAGATGTCTGCGCGGATACAAAACATTTTGATAAGTACTGCACTGCTTGGAATCCTCGCCCGCTTCACAGTCGAGCTCTTGGAATAAATCATTCATCTCTACAAGATCCATGCCTCCTTAGCACACATGAAATATTTACAGGCAACCAGTTACAAGACTATGAAAAAGTCCTCAATTCTGTTCAAAGACACACAAATTGCCACTCTTCTACATGTTTACGCAAAAGAAATAACACATCAACTTGCTGCTATGGAGCCCGATGGGATGTTCGCAACACGTCATCTCTTCACATTGATGGTTCTAGCAAAAAAGTGTACTCCCTTGCTAGAAATGATGACAAACTCAACGTGCAAAATGCTCAACTACTTGCAATATGGAGGGCCAACATTGATTTTCAACCAGTTCTCTCACGCCATGCTGTGTTGAACTAAATTTCAAAGTATGCAGCAAAATCAGAGGCAAAGTCTGAAAGCTACTACCAAATTCTCTCACGCCTCTCACAATGCTCCCCCCCAAATGCTCCTACTATCACTATCATCCGCAAATTCCTCACCGAAATTGTTGCTGATCGAGACATTGGTGCACAAGAAACATGCCACATGCTACAAAAACTCCCACTAACAAAGTGTAGTCATTCTTTTTTCTCCCTCAATGTAAAAAAACAAGTCTTCAAATGTGTATCACATGAATTAGATGGTCATCCTCCATCAACACCTTTCATTGCCTCCTACATGCAAAGACCACCTGCACTTGAAAGTTTGTCTCTTATTGAAGTTGCACGCTCCTGGTCCTTCTCCACCCGTCGAAAAAAATCACCATGGAAACAAATATTCCCTCCCATGGTTGTCCGCGTTCTTCCTCGTTACACCTCATTTCCATTGAAAGAATCACCATCCTATGTAGACTTCTTCTAGAGCGAACTCCTTCTATACTTCCCTTTCCGTAGCCTTCCTAATGATATTGGCATATCCGATGCAGGAATTGTTGCACACTGGGAAGAAATTAGATACACATATCAACCTTGGCATGTTCACCGCAAACCATCCACCCCGGACCTTTCCGACTCTATCTGTTCATCCCCAGACAACCCTCCCCATGCCCCCACACTTGACATGCATGAATGGAAATTTCTCTCTCAACTCCACCCAGGTAACAACCTCCTCCTCGATGAGCTTGAAATGCTTGGCCATCGTGAGTTTGACACAAACCATAATTGGGGCCACTCTACAGTCCCTCCACACTTAAAAGAAACAACCATCCGCTTCATCGACTCCACCCGCTCCTCCACAAGATCCCACCAACTCCTAACTCCATGTGCACATTCCCTTTCCTCCTTGTCCCCAAGCCAAACCATTGCATTCAATATCATTTTCTCGCACTTCCGCAACAACATTGCCAAAAAAACACTCAAAATGATAATCCAAGGCACTGCTAGTACCAGCAAGTTGTTCCTAATTGAGTTCTTAAAAAATGCATTCCTTGAAAGCTCCACCATCGGAAAATACCCCTTGCTACTACTTGCTCCTACTGGTGTTGCAGCATTCCACATTAATGCTTTGGCGATCCACTCTGCTTTTTGCATCCCTATATCCTCTATGGAGCCTTTAGAGGGTCAATCCCTCCTAAACCTTCAAGAACAACTTCAACATATCAATTAAATTCTAATTGACAAAATGAACTTCATTGGTCCTAAATTGCTTTCTCAAATTGATGACCGCTTGTGCGAGGCATTCCCATCAAATAGAAACAACCCATTTGGTGGACGTTCTATAATCCTTGTGGGTGACCTTGGCCAACTACCACCTATAAAAGACACACCAATGTATGTAGGAACTTCTTGTGGCACTGCACTTTGCCAAATATTCAATACTGTGGTTACGCTTGCAACAATGTTTCTGCAACAAGGAACAAGTCCTGCACAAATTTTCTTCCGCGAAATCCTCTCCAACCTTCGCAATGCAACCCCCACTGTTACTAATTGGAATCTTCTTATGACACGTTAAAAAACAAATCTTCCTGAAGCCGAAGTCCAATCATTCTCCAATTCAATTCATCTTTATTCAAAAAATGACACTGTTGACCTGCACAATAAATCAATGTTAAAATTATTAAATTATCCAGTTGCACGTTGTTTTGCTGCCGAAAAGAGGCAACTCGAAACTACACAACCAAAAAATGATCAATTATCAAAGAAAATACTCCTCTGCATTGACCAACGTGTTATTCTCAAAAGCAATTTGTGGGTTGGTGCTGGTCATGTTAACAGTTTGCTCGGCACCGTTCGCGCAGTCGTATATGCACCAAGTTGTACACCACCAGAACTACCATCCTTTGTTGTAGTTGCCTTCCCTCACTACAATGGTCCACCATGGGATCCTTCGAATCCTACATTTGTGCCAATCCCCCCCCATCACAAGGGGTTCATGCACACATATGCCTCTCAGCATGGCATGGGGCTTAACAATCCATAAATCGCAAGGCATGACACTAGATAAGGCAACAATCGACATCGACAACATTGACCGGCAAGGGCTCACTTTCATAGCTATTTCAAGAGTTCGCTCACTGAATGATCTCTGCATCTCCCCTGCCTTATCCTTCTCACGCTATTCACGTATGCAGAAGAACCCTTACGTCATGCACAGGAAACAAGAAGAGGCACACCTTGCATCCAAATCTATTACTCACACTCCTTGAAGAGCTCTTACTATTGGTACCTTCTCTTCGCTTGCATTCCACTTTTACTTCTTTCTTCTTCTTCCTCATAATAAGACCTTACAAATTTCCTGCTTCATTTACATTTTCACTTTCCAATATCATTTCAACTCATATTTGTTCCTACTATTTTTTTCTTATTATGCTTTCCATTATTAGTGTAAAATTTTTACATGTTCACTTATATGCTTTTCCTTTCCTTGCAGCAACTATGGATCACAACTACCTTTCTCAACTCAACAACTTCTACGAAGAAATCACTGAATAGGAGAATGCACTCCTCATTGTACATCAACGCTTCTTAGTTCCACTTACTCTACCACTATACTGTTTGCGCCCAACATTGCAACTATTCCAAAAGATCAAAAAATTCATCCGTCTCCTCATTCATGTACATGAAAGAGATGCACACAGGAATCTTCAAGCATACTATCTTAGTCGCATCCCAACTTTGGACGTCAATTGGTGCTATCGCTGTCGGGCAACCCCTTCTATTTACGACTAGGAATACCACCTACTTGCAACCAAACACCTTGCATGCACGATTAGTATACTATGCTATCACTTGTTCCTCCTTTTTGTTCCAAATCAATTTTCTTCTATATTTAACAATATCACTCTTACTCTTTTTGCTTGTACCATGATGTAAAACTGCCTACTACTGCGAGTTTTAATAACATGTAAAACCTTTTTACCATTACATTACTTCAATACAAGTCAATGATGCCTTCGCAAAAATCTATACGATGCACAAGAGATCTATGGTCTACTATATTGTATACTATCTATTTTCATCATATCAATTATGCCTACATATCTAAATCTCACAAATTATTTCCTTTATACGCTCTCATTTTATACGATTATAAATCGATTCACAAGCGAAGCTATTGTTTATTTTCAAATAGTTTGCTTCTAATTTAAATTACATTCATGCAAATTTGAGTCAATTACTTCTACTATTATTAAGACATAATGATTTAAGATAATAACCACAAAGTTATAAAATTAAAGTCATGGAGATGAATTTACCTACCTTCTTTCCTCCTTCAAGTTGAGCAAACAACATATTTAATTTTCAGACTTTTAAATCTAAAAATTCATGTAATCAATCAATGGCAGATTTTACCCCTCATAAATTCACATTCATCATGTTCCCTAACATGTACCACAAAATGATTCATGTCTCCTCCTTCCGGCGTTCCCTTGCACCCCTGGTGCAATTGCTAGTTACTATTTTGACTGATGAACTTATAGTAAACCTTATAATTTTAAAATCAAAATTAACTTTAAAATGTTAAAATGATACATGATCAATATTATAAAATTGTATGAAAAAAGCAATTAGGATTGTTGTAAGGAAAATTTAATTATTGCTAAATTGCTCTGAATATATCTTCCGTCCATATGAGATATAAAAGGAATATAAATCCTTTTAAGGAAGAATATATCAGAAATTGAGACTGTAAATCCATAACTTACCAAGTCAGTAATTTCTCACTATGAATCTGTCACAGTTTTCTAGTTTGCATACCATAAACTTTTGAACACTCTCTAAAGATATTGCAAATTATATAGTATTACCGACCAGTTAGTCGTTGAAGATGACAACATTATATATTATCCCCAGCAGTTAGCCCTCGGAAACCACAATCTCACAGAAAATGCGGTTATGACTACATGGAGACAGCAAAATCCCTTTCCGTTTTACCTAAAAAGTAGGTGGGCCACTTAATGGAAAATTTGTCCAAATTATGCAATCAATATCCATTTTTCATCACCGGCATTATTGAAGGTTTTAATCAATATGTATTTGATCAAGATTCTTCTCTTGTTTTTCACAATATGTATTTTTTTATCAATGCAATGTGAGAGAATTAAATTTTAATTTCTTCCTCCAAAAAGAGGGAAAATTGAAAAATCGAGCCATTTTATACATTGCTTGCAATCATTCTTAAGAATTACATAAATTGCTTCTCTTCGGTTGCCTCTACTACATAATTCTGGTTTTTTTATGTGGTTAGACGAGCATATTGTGAATACGGATAATGGAGAATATATAATTGAGATATTCATATGATATAGTTGTTGGAAAGAAAGAGAAAGGAAATACACAAAATTTCACACAAATAAATAATAACACAATAATTTTTACAAAAAATAACTTTAACATCCAACCTATACTAAATTCCACTTTACCCAAAATAAAATTGAACTCGAACTCACTCACACTTGACTCGGTTTATTGACACTAAATTTAGACAACTTTGCATGTAGGAGAAATTAGCTATCTTTAACACTCCCCCTTAAACTAAGACATGACTCATGACAACTCAAACATGTTTGATTGTCTTAGTCTCACCCAAGCTTACAACACCCAAGTTTCCTCCGTGAAACTGAAATACATATTTTGCTAATGGATTAGTGAATATATCAGCGAATTGATCACTCGATTTACAAGGTTTCAAATAAACTTCTCCATTACTCACAAGTTCTCTAATGAAATGATATCTGCTATCAATATGCTTGCTCTTTTGATGAAACACACTATGTTTGGATAGTGCAATGACTTATGCGTTATCATAATATATTGTTGTTGATCATTGTTGTTTCTACTTGAGTTCATCCAAAACTCTTCGTAACCATACTCTTTGGCATGATGTTGATGTTGTTGCTACATATTTTTCTTCTGCTGATGAAAGTGTCACAATAGGATGCTTCTTAGATTCCCATGATATCACACCTGAACCAAGATGAAACAAATAATCAGAAGTGTTCTTCCTACCATCCAAACTTCTTCCAAAATCACTATCTATATATCCAACCATTTTTTTTGTGTGTGCTTGCATAAAATATGCTACTATCTCTGGTTCCTACTATGCCTCTCAAAATTATTTTTCCTACTCTCTAATGTGAATCTTTTGGAGACTTCATAAATCTAGAAATAAAATTAACTCCTTGCATAATATCTGGTCTTGTAGCTGTGAGATACATAACGCTGCCAACAAATATTTTGAATAGAGTTGAATTGAGATATGATCCTTCATCCTATTTACTCAACTTTGTACATGTTGCAGCTTGTGTAGGGGCAGGTTTAAAATTTTCCATTCTGCAAATTTCAGCGATTTTTTAACATACTTATTTTGACAAATAAAAATTCCTTTTTCTGATTTCTCAACCTCTATTCCAAGAAAATATTTCATAAGACAAAGATCTGTCATTTCGAATTACTCTTCATTGCTTCTTTAAGTTCATTCAATTCAAGATCACCTATATAAATAATGTCATCCACATATAACCAAACAATCAAAATTTGTCCATGCTAATTTACATTTTTGTACAAGGTAGGTTCAATGTCGCTTATGCAAAATCCATTCTTGATCATGTAACTGTAAATACTGCTATACTAGGCTCTTGGCACTTGTTTAAGTCCATAGAGTGCTTTCTTAAATCTGTAAACCTTGTCTTCATGTCCTTTAACTTCATAACCTGGAGGTTGATGAAAAAAGATTTATTCTTCTATAATTCCATTCAAGAAGGTTGATTTCACATCCATTTGATACACTTTCGACTTTTTTCTGAGTTGTTGTTGCTAAGACTGCTCTCACTGTATCCAATCTCATTATTAGAGTGAACGTTTCTCCAAAGTATATTCCTAGTTGTTGTGAGAACCCTTTTGCTACAAGTATTTCTTTAAATATGTCAATTTCTCCTTTCTCATTCAAATTTTTCTTGTACACCCATTTCACACCAATGATATTTTTATCTCTTGGAAAATCGACCAAATATCAAGTATCATTTTTTTCAATAGCTTATATTTCCTCATCCATACTTTGCACCCAGTTTTTATCTTTGATATCTTTCTCAAACGATGAACATTGAAATGAAAACAATGAAAAATTTGAACTAACATTCAAATAATCATAAATATCTTTTAGACTCCTCATTTTTCTCTTACTATTGCTTGATTCATCTCCTGGATTATTGCTAGGATAATTCTGATCTGTTGATATGCTTGAAGGTCCATGTTGTTCAAAAAATCTTGGAGTCCTTGCTGGTGTGACTTTTATTATATATTCTCTTTTGATTCTTGTTTCTTTTTTTCTGCTACATTCTCTTCTTCCATCAATGGTACTCTTGGATCAATTTTTTTGTTTACATTATCATTCCATGCCTCTTATTTTTTGAACACAATTTCTCTATTGATTATGGTCTTCTTGGTGAGATGGTTATATAATTTGTAAGCTTTTGATTTCTCACTATAACCATTAAATATGCATTTTTCACTTTTATCATCCAACTTTCCTCTTTCTATGTTGGGAGCCAAACTTGTACATATTTTCCTTCCATTTTTACTCACTTTCTTTATTAATTTGCGTCATTAACATTCAAGTCATGTTCTAAAGTGCAAATATTCAATGGTCGGATGAACATACTCGCTATTCCAGGAAAAACTCTGAGTTAGCAGCGCTATTTTAGGCAGTGCTGCAACAAAACAATGACTCCAGATCCTTTCTCTGCTTTCTTTCGGCATCTAGTTTGGATATTATAATAATGTATAATTGTAGGCACTAATTGTCGGGATTTCAGGAACAATCATTGTAAACATTTGTATAAGAAGGGCTTTAAAGCTGTGAGTCAGGGGTTGGCTATGAAAGGAATTAAGATCTATAACAAAACATTATTATTAAGTTAATGCAAGTTATCTTCCTGTTACTCTTTTGATTTTGTGAGTATACCACAACCCTGATCAGAGAGTTGGGCCCACTCTCCTGATCAGGTGTTGTGTGATTTCTGTATGTTGTTAATTTTATTTCCTGTTTTTGTATATTTCGTAATTGTTGTGAAAGTAGACGTAATTGCTGAGATCTTTATTGTTGTGAATGCATTGCAAGATTTACAATTTATTACTACTATTATTTTATTACTGTTACAGTGATTATTTATTTGTTTAATTTATCGAATCTATGATTGATATACAATTGTATTATTGTCATCTGCATATATTTTTCTCATAAACCTTGAAATAACTAACACACCAAGATTGATAATTAATGTGGGAAAGGGTTTGAATAATCATTCACACTTGGACTCCAACATGTTGGTGCCATTGCCAGGGAGGCTAACAAAGGTGCAAGAACAAAATTCATATTGATCTAAGGATCAATCTCTCGTCCTAGGGAGGAAAATGATACCCTCCTCTAGGTCCTGAGCATAGTTGTTCTTTTTTTCTTTTTGATTGATTTGTTAGTAACCACTCTCTCGTCCTAGGGAGGGAAATTATACCCTGCTCTAGGTCTCGAGAATTAGTGGTTTTTTCTTTGCGTTTCTTTCTGTTGATTTATTAGGGCCTAATCTCTCATCCTGAGGAGGGAAATGATATCCTGCTCCAGGTCCCGAGATTAATATTTCATTGATTTGATTTATTTCTTTTCTTTTTGTTAAAAACCAAATCTTTTGTCTTGGGGAGGGAATTGCTCTTACCCTGCTCCAGGTCCAGAGCATAGTAGTTTTTATTTAAATTTTTTTCTCCTCATCAATTGTATGAACAAAGATACGAATAAAATGGGTAGATGAGTACCCCCAAATAAAGGAAGAAAGGATTTAGGAAGGATCACTTATATCTAGGAACTTATCGCGATGTTGAATCATAAGAATCTTCGCAAGCCACTGTTAGGGTAAGAACTCAGACAAAATTTGAGGGGCAGTCTATCGTGCAGTCGGTGCTATCCACGACACTGGAGGAAACCCTTTCGATGACATAAGAATAAGTAAACAAGGTATCAGTAGAAGAAACACCCCTATTTTCGGTAGAAGGAGAGTAAATTTCAAGGAGGGGATCTGAGGAATTAAGCAATTTCAGTGGGGAAGAAGAACTTATAAAGGAGTTTGCATCACCACGAGACCGAGGAAGTGTTGTGAAACCTCCTGTGGTTGAATTACCTCAATCATATGCTGCAGAATCAGTTGAAATCTTGGGCAAGTATTGGAAGATATTTATGGCACTTGCAACTTCCTCTATTGATTTCCCAATTGGGGACATTAGAGGTGATGAAAAAATGAATCTTATCCCTTTGAGAAATTTACCTAAGTTTCATGGGATTTCCTCTAAAGACCCCAATGCATTCCTCTTTGAATTTGATATTGTCTGTCAAGGGTACGACTATATTGCTGATGCTCAGAAATTGAAGATATTCCATGGTACGTTGAACGGAACAACCCTACGATGGTTCATGGGTTTAGGGGGAAAAACTATCTCCTCATGGGATGACATGAAATTTTTTTTTTGGAGAAGTATTAGGATTGCTGTAAATCCTGTGATATCAAGGAATAAATTTTCAAGTTTATACAGAATGAAGATGAGAATATGGAAGATTTTGTGGAGGGATATAAATATACACTGTAGAGTTTAGGCCATAGTAACCTGGACAAAGATGTTTTGAAAATCATCCTTCTCTAGGCACTAAGGGAAGACTCTGGAGCTTTTAAACTTAGTAGGAAAAGGGGATATATAGAAATAATATTTCGATACTATTTGTGAGTTATGCATCTAGTGTTCGCGAGGGGCTACGAGAAATAGATAAGGGATTTGGTCAATAAAAGAATCAAGTGGAGTGGTCACAAAGGCGGAAATTGGGAATCTTCTAGATAATATAAGGACGATATCTTGAGTACACTATCTTCCCAGATGGACACTTTGCAAGAAAAGTACAAGCAGATGGAATTGGAGAAGACCATGGCCATATTCTGCTTGCAATGCAGAAAGAAACATTTGCTGAAGGAATGTCCATTGAACATAGTTGAAGCATGTGAAATTTGTGAATTGAGTCATGCAACCATCTCATGCCCTTCCTTTCTAGGATTGAAGGCAGTTTTTTAAGGAGAAAGGGAAGAGGGCACGGTGGATCAACTGCATTTCATGGGATCAAAGAAGCCATGGAAGACACGACCATCGAATATGAATCAAGGTATGCCTCAGGACCCATCTCAGTATTTCAGTAATTTAAATATTGGTCCCCAGTCTCTAGATTTTTCACCTGCATGGCCCCAGTATTGTCAATATACACCTTGGCAACCATGGTTCCCTCAGACTAGTTCAAACGTTCCATCGACCCAAAAATGGTGTGGACCTTCTCCTCCTGGAAAATAACCCCAACCTATGCCACAACAACAACTTCATTTGCCTTCCAATATTATTCCTATTATTCCACCTCTTCGACCTCAGCTTCCCATCCAAACCAATCCAAATCATAACAATAAGGGAGTTCAACAAGCTAACATTCTCAACCTTCGTTCATACAACATCTCTACCGCAGAGTTTAATGGAATAAATTTATGATCTAGGTGGGTAGTGAATGCTCAAAATTCACCCATTATCATTGAACAAGTTGATGATGAGGTCATGGAATCATCACCAAAAATAGTTGAGGATAAACAAAACCAAGACATTGGAAATCAAACACCTCCTCAACCTACTGTTAACTAGGAATGCCAAGTCAATCCGCCCTATCCTGAAATATTGGCCCTGAGTAAACAGAGCGCTCAAGAAAAATTTTACATTCTGGGGGAATTACAAAATTTGTTTGTTAAAATTCCCCTGCTCCAAGCTATGAGGGATGTACCAATATATGTGAAAACACTCAAAGAATATTGTTCTAAAAATCCTAGAAAGAAATCAAGGGACCCACTTAGCATCCATGTGATGGGAAAATTGTCTGACATCATGCTAGGAAAATTTATGCCTGTAAAATATGGGGACCCAATGAAATCCAATTATGATGGTACAAATTAATGAGTTTGAAATCCTAAATGTACTAGTACATTTGGGTGTTTCCATAAACTTCATTACTTCTAAAATTATGCTCGCATTGGGTCTTAGAAAACTTAAACCTACTCCTGCTATCTTAGAGCTGGCAGATAGATCTACAATAAAAACAATAGGGAAGTTGGAGGACATTACAGTTTTAGTAGACTCATGGCACTATCCCATGGATCTCTTAGTATTACAAACACAGTCCCCAGTTGGTGGTCATCCCTTAATTTGGGGAAGACCTTGGCTTCAAACCGCAGATGCCTATATTGGGTGTCAGTCTAGAAATATGGTTATATCTAATGTGAAGGTCATGAAGAACCTCACTCTTTATCCTCTTGCAGAACCAAGCCCATCAGAGAAACCATCAATCAAACGAAAACCTCTTCCAATGGAAGGATATGAACCTTAAAAAGAAGAAATTAGACCGGTCCTTACCATTGGGCAGGTATTTCAATTCAAAACAAAAATAGTGGATAACACTATTAACACCTTAATTAGTGATCCCTGTCCTGTTTTTGATTTAACTCGCCAGATTCTGGAATCTGCCATGAGCTGTGAAACGCAGGAAAATATTTAACCAGAAGATGAAATTGAGAAAATGCCTATGACTTCATCCCACAATAGTATTCCCATTGAAATTGAGCTATGGAAAACATTGAACATCAAACCAAATGTTTTAAAATCCTAGACAGAACAACTCCTAAAAGTTCTTCGAAACCATAAGGAAGCCTTCACCTTGGATTATACAGATATGAAGGGGATTCCTGCTAATTTATGCACTAATCATATATACATCAAAAAATATTTCCATCACGTAAGACAACCTCAGAGAATAATGAACCTCGTGTTAAAGAACATTTTCAAATACGAGCTTCATAAGTTACTAGATGTAGGATTCATTTACCTCATCTCGGAAAACTAGTGGGTGTCTCTGCTAGTTATTGTTCCCAAAAAGAATGGTAAATGGTGAATTTGCATGGACTATAGGGAATTGAACAGAGCAACTTAGAAATACCATTTCCCTTTGCCGTTCATTGACCAAGTTCTGGATGCCTTGGCTGGTAAGAAGTTTTTCTCCTTCCTCGACGTGTTTAGTGGGTATAATCAGATCTAGATAGCCCCTAAGGACCAAGATAAAACCACCTTCACATGCCAGTGGGGAACCTTTGCATACCGAGTCCTTCCATTCAGTATTTGTAATGCACCTGCAACATTCCAAAGGGAAATATTGGGGATTTTTTCTGATTTAGTCGAAGAAAGTGCTGAGATTTATATGGATGAATTTACTCCATATGAGGATTAATTTGAGGAAGGATTTGAAAATTTATAAAAAGTTGTCAAACGATGCAAGAAGACCCATGTCTCTTTGAGTACAGTTAAATGCCACATGATGAGGGAAGAGGGAATAGTTATGGGACCCCTGCTCTCGACTGCTGGAATTCAAGTTGATCCGGCCAAGGCAGAGGTAATCTTGCATTTTCCTGTACCTAAGACACCCCCATAGGTACATAGTTTTATTGGTTATGATGGCTATTATATACGTTTTATAGAAATTTTTTCTAAAGTAGCATCCCCACGTTTTCAGTTGCTAACTAAAGATGTGGAATTTTTGTGGACAAATGGTTGTGAAGTAGCTTTTATAAAAATAAAGGAACTTATTTGGGGAGCTCCGATCCTACCAGGACTGGATTGGGCACTCCCATTTCACATCCATGTTGATGCCTCTCAGACAACAGTTAGGGAATTTATAGGACAACAGGAAGATACGAGACCATATGTAGTTTACTATGTCAACAAGAATATGACTCTTGCTGAACTAAACTACACGGTAAATGAAAAGGTATTCCTGGCTGTTATATATGCCATCAAAAAAATTTGACACTATATTACTAGGTATCCTACTTTCGTACATACTGATCACGTAACAATCAGGTATTTGATGAATAAACCAATCATCCTTGGCCGCATTACAAGATGGTTACTATTGCTTCAAGAATTTGATATTATAGTAGTAGATAACCTAGGAAGGATAATATAGTTACTGATTTTATGTCTAGATTGGATAATAATGATGACAACACACCCATAGAGGAAAATTTTCCGTATGAACATCTTTTTTCAATTTCCACTAATCCTCCATGGTAAGCATATATTAATAAATATCTTGTGATAGGAAAGGTGCCTCATCATTTTTCATACAGGGAACAATGAAAGATCATTCATCATAGTGCCCGATACTCCTAGATAACAAGATATCTCTTTCATATAAGGGTTGATCAACAAGTTCGGTGCTGCGTACCTGAGGATGACATCTATGAAGTACTGAAAGCTTCTCATGATGGTCCTTGTGGATGGAATTTTGCAGATAAGAGGACAGGGCATATGGTATTACAAATGGGATATTATTGGCCCTCTATCTTCCAGGATGCTTGAGACTACATCCGTGGATGTGACAGTTTCCAACGGATGGGTCAACCTGGTTGATCAGATGAAATGCCACTGCAGCCCCAGGTAGTCCTTAAACCATTTGAAAAGTGGGCTATCGATTTTGTTGGTCCGTTTAACCCACCTTCACATTAGAAGGTCCACATTTTGGTCTGCACAAACTATGTGACTAAGTGGGTGGAAGCCAAGGTTGTTGTGAAAGAAACATAGCAGGTTGTTTCATATTTTCTATTTGAAGAGATTTTTGCTCGTTATGGTGCTCCGAGAGAGATTGTTTCAAATGGAGGGGTGCAATTCACATCACACATGATAGAGAGGCTTATGCAGAAATATGGAATAAAACATAGAGTCACATATCCGTATCATCCTCAGGCGAATGGTCAGGTGGAGAGCATGAACAAGGTATTGGAAAATATCTTGACAAAGATTGTGGAAAGACATCGTTAGGATTGGGCTGAAAATATTCCTGAAGCTCTCTGGGCATAGAGAACAACATGGCAGAATACAACAAGGTTTTCACCATTTGAGTTGGTTTATGGGAAATCCCACTTGTTTCCAATAAAATTTGAGATTATTACACTCAAAATAGCTCTTGAGGTAGGACTGGATCTGTCAGATGCCCAAAAACACTAAATGGAACAACTAAATGAATTAGATGAGATTCGTTCGATGGTTGTCCGGAAGACTTCTGCGATTCAACTATAGAGAACAAAATGGCACAATAAATTTACTATAAATAAGGTGTTTCACAGAGGATATTGGGCATTACTCTACGATTCCCGTTTTAAGGATTTCAAAGGAAATATTTGCCCTCGTTGGATGGGACCTTATGAAGTGGACACAATTTTTGATAATGGAATAGTTAGAATTTTCACAATTGACGATACACATAATTCTTTTATAGTAAATGGACATGGTCTGAGACTATATCACCGCCCAGCTTCTAAGGATGCCTTCATTAAAAATCTCTCTGAAAATTTTGGTTTGAAGGTTGTTATTGCAGAGAATTTCTCTTCTGCATCATTGAATATATATATATATATATATATATATATATATATATATACTGTTACTACTCAATTGTTTTTTTTTTGCAGGAACTACTAGTGTGCAATTCTGCTTAGATGAAAATTTTTCTAAGTACCCGTTGTTGTTACTCCTATGATGCTATTACTCTGGAAATTTTTCGAAGTGTTGGATGTTGTTAATCCTTTGATTTTGTTACTGCGGAAATCTTCTAGGTTTTGGGTGTTGTTACTTCATAAAATTTTCTAAGTACCCAGTGTTGTTACTCCTATGACATTGTTACTTTGAAAATATTTCGAAGTGTTGGATGTTGTTACTCCTTCGATGCTATTACTCCAGAAATTTTTCTAAGCGTTGGGTGTTGTTACTCCGTAAAATTCTCCAAGTACCTGGTACCGCTACTCCTCCGATGTTGTTACTCCAGAAAAATTTGTAAGTGTTGGGTGTTGTTACTCCTCTCATGTTGTTACTCACCCAGCGCTGTTACTCCAGAAATTTTGCTAAGTGTCTGATGTTGTTACTCCCTCACTGCTGTCACTCTGCGGGGCTGTTACTCTGCTGAGGTAAGTCGCCAGGTATGTCCCCGTCGACTTTTACATATTTGATTGGATATTACATTGAAAAGGAATTTGACATGCCCGTGGGTGATCATTTATTAGTCAGGGTGGGGGGTGTTGTTATAACCAAATAACGGCATAATCAAATCACAATAATGATTTTCCATCGTCATCATTAGAACCCGTGCTGATAGTAATTCTCACGGTTTTCACCATTATTTCACACAATTATTGAAATGCATCAGGACTCGAAGTAAGTACACTCTGACAAGCTAATCAGTCCTTTCTAAATCTTACAAAATAATTACCATCACCATTTATCATTATTACCATAATATATTTTTATTTTCCTATTTTTTTGAAATACTATCCATTGTATTTTACCATTACCACATTCCATTTTCTAGCATGCTATCACCGTAAAGGATTAACTCCTGATACTCCTTCCCAATGGTCCTCTGCTGTTTTGAAGTGCTGCTACAAAGCTTCTACGGGATGGGCAGATTGGTTGTGAGACATGAACCTGAAAATACAACTCTGGTCCGCACCAATGCAGCTACATGGCAGGTTTTTAGAGACGCGGGCTGGAATGTATATTTCAACAGATTACAAGGATTTGATGAAACAATCACAGCAGAATTTTCTATAAATCTGGATGGGAATCATTCTAGAGTGCGGGGCTTAGAAATTACTGTCATAGAGGAGGTCATTTCAACAGTCAGTGGACAACCAAAGGGGGGGAAGAATTTTTTTTCACGAAAAACTCCCCTGCCAAAATTTCCAGAGTTGTTTCTGCAAGCTAGAGAGAGGGCAGTTCAGAAAGGGAGAGGATATGATCAGAAATCCCTACCACATCCATCGGGCGAAGTGGCATACTTTGTTATGAGGTATATAACTTGCGAGGGGCGATTTACCACCCTGTTCAAATATCACTTTAAGCTCCTAGCTCACCTCCTATATCGTCAGGCACAAGTTCACTCAATGGACATGCATTTCTTTCTTTTGAAAAATATACAGTTTATGGCGTAATATGCTCAACACTCCTGACAAGTATTGGAGTTTTTTACAAATCATGGGCTGGTTCTTTTACTGGTAACGCATGCACTAGCTCAATTTAATTCTACCCAGGCACAATTTCTTGACCTGACAGAGGAAGAAGGAGAAGCCGTGATAGCTGTGAGAGAGGTAGATGAGCTAGAATAAATGGAGGAAGAAGAAATAGCATCTCTTGCTGGATCATTTAAGGAAGATGAGCTAGAAGAAATGGAAGAAGAAGAATTAACAACTCCTGTTGGTTCAACAGAAGAATATCATGCAGAGGAAATGGAGGAAGAAGAACCAAAATCCCGTGTTGGTTCAGTAGAGGAAGAGGAACCAGAACAAATGGAGGAAGAATAAGCCACAGTTGATGTTATTACACAAGAACCAACATCTCCTATTGGACCATTAAAGAAAGAGGAAGAAGAAAGAATGGAGGTAGAAAAGGCCGCAACTAATGTTGTTGTAACAAGAACTAGCATCACTTGTTGGCATAACAGAAGAAGAAATAATGAATATAGAAGGTGGTAAAGTTGAGGCTGTTACACAAGAACCAACCTCTCCTGTGGGTCCAATTGATGTGGGAAATATGCAAACAAAGGATAGATATGATGTTGTTCCATAGGAATCAACATCCACTAATGAGGCACAAAGAGAATCAACACTAGTTATAGGATTGGAAAGTGATGCTGTTACACAAGAACCAACATTGGATCTTGAAGCAGGTAGTGGTGCTACACAATAAACACCACTAATTCAGATGAGCCAGGAAATTATGGAAGAGACAGGTCTTGTAGTAAAAACTGTTCCATAAGAACCAGTGTTGACTGCAGGACAAGAAGGTGATAAAAAAGAAGGCTTGGTCTAAACATAAAATAAATATGGTGAAGAGAAAGAGCCAAAGGTAGCATACATGATTAGAAAAAACATAGAAGAGAATGTCTGTCATTATTTATTTCTTGCCACTCTACCAAGAGGGCAAAGAATTTTTGTTCTCCTCAGTGCCTTATGGAAGAAATAGTTGTCCCTCTTGTCTTAAAATTTTTTGGGACGATTTTGGATACAATTGTTGGTACATCCATTTGTGAACCAATGCTTGCTGATTCACATATAGAGCGGCCCGAAGAGTTTGATGTGGAAAAACAAGAACCCATGTTGACAGAAGGACATATGACAGACGATGCCACTCCAATAGTGGAAATTACCCAGACTGAAGTTGACCTGCAGGGGTTGAAAACAATGCCTGAGCCTTTAGAAGAAAGCCTTGTGGTAGAAGGCATCGCCCAAGGGGCTGCAGAAATTCCTGAACTAGAAAAGGAAAATGAAGGGACTAATTTCGAGGAGAGGGGACAATTTTAGGGAGGATTTGGTAAAAAAAGAGCTAATCGACTTTTTTTCGACAACAACCCACCAATTCTTGAACTGGTTGCGGCACTAGTAGAATAAGTTGTTGTTAATCAAGAATTTATAGATCAGTATGCGAGAAAAATACCACCTCTCAAGGAGAGATACCGGGTTCAATTCAAGGAAACTATAGAGTTGAAAATGGAAATTCGTAGGCTAAGGAAGCAGGTATCACAACTAAAGAAGAAGGTGAGAAAACACAAGGAGAAAGATGTGAAGCCCAAGGTTGAGGTTGTCTCGTCGGTTGTATAGACTGAGGATGTTCCCATGACTTCTACTGATACATAGACCAACCATATAGAATATCTGTTCGAAGCTCGGGAATTTCTCTTATCTGCTGAAATCTAGAAATGGCAAGCTACCGAACCCTATCTCCACCAAGGGACCATTACATTGAAATAAAATAGAGAGGAGATGAAGAGGGTTCATGAGAAGGAAACCCAAACCATTACTGGGCATATAGATCAGTTGGATAGAGCAAGGCAGAAGCAAGAGAAGTAGAGGAAAAATATTTAGAGCTTAGAGGAGCAGGTGTTGATGTTGAAAAATGATAAGGAGGAAATGCTTACCTTGACACAACAGGTAATGGCTTTTCAACCTCCCCTTTTTTTTTGCCTGGAGAGAATTCATAATGAGATAAGTCATGAAATTGAAGATCCGTTACAATTTATTCGCATAATGAGGATTCACAATGTTGTGAATCAACATTTGATGTGTGAAATATACATGCATAACAATTTATTGAGTGATGATCAGACCTTCAACCTAGTCCCATTTGTGGGAGATGTCCACTTGAGAGATTTTACCTCCTACACCATTAATCAGGTAATAAGTGGAAAAAGGCTTTTGATACATTTCAAGAGAACCAAGCTACAAGGCCAATTAGGATAAGAAGAGAGAATGGCCAGTCTGTGAACATCTATAAAAAAACATGCCACCTTTTATATATTGAGGGATGAAAGGAACAAATGTTGGCCACATAGAAATGGTGTACTAATCTCTATACCAAACAGGTGGTTACTTTCCAAGATGATGCTCGTGACGACTTCCAAAGGAGATGGATGTTGTCATCACCAGTTGTAAGAAATTGGGAGCCTTTTGGGGCACCGAACTTTGCATGAACATTAGAGAGGTTTCCATGATACTTTGCATGCATCCATAATTGTGGGGTCTAGTGGATGGGATTGAGGCTTCAATTCCCAGTGTTTGGCTTTCATGAGACTAGTATACTCCAACATACAACTTGGGCAATGATTGGTGGAAGTAAATTCTTCTGACATATGGATTTAAACCCCCAGGAATAGATATGAAGGATAAATATGACCTTATTCATCTTCATGTTGATCACAATCATTCCAAGCCAGATCTTCGGAGGCGACGAGATGCATGAGGACATGCAGAAAGACTAGTTGGGGGGAGATGTTGGGAGAAAAACCTATACATATTTTCTTTCCACTTTTGCTCACTTTATTTATCTATTTGCATCATTAACATTCAAGACATGTTCTAAAGTGCAAAGATTTGGTGGTCAGATGACCATACTTGAAACTTCAGGAACAAATCTGAGTTGGCAGTGCTATTTCGGGTAGCATTGCAATAACACAGTGATTCCATATCCTTTCTCTTCTTTATTTCGGAATGTAGTTTGGCTATTATAATACTGTATAATTGTAGGCACTAGTTGCCAATATTTCAGGAACAGTCATTGTAAACATTTGTATAAGAAGGGATCTGAAGCTGTAAATCAAGGGTTGACTATGCAAGGAATTGAGATCTGTAACATAACATTATTATTAAGTTAATGCAAGTTATCTTCCTATTACTCTTGTGATTTTGTGAGTTTATCGTAGCCTTCATCAGAGAGTTGGTCCCACTCTCCTGATTAGGTGCTGCGTGCTTTTTGTGTGTTGTTAATTCTATTTCTTGTTTTGTATATTTCATAATTGATGTGACAGTAGACATAATTGCTGAGATATTTATTGCTGTGAATGAATTGCAAGCTTTACAATTTATTACTGTTGTTCTTTTATTGTTGTTACATAGATTGTTGCTTTCTTTAATTTATCGAATCTATGATTGATATAGAATTTTGTTATTGTCATCTGCATATATTTTGTACGTTAGCCTTGAAATAAATAACACACCCGGATTGATAATTAATGTGGGAAAGGGTTTGAATAATCATTCACACTTGGACACCAATATTTTGGTGTCAATTCTAGGGATACTAATAAAGGTGCAAGAACAAAATTCATATTGATCTAAGGATCAATCTCTTGTCCTAGGGAGGGAAATGATACCCTACTCTATGTCCTGAGTGTAGTTGTTATGTTTTTATTTTTGATTGATTTCTTAGGAACCAATCTCTCATTCTAGGGAGGGAAATTCTACCCTGCTCTAGGGCCTGAGCGTTAGTTGTTTTTATTTTCTTTTCTTTCTACTAATTTCTTAGGGCCCAATCTCTCCTCCCTGGGTAGGGAAATGCTACCCTACTCTGGGTCCTGAGATTAAGATTTCATTGATTTTATTTCTCTCTTTTCTTTTCGTTAACAACCAAATCTCTCGTCTTGGGGAAGGAATTGATCTTTCTCTACTCCAGGTCCCAAGCGTAGCAGTTTTTATTTAAATGTTTTTATCCTTATCAATTTTATGAATACAGATATGAATAAAAGGGGTAGAGGAGGACCCCCAAAGAAAGGAAGAAATAAATTTTGGAAGGATCACTTATATCAAGGAATTTATCACGAAGGCTAAATCAAAAGCATCTTCACTGGCTGCTGTCAGGGTAAGAACTCAGACAAAATCTGAGGGGAAATTTGTCATGAAGCCAGTGCTATCAATGGCACAAGAGGAAACCCTTTCAACGACATAAGTAGAAGTAAAAAAGTTATCAATAGAGGAAACACCCCTATTGTCGGTAGAAGGAGAGGAAATTGCAAGCATGGGATATGAGGAATTAAGCAATTTCAATGGGGAAGAAGAAATTCTAAAGGAGTTTGCATCACCACGAGACTGAGGAAGTGCTGTGAAACCTCCTGTGGTTGAATTACCTCAATCATCTATTATAGAACTAGTTGAAATCCTAGAGGAGCATTGGAGGATATTTATGGCACCTGTAACTTCTTCTATTGATTTCCCAATTGGGGACATCAAAGGTGATGCACCAATAAAGCCTATCCCTTTGAGAGATTTATCTAATGTTTATGGGCTTTCCTCCAAAGACCCTGATACATTCCTCTTTGAATTTGATATTGTCTGTCGGGGGTACGAGTATATTTCTGATGCTCAGAAATTGAAGATATTCCTACTTTGTTGAAGGGAACAACCCTGCGATGGTTCATGGGTTTAGGGGGTAAAACTATCTCCTCATGGGATGACATGATTTTTTTTTCTTTTCTGGAGAAGTATCAGGATTACTGTAAATCCCGTGATATCAAGGAAGAAATTTTCAAGTTTATACAAAAATAAGATTATAATATGGAGTATTGTGTGGAGATATTTAAATATACGCTGCAGAGGTCAAGCCTTGGTAACCTGGACAAAGATATTTTGAAAATCATCCTTCTCCAAGAATTAAGGGAGGACACTTTGGAGATTTTAAACATAATAGGAAAATGGGATATATTGAAATAATATTTTGATACTATCTGCGAGTTGTGCATCCAGTGTTCGCGAGGGGTTGTGAGAAATAGACAAGGGATTCAGTTAGCAAAACAATCCAGTGGAGGGGTCACAAAGGCGGAAATTGGGAATCTTCTAGATAATCTGAGGACCGATATATTGAGTACACTATTTTCCTAGATGGACACTCTGCAAGAAAAGTAGAAGCAGATGGAATTGAAGAATACCATGGCCATATTCTTCCCACAATGAAGAAAGAAACATCCGCTAAAGGAATTTCCATTGACCACAGTTGAAGCATGTGCAATTTGCGAAACAAATTCAGGCAACTTGCTCATGACCTTACTTTCCAGGATTGCAGGAAGTCTTTCAAGGATAAAGCAAAGAGGGTGCGGTGGGTCAAATGTATTTCATGGGATCAAAGAAGCTATGGTAGCCACGACCACCGAATATGAATCAAGGTATGCCTCAAGACCCATCTCGGTATTTCAGTAATTTGAATATTGGTCACCAATTTGTACCTTTTTCACCTCCATGGCCCCAGTATTGTCAATATCCACCTTGGCAACCATGGTTCCCTTAGACTAGTTTTAACCCTTCATGGACCTAGAACTGGCGGTGACCTTCTCCTACTGAACAATTCCCCCAACCTATGCCACAACAAAAAATTCAGTTACCTTCAAATATTCCTTCCTAGTAATCCACCCATTCGACCTCAGCTTCCCATCCAACCCAATCCAAATCCTAACAATAAGGGAGTTCGACAAGCTGACACTCTCAACCTTCCTTCATACAACATCTCTTTCGCAGAGTTTAATGGAATAAATTTACGATCTGGGTGGGTAGTGAATGCCCAAAATTCACCCATTATCATTGAACAAGTTGACGGTGAGGTCATGGAACCAAAACCAAAAATAGTAGAGGATAAACAAAACCAAGAAATTGGAAATCAAACACATGCTCAACCTACTGTTAACCAGGAATGCCAAGTCAATCCACCGTATCCTGAAATATTGGCCCAGAGTAAACATAGCCCTCAAGCAAAATTTGATTTTCTAGGGTAATTACAAAATTTGTTTGTTAAAATCCCTCTGCTCCAAGCTTTGAGGGATGCACCAATCTATGCGAAAACACTCAAAGAATACTGTTCTAAAAATCCTGGAAAAAAATCAAGTGACCCACTTACCATCTATGTGATGGGAAAATTCTATGACATCATGCTGGGAAAATTTATGCCTGTAAAATACGGGGACCCAGGGAATCCAATTCTGACGGTACAAATTAACAAAGTTGAAATCCCAAATGTATTGGTAGATTTGCGTGCTGCTATAAATGTCATTAATTATGAAATTATGCGTGCATTGGGTCTTAGAAACATTAAACCTACTCCTAATGTATTGGAATTAGAAGATAGATCTACAGTAAAACCAGTAGGGAAGTTGGAGGACATTACGATTTTAGTAGACTCATGGCACTATCCCGTGGATCTATTAGTATTACAAACACAGTTCCCAACTATTGGCCCTCCCTTAATTTTGGGAAGACCTTGGCTTGCTACCACAGATGACTATATTGGGTGTCGGTATGGAAATATGGTTATATCTAATGGGAAGGTCACGAAGCACCTTAGTCTTTATCCTCCTGGAGAACCAAGCCCATTAGAGACACCATCAATCAAACAAAAAACTCTACCAATGGAAGGATATAAACCTGAAAATGAAGAAATTAGATCGGTCCTTACCATTGGGAAAGCCCTTCAATTCAAAACAGAAATAGAGGATGACACTATTAACAATTTTATTAGCGATCCCTGTTATGTTTCTGATTCAACTCGTGAGATTTTGGAATCTACGTGGAGCTGTGAAACGCAGGAAACTATTAATCTGGAAGATGAAATTGTGAACATGTCTACGACTTCGTCCCACGATAGTATTCCCATTGAAATTGAGCCAGGGAAAACATTGGACATCAACCCGAATATTTCAGAATCCTAGACAAAAAAACTCCTAAAAGTTCTTCGAAACCATAAGGAAGCCTTTGCTTGGGATTATACAGATATGAAGTGGATTCCTTCTAATTTATGCATTCATCATGTATACATCAAATAATATTGTTTTCCTATAAGAAAACCTCAGAGAAGAATGAACCCCGCCTTAAATAACATTGTCAAAGGCGAGCTTCATAAGTTACAAAATGTAGGATTCATTTACCCCATCTCGGATAGCCAATGGGTGTCTCCATTGGTTATTGTTCCCAAAAATAATGGTATGGATAGTGAATTTGTGTGGAATATATGGAATTGAGCAAAGAAAATCTGAAAGACCATTTCCTTTTTTTGTTCATTGAATAAGTCCTAGATACCTTGGCTGGGAAGAAGTTTCTCTCCTTCCTAGATGGGTTTAGTGGGTATAATAAGATCCAGATAACAATTTAGGACCAAGATAAAACCACCTTCACATGATCGTGGGGAACCTTTTCATATCAAGTCCTTCCATTCGTTATTTGTAATGCGCCTGCAACATTCCAGAGGGAAATATTGGGGATTTTTTCCAATCTAGTTGACAACAAAATTGAAATTTATATGGATGAATTTACTCCATACAGGGATTCATTTGAAGAAGGATTGGAAAATTTAGAAAAAGTGCTCGAAATATGCAAGTGGACCCATGTCTCTTTGAGTACAGTTAAATGTCACATGATGAGGGAAGAGGGAATAGTTCTGGGACACCTGCTCTCAGCTACTGGAATTCGAGTTGATCTGACCAAGGTAGAGGTAATATTGCATTTTACTGTACCTAAGACACCCACACAGGTACATATTTGTATTGGTTGTGCTGGCTACTATAGAAATTTTATAGAAAACTTTTCTAAAATAGCATCCCCACATTTTCAGCTGCTAACTAAAGATGCATAATTTTTTTGTACAGATTATTGTGAAGCAGCTTTTATAAAAACCAAGGAGCTTGTTTGTGGAGCTCCGATCCTACGAGGACTGGATTGGGCACTCCCATTTCAAATCCATGTTGATGCCTCTTAGACAACAGTTGGTGCAGTTCTAGGATAGTAGGAATATACGAGACCATATGTAGTTTACTATATCAACAAGAATTTGACTCCTGCTAATATAAAATACACGGTAACTGAAAAGGAATTCCTGGATGTTATCTATTCCATAAACAAATTTCGACACTATATTATTGGGTATCCTATTTTTGTACATATTGATCATGCAACAATAAGGTATTTGATGAATAAACCTATCACCCCTGGTCGTATTACAATATGGTAGCTATTTCTTCAAGAATTTGATATTACAGTAGTAGATAACACAGGGAAGGATAATGTAGTTGCTGGTTTTTTTTCTAGATTGGATAATAATTATGAAGGCACACACATAGAGGAAAAATTTCCAGATGAACATATTTTTGCAATTTCCACTAATCCTCCGTGGTATGCAGATATTGATAATTGTATTGCTACAGGAAAGGTGCCTCGTCATTTTTCCTATAGGGAACAACGAAATATCATTCATCATAGTGCCTGATACTCTTGGATAGTAGGATATCTCTTTCATACATGGGTCGAACAACAAGTTCGGTGCTGCGTATCTGAGGATGACATCTATGAAGTACTGAAGGCTGCTCATGATGGTCCTTGCGGAGGGAATTTTGAAAATAAGAGTACAAGGAATAAGGTATTACACATGGGATATTACTGGCCCTATATCTTCCAAGATGCTCAAGACTATTTCTATGGATGTGAAAGTTGCCAACGGATGGGTCAACCTGGTCAATTAGATGAGATTCCACTCCAGCCCCAAGTAGTCCTTGAACCTTTTGAAAAATGGGCTATCTATTTTTTTGGTCCATTTAACCGACCTTCACATCAGAAGGTCCACATTTTGGTCTACACATACTATGTGACTAAGTGGGTGGAAACCAAGGCTATTGTGAAAGCAACATAGCAGGTTGCTTTAGATTTTCTATTTGAGGAGACTTTTACTCGTTATGGTGCTCCGAGAGAGATTGTTTCAGATGGAGGGGCTCAATTCACATCACACATGATAGAGAGGATTATGCAGAAATATGGAATAAAACATAGAGACACATCTTTGTATCATCCCTAGGTGAAGGTTCAGGTTCAGAGCATGAAAAAGGTATTGGAAAATATATTGACAAAGAATATGGCAAGACATCGTCAGGATTGGACTAAAAAAATTCCTGAAGCTCTTTAGGCATACAGAAAAACATGGAAGAATACAACAGGGTTTTCACCATTTGAGTTGGTTCATGGGAAATCCCCCTTGTTTCTAGTATAATTTGAGATTAGTACACTTAGAACAACTCTTGAGGTAGGAATGGATCTGTCAGATGCCCAGAAACACCGACTGGAACAAATAAATGAATTAGATGAAATCCGTTCGATGGTTTACCAGAAGACTATTGTGATTCAACAACAAAGAACAAAATGACATGATAAATTTATTAAAAATAAGGTGTTTCACATAGGAGATTGGGCATTACTCTATGATTCCCATCTTAAGGATTTCAAAGGAAAGGTTTGCTCTCATTGGATGGGACTTTATGAAGTGGACACAGTTTTTTATAATGGAACATTAAGACTTGTCGCAATTGAGGATACACATGCTTCTTTTATAGTAAATGGACATCGTCTAAGACTGTATCACTGCCCAACTTCTAAGGATGCCTTCATTAAATATCTCTTTCAAAAATATTGTTTGAAGGTTGTTAGTGCAAAGAATTCCTCCTCTACATCCTTGAATTATATATATATCATAATGTTACTACTCAACTGTTTTTTCCTTTTTTGCAGGAACTACTATTGGTGTGCAATTCTAAGGAGATGAAAATTTTTCTAAGTACCTGGTGTTGTTACTCCTATGATGTTGTTACTCTGGAAAATTTTCTAAGTGTTGGATGTTGTTACTCCTTTGATGCTGTTAATCCTCCGATGTTGTTACTCCGAAAATTTTCTATGTGTTGGGTACTGTTACTCTGTAAATTTTTTTAAGTACCCGGTGTTGTTACTCCTATGATGCTGTTACTCCGAAAAAATTTCTAAGTGTTGGATGTTGTTACTGCTTCGTTGTTGTTACTCCGGAAATTTTTCTAAGTGTTGGGTGCTGTTACTCCATAAAATTATCCAAGTACCTGGTGTTGTTACTTCTTCGATGCTATTACTCTGGAAATTTTTCTAAGTGTTGGGTATCGTTACTCCTCTCATGCTGTTACTCACCCAGTGCTGTTACTCCAGAAATTTTTCCAAGTGTTCGGTGTTGTTACTCCCTCACTGTTGTTACTTTGCCAGGTTGTTACTTTGTTGAGGTAAGTCGCCAGGTATGTCCTCGTCGAATTTTACGGAATTTATTGGATATTCCATTGAAAAGACATTTGACATGCCCACGGATGGTCATTTATTAGTTGGGGGGGGGGGGGGTGTTGTCATAACCAAATAACGACATAATCAAATCACAATAATTATTTTTCAACGTCATCATTAGAATCCGTGCCAATAGTACATCCCACGATTTTGTTAGGTCCCTATATTACTATTTTAGTCCCTTATTGTTATTAGTGTAGCCCCATTTTTGTTATTGTTGTACCCCTGTAACCCCAATATTGTTATTATTGTGCCCTTACATTATTATTGTTAGGTCGGCTAGGATTATATTATGGCCCCATGGACTCCTATATATAGAAGGAGGTTTTGGTCATTTTTAGCATCCAATAATTGTTCATTTATGTAATGTATTGGAGGTTTGACCCTCGAAGTGGCTGATTTCTAAGGCATTGATCTCTTTTTTCTTCTATTTTTGGAGCTAGTTTCATAACATTAGGTATCAGAGATTTGGATTCTAGGGTTTCGCTGCTCCAAACAAGTCATCATGGAATTTTCGCTATAACATTTTTTCTAAGAATTTTCAGAAGATGAAATTTTTAGAGAACGAAGAAGAAATCCTCAGGACTGCTGTGGAAAAATTTTAGATCTTGGTTTGCAATATTTTTAGAGATATGATTGGTGGAAGTTAGGGCTTTTTGCAGGATCCTGAATTTAACCTGGACAGGTCATCGTGGCATTTTCACTATAAATATTTTTCTAAGAGGGTTCAAAAGCCAAAATGTTTACAGAGCGAAGCTGAAATCCTGAGGAATGTTGTGGTAAATTTTCAAAGCTTGATTCACAATATTGTCTAACATATAATATGTGGAAGTTAGAGTTGTTTCAGGCTCCCAAATTTCATCTCAAAGGGGTGACCATGGGAAAATCGTCATAAATCTCTCTCTGAGCATCGGATTGGAATTATGTAAAAATTGGCTGCAAGTACACATATTGAAGTTTCATTTTTATAAATGTCAGAGCCGAACGAGGAAACAGTGACACGTGGCACATCGTAGAAGTTCGCTTTGTTGAACCAATCCATAATTAGGTCATTGTGGGAGATTGGGTATAACTATTCTTTGAATAATCCAAATTAGGTTAGACCTATGGCATTTGAAAGAAGCTTCAGAGGGCTACTACATGTCTAAATTTTAGATATTTAATATCCGAAATCACAGAGATAATTTAGTTTCAATCTCGAGCTCCTCAAAGTAAGAAAAAGGTGTGTATTTTTTTTCGAATTGAATAAGCCTTGTGTGAAAATCAGTTTGAATTGATTCCAAGGGCATATTGTAGCATAGATATCAATATTGGATTCTAAAATTCCACCTAAAAAGTATTCAACACCCACTAAGCCTTCAGAAGTCTCTACTATGACTCATGAAGATGAAGAAATGCGACATGACATATCAAAATAACAAGAGCAAGTCCACCAAATTTCACTCTCGCAAAGAGAAACAAAAAATAAGATGGATGGAATGGAAGCTGGCATGGAAGCTGATATGGATTCCATGGAAGCTAAGATGGATGAAATGGAAGCTAAGATCAATGAAAAAATGAAAGACAACATGGAAAACATGAAGAATGATCTAAAAGTAGACATGGAAGGTTTGAAAAAGTTGATACACAAAATGTTTCCTAATGGAAAAAAGATAGTAGAGGAAGCTCATGATGAGAACAAAATAAATGTTAATCACAATTTCATAAACTCTAATGTTGGATGGAAGAACCACCATATTTCAAAGATGGATATGAGGAAGTTTTATGGCAAGGATCCCATAACATGGATACTACAGATGGAGTAATATTTTGATCTCAATAATGTGCAAAACACACAAAAGGTAAGCATTGCAACTTTACATTCAGAAAAAAATACATTTGTATGGTATCGATGCATTTTCTCCCATAATTTTTTTTTCACTTGGCCAATTTCTATAGAGGAAATGAAAGCACTTTATGAGGATACAAAAAGCAACACCTTATTTACCCAATTGATAAATCTCAAACAAAAGGGTTTAGCGGTGGAGCACATTGAGGACTTCCAAAAATTAAATATAAGGGTAACTTATATTCTAGAGGAACACATAATTGATGTTTTCAAAGAGACTGTTAGTCATCAATATTTTTAGCTGTTTTGATGACTAGATTCCTTGGATGAGTTTTCTAGAAGCTAATCTCAATCTGTCAATTTTTCATCCAGAAAAAACCTCAAACAAATTTTTGTATTCCTACCCCTCTCCTTTAGCCTTTAATGAGAAAAACCCTTCAGTTTTCTAAACCTATCTCATTACAGAAAAGTCTCCCTGTCCATAATTGTCATAAATATTATACCTCTGCTAATCATCAAAATCCCTTGCTTTTCATACAAATCACTGTCCAACATTTGACAAAGTGACTACCCCTCAATCCCTGATCATCTTGTCATGTGATAACCTCTTTTGCCTAAGAAGCCATTCAAGAGATGTGACTAAATCTATAGGTCTAGGTGGTGGTGTTTTAAGGAAAACTCCTTGGCAAGACTCTTTTGATACAAAAACCCTGTCTTCAATATCAGTCAGCCATCATGTATTGTTATTTTCCAAAAAAAAACCCTTGTCTATCCCTAGGTCATGCACCATCAAAGAGGGTGATTTGTTTTGTTTCTAGCAAGAATTAGGAAGGTTCAAATCAGGAAAAGAGAAGGAGTTTCCCTGTCTGAAGAAATATGATTAGATCAGACATGATCCCCATGAAACATCAAAGAATCCCTCCAGACTTCAAAAGAATCTATTTTTACATCTCTACAGGGGTGTAAATTGAGTGATGATCAGTGCGCAAATGAGAGCAAAGGAACAAACTTAACAAGTTTCTCATACTGAAATAGTTTCCCATCAAGATTCAGATGGAGAGCAGTAAGTAAAAAAGAACAAATATACATGGTTTAAATCCAAAGGCTGACCTAGCATTACAATTTTATCTGTTTCAAAAAGAAGGACAGTCTTTGACAAGGAGAGCTTCAAAGCCAGTTAGGCAACCAAGATGAGAATATAAGAAGGACAGCTGCTTCTTATACCTTATCATGAACTAAAATTTGAAAGACTGTCACAAAAAATTTCAGTACCCTTGAAAAAATAGTCAAGGGAAGGAGTTAGTTCAAAGATGTCTAGCAGAAAGCGCTCACCATTTACAAAGCACATTATTTACTCCTGAAGATCCATAGTGATTTTATGCAAAAGGGATATACATTACTGACAGGGCCTCATAAAGCAAAGGGCATTATTATTCAAATGATTTCATCAAGGATAAATGCCAAAGATTCACTTTTGTCTTCTATTTTTATTTTTCATACAAACATAACAAGGCAAAGTGTTGAGATGGATGAAGTTGCAATGTTTAATAGGACCTCCTTCAAAATGAGCAGAGGGTCAGAAAAACATTTTTATGGCCTCCTTCACAAATAAGCAAAGGGCCCACTTACCACAGTTGCATAAGACCTCCTTCATAACAAGCAGAGGGTCAAATCATCAAGTGTTAACTCTGTCTTTAAGAAAAATTGTCAGTAATGGGCAGTTTGAGATAGAGTGTGTTTGAAAGAGTGCATTCACTGAAAAAAAAGGCTATAATTTTGATTAAAGAAACCTCATATAAATGGTAAAGAAGGTACACAAAGCTCTATTTAAAAGTGACTTCTGCAACTGATAGAAAGAGAAATTCACACAGGTGATTTATGTAAAAGAGGCATCTCTCATTTAGACAGGCCTATTATAGTTTATCAAAATACTCCCTCCAAATGATGAGTAAAGGGAAAGCACCAGGAGTTACTTTTGATATAAACTAACTCTTTAAAAGGGTAAACAAGGATAACAAGGAGTTTGCATTTTGAGATGCCTTCCATCAAATGATGAGAGCAAGTTTCAAATGTTGAAAACAACCTCTTTCAAATAAATAGATAAAGCTTTAAAAAGGGTTGAAACATGGAGTATAGGACAAGCGCCCGAAAGAGTATGTTGAAAGTGCCTCCTTCAGTTATAAGCAGAGGGCACTTAGTTTGTTTGAGGGTATTCAAGAGTGACAAGTGGAAAAAATCACATTTTACCCCTAAATGGTCTATTCAAAAGCAACATAGATAAACACATCACAGTTTTGAGAAGGACAGCTTAAAGGATATAAAGAAGTTGGAAAAAGGGTGCCCACCTTGTCTTTCCAAAAGAACAAAGGAAAAAAAATAAAAATTCACCAAAAGGAGAGAAAGAAACATTCAAAATGATTTTTGAAAGAGCTATAAAAGCTCTCACAATGGAAGTTTACTTTGTATTGTGCAAACGGACAGAAGAAGAATGATTTTTCAAACCCTGGGCAAGTAGATTGCAAATGTTTTAAGACGCAACACACCTGTGGTACGATGCGACGTGCCTGTGGCATCTCTCCAAAGCTTTTGTCACACGACGTAACACGCTTGTAGCATCGTGTGACACACCTATGTGTTTTGACGAATCGGCCCTGCCCGACGTTTAGAAGGTGCCCAGCGCCCGACCTGACAACACCCACAACGGCGTGCAGGTGCTATGCGCCTGTGCACAAGAGCGTAGCGCTGCTCAAAAGGCCTCCATTTCACCACAAATTGGATTTTTTGCACAGGGAATTTATCTCCAAAAACAACCAACACATTTTCAAGAGGTATATCTTGTTTTCCTCACCTAAGTTTTTGATTTTGAGAGGTGTTAAGAATCAATTTTATTAAGAAAAAGATAGTCTAATGAAGGGGAAAACACAATTTGTTCTAAAAAATGTCATGTTTACCAAGAGAAAAAAATATTTTGATTGAGGAAAAGCGCCTATTATCAATTTACAGAGTTTTTTTGTTGTAAGAGGTTAAAGGAAAAAACTCAATGATTTCAAAGAAGAAAAGGCACAGTTCTTAAGAAGGAAACTTATTTTCATTAAAAAGAACTTGTTTGCTAGTTAAGAAAGAGATATAGTGCTGAAACGAGAGTTCTATTTTTTTAGTTCATTTGAAAGACCTGTGTTGGTGAGAGATTGAAGGAAGGTATAAACAACTATGCCTTCAAAGAAGTTCAGCAAGGGTAGTTTTCATAAAAGGTTTGAGACTATTACAACTTACAAAATAAATGACTCCCCTTCGATTATTTTCAACTTCCATGAGGTAGGGTGCCTTGATTTTTGCCAAAAAGTCCAGGAGGTCACCAATCACCCTCCCTTAACACAACTATTCACCCTGAGGCTGCAAGGAAAACATGTTCACCTAGCAGGCCTTGATTTTTTTCTCACTCCTAGGTCAGTATCAAGGGCCACCAAAATTCCCTATCTTAGTGAGAAATGGTTCAAACAAGCCTATTTGGACCTAGACCGCTACAATCCCTTCTTGAAACTAGCTTACCAAAATGAATGCAAGGCTATTTTCCCCTTTTCTCATCTATTGAACAGTTATGCGCCCTTCATGAAAACCATCATGAGATATTTCACATGTGAGGGGAGGTATTCTCGAGTTTATTCCTATCATGCCAGACTTATGATGCATTTCACTTGGACTCAGATGCTGAATCTCCCTTTCTTCCTCTACAAAAGCATAGACAAGATGTCCTCCTTGGTCCAAAAGAAACCCCCTGCTTAGCAAAAAGCTAGTATTTTCCATCATTCTCTCATAAAAATCATCATCCTTCACCAGCTTGAAAAGAAAGGAGTTTCTTGGGAGACTTTTATTTCCCATCCAGATTTTACCATTGCCTCTTCATCTCATGGCCCATCTCATATGTCCTCCTCACCCTCCACTTACTATGTATCCTCTTCACCTAGTCAATCTACCCCTCAAAAGAAAACACCACCCATGATTGATAGTGAAAAAGAGCAGTCTTATGAAAGCAGGCATGAAGTTAGTGATGATGAGGAACATAGTGATACTTAGCAAAGTAGTGAGGATGAAGAACAAAGCAGCCCTAAGCAGAGAAGTGATCATGAGCAAGGGGACACCCCACCTACATCTAGCGATGATGAGGAACAAAGGGAGGATGTTAAAAACAGTGACGAGGAACACCACAGTCCTCAACAAAGTCATGAAACCAATCAAAGGGATAGTGAAAAAAGCGCCTCCCATTAAGGTAGTGACCATGGTGGTAGCCCACACACAGATTCTAAGGAAAACAATGAAGATGATGGCAGCTTGCAAAATAACAATGAAGACAGTCATGATGGAAATATCTCATATGAAAAACTTGAAAACAATGAGCATGGTAAAGGCAGCACACAAGAAGAAGTTCAATACAGTGATGGTAATGTTGGCATCCTAGAACAATTTCAAAACAGTGAGGGAGGTGACATCATGCAAAATGACAATGAAGACAGTCATAATGAAGGCAACCCTCAACAAATTCAAATAGTAAGGAGGGTAAACAAGGCAGTCCACAGACAGGCAATGAAGATATTCAAGCCGGAAAAAGAGATGATAAATCTAACAACCCCAAAAAAACTCAAAATAGTGAGGAAAACAATGAACAGGGCAACAAAGCAAGTGATGATGGAGGCAACAGTGTAAAGGATCAAGTTAAACAAGTGCTGGTGATAAAACCTCCTCTCTCTTCTCCTCACCACAGCCAAGAACATGTGCTTGCTGCCTCTCCTAGGCAAGGCGCCATGATTCATTCCTCAAAAGCACCAAAGGCTAAAAACACCAAATCTGCAAAGAAGAAAATCACTCCAATAGTGACTAGTAATGTCACTAGGGCACTAAGAAGTAGAGGCAAACTGCCTAAGAAGAGTATTATTGAATTGCCAAAGAGAAAAAGAGCAAAGAAGTCTATCCAAAGCAAGGGCAAAGAAAAATTTGAACAACAGGAGAGTAGCCATGAACAAGAAAGAGAGTTTGACATCATACAAATAGATAGTGATGTTGGAGATGATGAAGCCAGAATCCTTGAGTCACTTTTGAAAAACAGAGAAGCCCAAATTCATGACTTAGAAACTGATCTAGAAAGGTCGAAGGACATCATACACTTTCTACAAATACAAAATAAACAAATGAGTGGGCAAATGTCAATTTATGAGGCCCAAGCATTCAAATACCAAAGGGAAGCATACAAAGCACAAGTCAAGCTTGAAGAGTATATGGGCGAATTTGATGATATTGAGGAAGAAGAGTAGCCTGTAAGAAAAAGGCCTAGGACTATGGGTCTTAGGAAAGCTTTGGAGAAACATAGGGAAGAAGAAGTAGCCCTTGCTCAACCATATCCTCTCACACAATTTCTTTCCCAAGAGATAGAAAATGATAAAGAATCATGGCTTTAAAGAGTCAACAAGCATTTGGAGGATAAATTAGAGAAGGAAAACAAACACTTGGGTTTACAAAGGAAGATGACCAGGCATTACAAGAAATTGAACCAATTTTCCCGAAGAAAACTCAAACTTTCTCAAGAAAGGCTCAAAACTGCCCAAAGGAGGCGCCCGATGAAAAAATGGGAAAAATGAATATCTAGGCTTGAAATCTTGGCTACAGCTTCCTTGCATGCTTCTAAGAACCCATAAGGGGTTTTCTCACCAAAATTGAGCAAATTTTGACATGATCTTGTTTTTTGTGTTTTTTTGGCCCTAATTGCACATTTTTCTAGGCGTTGCCATGTTTTCTAGGAGCATCCTCAACTCATTAAAGTAATTTTTTTGGATGTATTAAATTTGGGGGCAGCTACTCACAAATTTTTAGATCAAAATTAGGTGTTTTGGTCCCCCAAAGAGGCAAAAATCAGTTAAAATTCACCTTTCTGCCTCACATATCAACAGATGAGACCCTCCTGGGTTTTTCCATTCAGTCCAATTTTTGAAAGAATTACAAGGATAATTTTGGGAAAACAAAAGTATTTCCAGAAACTAGACATCCAGGGCTTTCAAACGATCTATCACGATCCTCGTTTCGACATCGGAAAGCCCCTAAAAAGTTATCTACAAAACATGCTTGTTTCTAGCGCTACGCTCCTGTAGCATTTTGGCTTAAAAAGTAGTTTTCTGAAGGTGGCCATCCAAATGTGCGTTTAGCTATTTTTAACTCTATGTCAGAGATTAGAAGTCAATTTTCTTGCTATTTTTAGCTTAAATAGATATTTTTGAAGATATTTTGTGCCTTGGGCTTTGCAAAGCCTCAAGGACAAAATTAGATATTTGTATTAGGCCAATGGCCTTCTAGTTTCTCTAGGAGGGTTTCTTCCTCTTTGGCCTATATTATCCAAGAGGATTCATTGTAACCAGAGGCTGAACTTGATGTTATAGAGCAATACATAGCATTACAAGCTTTGAAGAAATACTTTGTCTTATTAAGTGGATGATCTCTTCCTTAACTTAGATGGTGGAGGAGGATTCGATGTAGGATTCCATGGCTTGGTGAATGGTATTGTGTTCCTTATCTGTTATGTTTCCTTAGTTTATCATACATGTTTTTCATGCTTATTTCTTATTGTAGGTTAGTAAAGAATAGATTTGAGATATGCCCATGGAGGCACTTCAAGTTTCCTGATTCATTACAGCTTCTATGTTTTCATCTTTCTTGGTTATGTCAAAGAATTCTTAATTTCTCTTTGGTACCCTAAGAACTTGTTATCAGTTTCATTAATGGTCATTATGTATGTTGTCTAGTATGATTCATGGTACGACTTGCTTACTCATAGCTAATCAAAACTCCATTTCTGAAATCTCTCTCTGAATTATTGGCTGTCTTAGTTAAGTCAAAGAGGTCTTGTTTTGATCTTGCCCTTTGTTCATGCTTTATAGTCTTATTTCAAAGTTCCCAATAGCTCAAGATATGATGTTTAGGAGTTCCCTCTTCATAGATTGAGTTGTTTGTTTTTCTTATTTGTTTTCCCAAAAAATCTGAAGGTGATTTTCCCAAAGTTAGAGGGTCTTATACTTCTATGCATCACCTGATTGTTTATTTTCTGCATCTATCATTTTGAGTTTCATTTATAGTGATTAATGGTTAGCCATACCACATGAATGCTTGATGTTTAACTATTTATGCTTAAAAACCTCTTTTTCTTTCACAAACTTAGTGTCCATCTCATTTCACTTTCACCCAAATAATCCATTTATCTCGACCAAATCGGCCCTGCAGTAATACCTTGTCCACCATTTAAGACAGTCTCGACCTTTTTGACCCCATAGCCCTGTTGATTTGAAGAAATTTTTATCTATTTATCCTTTGATCAGTTCCCCCTCAAAAAACCTAAAACAAACCAAAACATACTTAACAACTAGCCTAAAATCTAATACACAAAAAGCAAACAAGTTTACATCCTTTGCATAATAGAGAGAGCCCTCTCTAAGTCCAGGAAGGCTAGGTCCTAGGGCTCTAAATTTGGTTTGATGTTACCCTGTCATTTGGCTTGCCAATCTGCCAAATCATGGGACCATAACATAATGACGATCATGGTGGGACTCCGAGTAATAAAAAAACTTAGACTCCTTAAACATTTCAGCATCCCATAAGAAGACTATCTTGTCGATTTATCCCATCGCTCACTAACATAATGGTGATCACGGTGGGACCTTCTGAGTTAGTTACAATCTAAGTACACCTTAGGACTATAGAAATCCCTTGTCTTCAAGAATATCTAGTGAATCAATCACATCATCACCACCATAACATAATGGCGATCACTGTGGGACCTACTTAGTGCATAACAATCTAGAAAACTCTTGTAGACTCATTAGTCCTTCAAAATTAAAATCAGACAAACAACCTATAAAATAATTTAGAGTAAACTCTTATTGTTTCACCATCTTAGCAAAATGATGATTCAACTACAGAACACTCTTGTAAACTAGGCTACATATAGGAACTCAGAAAACCTCAAAAAACATCCCTAGATTGGCTCTTTTCTCAATTATTGGTGGTGGACCACAAATAAATATCTCTAAAAACAACAAAACATCCACCTGGCAAATCCACTAGCCTCTAGTAGGCCTAATACTCCACAAAAAACCAAAAATTTTCATAAATCATACTATCCTGTTGACTTACCTTTCCAAAAACACAAAGATCATGATGCAGCCTCTGAAATCGGTGACAAACTAAGTACAACTTAGGGATTCAGAAATCTTCATATAAACATAAGAAATCAATAGAATAGCCTAAAAGAAAAGAACTATAGTTTTCTTAACAATCTAGCAAATTGTTGAACTGAGTTTTAAGTCATTCTTACAAGTTTTCACATAAAAGTTTTCTAGAAAAGAATTTTCCTAAAAAAAATCTTTGTCAGTATTGGTGGTGGAACATAAATCTCAAGAACATCCACCTGGCAATTCCACTAGCCTTCATTTTGTTTTTACCTTACTCACATCCGCGAAACCCCTAGAGAGGACAACCATCCAAAAAATAATCACAACTATCATCCTCTCTAAGCTTTGACTTTAAAATCTAGCTTCATGAAGAATTAATACCAGATCTCACCTAGACCCGAATCCCCCTATCATAGTTGATGACCCATAAAAGTTTTTGTGGCAAACTTCTGAAACTGGTAACTTAGCTACCGATAAGACCATCCACAGAACAAGCTTTGTACTTGAACATCTTACATCCTTGCAAGATTCCCAGTTTGACTTGAGTTCAGCAAAAGCCCTTTTTAGAAGCAAGTCGCAAAGTAAAATCAACCTTGACGATATTGAGCCCTTAGATTTGCAACAGAGTCCTAGCAGAGAAGCCTCAACCACTACACCTCCTGATTTTCAGCTTCTCCACCACCTCGGCTCTTATCAACCCAAATCTGCTCAGAATCAGTCCACAAGTCCAAGTACCTCCGCCACACCCATTCAGACCACCACTGTGCAAATCACCTCATCCCACACTACAAGTCCTCGTACTGTAAATATACCATCAGTTCTTATCATGGCAGCTTGGTATGCACCCTTAGTGTTACCACAGCCTTTGGTACCTTTGCAAAATGATTACCAAACCAAAATCCTACATTTCACCGGGGCTAAGGCTACTACTACCCAACAGCATGTAGATAGAATAAGTGATGCTTTTGAATACATGGAAATAGAATATGAGACCATAAGAATGAGAATGTTTTCCCAAATCCTAGGCGGAGAACCCAAGAAATGGTTTAAAAACTTGGCTCCTAAAAGTATACATGATCTCCCAGCACTTTACCGGACTTTCATAAATAGGTGGAAAATTAGGAAAAACCCCATCCAAATCCTTTCCGAATATAAAAATCTTAAAAGGAATATGGGGGAAAGTGTTCAGGACTATTACACTAGGTTCAATAGTGTCTATAACGCCCTTCCACCTAACATGAAACCTCCACTTGGTTCAGCACTAGTAAAATTTCCCGAAGGTTTCGATCTAGATATGACATACCAACTAAGAGAAAGAGACCGCACAACTTTAGAAGAAATGCAAAAGGTAGCTGTTAGTGCCGAAGCCAACCTAGCTGAGAAGAGAGCTAGGATGAGATCAGAAAAGAAAGTCACATACCGAGATGAGGCCATGCCTTCTACCTCCTCCTCAGATCCCAGAATAGACAACCTGGTTAGAACCATGGAGAGAATGTGGGAAAGAATAAATCTAAATGAAAAAGCACCTCTTAGGGACAACCAGCCAAATCCTCAAAACAGAAACTGGAACCAAAAATTTAGAAGAGACCCGCCTAAAAAAAAACCAAGGGAAAATGACCAACAGGTCCGGCCACCTCTCCATGAAAACTATGTTGATAAGGTAGAAAGAGATATGGAACCACTTGATGAAAATCACTGAAACTTGATAGGTTCTGATAGCAAGGGTGAGGTTTTCCTCATAGAAGAAGAACAAGTTTTATTCTCCTCAAACCAAAATGTAACAAATTATGAGGACCCTGAAGATCCTGAAATAGGATTACAAAACACCATAATAGAAGCTCATAGGCAATATGATCTTAGGAGTAAGAAAAACCAAGACAAATCTAAGAGAGGTAGCTCAAACACTGCTATTACAAAAACCCCCGATACCATTCTAAAAAGAACAGCAGATAGTAACAAAATCATGGCTAAGAGAACTAACCAAAACAAAGACAAAACTAGCCAGGCAAGCCTTGATCCCAACTGTCGTAGTACCTCTACTAAGATTCCTGAAACAAATATATTGAACGAAACCCTGAATCAAAATCAGCAAATCAAGAACATAGAAGAATTTATGGCTGATCGAACTGAGATGAATCTGCGCAAAACCCAAGAAAATTTTAGTTTCGAAGGAGAAATTTCCAAGTTCAGGGTAACCATACTTCTCACTAAGCTAATAACTGTAGATAGGTACAGATCTCAGATTTTTAAAGTCTTAAACATAGAAAATGATGCAGATACTCTAAATCTGACAGACGACAAACCCGAGCTTTTATTTGGTCCCAAAATAGAAGGAGAATACGAAGAAGGAACTGTTTACCCATTCTACGTCAGTTTGAACGTCTAGGACAAGGTATTACATAACGCCATGTTAGATTTTGGTGCTTCCCATAACCTCATGCCTAAATTAGTCATGGAGATTTTGGGCTTAGAGGTAACTAAACCTTACAAAGACTTGTACTCATTCGATTCAAGTAGGGTCAAATGCTTAGGCCTAATAAAGAACCTGTGTTTCACTCTAACACAAATACCATCTAAAAGCCTAGTCATGGACATAGTGGTGGCTAATATTCCTCCTAAATATGGAATGCTATTATCAAGATCATGGGTCGCCAAAATACGAGGTAGCCTCCAAATGGACATGTCATTTTCTACCATCTCGGTATTTAACCAAACTAGGAGGTTGTACCGAGAAACTCATATGAAATATATGGTAAGCAACCTAGATAGGCAAAACAATACTCCAGTTTATTCCATTCATTCCAATTTAGATTATTTTATCTTATACAATGAAAGTGATATAAATGAGTAGATAAAAGGAAATGAGGAAGATTTCAAACCATCAAAACAACATTACTCATCCCCAAATAAAGAAATTGAGATCAAAGCTCTAAGAAACCTGAAAAACAACTTAGTAACACACATGAAATGAAACTCTTTGGATTATAATCTTTGACGGTTCTTATGGAAAAATTGGTTCGGGGGCTGGCATCTGGATACACAATACTAATGAAGGTCATTCTTTCAGATTAGAATTCCAATGTACTAATAACATTGCAGAATAAGAGGCCCTTCTCCTTGGTCTATACTTACTTAAAGACTTCCACGCTAAGAAAATATCAGCCCAGGGAGATTCAGAACTTGTAATTAGACAAATCAAAGGTGATTATTCAGAAAAAAAACTCAAGACTGAGATAATACAGGAATGCGACATTAGACATCCTTAAAACCTTTAAAAGATATGAACTCACTTATATTCGTAGGACTCAAAATAGCCTAGCGAATGAGCTCGCCTTTGCCGCAAGCAATTGCCAAATACCATGTTTAAACGAACAATATAGTATCCAAGTCAAACATTTTCCTACAGTGTTGGACAACATTGACCATTGGAAAATATTCAAAGATGATGAACAAATTGATGATTTTTTGCAATCTAGAAATGAGTTTGAAATGACTAAAGCAAACTTCGAACATGAAGAAAGAAATCTTGACAAAAATGAAGACCAGGAACCAGATTTACCTTATCTAACAAATATAAAATTTATTAATCATCCATATGAAGCTGAAACATGTGAGGACCTAGACCAAAGAGAGCTTGAAGTCTTACACTGTGAAAATGACACCATACCCAGAGGGCTTGCACCCTTAGAGAATTGTTTGATTTTAATGACGTGGCCAAAAAACCAAAAATGGAATCTACCAAGGTTGATATAGAAGAATATAACATAGGAAGCACAAAAGAACCAAAAATGATCAAAATTTCCAAAACTCTCCCTCCTCACATAAAACAGAAATACATTGAGTTGTTTAAAGAGTTTAAAGATGTGTTCGCATGGGGATACCAAGATTTGAAATCATACGACACAAGCATCATTCAACACAAGATCCCCCTCAAAGAAAACCATAAACCTTTCAAACAAAAGTTGAGAAGAATAAATCCAGTCTTACTACCTTTAGTTGAAAAGGAAATAAAAAAGATGTATGATACCAGGATAATAGTTTCCCTTAGGTACTCTGAGTGGGTTTCAAATCTGGTATTAGTCAGGAAAAATACCGGTGAGATTAGACTTTGTATTGATTTCCGAAATCTGAATAGAGCCTCTTTAAAGGACAACTATCCTTTGCCAAAAATGGACCACATACTTCAAAAAGTGGTGGGTGCTAAAAAGAATATCATTACTTGATGGTTTTCTGGATACAACCAAGTGCTGGTTTTTCCTAGTGATGAACACAAAACTGCTTTCGCCATGCCTTGGGGCACATTCATGTATGTTAAAATGCCCTTTGGATTAATGAATGCCGGTGCCACATTCCAAAGAGCCATGGACATAGCTTTCTCAGAAGACATAGGTTATTTCATAGTCATATATCTTAACGACATCACAGTATATTCCAAATTAGATGAAGAGCATCTGGTTCACTTGAGAAAGGTTTTTGAAAAATGTAGAAAATATGGTTTATCTCTGAACCCCAAGAAAACACTTTTCTATCTCGAAGAAGGAAAACTCCTAGGCCACATCATTTCTAAATATGGAATAAAAATAGACCCTAAAAGAATCGAAGGCATGCTGCAAATCAGTCACCCCAGAAACATTAAGGAATTACAATCCTTTATCGGAAAAATTAATTTCTTAAGAAGATTCATCCCAAATCTTTCCGAAATTTTGAGAGATATCACAAACATGTTAAGAAAGGAAATTGGATTTAAATGGATTGTAGAATCCAAAAAATGTTTTGAATTGGTTAAAAAAGCACTCACTAAAACACCAGTACTGATAAGTCCTGATTTCACCTAAGATTTTTACATTTTCTCATTTTCATCTGAACACATGGTAGCTGTAGTATTGTTACAAAAGAGCGCAGTAGGGCAAGGACAACCCATAGATTTTTTTAGCAATTCCCTAAGAGATGGTCCCTTAAAATATAATATCGTGGAAAAACAGGCATTCGCATGGTAAAAGCACTGAAATATTTCTGAGTTTATATCTTGCATTCTCATATCATTGCTTTTGTTCCCCATACCGTCGTCAAAGATATATTAAATCAAGATCCCGATGGTAATAGAGGAAAGTGGATCGCTATCATCTTAGAACATGACTTAGAAATCTGACCCACCAAAATTGTTAAGGGACAAGGACTCGCAAGACTAATGGCTGAAACAAACATCCAAGCATTAGATATAAATTTTTGTAACACCTTAGAAGAACAGGAAGAATGTGCAACCCCTCATGTTGAAGAAATGTTTTTAAATTCACCTTGGTATACTGATATTATTTACGTGTTATTTTATCTTAATGCTCCTCCAACCTTATCAAAGACAAAAGCAAGATTCCTCAAACAAAAATATTTAAAATTTTGTATTCTAGATGGAATTCTGTACTGGAAAAATCCCATTGGTATGTTGCTTAAATGTTTGCTTGAAGATGACGTAGAAAAAATTATGCACGAAATGTACGAAGGAGGATGCGAAGGACATCTCTACTGGAAAACCACAACCAAAAAAATCCTTAGAGCCGGTTATTATTGGCCTACCTTGTGTCCTGACACACAAAATTTTTATGACATGCCATAAATGCCAAATTTTTGATGGCAAGATTTTTTTTTTTAACTTTTCCCTTACATCCCATCATAGTTGAAGGTCCTTTCCAGCAATGTGGTTTAGATTTTATTGGGGAGATTCATCCTTCTTTGTCTGCTCAACACAAATGGATCCTCACAGCCACTGGTTACTTTACCAAATGGATAGAAGCCATACCCTGCAGGAATGCTACCGATTCAGCCATTATTAAGTTCCTAGAAGCCAACATTTTATCTAGATTTGGTTGTCCTAGGAAAATTATCACTGATAATGTTGTTTCCTTTTTCTCCAAAAGAATGGTTGACTTCTGTTACAAATATCATATTACATTAGCACATTCCATGGCTTATTACCCCCAAGGTAATGGTTTGGTTGAATCTTCTAACAAGAGCCTAGTCAATATCATTAAGAAGCTTCTTGAACAAAATAAAAAAGCATGGCATGGGAAAATAGTACACGCACTATGGGATGATAGACTAACCACCAAAAAATCAATTGGAATGTCTCCCTGTCAACTAGTATATGGCATGGATGGCATTTTCCCAACATCTTTAGGGGTTCCAGTGATGAAACTATTACAAGAAGTTCAAATATAAGAAAATGACATGAAAAGGAGGATAAATCAGACTATCCATTTACAACAAACAAGAGAAGAAGTTTACCAAAGGAATCAGTAGCGCAAGATAAGATTAAAAATATGTTTGATAGAAGGACCAAGGAAAATGATTTTCAGGTTGGGGATAAATTATTAAAATGGGATTCCAGAAGGGAAGATAAAGGAAAGCATGGTAAGTTTGAAAATTTATGGAAAGGACCTTTCATTATCAGTTCAGTTAGCAGAAACAATGCTTTTTTCCTGCAAGAACCTGATGGGACTGAAACTTTTGGAGGTCATGTAAATGGCAGGACACTAAAGCATTACTTTTGTCAAGAGCTCCAGTTTTAAAATTTTCACTCATTGTACATATCACTATTTGAAGAAATAAATCAAAAATAAAAAATACAAAAACAATAGAAAATTTGAAAACAGGGCAGTTTTAAAAATAGAAGAAAAGCCCCATGTTCAAAAAATAGTCATACTGAAAATGCGCAAGTCTAAATTCTACTACTAGTGCTCAAAAGATATCTTGTTCAGTTATCTAGCCTAATCATAACTGGACATGTTTTAAATTTATTGCTGATAAGTTAGTAAAAGAAGTTATAGTCAAAATTGTGTAAGCTTGACTTGTCAATGAAATTAGATTAGGAAAAGATATTGGTTCCGCATGCTCAAAACAGAACCAAAGAGAAAAAAAGAGATGAAGAACAAACTATGTATCCTAGCCTTGATTTTTCTAAATCTCATTTTGTGCGAAAATAATATTTATGTGCAGCTTGTCTTCTATGCCACAAACACATGAAAAATTAGACCGTCTAATCCTGATTTGGTCATTTTTCAATCTCATGTTTTAGTCTAGCGAATGAAATCCTATCAAACATCTTAATCTTGATAGTTGACCTAGTATAGTTAGAGAATCGAAGGAGTTCATCAGTTTAATATCAACTCCCGAAAGATATAAGTGTAGAAGTAGATAGTGTTTTCATTTTCAAAATGTCATGTCAAAGCGTTGCTAGTCCAAATGCACCTAAAGAAGAAAAAATGCTAGGAAATATAGCTGGGCAGGCAAAGATGAGGTTGTCGCTAATCATGCTGTAAAATTTCAGAAATAGCATCAAGAAAGAGAGAAATTTGCGCCAATGGATAAGGCACTGGTCTCCACAAGACAAAGATTTACAATTCTGGACACCTCCTGAAAGGGAGCTGCCCTCTCCTAATGGAGCCACTGTTAGTCATCAATATTTTTACCTGTTTTTATGACTAGATTCCTTGGCTGAGTTTTCTAGAAGCTAATCTCAATTTGTCAATTTGTCATCTAGAAAACACCTTAAACAAATTTTTGTCTTCCTACCCCTCTCCTTTAGCCTATAATGAGAAAAACCCTTCAGTTTTATAAACCTATCTCATTACAGCAAAGTCTCCCTGTCCATAACTGTCATAAATCTTATACCTCTGCTAATCATCAAAATCTATTGTTTTTCATACAACTCACTGTCCAACATTTGACTAAGTGACTACCCCTCAATCCCTAATCATCTTGTCATGTGATAACCTGTTTTGCCTAAGAAGCCATTCAAGAGCTGTGACTAAATCTGTAGGTCTAGGTGGTGGTGTTTTAACGAAAACTCCTTGGCGAGACTGTTTTGAGCCAGAAAACATGTATTCAATATCAGTGAGTGATCATGTCTTGTTATTTGCCAAAAAAAAACCCTTGTCTATCCCTAGGTCACGCACCATCAAAGTGGTCGCTTTGTTTTTTTTCTGGCAAGGCTCAGGAATGTTCAAATCAGGAGAAGAGAAGGAGTTTCCCTATCTGAAGAAATATGATTAGATCAGGCATGATCCCCATGAAACATCAAGGAAGCCCTCTAAAATTCAAAAGCATCTATTTTTACATATCTGCAGGGGTGTAAATTGAGTGATGATCAATGCGCAAATGAGAGAAAAGGAACAAACTTAACAAGTTTCTCATACTGAAATAGGTTCCCATTAAGATTCAGATGGAGAGCAGTAAGTAAAAAACAACAAATATACATGGTTTAAATCTGAAGGGTGACGTAGCATTACAATTTTCTCTATTTCAAAAAGAAGGACAGTATTTGACAAGGAGAGCTTCAAAGCCAGTTAGGCAACCAGGATGAGAATATAAGAAGGATAGCTGCTTCGTATATCTTATCATGAACTAAACTTTGAAATACTGTCACAAACAATTTCAGTATCCCTGAAAACACAGTCAAGGGAAGGAGTTAGTTCAAAGATGTGTAGCAGAGAGCGCTCACCATTTACAAAGCACATTATTTACTCCTGAATATTCAAAGTGATTTTATGCAAAAGGGATATACATTAATGAAAGGTCCTCATAAAGCAAAGGGAATTATGATTCAAATGATTTCATCAAGAATAAATGCCAAAGATTCACTTTTTTCTTCTATTTTTATTTTTAAAACAAATAGAACAAGGCACAGTGTTGAGATGGATGAAGTTTATATGTTTAATAGGACCTCCTTCAAAATGAGCAGAGGGTCAGAAACACATTTTTATGGCCTCCTTCACAAATAAGAAGAGGGCCCACTTACCACAGTTGCATAAGATATTCTTCATAAAAAGCAGAGGGTCAAATCATCAAGTGTTAACTCAGTCTTTAAGAAAAATTGTCAGTAATGGGCAGTTTGAGAGATAGTGTGTTTGAAAGAGTGCATTCACTGAAAAACCAAGGCTATACTTTTGATTAAAGAAACCTCATCTAAATGGTAAATAAGGTACACAAATCGCTATTTAAAAGTGACTTCTACAACTAATAGAAAGAGAAATTCACACAGGTTATTTATGTAAAAGAGGCATCTCTCATTTAGACAGGTCCATTATAGTTTATCAAAATACTCCCTTCAAATGATGAGTAAAGGGAAAGGACTAGGAGTTACTTTCATATAAACTAACTCTTTAAAAGGGTAAACAAGGATAACAAGGAGTTTGCATTTTGAGTTGCCTTCCATCAAATGATGAGAGCAAGTTTCAAATGCTGAAAACAACCTCTTTCAAATAAATAGACAAAGCTTTAAAAAGAGTTGAAACATGGAGTATAGGACAAGCACCCGGAAGAGTATGTTGAAAGTGCCTCCTTCAGTAATAAGCAGAGGGCACTCAGTTTTTTTGAGGATATTCAAGAGTGAAAAGTGGAAAAAATCACATTTTACCCCTAAATGGTCTATTCAAAATCAACAGAGATAAACACATCACAGTTTTGAGAAGGACAACTTAAATGATATAAAGTAGTTGGAAAAAGGGTGCCCACCTTGTCTTTCCAAAAGCACAAAGGAAAAAAATAAAAAGTCACCAAAGGGAGAGAAAGAAACATTCAAAAGCATTTTGAAAGAGATATAAAAGATCTCAATGTGGAAGTTTACTTTCTATTGTGCAAACGGACAGAAGAGGAATGATTTTTCAAACCCTGGGCAAGTAGTTTGCAATTTTTTAAAGATGTGACGCACCTGTGGTAGGACGCGACGCGCCTATAGCATCTCTCCAAAGCTTTTTGCACACAACATGACACACCTGTAGCATCGTGCGACGTGTCTGTGTGTTTCGACCAACCGGCCCCGCCCGACGTTCAGAAGGCGCCCAATGCCCGACCCGACAACACCCACAGTGGTGTGCAGGTGTTATGCGCCTATGCACAAGAGCGTAGCACCGTTCAAAAGGCCTCCATTTCACCACAAATCAGATTTTTTGCACAGGGAATTTATCTCCAAAAACAACCAACACATTTTCAAGAGGTATTTCTTGTTTTCCTTGCCTAAATTTTTTATTTTCAGAGGTGTTAAGAATCAATTTTATTAAGAAAAAGACACAGTCTAATGAAGGGGAAAACATAGTTTGTTCTCAAAACTGCCATGTTTACTAAGAGACAAAAAGACAGTGATTGAGGAAAAGCACTTATTATCAATTTACAGAGTTTTTTTGGTGTAAGAGGTTAAAGGACAAAACTCAGTGATTTCAAAGAAGAAAAGGCACAGTTCTTAAGAAGGAAACTTATTTTCATTAAAAAGAACCTGTTTGCTAGTTAAGAAAGAGATACGGTGCTGAAAGAAGAGTTCTATTTTTTAGTTCATTTGAAAGACCTGTGTTGGTAAGAGAGTGAAGGAAAGTCTAAACAACCATGCCTCCAAAGAAGGTCAGCAAGGGTGGTTTTCACCAAAAGTTTGATCCTATTACAACTTAGGAAATTAATGACTCCCCTTCGGTTCTTTTCAACTTCCATGAGGTAGGGTGCCTTAATTTTAGCCAAAAAGTCCAGGAGGTTACCAATCACCCTCCCTTAACACAACTATTCGCCCTGAGGATGCAAGGAAAACATGTTCACCTAGCAGGCCTTGATTTTGTTCTCACTCCTAGGTCAATATCAAGGGCCACCAAAATTCCCTATCTTGGTGAGAAATGGTTCAAACAAGCCTATTTGGACCTAGACCACTACAAGCCCTTCTTGAAACCAACTTACCAAAATGAATGCAAGGCTATTTTCCCCTTTTCTCATCTATTGAACAGTTATGCACCCCTCATGAAAACCATCATGAGATATTTCACATGTTAGGGGAGTTATTCTCGAGTTTATTCCTATCATGTCAGACTTCTGATGCATTTCACTTAGAATCAGATGCTGAATCTCCCTTTCTTCCTCTACAAAATCATAGACAAGATGTCCTCCTTGGTCCAAAAGAAACCCCCTGCTAAAAAAAAAGCTAGTCTTTTCCATCATTCTGTCATGAAAATCATCATCCTTCAAGAACTTGAAAAGAAAGGAGTTTCTTGGGAGACTTTCATTTCCCATCCGGATTTTACCACTGCCTCTTCATCTCATGGCCCATATCATATGTCCTCCTCACCCTCCAATCACTATGTCTCCCCTTCACCTAGTCAATCTACCCCTCAAAAGAAAACACCATCCATGATTGACAGTGAAAAAGAGTAGTCTTATGAAAACAGGCATGAAGTTAGTGATGATGAGGAACATAGTGATACTTAGCAAAGTAGTGAGGATGAAAAACAAAGCAGCCCTAAGCAGAGTAGTGAACATGAGCAAGGGGACACCCCACCTACAACTAGTGATGATGAGGAACAAAGGGAGGATGTTAAAAACAGTGATGAGGAACACCACAGTCCTCAGCAAAGTCATTAAACCAATAAAAGGGACAGTGAAAAAAGCACATCCCAGCAAAGTAGTGACCATGGTGGCAGCCCACACACAGATTCTAAGGAAAACAGTGAAGATGATGGAAGCTTGCAAAATTAAAATGAAGACAGTCATGATGGAAATAGCTCATATGAAAAACTGGAAAACAGTGAGCATGGTAAAGGAATCACACAAGAAGAAGTTCAATACAATGATGGTAAGGTTGGTAGCCTAGAACAATTTCAAAATAATGAGGGAGGTGACATCATGCGTAATGAAAATGAAGATAGTCATAATGAAGGCAGCCCTCAACAAATTCAAGACAGTAAGGAGGGTAGACAAGGCAGTCCATAGACAGGCAGTGATGATAGTTAAGCTGCAAAAAGAGATGATAAGCTAACAACCCCAAACAAACTCAAAATAGTGAGGAAAATAGTGAACAGGGCAGAAAAGCAAGTGATGATGGAGGCAGCAGTGTAAAGGATCAAGTTGAACAAGTGCTAGTGATAAAACCTCCTCTCTCTTCTCCTCAACACAACCAAGAACATGTGCTTGCTGCCTCTCCCAGGCAAGGATTCACCAAAGGGTAAAAACACCAAATCTGAAAAGAAGAAAATCACTCCAGCAGTGACTAGTAATGTCACTAGGGCGCTAAGAAGTAGAGGCAAACTGCCTAAGAAGAGTATTATTGAATTTACAAAGAGAAAAAGAGAAAATAAGTCTATCCAAAGAAAGGGCAAAGAAAAAGTTGACCATCAGGAGAGTAGCCATGAACAAGAAAGAGAGTTTGACATCATACAAATAGATAGTGATGCTGGAGATGATGAAGCCAGAATCCTTGAGTCACTTTTGCAAAACAGCGAAGCCCAAATTCATGACTTAGAAACTGATCTAGAAAAGTCGAAGGACCTCATACACTTTCTACAAATTCAAAATAAACAAATGAGTGGGCATATGTAAATTTATGAGGCTCGAGCATTAAAATACCAAAGGGAAGCACACAAAGCACAAGTCAAGCTTGAAGAGTATATGGGTGAATTTGATGATATTGAGGAAGAAGAGCAGCCAGTAATAAAAAGGCTTAGGACTATGGGTCTTAGGAAAGCTTTGGAGAAATAGAGGGAAGAAGAAGCAACCCTTGCTCGATCATATCCTCTCACACAATTGCATGCCCAAGAGATAGAAAATGATAAAGAATCATGGCTTGAAAGAGCCAACAAGAATTTGGAGGATAAATTAGAGAATGCAAACAAAGACTTGGGTTTACAAAGGAAGATGACCAGGCATTACAAGAAATTGAACGCCCGAAGAAAACTCAAACTTGCTCAAGAAAGGCTCAAAACTTCCCAAAGGAGGCGCTGGGTGAAAAAAGGGGAAAAAGGCATATCTAGGCTTGAAATCTTGGCTTCAGCTCCCTTGAATGCTTCTAAGAACCCATAAGGGGTTTTCTCACCAAAATCGAGTACATTTTTACATGATCTTGTTTTTTCTGTTTTTGGGCCCTAATTGCACATTTTTCTAGGCACTGCCATGTTTGCTAGGAGCATCCTCAGCTCATGAAAGCCATTTTTTTTGGATGTATTAAATTTGGGGGCAGCTGCTCACAAATTTTCAGATCAAAAGGAGGTGTTTTGGTCCCCCAAAGAGGCAAAAATCAGTCAAAATTCACCTTTTTGCCTCACATATCAGTAGATGAGACCCTCCCAAGTTTTTTCACTCAGTCCACTTTTTGAAAAAATTATAGGGATCCATTTTGGAAAAATCAAGTAGTTCCAAAAACTAGACATCCAAGGCTTTCCAACGAGCTATCACGAACCTCGTTTCGACATTGGGAAGCCCCTCAAAATTTATCTACAATATAGGCTTGTTTCTGGTGCTACGCTCCTGTAGCATTTTGGCCTAAAAAGCAGTTTTATGAAGGTGGCCATCCAAATGTGTGTTTAGCTATTTTTAACTCTATGTCAGATATTAGAAGTCAATTTTCTTGCTATTTTTAGCTTAAACAGATATTTTTGAAGATATTTTGTGCCTTGGGCTTTGCAAAGCCTCAAAGAAAAAATTAGATATTTGTATTAGGCCAATGGCCTTCTAGTTGCTCTAGGAGGGCTTCTTCCTCTTTGGCCTATATTATCCAAGAGGATTCATTGTAACTAGAGGTTGAAATTGATGTTATAGAGCAACACATAGCATTACAAGATTTGAAGAAATACTTTGTCTTATGAAGTGGATGATCTCTTGCTTGACTTGGATGGTGGAGGAGGATTTTATGTAGGATTCTGTGACTTGGTGAATGGTATTGTGTTCCTTATCTATTATGTTTCCTTAGTTTATCATACATTTTTTCATGCTTCTTGCTTGCTGTAGGTCAGTAAAGAATAGATTTGAGATATTCCCATGGAGGCACCTCAAGTTACCTGATTCATTACGACTTCTATGTTTTCATCTTTCTTGGTTATGTCAAAGAATTCTTAATTTCTCTTTGGTACCCTAAGAACTTGTTATCAGTTTCATTAATGGTCATTATGTATGCTATCTAGTATGATTCATGGTATGCCCTACTTAATCATAGCTAATCAAAACTCCATTTCTGAAATCTCTTTTTGAATTATTGGCTGTCTTAGTTAATTCAAAGAGGTCTTGTTTCGATCTTTCCCTTTGTCCATGCTTTGCAGTCTTATTTCAAAGTTCCCAATAGCTCAAGATATGATGTTTAGGAGTTCCATCTTCATAGATTGAGTTGTTTTTTTGTCTTATTTGTTCTCCCAAAAAATCTGAAGGTGATTTTCCCAAAGTTAGAGGGTCTTATACTTCTATGCATCACTTGATTGTTTATTTTCTGCATCTATCAGTTTGAGTTTCATTTATATTGATTAATGGTTAGCCCTACCACATGAATGCTTGTTTTTTAGCTATTTATGCTTTAAAACCTCTTTGTCTTTCACAAAGTTAACGTCCATCTCATCTCACTTTCACCCAAAGAATCCATTTATTTCTACCAAATCGGCCCTGCAATAATACCTTGTCCACCATTTGAGACATTCTCAACCTTTTCGACCCCATAGCCCAGTTAATTTGAAGAATTTTTTATCTATTTATCCTTTGATCAGTGGCCCCTCAAAAAACCTAAAACAAACAAAAAAATACTTAACAACTAGCCTAAAATGTAATACAAAAAAATCAAACAAGTTTACATCCTTTGCATAATAGAGAGAGCCCTCTCTGAGTCTAGGAAGGCTAGGTCCTAGGGCTCCAAAGTTGGTTTGATGTTACCCTGTCATTTGGCTTGCCAATTTGCCAAATCACGAGACCATAACAGGGACTTTAAAGGATAACATACAACATGAAGTTCACATTTGGGAACCGAATTCTTTGGAAAAGGCATTCAGGTTGGCAAGAAAATTTGAATGTAAAATTATGGCAACAAGGAAGCCTACCACTCACATATATAAAGATGGAAGTGTTGCTACTCCTAGACTTCCACAACCTACAAGGTTGACACCACAACAATTGGAAGAAAATAGAGCAAAAGGGATTTGCTACAGTTGTGATAACAAATACACTAAAGGTTATAAATGTGCTGAGAAGAAATTATTTTACATAGATTGTGAGGAGGAAGAAGAAAATGAACAAGAATATTCAAAAGAAGAGGATATACACTAGGAACCAGCCGTAGAAGAGGAAGAAATGAGTCCGACCATATCGTGTAATGCATTGGCAGGAATTACCACTCCTCAAAATCTCAAGATAGAAGGACATATCAAGAAGAAAAAGGTAATAGTGTTGATTGATTTGGGTAGTACCCATAATTTTATTCATTGTAAGGTAGCCAAGGAATTAATTGTTTCCTATACCCAACACCAGAATGTCAAGTGATGGTTGCAAATGGAGGAACTATAAATTTCTCTGTAATATGCCATAATATCAAGCTAACCATGGGGGAATATGTATGTTGGCAATATGATGTAATGTGTTGTACTTGATGGCAACTTACTTGATGAAGTTGTCCTTGATGGAAACCTACTTGATTAGTTGCCTATGATAAGCAACCTATGTGTTAAAGATGTAAGAATGATGTAGCTACATATTAGTTCAGACGTGACAGAAAAAATAATTCCAGTAAGTGCCAGAGAAATGATAAATATAATATTTCACAATGTATACGCTACTTTTGTGAAGGCAACATGCATATGGATGCAATGTATATGCTACTTTTGTGAAGGCAACCCTCGTATACATTCAGGGTTAGCATATACGCAGTTTTTGTGAAGAGAAGTTGCGTATACACGCGGAAACGAATGCTCCAAGTTGAGTATGCCTTTTGCGCTCTAAAATTATGATACCAAGGGGCATTACCATGCTATTAGACCATAGTATCGAGTGTTTCATTGTCTATTTGATTATGTCTAAGAATACCATTGGAAGTTGAGTGGTTTGACTGATGGTATTGGTAAAAGCTAAATCTATTTAAGGAGAAGAATATCATAGTGCAAGGTGTGCATGTGTAAGGGTTGTTGATGAATAAATTTCTCTAAGGAATATCTGCATGGATGAAATATGTTCTTAATTGATAGATATGAATCTATGATGCACCCATGGATAAAATGATGGTTCAAGATCTCTAGATCTGATGATGATGAATCTCTAGAATGACCTACTGAAGGAATGATGAAGAACTGGCACAAGTTTGCTGAAGAAAATGAATAAATATGGGTAAGTTTTATAGATATGGTCTATTATGAAAAAATTATTTATTTTTCAGATCTATATGCTATTTGGTTTCAACAAAAGCGCGTATATAAGAGGGTTCCCTTCATGAAAAGCGCATATGGCAGTTAGGGTTTTCTGAAGAGTAAAATACACAAAAGTATACACAGGTTGATGTACAAGAAAGCGCGTATGTATGCGGATTCAGTGAAGCAAAGTAGTGTATGCTATTTGAATCAAAGAATGTTCAGGGTTGAGTTTGTATCTGAATGTCTATTATGAAGTCTGGGTTATTTCTGAAGTTCTGGTCACAGTGTTTTCACTGTTCTAATTGAAGTGTTGGGAAAAGTTTATGATTGTTGATAAAGGGTTGTGTTGAAGCTATTTGATCCAGTATGAAAATTGATGAAACTTGGTCTGCAGTGGGTCTGAGGGTTGAAGCCTTCAGTATGGAAGTAGAAGCTTCCTGCCATTAGAAGCTGGTGTTATGTTCAGGGGGTTGAAGATCCCTTCCAGGAGTGGCTGGTAAACGAGGTCAGGGGGTTGGAGCTCCCTTCCAGTAGCAACTGGTAAATGAGTGAAGGTTGCAGCCTTCTGCAGGTAAAAGCCTGCGTACTGATATGACTCTGCATCAGTACAATGTTGTAAAAAAATTTTGATATGATAAATATTGAAGACAGAGACGACAACAACGGTGGTTTTCTCCTGAATTGGGTTTGCACCTTAAATACTGGTGTTCATGTGTGTTCCACTTGTGTGATGTTTTATATTGTTGTTACTGCACACATTTCCTTCTTATCTAGCCTGATGCCTAACTGATAAATCTGTTTTAAAGTCTGTTTCTGAGATACTTTATAAACTAGAAATTTATATTAGTATACGCAAGTTTGTTTCAGCATATCTCCGTGTATATGCGAGTTCAGTTCATAAAAGACGCGTATGCAATTATGCAAAATAAAAATTTAAAGTGAAGTTATAAGCTCTAAATACTGATTCACCCCCCCTCTCATTATTTTTCCCAACAATTAGTATCAGAGCAGGTCCTTCTGAAGAAGCTTAACCGCTAGAAGCAAGATCAGCCAAGATGAGCAATCAAGATGGGACAACATCTATCAGGCCTCCACTTTTTAATGGAAACAATTTAATCTTCTAGAAAACATGGACAAGATCCTATCTTCAGTCTCTTGGAGCAGATGTATGGGCTATTGTTGAAGGAGGTTATCAATATCCAACCTCAGTTCCAACAGATGTAACGACAAGAAAGAATTATGAAACAAATGCAAATGCGGTCAATGCACTATTAGGGAGTCTAACTGAATCAGAATTTGTCAAGGTCATGCAGTTGAATACAACAAAGGAAATATGGGACAAAATCATTTTAAGCTATGAAGGTGATACAAATGTAAAAAGTACTAAACTCCAAACTCTTAGAATTCAATATGAAAATCTAAGGATGCATAATGAGGAGAGCATTGCCAGTTTCCTTTTACGTCTAGATGATGTTGTAAATCATATGAGAAACTTGGGTGAAACCATAACTAACACTACTCTCGTTGAAAAAGTTTTAAGATCTCTAACTTCAAAATTTGAGTCAAAAGTGTTTGCTATTGAAGAGAAATAGGATCTTCAAAGTATTACTATTGTCCAACTTAATGGGATTCTAATTGCATGTGAAATGAGAAAAGGACGATATTATGAAGTCAAAGAAGCCGTCTTTAGAGCCTCTACAAAAGGAAAATAAGTACAGGAAACATAAGGATCATGGTATATTTCAGAAGAAGATGAGGTAAATTTTGTAAAGAAGCTCCAACTTGGCACTGGAAGGTTGAGAGGTAAGCTCCCTTTCAAATTTTTTTCTTATGGAAGAGTTGGTCATTATGCTGCTAAGTGTCCTCATAAAGAAACACATGAAAAAGGAAAAGAAGTAGCAAGAAGAAATAAGAATAGATTTAGCACTAGAAAAAGTTATTATACTCATGAAGATAGTGATGGGTTATCATATAGTGAGGAAGAATCTGATCAAGATCTTAGACTTCTCATGGAATTTGAAAAAGAGTCTAGAGAAGAAAATGATACTTTTATGGATTCTCTACAAGACAATGATTTTATTGAAGAAATCAATCAACTTAAAATATGTTTGGAAGAAAACAAAATCTCCATAGAAACTCTAAAAATTCAGCTTGAAGAAAAGGAAAAACATAATGAGAAATTAGAATGTGAAGTAGTAAGTCTAAGAAAATAAATTGAGAAAGTAAAGACTTTGAATATTAGATTTGCTAAAGGATCTGAAACCTTAGATGAAATTATCAAGGTTCAACGTTCTCCTCTTATAAAGACAGGTCTTGGATATGTCGGAGAATCTTCTCAGTTTTCAGCACCAAACTATCTAAAAGAAGCTACAACTAGCATACAACATTCTGCCTCTTAGCAAGGAAACAAAGAAACTTTATAGGTAAAGCATGACCACCTCAATACAAAGAACACTAACAGGAATACCTTTCAGAGAAATACCAACGAACAGGTAAACAAAAATAGAAGGTTCAATGATCACATAAATTTCTTCTTCAATGGACAATGTTTCTCATGTCATAATTTTGGTCATAAAGTTGTTCAATGTGTTGCATACAATACCATCATGACTAGAGAAGCAAGAAAGAAAAGAATTGATACTAGAGTAAAGAAGAATACATATAACAAATTTCTCCTCTTCAAAATGAAATTGAATGTGCTTATTGCAATAACTTTGGTCATGAAGAATCTAAATGCAGGAGCAAACTTCAGCCAAAAGAGCATATACCATCAACTTCCAAAGTATGGAGAAAGAAGGAATTATAGGTTGAGAATTGTGGCATAGCTTTATTTGCAGAAGGAGAAGAAAATCAATGGTACATTGATAGTGGATGCTCAAAACACATGACAGGTGACAGTATAAACTTCTTGCATACAATTCTATAGAAAGAGAAAAGAATGTTACTTTTGGAAATGATACTCCAATTGTCATTAAGGGAAAAGGTTCTATTTTTATAAAAGAAAAGGTGAAAGCTAACAATGTTATGTATGTGGATGGATTAAAGCATAACCTGTTTAATAAGTGTAAGTCAAATGTGTGATCAAGGAACTGAAGTTGTCTTTAGCTCAAAAGAATGTGTCGTACGTGATCTGGATACAGGAAAAAAAATCATAAAAGGAAATATAACACCAAGAAATTTGTATGTATTGAAAAGATGTAAAGAACAATGCTACTTGGGTAAATATTCAGAAAATTGGCTATGGCATAGAAGATTGGGGTATTTGAGCTTCTCTCAAATCAACAAATCTAGTAGACTCAAAGTTGTTCATGATCTTCCCAATATTACTCTACCTGAAAGTACCATATGCAAATCTTGTCAATTCGGTAAGAAAACCAGAGTGCAATTTAATGCCAAGGAAGGATCAACAAGTAAGCCTCTTGAACTCATTCATATTGATATATGTGGACCCATGAGAAAAAGGTCACCCCGTGGAGAACAATACTATATTATGTTTATTGATGATTTCTCTAGAATGTGTTGGATTGGGTTGCTAAAGAACAAATATGAAGCATTCGAAAAATTTCAGATCTTCAAAGCATTGGTTGAGAATGAATTAGATCTAAAAATCAAGTGTCTTAGATCTGATCATGGAGGTGAATATATATCAGATGAATTCTTTGATTTTTGTGAACAAAATGGCATAAAAAGATAGTTTTCTGTAGCTGGTACCCCACAACAAGATGGAGTAGCAGAAAGAATGAATAGAATAGTTCAATAGATGGCTCAGGCTATGCTTGATGATTAAGGAACACTTGACACATTTTTGGGAGAAGCAGCACATACTGCAGTAAATATTCTTAACAAAGCACATGTTTGTGTAAACAGTGATAAAACTCCATATGAGCTCTGGTATGGTAATCTTCCCACTGTAAAGCATTTTAAATTTTTTGGAAGAAAATGTTTTATCAAGAACAATGATGAAAAGCTTGGCAAGTTTGAACCTAGAGTAGATGAAGGAATATTTCTTGGGTACTCTTCTAGAAGTAAAGCATATAAATGTTACAATAAAAGACTTCGGAAGATTGTTGAATGCATTGACGTTATAATTGATGAATCCCTCTCAGCTCCAAAAGGAGAAATTCAAACAACGAATGATGATGATGATGATGATGTATATCTTACAGCATCTAATAGAGATAATATAGAAGGTGAACCAAATGAAGTAGCAGAAGAAGATCTATCTGAAAAGGCTCCATCCAAGTATGTTCAAAAGAATCATCCAGAATCTCAAATTTTGGGAGAAAAGGGATTATGTGTCCAAACAAGAAGAACTCTTGTAGGGTATACTAGCTATCTAACATTTTTATCCACTATTGAACCACATAATGTCAATCAAGCTAGCAAAGATGAATGTTGTATTCAAGCCATGAATGAAGAACTTGATCAAATTGAAAAGAATCATACTTGGGAACTAGTTCCAAGACCTCATGATAAAAATGTTATTGGAACAAAATGGATATTCAAGAACAAGTTAAATGAAAATGGAGATGTGATTAGAAACAAGGCTAGACTTTTTTGTAAAGGGTATGCTCAACAAGAAGGTATAGACTTTGAAGAAACATTTGCTCCTGTAGCTAGACTTGAAGCCATCAGAATGTTTCTTGCTTTTTCAAGCTTTCAACAAATCAAAGTTTATCAAATGGATGTTAAATCTGCTTTCCTCAATGGTGATCTAGAAGAAGAAGTTTATATATAACAACCAGAAGGATTCATTTTGGGCAATGATGAAAAACTTTTTTGTAAACTTAAAAAGGCTTTATATGGTCTCAAACAAGCTCCAAGGGCATGGTATTATCGTCTTGACAAATATCTTCATCAACAAGGATTTTCAAAGGGTTCTGCTGATAGCAACTTATACACAAAAACCGAAAATGATAAACTATTGATTGTGGTTGTACATGTTGATGATATCATTTTTGGAAGTAATGAAGAGTCCATGAGTCAGAAATTTGCTTCTGTTATGCAACAAGAATTTGAAATGTCTTTACTTCGGGAACTAACATTTTTTCTTGGCTTACAAGTGCAACAAGCAACCGATGGCATATTTTTATCTCAAGAAAAATACCTCAAGAAAATTTTGAAGAAGTATGGGATGGAAGACTGCAAACCTGTAAGTACACCAATGACAACTAGGTGTAACCTCAGTTCTCATGATGATTCTCCCACAGTGAATCAACTAGAATACAGATCCATGATTGGAAGTCTACTTTATCTAACCAGGACAAGACCAGACATTATGCATGCAGTTGGGATTGTAAGACGATTCCAAGCTAATCCAAAAGAGTCTCACCTTCAGGATGTAAAAATAATATTCAAACATTTACAAGGAAATCAAGACTTTGGACTATGGTATCCAAAGAATGTTGATCTCACTCTTCATGCTTACACAGATGCAGCTTGGGATGGAAATGTTGATGATCAGAAGAGCACTAGTGGTGGTGCATTCTATATGGGGCCCTGATTGGTATCTTGGTTCAGCAAGAAGCAAAGCTCTATTGCATTACCTACAACAGAAGCAGAATATGTGGCTACCGCATCATGTTGCACACAACTTCTTTGGATGATGTAGACTTTACAAGATATTCAAATAAAATTTTCACCTCCCATATCCATTATGTGTGATAATACAAGTGCCATCAGCATCTCAAAGAATCCTGTAATGCATTCCAAGACCAAGCACATTCCTATCAAGTATCACTTCTTACGTGAACAAGTGCTTGAGCAAAAGGTGAAATTGGAGTATGTTCCCTCCAAAGAACAAGTTGCTGATATATTTACTAAAAATCTTCCCAGGGAAGCATTCAAATATCTCAGACAAAAGCTGGGAGTTGTCTCTACCTCTCAGAAGTTCAGATCTACTTAAATTCAGAATATTAAATTGGATACACGGATTTCATAAAGGACGGTTCCGTATATATGTGATTTTATTTATATAAAACCGTGTATGGGTTTTTGATGGAACAATTCTCTGGGTCAACATTTTCAGAACAGTTGTGGTGTTGTTGGGTATCTCTGGTGATGGTTCAATTCTCACATTTCTATTTCATTCTCTAATATTTTTTATGAATATGCCTTGATGATTTGCTGTTGAAAGTGTATAGGGTGCACAAGCTAGGGGGAGCACTTGTCCTGTGGGAAAGATGCATTGTTGGAATTCTAAGTGTTTGATGTGGTCTGATCTCAGGATTGAGATTCATTTGTCTTGTTTATAAAATTTCATTTGATGAAAAGTTCATGTTGAGACCTATGATGTAAAATTGTTATATTCATTCATGTAATAACTTGGTCAAATTTGTAAACCCACTTGGTTGGGTAGTTCAGTCCAATATGTAATTCCACTTGGTTGGTTCATTAATGTAAGTATGAGTCCTTGGTGATAGGAAAGGTCATACTTGGTTGAGTTATAGAGTCATGTACTTCATTGAAAAATTTGTCTAAAGATTCAGCATGAACTCAAGGGGAGCATGGTAAATTCAGTGCACTTGATGAGTAATTTGCCCTTGATGTCAAAGGTGGAGAGTATCATTTTGTTTGATTAATGGTTATGATTAATGTATCTATTTGTTGTGGTGATCAAACACCATCGTGGTTGCCATCAAGTCCAAAGGGGGAGATTGTTGGCAATATGATGTAATGTGTTGTACTTGATGGCAACCTACTTGATGAAGTTGTCCTTGATGGAAACCAACTTGATGAGTTGCCTATGATAAGCAACCTATGTGTTAAATATGTAAGAATGATGTAGCTACATATTAGTTTAGATGTGACAGAGAAAATAATCTGAGTAAGTGCCAGAGAAATGATAAATATAATATGTCACAATGTATACGCTACTTTTGTGAAGGCAACCCGTATATGGATATAATGTATATGCTACTTTTGTGAAGGCAACCCGCGTATACATTCAGGGTTAGCATATACGCAGTTTTTGTGAAGAGAAGTTGCGTATACATGTGGAAATGAACGCTCCAAGTCGCGTATGCCTTTTGCGCTCTAAAATTATGATACCAAGGGGCATTACCATGGTATTAGCCCACAATATTGAGCGTTGCATTGTCTATTTGATTCTATCTAAGAATACCATTGGAAGTTGAGTGGTTTGAATCATGGTATTAGTAAAAGCTAAATCTATTTAAGGAGACGAAGATCATAGTGCAAGGTGTGCATGTGTATGGGTTGTTGATGAATAAATTTCTCTAAGGAATATCTGCATGGATGAAATCTGTTCTTAATTGATAGATCTGAATCTATGATGCACCTATGGATAAAATGATGGTTCAAGATCTCTAGATCTGATGATGATGAATCTCTAGAATGACCTACTGAAGGAATGATGAAGAACTGGCGCAAGTTTGCTGAAGAAAATGAATAAATCTGGGTAAGTTTTATAGATCTGGTCTGTTCTGCAAAATTTATTTATTTTTTAGATCTATACGGTAGTTGGTTTCAAAAAAAGTGTGTATATACGCAGGTTCGCTTCATGAAAAGCGCGTATGGAATTTAGGGTTTTCTTAATAATAAAATACACAGAAGTATACGCGAGTTGATGTACAGGAAAGTGCGTATGTATGCGGCTTCAGTGAAGCAAAGTAGCATATGCTATTTGAATCAATGATTGTTTAGGGTTGAGTTTGTATCTGCATATCTATTATGAAGTCTGGGTTATTTCTGAAGTTCTGGTCACAGTGTTTTCACTGTTCTAACTGAAGTGTTGGGTAAAGTTTATGATTATTGATAAAGGGTTGTGTTGAAGCTGTTTGATCTAGTATGAAAATTGATGAAACGTGGTCTGCAGTGGGTCTGAGGGTTGAAGCCTTTAGTATGGAAGTAGAAGCTTCCTGCCAATAGAAGCTGGTGTTATGTTTTGGGGGTTGAAGCTCCCTTCCAGGATTGGATGGTAAATGAGGTCAGTGGGTTGGAGCTCCCTTCTAGTAGTAGTTGGTAAATGAGTGAAGGTTGTAGCCTTCTGCGGATAAAAGCCTGCGTACTGATATGAGTTTGCATCAGTACAATGTTGTAAACAGTTTTTCATATAATAAATATTGAAGATAGAGACGACATCAGCGGTGGTTTTCTCCTGAATTGGGTATCCACCTTAAATACTAGTGTTCATGTGTGTTCCACTTGTGTGATGCTTTATACTGTTGTTACTGCACATATTTCCTGCTTACCTAACTTGATGCATAACTGGTAAATATGTTTTAAATTAAGTTTCTGAGATACTTTATAAACTATAAATTTATGTCAGTATATGCGAGTTTCTTTCAGCATATCCGCGTGTATACGCGAGTTCAGTTCATAAAAGCCATGTATGCAATTATACAAAAGAAAAATTTAAAGTCAAGATATAAGCTCTAAATACTGATTCACCCCCCCCCCCCCCTCTCAGTATTTTTCCCAACAATGTATTGAATAGTCCAGTGCTTTCCACTCCAATGGGAGGCGCTGATGTTGTACTAGGAGTACAATCGTTACAATCTTTGGGTATGGTAGCTTTTAATTTTCAAGAACTTTTCTTGAATTTTATTTTTGAAGGAAAGGAAGTAGAATTACGGGGTATCATATGGAAGTCGGGAAAGATAATAAGCTCTAATGTCATGACAAAGCTTCTGAACAAAGAAAAATGAGGCGTAATTGCACAATTATGCTTACTAGAAGTTCCAACATCAAAATCATCTATTTCTGCAAATCTCCAAAAAGTCTTGGACAATCATTCCAAGGTGTTTGAAACTCCCAAAGGACTCCCACCTATTCGTGATCATGATCATGCTATTCATTTGATTCCAGGAAGTGTTCCTCCAAACATCAGGCCTTATAGATATCCTTACTTCCAAAAGAGCGAAATTGAACGTATGATCGCAGAAATGTTAGAGGCGGGTATAATTAAACCTAGTCAAAGTTCTTTCTCTGCTCCTGTAGTATTGGTACACAAGAAGGATGGATCATGGCGAATGTGTCCGGATTATAGGGAGCTCAATAAGCTCACCATTAAAGATAAATTTCCCATTCCTATGATTGATGAATTATTGGACGAATTACATGGAGCAATTTATTTTACCAAGTTGGATCTTCGTTCAGGATATCATCAAATTAGAATGAAGACTGAAGATATTCCAAAAACAGCATTTCGAACTCATGAGGGTCATTATGAATTTTTGGTCATGCCTTTTGGCCTTACAATTGCACCTTCTACATTTCAAGGGTTGATGAATTCCATTTTCAAACCCTTCCTTAGAAAATTTGTGCTAGTATTTTTTGATGATATACTAATCTCCAATAGGTCTTGGAAGGATCATGTTCAACATGTTGACAGGGTGCTCAAACTATTGCAGGAGAAACAATTATATGCAAAAACATCCAAATGTTTCTTTGGAGTAAAAGAAGTGGAATATCTGGGTCATATTGTATCTCACGAGGGTGTTAAAGTAGACCCTAACAAAATTAAAGCCATTAAGGAATGGAAAGTCCCCACAACCATAAAGCAGTTGCGAGGATTTCTCAGGTTAACATGGTATTATCGCAAGTTTGTTAAGAATTATGGGAGAATAGCAGCACCTCTAACAACATTATTGAAGAAAGATGCATTTTCATGGACTCCTGAAGCAACTAAGGCCTTTGAACATCTTAAAGAGGCAATGTGCCTAGCACGGGTCTTAGCTACGCCAGACTTCACAAAAACCTTTATTGTGGAATGTGATGCCTCAGGAAATGGAATTGGTGCAGTTTTAATGCAGGAAGGAAGACCCATTGCTTTTGAAAGTCGTCCAATCAAAGGAAAGTATTTACATAAACCTATTTATGAGAAGGAAATGTTAGTAATACTGCATGCACTAAAGAAATGGAGAACTTACCTAATGGGAAGACACTTCAAGGTAAAAACTGATCATGATAGTCTTAAACACTTTTTGGAACAAAGACTATCTTCATAAGAGCAACAAAAATGGGTCACAAATATGTTGGGTTATGACTTTGAAATAATCTACAAAAAAGGGAAGCTAAATGTTGTTGTAGATGCACTCTCAAGAAAGAATGAAGAGGTGGAAGCATTGATTTGTGCCATTTCTATTATCCAACTAGATTGGAAAACCGAAGAAAGGGATGAATGGAAGAAAGACGAAGAAGTGTGGACACACATTCAAAAGTTGCAGCAAGATCCTAGTACATCTGATACATTTAGTTGGAAAAATGATTCATTATGGTACAAAGATCGCTTATATCTTTGTAAGAGTTGCCAACTAAAACAAAATATTATTTTGGAATTTCACACTTCTCCTGTAGGAGGTCAATCAGGATTTTTAAAAACTTACCATAGGGTGAAGAAGAATTTTTGTGGGATGGCCTTAAATCTGATATTCAAAATTTTGTAGCGGAATGTTTGGTTTGCCAGCAAAATAAAGTTGAGACAATTAGGACCCCGGGTCTTCGATAACCTTTATCCATTCCATGTTAATGTTGAAAGGATATTTCAATGGATTTTATCACAGGTTTACCCAAGTTCGAAGGAAAGAGTGTCATCATGGTAGTTGTTGATAGACTTACCAAGTATGCACACTTTTGTGCATTATCTCATCCAATAAAGAAAGTATAGTTGCTACTACATTTATGGACACAATTCAAAAGCTACATGGAAACCCAAATATTATTGTGAGTGACAGAGATCCCATTTTTATTGGAAATTTTTGGACAAAGTTATTTTCTTGTTTGGGTACTCAACTAGCTCATAGCTCATCTTATCATCCTTAATCCGATGGTCAAACTGAGATAGTGAATAAATGTTTGGAAGGATATCTTTGTTTCTTTGTATCTGATAAAAAAACAAAATGGTTCAAGTGGTTACCTCTTGCTGAATGGTGGTATAACACTTCCTTCGATACTGCAACAAAAATGACCTCATTTATGGCACTTTATGGATATCATCTACCATCCATCACATTATATTTAAGAGAAAATTCTAAGGTTCAAGAAGTGGAAGATCACATCGAGAATCAACAAGAATTTCTCCAACTCTTAAAGGATAACCTAAATTTGGCACAAAATCGAATGAAACAACAGGAAGATCAACATTGCAGCCAAAGAAGTTTTGATGTAGGAGACTATGTATTTTTACAGCTACAACCATACAAAAAAATTTCCCTCAAGAAAGCTAATAATGATAATAAATTATCACCAAAGTAATATGGTCCTTACAAGGTGTTGAAAAATATTGGTACTATGGCATACAAATTGGAGCTCCCTCCTTCTTCTTGAGTGCATCCTTTTTTTCATGTTTCATGCTTAAAGAAGGTTATAGGTGAAAATCTTTCAGTTCAAACAATATTGCCAGAAATTGATGAGGAAGGAAAAATCATATTGGAACCTGAAGCGGTCACGAAAATAAGAACTCGACAACTACGGAATCTATCATTTTCAAAGTATCTCATCAAGTGGAAGAACTTACCCATTGAAGATTCTACATGGGAGGATGATAATTTTATACAGAAGCACCCATAGCTACTCAAGCATTGAGGACAACAATTTTTTGAAGGAGAGGGGCATGTTAGGTTCGTATATTACTACTTTAGTACCTTATTGCTATTAGTGTAGCCCCCTTATTGTTTTTGTTGTACCCCTGTAACCCCAATATTGTGATTATTGTGCCCTTACATTATTATTGTTAGGTCGGCTAGGATTATATTGTGGCCCCATGGACTCCTATACATAGAAGGAGGTTTTGGTAATTTGTAGCATCCAAGAATTGTTCATTTATGTAATGTATTGGAGGTTTCCCCCTCGAAGTGGCTGATTTCTAAGGCATTGATCTCTATTTTCTTCTATTTTTGGAGCTAGTTTCATAACAGATTTTCACCATTATTTCACATAATTATCAAAATGAATTGGGACTCAAAGTAAGTATACTCTAACAAACTAATCAGTCCTTTCTACATCTTGCAAAATAATTACCATCACCATGTATCATTATTACCATAATTTATTTTGATTTTCCTCATTTTTCGAAATACTATCCATTGTATTTTACCATTACCACATTCCATTTTCTGCCATGCTATCATCGCATAGGATTAACTGCTGATACTCCCTCCCAAAGATCCTCCTTTGTTCCTAAGTGTTGCTACAGAGCTTCTACGGGATGGGCAGATTGGCTGTGAGACATGAACCCGAAAATACAACTCTGGTCCGTAGTAATGCAACTTCATGGCATGTTTTTATAGATTCAAGTTGGGATGTATATTTTGACAGATTATAGGGATTTGATGAAACAATAATAATAGAATTTTCTGTAAATTAGGACGGGAATCATTCTAGAGTACGGGGCTTATAAATTACTGTCACAGAGGAGGTCATTTTAGCGGTCAGTGGACTACCACAACGAGGGAAGAAATGGTTTTCACGAAAAATGCCCCTGCCAAAATTTCCAAAGTTGTTTCTGCAAGCTGGAGAGAGGGAGGTTAAAAAGGGAGAGGATACAATTGGAAATCCCTACCCAATCCATGGGGCGAGGTGGCATAATTTGTTATGAGGTATATAACTTGTGAGAGGTGATTTACCACCCATTCAAATATCACTTTAAGCTCCTAGCTGACCTCCGATATTGGCAGTCACAAGTTCACTCCCTGGACATGCATTTATTTCTTTTGAAAAATCTTTATCTTATGGCACAATATGACTAGCGCTTGCAGCAGGTAATTGTGGTTCTTACAAATTATGGGCTGGTTCATTTATTGGTAACGCATGCACTGGTTCAATTTCATGTTCCTTGAGCAAAATTTCTTAATATGACAAAGGAAGAATTAAAAACCATGATAGCTGCGAGAGAGGAAGATGAGCTAGAAGAAATGGAGGAAGAAGAACCAACATCTCCTGCTCGATCATCTAAGGAAGATGACCTAGAAGAAATGGAATAAGAAGAACCAACATCTCCTATTGGTTCAGTGGGAGAAGATGATACAGCGTAAATGGAAGAAGAAGAACCAGTATCCCCTGTTGGTTCAGTAGAGGAAGAGGAACCATAAGAAACGAAGGAAGAAGAAGCCATAGTTGATGCTGTTACAAAGAACCATCATCTATTGTTGGACCATTAGAGAAAGAGGAAGAAGAAAGAATGGAGGTAGAAGAGGCCACAACCAATACTGTTACACAAGAACTAGCGTCTCCTGTTGGCACGATAGAAGAAGAAAAAATGAATATAGAAGGAAGTACAATCGAGGTTGTTACAGAAGAAATAACCTCTCTTGTGGGTCCAATTGATGTGGGAACTATGGAAGTAGAGGATAGAATCGATGATGTTCCATAGGAATCAACATCCACTAACGAGGCACAAAGAGAATCAACACTAGTTAGAGGATGGGTAGGTGATGCTGTTACACAAGAACCAACACCACTTGTCCAAGAGAATTTGGATCTTGAAGTAGGTAGTGGTGCTACACAAGAACCACCACTAATTCACACGATCTAGGAATTTATAGAAGATACAGGTCCTATAGTTGACACTATTCCACAAGAACTAGTGTCGACTACAAGACAAGAAGGTGATAAAGAAGAAGGCTTGGTCCAAACAGAAAATAAATATGGTGAAGAGAAAGAGCCTGAGGTAGTAGACATATCAGAACATGCATAGAAGAGAATGTCCCTCATTCTCTGTTTCTTGCCACTCTACCGAGATGTGAAAATAATTTTCGTTCTCCTCGGTGCCTTATGGAAGAAATAACTATCCCTCTAGTATTAGAATTTGTCGAGATGATTTCGGATACAATTGCTGGTACAACCATTTGTAAACTAGCATCTGATAATTAAAATCTAGAGCGGTCTGAAGAGTTCAATGTTGAAACAAAAGAACCCATTTTGACAGAAGGACAGATGACAAACGATGCCACTCCATAAGTGGAAATTACCCAGATTGAAGCTGACATGCAATGGTTGGAAACAATGCCCGAGCCTTTAGAAGAAAACCTTGCGGCAGAACATGAACAAAGGGTGGATGTCGAAGACATTCCCCAAGTGGCTACAAAAATTCCTGAACCAAAAATGGAAAACGAAGGGATTGCTCCCGAGGAGAGGGGACAATTTAGGGAGGATTTAGTGAAAAAGAGCCAGTCGACATTTTTGTCACCAAAAATCCACCAATTCTTGAATCAGCTGCAGTACCACTAGAAAAATTTGTTGTTAAGAAAGAATTTAAAGAGAAATATGCGAGAAAAATACCTCCTCTCAAGGAGAGATACGAGCTTCAATTCAAGGAAACTCTGCAGTTGAAAATGAAAATGCGTAGGCTAAGGAAGTGGGTATTGCGTCTAAAGAAGAAGGTGAGAAAACAAAAGGAGAAAGCTTTGAAGCCCAAGGTCGAGGTTGTCTCATTGGTTGTACAGACTGAGGACATTCCCACAAATTTTTTTGATACACATACAGACCCTATAGAATATCTATTTGAAGCTCAGGAATTTCTCTTATCTACCGAAATCCAGAAATGGCAAGCTGTTGCGGCCTGTCTCCACCAAGGGACCATTACATTGAAAGAACACAGAGAGGAGATGAAGAGGGTCTGCGAGAAGGCATCCCAGGCCATTAATGGGTATATAGATCAGTTAGATAGAGCAAGGTAGAAGAAAGAGAAGCAAAGGAAAAATATTGAGAGCTTAGAGGAGTAGGTGCTGATGTTGAAAGCTGATAAGGAGGAAATGTTTACCTTGATACAATAGGTAATGGCTTGTCGACCTCCCAGTCAAAATTATGCCTTGTTTCTCCATGAAAAAATCATTTTTTTTCCCCTAGAGAGCATTCATAGTGAGATTAATAATGAAATCATAGATTTGATACAGTTTCTTTGCATCCCGAGGATTCACGATGTTGCGAATAAACATTTGATGTCTGAATTATACATGCATGAATATTTATTTAGTGATGATCGGATCTTCAACCTAGTCCAATTTGTGGGAGACATCCAATTGAGAGCTTTTAACTCCTACACCATTAATCAGGTTAAGTGGAAAAAGGCTTTTGATAGATTTGAAGAGAACCAAGCTACAAGGCCACCTATGATAAAAAGAGAGAATGGTCAGTCTCTGAACATCTATAACAAACATGCCACCTTTTTAAAAATTGAGGGACATAAGGAACGAATGTTGGCCACACAAAAATGGTGTATCAACTCTGTACCAAACAGGTGGTTACTTTCTAAGATGATGCTCATGATGACTACCAAAGGAGATGGATGTTTTCATCATCAGCTGTCAGAAACTGGGATCCTTTTGGGGAACCTAACTTTGCACGAGAATCAGAGAGGTTTCCATGATACATTGCATGCATCCATACTTGCAGGGTTCAGTGGATGGGATTGAGGCTTCAATTCCCCATCTTTTGGCTACCAGTAGACCAATATACTCCAGCATACAACATGGGAAATGATTGGTGGAATAAAATACTTCTTACAGATGGATATAAATCCCCAGGGACAAATATGGTGGATAAATGTGACCTCACTCAGCTTCATTCTGATCACAGTCGTTCCAACACAGATTTGTGGAGGCGACGAGCTACATGAGGACTTGAAGAAACACTAGTTGAGGGGATATGTTGGGAGCCAAACCTGTACATATTTTCCTTCCATTTTTACTCACTTTATTTATCCATTTGTGTCATTAACATTCAAGTCATGTTCTAAAGTGCACAGATTCAATGGTCGAATTACCATACTCGTAATTCCAGGAACAAGTCTGAGTTGACAGTGCTATTTCGGGCAGCACTGTAACAACACAATGACTCTAGATAATTTTTGTACTTTCTTTTAGCATCTATTTTGGCTATTATAATACTTTATAATTGTAGGCACTAGCTGTTGGGATTTCAGGAACATTCATTGTAAACATTTGTATAAGAAGGGATTCGAAGTTGTGAGTTGGGGGTTGGATATGCAAGGAATTGAGATATGTAACATAACATTATTATTAAGTAAACCCATGTCTTTCTGCTAAATCATCAATGAAAATGAGGTAGTAATAACTTCCACCAATCGACTATCCTCATAAGTCCACACAGGTTTGTATGAACCAAATCTAGTGGCCACTTTTCTCTATATGTAACTCCTTTCCGAAAACGCTCATGATGTTGCTTTCCAAAGATGCAACACTCACAAGTACTAGAAGGTTCTTTTATGGGAGGTAATCTTCTAACCATTTGTTTTTGCTACAACAATATTAAATTAAAGAAATGAAAATTCCCAAAATAAAAGTGCCATAACCAGTAATCATTGGAACATGTCACAGTAAAATAACTGACCTAATCACTGTAATTCATGATTAGAGGAAAGAGTTTGTTCCCCATCATCTACACCTTGGATATCAACATATTTCTTGGAGGCTTGTCATATATAACACACTCTTGTCCCTAGAAAATAAACTTGTACCCTTTCTACATTAACTAATGAACACTTATCATATTATGTTTGTGACCAAGAACATAATATACCTCGTAGATTGTCTTTAGCTTCCCCTACTTGGTTAAAATGTTAACCACTCCTTTTCCATCGACATCCACAATCTTCTTAGGTACCAAATTTACCTTTTTCTTCACAAATTGTTCCAGGTTTGCAACCAAATTATTGTTGGATATCATGTGGTTACTTCAATCATTGTATAATAGCCAAAAAATATCATAAGGTTCATGTATGGTATGGCAAGCTAGGAACATGGAGTCAATATTATTTGTAGTTACATTATATCTTTTCTTTCCTTGACTAGTTATTTGTTTTCTGAAATCACGGGCATAGTGACAAAATTTATTGAAATAATAACATCTCACCTTTTATTTTTCAACTCCTTCATTGTCATTGAATTTTTTTTTATTGCATCTACTTTCTTGTTCCTACTCTTCGCTGTAGTCTCTTTGACCACCATGTTTTCTTCCTCGTCCTCTGCCTCTCAATATTCCTCTGCCTCAACCTAAGTCTCTTGAAATATAAAACTGACTTTCAAAAATTATCTTTAAGGTGGAATCCCTATTTTTGTCTATCATTTCCTCATGGGATAGAAGTGAACCCATCAATTCATCAACTTTCAACATTGTCAAATACTTGGCTTTTTCTATGGTTGCTACTACAAAATCAAATTTGGTAGACAAAGATTTGATGATCTTCTCAACCGCTATTTTATCTTCTATGACATCACCATAAATCATTAACTAGTTTATGATAGTTAAGACCCAATTCATGAATGAATTGATATCCTATATTTCTTTCATCTACAAACTTTCAAAATCTCTCCTAGTATTTTGTAGCTTAATTATATTGATTTTGGCCATACCTTTATATCTCATATCCAAAGTATCCCATGATATCTTTTTTGAAGACGTGGTCATAATATCCTAGAACAATGTTAGGTCCACTCTTTGTTTCATAAGCTATAATGCTTTTTCATTCTTCTTTTTATCTTTCCTTCATTACTCCCTCTCTACATTAGTGGGAGTTTGTTCTTCTTTTTCATCCTTAGGTTATGGAAATCCAAACTTGACATTATCCCAAACATCATGAACCTTTAATGTGGTCTCCATCATAATGGACCATATTTCATATTTTTTCCCTGTAAATATAGGAGTGTGTGACTAGAAACTTGATAATACCATCCTAAAAAAATATTACTTCAAATAATAAAATACTCATTTTTTTAAAAGAAACCTCTTATTTTCGAAGCCCTTTTATAACCTTTTCAAATTTTTATTTTTTATAAAATATTAAAAAAAAATTAATAAACCCCTTTTTATTTAATATTAAGAGGAATTTATAACAAAAAGTTTTGATAAAGCCTTTTAAACTTTATGAACCCATTTTATGGTTTTTCCAATTTTTTTTTTTATAAATAAATAAAAACCTTGTCACATATTGACTTCATAAGGAAAATACCCACGTTACTCTTTTCAAGAAACTCATTAATGAACCACTCTTAAACTTGCCAATTTCTTGACCTTAGATGTGCGCTTTTTTTAAAGAGCATCATCGTAACTTTTGATAGGGCGAAGTGGTGATGGGTTTTTAATTCCACGAACGTTTGACCAAAAGTAAAACTGCGATGAGTCAAAACATATTGTAATTTTGACTTAAATCAATGCACCTTATACACTTCACAAAATGTGATTGCCACATAAAACCTGTGATGATTTTTCCTTCATGATTTTTGAAAATCGCAAGTCTTCTTCCAACTCTTTTGGCTCCACAATTCTTGTAACATTTCCTCGGATTTGGTACTAATTTGTTAGAAAGAAAGTGGAGGAAAGGCACAAAATTTTACACACAAACAATAAAATAAGTTATGTTTCTTCTATTGATCACACAAACTTGATTATTACAATGAATCTGATGAAAGGTATTTATATCTTTTCAACTAACGACCTACTAAAAATAACTTCTACATTCAACAAAAACTAAATTCGACTTTACCAAAAATAAGATTGAACACAAACTCACTCACACTTGAATCTTGATACTCCAAATTTAGAAAACACTACATGTGAGAGTAATCTTTAACAATAGACATAGGAGGACCTACCTCTAGTGCTAGCAAGCTCCAAGGAAGGATGTGTAGGCTCCCCACTAAGTGAGGAAACATTAAAAGGTAGATCTTTTCTTCCATAGCTGCAACAATTTTGGCATCCTTGAAAAGAATGGGAATTAGTCTGGTAAAGGATATTCATTATTCCAGCAATACATGCAATGCTGAAAAGGTCTATATCAAGGAATAAATATAGGAACAATGAGGCTATGAATTAAAACCTTCATGTCAAAGGTTTTTAAATATACATAATTCCCCCCCTCTCTATATTGTCCATTATTCATTTTCCTTAATCTCTTTACCCTAACAATAGGCCTGATGTAAACCAAGGATTATGTGCTTTTGCTTGCGACTGGGTGGAAGGAATTATAAGTATGTTTTTATATGGTGATTGTATCTATAGTTTAAATGTATTTAATTATTAAGGTTATATACCATATTTTATTTATAAATATCTGTTTATAACTAATTACTCTGAAAAAATTGAAAGGTTATTGTTTCCATGCATTAAAAATTCAAATCACAAATGGTCATATATGTATCTATGTACGTTTGAAGTTTATGACTCACCACTAATTGTCTCTTTTCTTTTTGAATTAAAAATTCAGAACCCGTAAGATAATATATATACAACTTTGAAGTTTATTTCTCTCCGAATTCCAAAGCATTTTGCTAACATGATTCCATATTAAGTAGTGTTTCAAAAATTGTATCATGTTTTGGAAGATATGCTTATGTCTATTTTTCCTCTAAAAATCTACAAAAGGCCATGATTTGTCTTCAAATTATATTTTGGTGTAGATATGCGATGAATATAGCATTTCACTTCATTCTTGTCTTTGGTAACTTGCACTGCAAGAAATTTTCAAAATAACCTACACTCAAAACTATCATGATATATCAATTGTTCCTGTATATGTCATTAGAAAGGGACAAAAAAGAACAAGCCCATACGAAAGGCATGTTTGCAACAAATTTACACAAATTTTACGTCCACATACAACAAAACCAAATCCGCCCTTCCTATATCTTTTCCCCATGGGACCAACCCTCCGATGTTTCGAATGTACGATCAGGTTAAGGATGGCTACAACATTGATCTGAAAAGATGAAAAATTATTATGCCATTTTCTATTGGTTGAGTCTAGTATGAAATCCAATTTATTTTATTTGTTACAACAGCCTGCGAATGAGATGGAATTGAAGATTAAAAGGAATTTGATGATTGCTCCTGCCAATATTACAAACCGACGTTGAGAGGTCTACCCAAAGTTGTGCTTCCTGTAAAATACCAAGTAAGAAAGGTAATAGAAATCACTGTGTGTCACAAGAAAAATAATATCGAAGATATGAATGACAATCAAGATTGAAAAGAAGACGGGGAAGCGAATTGGGGAGGAGAAGAGCGATATTCCATCATTACCATGGCTACAACTCAACCGATCACAATATGTCGATGTGCAATTGAAATGTTGTTGGAAAATTAATCTCAACCATCACGTTAAATATACTAAGAACAACCATACCTGTGATAGACATGTAAATCAACCAAGTAGATATTTTTTCAGATTGCGGATTTTGTTTGTAGGCTAAAGGAGATGAATTAAATCAAATTCCAAGCGGGAGTACAAACTTCCCATTCCGAAACACATCAGATAATTAAAATCAAATAAAAATTTAGTGCAAGGTTGGTAAAATTTATGGCCAGACACTAATTCCGCAACTGATATATGTACTGTGCAACATAGAAAATCATTTTTGTACTCGTCCATCCCGTGTCTTAATATTTTGACTTTGTCATGGATTAATGTTTTAGAAATGTATGTTTTGATATTATAACAAGTATGGAGAAGTATTTTAAAGAGTGGTATATGTAAGTCTCAGAGGTCAAGTGGAGAAAATCGTGGAGCAATTTGTGGTGGTAGCGTAAAAACAATTTGCTACAGGGTTTGAAAACGAGTTAGAAGTGTAAAACTCAGTAAAAGTGGTGTTTTACTTGGTGAATGATCCCCAATGTCAATATGAATGTATTTATTATGTTTTTAAATCATAATATAAAGTATATTATGTTGCGGCATCTTTAGGAAAATTTCACCTCTAAATTTTACCACAAGCACTTTGTTTTACTCTGTTCTAATGTGCATAAGTTTGTTTGAAGTTTTTTCTCCATTTAGTTGCGCAATTCAACTTTGATTTTATCTCTGTGACTATATTTTGAGGAAGAATCCTCTATTTTAATCTTTCACATGGTATCACAGCGGGTGTAAAATTTTATTTGTCAAGAATGAGTGTTTTTACTGGGAGTCAAAAGTTGTTATGAAGGAATTATTTTAGGAGTGTATTTACCAACAGGAGAAAGTTTTTTTTAAGAGTAATAAATAGCAACATCAAGCACAAGCTTGAATAATCGTCAAATACCTCACTTTAATGGGGAAAATTATGACTATTGGGCTATAACAATGAAGGCTCTATTTTCTTCTCTAGATATTTGGGAATTACTGGAGAATGTTTTCCAAGAATGAGTAGATGCAGCAACATACAATGCTTTGACACAATAAGAAATGGATTTATTAAGGGAAAACAAGAAGAAGGACTCAAAATCCCTCTTCTACATTTTTCAAGCAGTTCATGAAGGTATTTTTCCCAAGAATTGCAGTAGCAAAAAATTATAAGAAATCATGGGATACCCTCCAGACAAACAACAAAGGCTTGGAAAAAGTGAAGATAACAAAACTAAAAATGTTGAGAAGATATTTTGGGAAAATTTGTATGAAAGATTCTGAGAATGTAGAATCATTTTTTGCACTTGTAATTGGACTGGTTTCTACAATCAGTTCTCATGGTGAGACACTCGAGGAAAAGAGAATAGTTGAGAAAATTTTGAGAAGTCTTATAGCAAGATTTGATGCCATTTTTGTGGCCATAGAAGAGACAAAGGATCTCTCATAGTTATCAGTATATGAGCTTCACGCATCACTAATTTATCAAGACCATAGATTGAATAGAGCAACAAAATCCTCATTCAAGCATGCCTTCAAGACACAAGTTTCATTTGGTCAAGGTGGAGGGAAATGAATATCAAATGCTAGAGGAAGAAGGCCACATACAGGTGGAAGAAGCAACCCTTCAAGCTCAAGTGGAAGGGGAAGCAATAAAAATCCAAGTGAAGGCCCAAGCCAAAATAAAGCACAAGGTCATAGGTATGGTAAATCTCAAGTTCAATGTCATTAATTTAAGAAGTGTGGTCATTTTGCAAATGACGGTAGAAAGAAGAAACATGACATAAGTAAAAAACCAAGTGAAAATTTCACAAAAGAAAATCAGAACCAAGATAACATGTTTTTAGCTTGCAAAGTATCACAAGAAAAACAAATATATGTATGGTTCCTAGTTTCAAGGTGCAAGAACCACATGATAGGGAACATAGAAATGTTTTCAAATCTAGATGAAAGTGTGAAATCTGAAGTGACATTAGGGACTGATAGAAAAGTATCTCTCATGTAAAAATGAAGAGTCGACATTATAAAAAAGAAGGGGGAGAAGAAGTACATTTAAGATGCTTATTTTGTCCCTGGTTTCAAGCATAAACTTATAAGAATTGGGCATCTCATGCAAAAGGACTACAATGTTTTTTTCAAAAAAGACGAATGCACAATTTTGGATAAGTTTCCAAGAAGAAAGTTGATTACAAAAGTTCAGATGAAAAACATCAGAATGTTTCCTCTCAAGTTAAAACCAAATTCGAAGGAAGAATGTGCTCAAGCACAAATATCAATGAATTCAAAAGAGAATGAAAGAAATGTAGCAGCTATCACACAAGTAAAATTTCAAGAAAAAGTTAAAGATGAAAAATGGTTATGGCATTTGAGATTTGGTCATCTCAATTTTGGAGGTTTGAATTTGTTGCATAGGAAAGGAATGGTGAAGGGATTTCCACTCATACAAAAACCAAATAGCCTATGTGAATAATGTATCTTGGGAAAACAACATAGAGAGACATTTCCAGTAGGAAAGTCCATAAGGGCAAAGTCACCTTTGGAGATTGTCCATTCAGACTTATGTGGACCAATGCAAACACCAGTAATTGGTGGAAGCTACTATTTTTTTACTTTCATTAATGATTATACAAAGAAGAAGCAAAGTGGGCACTACATCAAATTATTGAGGGAGCATGGAATTAACAAGAAATTTACAACAAGGTACACACCTTAGAAAAATGGTGTTGTAGAAAGAAAACAATAGGACCATTATGGAAATGGTGAGTATGTTGAAGGCAAAGCATTTTCCAAATGATTATTGGACTGAAGCTATTGATTTTACAACATATATGAGTAATAGGCGTTCCACCAAAAGTGTTAAGAATATGGTTCCTGCATAGGCATGGAGTAGAAGAAAGCATAGTTTCACTCACATGAAAGTGTTTGGATGTGTGGCTTATGCACATGTCCCAGATGAGTTAAGGAAGAAGTTGGACATCAAGGGGGAGAAATACATATTTTTTGGATATAGTGATAAATCCAAGGCATACAAGCTCTACAATCCATTAACCAAGGGGTTGTAATCAATAGAGATGTGCGGTTCATAGAAGAGGAAGCATGGGATGGAAGTTTAGAGAATGAAATCAATGTGAAAATGTGTATATCACATGAAGAGAAAGAGGAATTGACCACAACAAGTAATTCCTTAATGGTGACTTCTCCTACTACTATTCAAGCTCAACAAAGAAGTCAACAAGTGACACCATCAACAAATAATAGGACAATGTGGTGCAATCAACAAAGTACTACTCCAAGCACAACGAAAAGGCCCACAACTCCATCTAGTTCAAGCGCAAAACCAAGTGATATTTCAAGTCCATCTTCCACATGCATAAGAAGACAAAACTTCAAAAATTTAAGTGAAATATATGAGGAAAATGAAGTTGATAGTAGCGCTGGTCTGAATTCCTTATTTGCATTGTTTTGTCATGCAGATGACCAAATACATTTTGAGGATGCAGTTAAAGAAGAAAAATCAGTCGTTGCAATGGATGAAGAAACAGAATCAATAGAAAATAATAACACCTGGGATTTAGTGGATATTCCACAAGGAAAATAAGTTATTGGAGTGAAGTGGGTTTATAATACCAAGAGAAAAGTTAAATGAAATATTGAAAGACATAAAGTAAGGGTAGTTGTCAAAGGATACAAGAAACATCATGGAAGAGATTATGTAGAGACATTTGTGTCAATCGCAAGGATGGAGACAATAACTACAATGTTGTTGATTTCTGCGCAACATAAATGGAAAGTGTATCAAATGGATGTAAGAACAACGTTCTTGAATGGAGTGTTGAAAGAGGAAGTATATTTTGTGTAAACACCTGGTTATGAGGTATAAGGACAAGAAGACAAGGTTTATAGGTTGAGGAAATCTCTTTATGGGTTGAAGCAGGTACCACGTGCATGGTATTGTTGGGAAAAATACTAAGAAGGGGGGGGGGGGGTGAATCAGTATTTAGACACTAGTACAAAATAGCTAATTAATTACTAAAAAAATGACTAAAATTTGCATATAAACGACTATTTTTCGGTCGGTGACCAATAGTAGCTAATTTACAGTATCTTATAACACGACTAACTTTTAGTCGTTTTTAACTTAGTCATTGATTGGTTATCTCAATTTTGTTGTCGAGTAGTATATTTGGTCATTAATTTAATCACTGATTTGGTCATTAATTGTCATTGATTTGGTCATTAATTTAATCATTGATTTGGTCATTAATTATCACAATTAATGACCAAATATACCACAAAATATATTACTATATAATCACCTGAGTTAATGACCAGAAAAATATGACCAAAATGTTGGTCGTGTTATAAGATACTGTAAATTAGCTACTAATAGTCATATATATGCAAATTTTAGTCATTGCTTGAAACTAATTAATGACCAAAGAAATATGACTAAATTTTTGGTCGTGTTATAAGATACTGTAAATTAGCTACTAATAGTCGTTTATATGCAAAATTTAGTCATTATTTGTAATCACAAAATTATCATTTGCAGTGGTCATTTATCTTTTTTGTTAGTTTCATATTCATTATATAAACGACTAATTTAGTAGTTTATATTCATTACATTTACTTTCATTAATAATCATTATAAATTACTAATTTAGTCATATATTTTTGTTATTTGTGTTCATCATTAATCAACATAAACTACTAATTTAGTAGTTTTAAATTGATTTTGTGTTCATTATTAATCAACATAAATTAATTTGTGTATTTTAAAAAATAGCATACAATGTGCATGTTCATCTAATATGAAAACATAAAGTTGCATATGTTAATTATAATACTAAACAATATCAAGTGCAATTATAAATAATTTCAACCACAAATTATATTATATGAAATGTTAAAGTATTACAATGAGTTTTCAACTTAATATTGGTTGGACTACAATTTATACATGAAATGATGTTTCATCACTTCAAAACATTATCATTGTGTTGTCAAGGCATTGCAGGTGAATGCACCAACTCTGAAGACCTGACCATCAGTATTTATATGTGTGTCTTATGCGAGATATTGGCTCTAAGGGTATCACAAGACCATTTCTCCTCTCTTTTCTTGCATTTGTCACTACAATGTTCTTGCTTTCCTCTTTCTTCAATTTCTGCTTCTTACCATCAATATTGAGTTCATTTTCTGAAAACAAAAAATACAATGTAGAGTGTAAGACATGAACGACAATAAACACTATAATATATAGTGAATTTGACTATAAATAATTTATATGACATATACCTCAACATCAGCAATGTCAAAGCCATTTTTCCCCATACAGGTAAGAAACTCGAAAAAATTTTCTTCAGTTGCGCGATAATGGCAACTATAATGTGGCCAGATGACCTGTATAAACAAAGAAAATAAAATGTCACCATATATATAAAAGAACACCTTAGTAACTTAGTATTCAACCTTAAGGGAAATCTTAAAAACAATCATGTCAACTAAGTTATATGCTAAAAATCTCAAGTTGTAGATAACTTATGAAAACAAATAATATGAGGTGTGATGTTTAATCCTTGTCATTTTATTCGCAAAAAAATTTCATTTTCTAACGCATGAACTTGGTCAAGTATATAAACAAAATGTACTCAAATAACAACATGAAAGTCAACTTTTCTAATATTCATGAAAATATTTTAACACAAAATAGCTGTAAGGATTCCAATAAATATCGTGTCATACTAATTTCATCTTCAAGTTTTGGTTGTTGTTTAAATGGAGATGATACCAAGTATTTTCAATTTCATAGTTAAACGACAAAACAAAATCAAAAGAAGCCTCCAAAATACAATTAAACAATAAAGCGAGAATATCATGGAATGGAAATTGCAATTATAAAAAAAATTGTTTACCTGTCCACCGATGTCGTGTCTGGCAATATTCCTAAAACATTTGCTTGCCCATTTGCATTTCCTCTCCTGGCGCCCGCAAACCAAAAATAAAAGTTATTGTTCTTTCACCGTAGTAATTTTACGTTAAAAAGCTAAAAATAAGAAGATAAAAAACGGGAAGGTACAAGGCTCGATTCCTCAGACGTCCATGGTATTCCGCTGAAAGAGGGAGGGGGATCTCGAAATCCGGAAAATTTTGAAAGTGCTGAGTTTGATTCCAGAGGCCATAAATAAGTTTTGTGAATGTGTGACTCTGTTGTTTATGAGGTTGTTGTCAACATCGCTCTTTCGGACAGCTGGCAAGCATTTCATATGTGATACTGTCACATTGTACGGACGCATAGTGTCGAAGGGTTTGGTGCCACTGAATGCTCGGGCGCAGAGAGGTTGACTCGAGTAGATTTACTTTCAACGCCGTCTATTGAGGAAAATAAATTTGAAACTTAGATCTTCAAGTTGCACTGTTATAAAATTTCATTGTTCAGAACACCCAAACATTCCTTTTGGGCATAGCTTGGAAGGAGAGTTGAAAATATGTGTAGAATTTAAATGAAAGGAATGATAAAAAGGTTCCTGGAATATCTTCCGAGTTGGACTGATATGGTGATTGTGTTATAATTTCGGTACCAACCATGAGGAGATAAAAAAGAGAGCATGTGGCCAGGAACCGTTCTCCTGGTATTACATATGCAGGGAATGGGAAGATAGGGATCTCTGAAAAACCATGCAAGGTTCCTCCAATAGAAGAAGTTGAAAAATTAAATATTACTAAGATGACAGAAATTGTAGTGGATGGTGACAAAAATAATCTCTGCATCAAAAATATTAGATGCACGTAGGTACAGACAATCTATGTCAGCAAAGATTAAGGTTATCATAAGGGAACCACAAGAAGTCAAAGAATCAGGTAAGTGATGCTTCCATTGCCATTGATAGAAGTGAAATAAGAAATAAGAATATAGAAATTTGGGAGCATGTGACACTGCAGCTAGAGTTGCTGCACAATGATGGAAGGTTGCAAGATTTGGAACAAAACACAGAAAGTGAGCTCGATGTTTCAGGACAATATGGCACAGATAATAGTTTGACTGTGTTTGAGAAAAGTAGCGAATAGAGGGAATTCACTCAAATAAATAGAAAGTAAAAGCATCAAGCTGAATTGCCACAGGATTATGTGCCTACTCCAACAACTGTCAAATCCCCAGGTAAAGTTGTTGGTGCTCACAATCAAACTTCAGGGCTTAACGTCACCGAATTAGAAGGTTTGGAGGACCAACAAGAGGTTGAGAATGGTCAACATAAAAAAGAGAAAGTTCCCAGAAGTAGTAGGATTCATAACAAGAAAGATATACAACAAGATTTAGTTAAAGAGAGTTACTCAGCGCCTAAGAGAAGATCTAGGAAAATGTACAATTTTAAAGTTCTAGAGGACACAAATGGCACTAGTACAGATGATGATGTTCAAACTAGAGGTTTCACAGATGCTGTTAGAGACCATGAAATAAACTTGACAAGTCTAAAGGTTTCAAGAAAAGGACAACATGATGTTGTACAGAATCAGGTTAAAGGATGTATCCAATATCTAACTAGAAGTCAAGAAGGTGGTTCACGTGAATTTCTTGAAGAAACAACTGGAGAAAAGAGTTATAAAAAGAAGAGAAAAAGGAGCATATGATAGAAAGGAGATGTCGACAGGGACAAGAAAGAAGACATTTTTCTTGATGATTCTGGCATGGATATTGTTGTTTTTGTTCCTATTGGGGAAGGTGAAATGCAGTAGCATGGGATGAGTGAGGATCAACATACCAAGGAATGGACTCAATGTATCAAATGAAAAAAGTGGAAGAGAATAGAGAATATTCAAGTATGTAGGCAGTCTTGGTATTGTGATGACAGTGCATGTCATGCTTTGAATGATACTTGTGTTTCTTCACAGGAGTAAACTAAATAGGGTCTTTCTGATTCTTGCATGCACATTGAACCAAATACAAACGCTGATGACCATGTGGAATCACATGCTTGTTTTCAAAGAAATGAATGCTAATATGTGGAAATGTAGGAGTGGGGCAAGAATCTGCTAATGGAGATTCTGAGTCAGATGAGAATAACATAAGCAATGATTCGAAACCAAAGACGATTGTTTGGGCTGAGATAGAAAAGGGCAGATGGTGGCCTTCTTTCACTGTGCTAAAGTCTGATAGTATGCAGAAAAAAAGTTTGTCTACACATGATGGGTTGGCATTAACTCAGCTCATTTACTCTGTGGATTTAAGGGAGGAACCCGAATTTATTAAGGCAAGGTCTTTTCGTCTGTTTTGGGAGAAATATGAAGAAATTAAAAATATGTGTAAAGATAAGAAATTTTTAGATGTTGTTACCAAAACTCATCAGTTGTATTATAATTGTTTGCCAAAGGACCCACCTATACGTTCAGTCGGCTTGCAAAGAAGCTATTTGGAGTCATCAGGACAAGTTGAGGAACCATTTAGTTCTTTGCAGGAGGACAAAGCTATTGTAAATTGAGATAAAGATGGAGAAGATGACTCTGCTGTAACTCAAAAGGGGGCAAAAAGGTTGAGAAAGAATGTTCCAGGGTTTGACAGTCGTCGGATCTGTTTAGAGGATTATGAAGATGAGGGCACTTTGGACCTTAAGAGAATGGTTAGTGGAACAGAGGTAAGCAGAGAATATTCTAACATTGAGAAACCATCTGCTGTGCATATAAGTGGTTTTGTTGCGAAGTCTTATACAGATTGCTATAATAATGTGTTCCAAGTCTTTAAAGAAGGCAAGGAGTTGCTGAGTTGTGATGGAAAAGACTTCCTCGTAACCTACCAAATAGGTTGCCTTGACCCACCCTTGGTTCAAGTTCCTCTTGGTGACTGGTACTACCCAACTTGTACTTACATGAGAATATCATGTGGTGTACACTCTGTCTGCAAAGAAGTCGAATCAATATGGGACGTCAAGCATGTTGAACCTAAACAATTTGCTAAATTGGATGCCTTTGTGGAAAAAATAAAGAGAAAGTGGACAACATTTTTTAGAGTGAATATGGTGTTCATCCTATTATAGGTTGTTCAATGTCGGCTTCAACTTAGAGAGATCATGATAAGCTAAAAGAAAAAAACATTGTTTAAATCTAATAATGTCGGAGATCGTGAAATTACTGCGAAGACTGCATACCAAGTGAAATCAGATAAAGTAGTAGGACGACTCAAGAAAAAAAAATGATTTATTTTGTTAAGTATAGAGGACTTTCTCATCTTCATAATTGTTGGGTCCGTGAAATTCTGCTTGTCCATGAAGCTCCCAAGCAGCTGGCTAATTTCAATAAAAAACTGCAGCAAGGAAAGGCTCTAAAATGGAACTCTGAATGGGTTGAACCACAATGGCTTATTCATAAGAGAGCACTGATATTTCCTAAGCATCTTGATAAAAAGTGCACAGATTCAATTAGTGAATTAGGCTGGAAAGAATGATTCGTCAAATGGAAAGGGTTAGGCTATGATCAATGTATATGGGAGTAAGAAGATAGAAGTTTTCTTAACCTAACTTCAACTAAGGAACTAACGAAAGTATACGAACTTCACTATGATGAGGCACACCAGCGAGCTAGTCCTATTCAAGAAGGTAAGGAAAAAGAGCTACAGAACAGTCCTTTTTCAAGGTTGAAAAGACCTCCAGACTGGATGAAAGGGCTACTAGATTCTTCTCTTCTTAGATCTGTTAATAAAATTCGAGAGTTCTAGCAAAACCACAAGAATGCTCTTGTCATTGATGAAGTTAATCAGGAATGCATTGCAATAATGATTTCCTTTATTCTATCCTTAATCAATTATTTTCAAATAAACAGACCTATTGTCACTATCACATCAACTGCTGGAATATATAGCTCGGACTCGGAATTTTTGAGGTGGGCTTCTTCTATAAATATGGTGGCTTATTGTGGTAATAGAGAGTCAAGAGATGTTATCCAGAAGCTTGAATTTTCAGAAGAAAGTGGATGTGTGCTTGTTCATATTGTCTTACCAACCTATGATGTTGTCAACACGGATCTGGACTCTTTAATATGCCTTGATTGGGAAGCAGTGATTGTAGATTAAGGGCAATGCCTTAAACTTTCAAAAAATTTCTAGCATCTGGAGCAACTACCTGCTGATTTTCAACTTGTGATTTTCCATGAGAAGTTGAAGGATAATGCCCTTGATGTTTCTCATCTTCTTGCCTTCCTCAATACTGAAAAAGAGAGTCAACATGTTGATGAGTTTGAAGAGCAACAACATAACAGTAGTGAACATCTTCGTTTATTGAAGAGAAAGTTGTCAAAAAAAATTGTATATGAGCAAAAATCAGACCCTTTGACGAGTGCCAATTTCAAAGAGTATTGGGTCCCTGTAGACCTGGAATATGTATAGGTGAAGCAGTAGTGGAACATTTTTATGAAAATTATAGATTTTCTGTGTTCAGTGGCGAAGAAAAATGATTCTGGAGCTCTCAGGGACATCCTTCTTTCATTAAGGAAGTTTTGCAATCATCCTTATCTTGTAAATGGTTCATTGCAAAGTTTGCATCTAAAGGTCCTTTCAAAAGTGGAATTCCTTGACACTGATATAAATTCCAGCAACAAGTTGCAACTGTTGGAAAATATACTATCAGAGCTAAGGCTAGAAGGCTAAAGGGTGTTGATTCTTTTCCAGATGATTGAATGATCTAGGTCAATTTCCCTTGGTGATATTTTGGATGATCATATCAGGCAACGTTTTGGGATTGAATCCTATGAGTGTATTGATGGTTGCTTACTTGCTACCAAGAAACATGCAGCGTTGCAGAAGTTTAATAGTAAGGATTCTGGGCGGTTTGTGTTTTTACTCAAAAAATGTGCTTGTGGAACAAGCATAAAGCTTTTTTCAATTGACACTGTAATAATATTTGACAGTGACTGGAACCCAATCAGTGACTTACGGGCCTTACGAAAGATACATATCGATAACCAAGTTGAGTACTTGAAAATATTTTGGTTCTATTGCCCATACACAGTGGAGGAGAGAGTCATGATTTATGCTAAGCAAGACTATTTACTAGATAATAGTTTGGAAAATTTTAGTACAATAGTTTTCCACTTGCTCCTTCCTCGGGCCACTCAACGATTATTTGTGCTCTACAATAGGTCTTAACTTCTAAAGAAATTTCCTATTCCTATATAGAGCTCAGAGTGGTTATCTGAGGCAAGTATAGAGGAATTTATTAAGGACCGAAGCAGATCCAAGACTCTCTAATACGATGCAGTGGTATTGGATAGATTCTTGGAAATTTTTTTGAAGGAAGTCCAAGGAAGAAGAAGATTTTTATACTCCGTCTTGACCCCTGAAACCATTCAGATACTAGCCTTGATTAGAATTCACGAAGGTTTATTCAGGTCTAATGGATTTATGGTTAGAATACAGCTTTGTCCAATCTGAAATTATACGGCAACTATTTGAAACTATACTAAACTATTAAATATGGAGAATATAGTGGTACTATGAAATTTTGTTGCATGGTTGAACTATCGTATTTTTTACTTTAATGTTGAGATAGCAATGTTATTTACTGAAGAATTCATTCATTTGTATTGGATGAATCTTGGTGTCATTGTCCGAAAAATAATTTGTTGAAATCCTAGAGTGAAATTTTCCCTAGGATCTCACAAAAACAAGCAAATCAAATTTACCAAGTAAAAAATAAAGATCGGGATCTGCAATAGCTATAGTAAAGCTTGAAACTACCAATTATTCTTCAATCCTAGAGTATTGAGCATGTGATTCCAAATTCATCCCATAAAATTCCTCCTTCAATTTGCATACATGGATCTCTCACCCATGCACCTAAAATCCTCTCAATTGATTGATGTATATTGCCTCCTCGATTAGACCATTAAGAAACAATTTTTTTACATCCATTTGATATAAATTCCAACCAAAAATTGATGCTAAAGCTATGACAAACCTAATGCAAGTACACTAGCAACTAGAGTAAATCCTAAATGTGTCCTCATAGTCAACTCCTCACTAGAGAATAGTCTCACTGTGAACTGAACCTTAGTACATTTTTATGGTATCTACTGCAAGCTTCACCTCAAAAACCCCCATAGAATAAATCAAAAACTTCCCCACTTGTGTTGGCACAATATCCCAAACAACATTCTTCATTATAGAGTTGTGATTGATCTATATTTCCTCCTTGATTATACCATTAAGAAACAATGTTCTTAGATCCATTTGATATCAATGCCAACCAAGAATTGACACTAAAGAAATTAACGAACTTGATGCAAGTACACTAGAAACTAAAGTAAATGTGTCCTTATAGTCAACTCCTCTCTAGAGAATACTCTCACTATGAACTGAAACTTTGTAGTTTTTTATCTACTGCAAGCTTCACTTCAAACATCCACCTAGAATAAATCAGAAACTGCCCCACTTGTTTTGGCACAATCTCCCAAACATCATTCTTCAGTATAGAATTGTCCACGTCCACCACAACATTCTGCCATACCTGCTAGCCAACTACCTCCCCATAACTAAAAGGCTCTACAAAAATGATGCAAGACATCGGTACAACATAATTCATAAAATTTTTAGAAAGATAAATCACTACAAAGGATGGCTTTGGAGATCCAACATGCTCCTATGCACCCTACTATGTTTAGTACCACCTAGGCTGCCTTGTTGAACCAAAAAATACTAAAGCGTCACTTCCACCTCCAAAACCTTGCTAATCATCATTAGGACAGAAAAGGTTTCTCCCTCCTAAAACTCTAGTAAAAGGCTCCTGAGACCTTGAGGGACCATGCATCATCACAAGGTTCACATCTCAGTTCACTATTATTTTTCATTGTGACAGAATGTAGAATCCATAGGCCTTACAGGACTCATTATATCCATCAAAAACACCCTTAAAAATGAAGTGTTTCAATTTAGTTCATTTCTCCTAAAAAATATGAATACATACAGGACAACAACACAAAAAGTGTGATACCTAGGATTTCTCACCAATGAAAGCTTCCTTCGATGTTTTGTCCTTCAATATCTAGAGAGGAAAACTGTTTAGGATGTAGAAAATTGTATCACATCCCTCTACCCAAAGGAACATAAGAAAATCTAGGTCATGAACCATAGCCTCAGCTGTCTCAGTCTGAAGCATTTTTTTTTGAAAGAAAGTAATGCTGGATCACCAAAGAATCACATGGGTAGATATTATCTGCTGAATAACCAAAGAATCAAGTCAGAGATGTCGTGAGTGAGTGGGTAGCTACCAACAGAGATGTCAAAAGGTATGGTTTATGTTCATGGTAGAGCCTCTGAATCAAAGTGATTAAGCCACCAAAATAGAGGCCAACCTGTAGCAGCGGATAATGAAGAGCATTGGTAGCTGCCATACAAATTTTAACTAGTCACCACCTAGAAAATTTGTGAAATTGAGCTGCCAAATAGAAGATTCACTTATTAGGCATTTAATGTAGTATTAAATTTGGTTGCTATTAGTTAGGTATTTGGGAGATATGCAGTGTTCTCCTATTTTCCTACTATGTAATGACTCAATGAGACATCACATCATCTAATGAATCAATGAATCCACTCTCTCATTCTACTGTGTATTCATGCCCACGTACATGTGTGAAAAAAAATACATTTTATAAATGCAAGTGTGGATTTATGCAGACTGTTTCTAGGGAAAGGATGGATACTCATTTATGATGAGTGCAGCAACATGGGATGAATGAGGATCAGCATACCAGGGAATGGGCACAATGTATCAATGCAAAAAGTGGAAGAGGATAGAGAATATTCAAGTATGTAGGAAGTCTTGGTGTTGTGATGACAGTGCATGTCATGCTTTGAATTCTAATTGTGCTGATTCATAGGAGGAAACTAAATAGAGTCTTTCTGATTCTTGTGTGCACATTGAACCAAATACAAATGCTGATGACCATGTGGAATCACGTGCTTGTTTTCAAAGAAATGAATCTTCTTCTAATACATGTGGAAATGTAGGAGTGGGGAAAGAATCTGCTAATGGAGATTCTGACTCAGATGAGAATAACATAAGCAATGATTCTAAAGCAAAGATGATTGTTTGGGGTGAGATAGAAAAGGGCAGATGGTGGCCTGCTTTCACTGTGCTAAAGTCTGATAGTATGCAGAAAAAAAGTTCATCTACACATTATGGGTTGGCATTAACTCAACTCATTTACTCTATGGATTCAAGGGAGGAACCTGAATTTATTGAGGCAAGGTATTTTCATCCATTTTGGGAGAATTAAGAAGAAATTAAAAATATGTGTAAATATAAGAAAATTTTAGATGCTGTTACCAAAACTCATCAGTTGTATCATAATTGTTTTCCAAAGGACCCACCTATTTGTTCAGTCGGCTTGCAAAGAAGAAATTTGGAGTCATCAGGACAAGTTGAGGAACAATTTAGTTCTCTGCAGGAGGACAAAGCTATTGTAAATTCAGATAAAGATGGAGGATATGACTCTGCTATAACTCAAAAGGGGGAAAAAATGTTGAGTAAGAATGTTCCAGGGTTTGATAGTCATCAAATCTGTTTAGAGAATTATGAAGATGAGGACAGTTTGGACCTTAAGAGAATGGTTGGTGGAACAGAGGTAAGCAGAGAAGATTCTAAATTTTAGGAACCATCTGCTGTGCATATAAGTGGTTCTGTTGTGAAGTCTTCTACATATTTTTATAATAATGTGTGCCAAGTCTGTAAAGAAGGTGGGAAGTTGATGTGTTGTGATGGAAAAGATTTCCTCGTAACTTACCATATAGGTTGCCTTGACCCACCCTTGCTTCAAGTTCCTCCTGGTGACTGGTACTGCCCAACTTGTACTTACATGAGAATATCATGTGGTGTACACTCTGTCTGCAAATTAGTCGAACTGATATGGGACGTCAAGCATGTTGAACCTGAACAATTTGCTGAATTGGATGTCTTTGTGGAAAAAAAAGAGAAAGTGAACAATATTTTTGAGAGCGAATATGGTGTTCATACTATTATAGGTTGTTCAATGTCGGCTTCAACTCAGAGAGATCATGATGGGCTAAAAGAAAAAACATTGTTTAAATCTAATAATACCAGAGAACGTGAAATTACTGTGAAGACTGTATACGAAGTGAAATCAGATAAAGTAGTAGGATGACTCAAGAAAAAATGAATGATATATTTTGTTAAGTATAGAGGACTCCTTCATCTTCATAATTTCTAGGTCAGTGAAATTCTGCTTGTCAAGGAAGCTCCCAAGCAGCAGGCTAATTTCAAGAAAAAATTGCAGCAAGGAAAGGCTCTTAAATGGAACTCTGAATGGGCTGAACCACAACGGCTTATTCAGAAGAGAGCACTAATCTTTCCCAAGCATCTTCATAAAGACTGCACAGATGCAGTCAGTGAATTGGGCTGGCAAGAATGGTTTGTCAAATGGAAAGGGTTAGGCCACGATCAATGTACATGGGAGTTAGAAGATAGAATTTTTCTTAACCTAACTTCAACTAGGGAACTAATGAAAGCATACAAAATTTTCTATGATGAGGCACACCAGCAAGCTAGTCCTACTCAAACAGTTAAGGAAAAAGAGCTGTAGAACAGTCCTTTTTTCAAGGTTGAAAATACCTCCAGACTGGATGAAAGGGCTACTGGATTCTTCTCTTCTTACATCTGCCAATAAACTTCGAGAGTTCTGGAAAAACCACAAGAATGCTCTTGTCATTGATGAAGTTAATCAGGAACACATTGCTATAATGATTGCCTTTATCCTATCCTTAATCAAGTATTTTCACATAAACAGACCTATTGTCGAATATATAGCTAGGAGTCAAAATTTTTGAGGTGGGCTTCTATAAATATGGTGGCTTACTGTGGTAATAGAGAGTCAAGAGATATTATCCAGAAGCTTTAATTTTAAGAAGAAATTGGATGTTTGCTTGTTCAGATTGTCTTATCCACCTCCGATGTTGTCACCACGGATCTAGACTCTTTAATATGCCTAGATTGGGAAGTAGTGATTGTAGATGAAGGGAAATGCCTTAAAATTTCAAAAATATTCTAGCATCTGGAGCAACTACATGCTGATTTTCGACTTGTGATTTTCCATGAGCAGTTGAAGGATAATCCCCCTGACGTTTCTCATCTTCTTGCCTTCCTCGATACTAAAAAAGAGAGTCAACATGTTGATGATTTTGAAGAGCAACAACATAATAGTAGTGAACATCTTGGTTTATTGAAGAGCAAGTTGTCAGAAAACATTGTATATGAGCGAAAATCAGACCCTTTGACAAGTGCCAATTTAAAAGAGTATTTGGTTCCTGTAGACCTGGCATATGTATAGGTGGAGCAGTACCGCAACTTTTTTATGACAAATATAGATTTTTTGTGTTCAGTGGCGAAGAAAAATAATTTTGGAGCTCTCAGGGACATCCTTCTTTCATTAAGGAAGTGTTGCAATCATCCTTATCTTGTGGATGGTTCATTGTAAAGTTTGCATCAAAAGGTCCTTTTAGAAGTTGAATTCCTTGATGCTGATATAAATGCCAGCAACAAGTTGCAACTTGGACAATATACTATCAGAGATAAGGCTAGAAGGCCAAAGGGTGTTGATCCTCTTCCAGATGATTGGACGTTCTGGGTCAATTTCCATTGGTGATATTCTAGATGATAATATCAGCCAACGTTTTGGGATTGAATCCTATGAGTGTGTTGATGGTTGCTTACCTGCTACCAAGAAACAGGCAGCCTAGAAGATGTTTAATAGTAAGGATTATGGGAAATTTGTGTTTTTACTCAAAAAATGTGCTTGTGGAACAAGCATAAATATTTTTTCAATTGACACTGTAATAATATTTGACAGTGACTGGAGCCCAATCAGTGACTTATGGGCCTTACAGAAGATACATATCGATAACCAAGTTGAGTACTTGAAAATTTTTCGGTTCTATTGCCCATACATAGTAGAGGAGAGAGCCTTGATTTATGCCAAGCAAGACTATTTACTAGATAACAATTTAGAAAATTTCAGTGCAACAATTTGCCATTTTCTCCTCAGGTGGGGTGTTGCACATCTTTTTCAGAATTATGAGAAGCTTCATGATGTGAATGATCTTGATTTCAAATTGACATCTGTTTCTAGAAATGAAAACTTGAAGTCTTTATCTCAAGACATGTTAACCCATGCAAGTTACATATCTGAGATTGATAATACACTAGAGAATGGTATTATTGCAAAAGTACCACAGGAAGGAAGGTATGGAAAAGGTGTCCCACTGCTTGGTGACTCAGACAACCAATTGACAACAAAGAAGCTGTTTGGAGTCATGAGGACAAGTTGAGGAACCATTGAGTTCTCTGCAGGAGGACAAAGTTATTGTAAATTCAGATAAAGATGGAGGAGATGACTCTACTGTAACTCAAAAGGGGGCAAAAAGGTTGAGTAAGAATGTTCCATGGTTTGATAGTCATCAAATCTGTTTAGAGGATTATGGAGATGAGGACACTTTGGACCTTAAGAGAATGGTTGGTGGAACAGAGGTAAGCATAGAAGATGCTAACATTGAGGAACAATCTTCTTTGCATATAAGTAGTTCTGTTGTGAAGTCTTCTACAGATTTTTATAATAATGTGTGCCAAGTCTCTAAAGAAGGCAGGGAGCTGCTATGTTGTGATGGAAAATACTGCCTTGTAACTTACCATATAGGTTGCCTTGACCCACCCTTGGTTCAAGTTCCTCCTGGTGACTGGTACTGCCCAACTTGTACTTACATGATAATATCATGTGGTGTACACTCTGTCTGCAAAGGAGTCGAATCCATATGGGACATCAAGCATGTTGAACCTAAACAATTTGTTGAATAGGATGTCTTTGTGGAAAAAAAAGAGAGAAAGTGAACAACATTTTTGAGAGTGAATATGGTGTTCATCCTCTTATAGGTTGTTCAATGTCGGATTCAAACAAGAGAGATCACGATGGGCTAAAAGAAAAAACATTGTTTCAATCTAATAATGCTAGAGATCGTGAAATGACTGTGAAGACTGCATACCAAGTGAAATCAGATAAAGTAGTAGGATGACTCAAGAAAAAGCAAAGGATATATTTTGTTAAGTATAAAGGACTCTCTCATCTTCATAATTTCTGGGTCAGTGAAATTCTGCTTGTCAAGGAAGCTCCCAAGCAGCAGGCTAATTTCAAGAAAAAATTGCAGCAAGGAAAGGCTCTTAAATGGAACTCTGAATGGGTTGAACCAGAATGGCTTATTCAGAAGAGAGCACTGATCTTTCCTAAGCATCCTGATAAAGAGTGCACATATGCAGTTAGTGAATTGGGCTGGCAATAATGGTTTTTCAAATGGAAAGGGTTAGGCTACGATCAATGTACATGGGAGTTCGAAGATAGAACTTTTCTTAACCTAACTTCAACTAGGGAACTAATGAAAGCATACGAACTTTGCTATCATGAGGCACACCAGAAATCTAGTCCTACTCAAGAAGTTAAGGTAAAAGAGCTGTAGAACAGTCCTTTTTTCAAGGTTGAAAATACCTCCAGACTTGATGAAAGGGCTACTGGATTCTTCTCTTCTTACATCTGCCAATAAACTTCAAGAGTTCTAGAAAAACCACAAGAATGCTCTTGTCATTGATGAAGTTAATTAGGAACACATTTCTATAATGATTTCCTTTATCCTATCCTTAATCAAGTATTTTCACAGAAACAGAGCTATTGTCGAATATATAGCTAGGAGTCAGAATTTTTGAGGTGGGCTTCTTCTATAAATATGGTGGCTTATTGTGGTAATAGAGAGTCAAGAGATATTATCCAGAAGATTTAATTTTCAAAAGAAATTGGATGTTTTCTTGTTCAGATTGTCTTATCCACCTCCGATGTTGTCACCACGGATCTAGACTCTTTAATATGCCTAGATTGGGAAGCAGTGATTGTAGATGAAGGGCAATGCCTTAAACTTTCAAAAAAATTCCAGCATCTGGAGCAACTACCTGCTGATTTTCGACTTGTGATTTTCCATGAGTAGTTGAAGGACAATTCCCCCGACATTTCTCGTCTTCTTGACTTCCTCGATACTAAAAAAGAGAGTCAACATTTTGATGATTTTGAAGACCAACAACATAGCAGTAATGAACATCTTGGTTTATTGAAGAGCAAGTTGTCAGAAAACATTGTATATGAGCGAAAATCAAACCCTTTGACAAGTGCCAATTTAGAAGAGTATTGGGTTCCTGTAGACATGGCATATGTACAAGTGGAGCAGTACTGCAACATTTTTATGACAAATATAGATTTTTTGTGTTCAGTGGCGAAGAAAAATAATTCTAGAGCTCTCAGGGAAATCCTTCTTTCATTAAGGAAGTGTTGCAATCATCCTTATCTTGTGGATGGTTCATTGCAAAGTTTGCATCGAATGGTCCTTTCATAAGTTGAATTCCTTGATGCTGATATAAATTCCAGCAACAAGTTGCAACTGTTGGACAATATGCTATCAGAGCTAAGGCTAGAAGGCCAAAGGGTGTTGATTATTTTCCAGATGATTGGACTATCTGGGCCAATTTCCATTGGTGATATTCTGGATGATCATATCAGCCAACGTTTTGGGATTGAATTCTATGAGCATATTGATGGTTGCTTACCTGCTACCAAGAAACAAGCAGCCTTGCAGAATTTTAATAGTAAGGATTCTGGGCAGTTTGTGTTTTTACTCAAAAAATGTGCTTGTGGAACAAGCATAAATATTTTTTCAATTGACACTGTAATAATATTTGACAGTGACTGGAACCTAATCAGTGACTTATGGGCCTTACAGAAGATACATATCGATAACCAAGTTGAGTACTTGAAAATTTTTCGGTTCTATTGCCCATACATAGTGGAGGAGAGAGTCCTGATTTATGCCAAGCAAGACTATTTACTAGATAACAGTTTGGAAAATTTCAGTGCAACAATTTGCCATTTTCTCCTCAGGTGGGGTGTTTCAAATATTTTTGAGAAGTATGAGAAGCTTCATGATGTGAATGATCTTGATTTCAAATTGACATATGTTTCTAGAAATCAAAACTTGAAGTCTTTATCTCAAGACATGTTAACCCATGCAAGTGACATATCTGAGATTGATAATACACCACCGAATGGTATTATTGCAAAAGTACCACGAGAAGGTAGGTATGGAAAAGGTGTCAAACTGCTTGGTGAGTTAGACAACCAATTGACAACAAAGAAGATACCTACTAATATTTTCTGGAAACAATTACTAAAAGGAAGGTGTATAAAAAAGCATGGTACTGCTGGACAAATGCAGAGACCAAGAAGAAAGGTGTAGTAATATGAACGATCACCCAATAAATCTGTGTCTCATATGATGTAGAATCAAAGAAGAAATGAAGATGTGTATGTGGAACACTTGATTCAATCTCAATATCAACCTGGCTTAAGGATGCAAAAAAGTCATTGGCTAGTGAAAAGGAAATAACTGAAAACAACATTCAGTTGCATGCAGATGGTGCCAAACAAACATCCAATGAATCTGTAAAAGATGATTGTGGAAATTTTTCCCATCCCAGAAGAAGAACTATCTGAGGCAAGATATTATCACAATTCCCAGGAAAAAAAAAAAAAAACCCTGAGACTGAAACAAAACCCTGAGACTGGTTAGTTACATAATTATTCTGAAGAAAATTAATATGAATTTTTTTAGCACCAAAGGAGGCTAATCCCGGCCAACCCCCTTCCTCAATCCACTCGGGGATGATTTGTGCTCTGCAATTGGTCTTAACTTCTGAAGAAATTTCCTACTCCTATATAGAGCTCGGAGTGGCTATCTGAGGCAAGTATAGAGGAATTGATTTAGGACCAAAGCAGATCCAAGACCCTCTAATACGATGCAGTGGTATTGGATAGATTCTCGGATTATTTTCTAAAGGAAGTCCAAGGAAGAAGAAGATTTTTATCCTCCGTCTTGACCCTTGAAACCATTCGGATATTAGCCCTAACTAGAATTCGCAAAGGTTTATTCAGGTCTATGGATTTCTAGTTAGAATACAACTTTGTCCAATACGAAATTATACTGCAACTGTTTGAAACTATACTAAACTATTAAATCTAGAGATTATAGTGGTACTATGAAATTCTATTGCATGTTTGAACTATCATATTGTTTACTATAATGTTGATATAGCAATGTTATTTACTGAAGACTTCATTTGTATTGGATGAGTCTTGGTGTCATTGTCCGAAAAATAATTTGTTGAAATCCTAGGGTGAAATTTTCCCTAGGATCTCAAAACAAAAAGCAAATCAAATTTACCAAATAAATAATCAACATCAGGATCTGCAATAGCTATAGTAAAGCTTGAACCTACCAATTATTCTTCAATCCTAGAGTACTGAGCATGTGATTCCAACTTCATCCCATAAAAGTCCTCCTTCAATTTTCATACATGGATCTCTTACCCACGCACCTGAAAGCCTCTCAATTGATTAATGTATATTGCCTCCTCGATTAGACCATTAAGAAACAATGTTTCTACATCCATCTGATATAAATGCCAACCAAAAATTGATGCTAAAGATATGAAAAACCTGATGCAAGTACCCTAGCAACTAGAGTAAATCCTAAAGGTATCCTCATAGTCAACTGCTCTCTAGAGAATAGTCTCACTGTGAACTGAACCTTAGTACATTTTTATGGTATCTACTACAAGCTTCACCTCAAAAACCCCCCTAGAATAAATCACAAGCATCCCCACTTGTGTTGGCACAATCTCCCAAACAAAATTCTTCATTATAGAGTTGTGATTGATCTATATTTTCTCCTTGATTAGACCAATAAGAAACAATGTTCTTACATCCATTTGATATCAATGCCAACCAAGAATTGATGCTAAAGACATTAACGAACCTGATGCAAGTGCAGTAGCAACTAGAGTAAATGTGTCCTTATAGTCAACTCCTCTCTAGAGAATACTCTCACTATGAACTGAACCTTTGTACTTTTTTATCTGCTCCAAGCTTCACCTCAAACATCCTCCTAGAATAAATCACAAACTGCCCCATTTGTGTTGGCACAATCTCCCAAACATCATTCTTTAATATAGAGTTGTCCACGTCCACCACAACATTTTGTCATCCCTGCTAACCAAATACCTCCCCGTAACTAAAAGGCTGTTAAATTTGGACAACTAGGTCCAAACTCCATGTTATGATGCTTAGATTAAGAGGCTAATATTTTTGTTGGATTCCTCTTTCAGAGAGGTGTAAAATCCATATATAATATATCTTAATCCGATGAGCAGAACATTTATTTTGAATTTATTATTCATAATAAATTATATGTGCAGGTCGGCCTTAAGGTTTCACACCCCCAGCAGATGTGTCACACACCCCAATGATGGATATAAATACAGGGAAAGTTGGAGAGCATTTCATCACAACACAACTCACATCTTCTTCTCTCATCTGAGATAGTACGAGCTCCTTGGAGGACGAGTTCAGCCCACACGTGTGAAGGAGAAGAAGGACGAATTTCTGTACGGCTGAGCTGAAGGACGAGTTGCTGCAGCTAGGGTTTTGCAGAAGGTTTGACCAGCGTTGACTTTGGTCAACACATGGTCCAATTGGGCTGAAATTTGGTGAGAAGTTTGATTTTGGAAGGCCGTACTGTTTGGCACAGAAATCGAGGTCAAAGGGTTGACCAATCTGCTGCTGCGTTGACTTTTAGCTTGCTGCCCTGCGTTGACTTTTTCAGGACAACATTGACTTTTTTGGAGTTGACTTGGGTTGACTCGTTTGCTGATTGGAGGACTGTTGTGACACATGCTGGGTTGGCTGACCAAGGAGACTTTGCTGGTTGAAGCATCCTGTTGACCGCCGTAACGAACCACCACATTTTTCCTGTTTCTGATTTGTCTTCTGTAAGATCCACTTATATGTTCTATCTGCATTTTACTTAACTATTTGTATGATTGCTGTGAGAAAAGTAAAGTTGCTCCTAGCATAGAACATCTACAAAAATTTACATTAACGAACCTGATGCAAGTGCACTAGCAACTAGAGTAAATGTGTCCTTATAGTCAACTCCTCTCTAGAGAATACTCTCACTATGAACTGAACCTTTGTACTTTTTTATCTGCTCCAAGCTTCACCTCAAACATCCTCCTAGAATAAATCACAAACTGCCCCATTTGTGTTGGCACAATCTCCCAAACATCATTCTTTAATATAGAGTTGTCCACGTCCACCACAACATTTTGTCATCCCTGCTAACCAAATAGCTCCCCGTAACTAAAAGGCTCTACAAAAATGATGGAAGACATCGGTGCAACATAATTCAAAAACTTTTTAGAAAGATAACTCGCTACAAAGGATGGCTTTGGAGATCCAACATGCTCCTATGCATCCTACTATGTTTAGTACCACCTAGGCTGCCTCATTGAACCAAAAAATACTAAATCATCACTTCCACCTAGAAAACCTTGCTAATCATCATTAGGACAGAAAAGGTTTCTCCCTCCTAAACCTCTATTAAAAGACTTCTAAGACCTCGAGGGACCATGCATCATCACAAGGTTCACATCTCAATCCACTATTATTTTCCATTGTGACAGAATGTAGACTCCATAGGCCTTGCAGGACTCATTATATCCAACAAAAATAACCTTCAAATTGAAGTGTTTCAATTTAGTTCATTTCTCCTCGAGAATATGAATATATACAGGACAACAACACAAAAAGTGTGATACCTAGGATTTCTCACTAATGAAAGCTTCCTTCGGTGTTTTTTCCTTCAATATATAGAGAGAAAACTTGTTTAGGATGTAGACAATTGTACCACATGCCTGTACCCAAAGGAACATAAGAAAATCTAGGTCATGAACCATAGCCTCAACTGTCTCAGTCTAAAGCATTTGTTTTTGGAAAAAAGTAATGATGGATCACCAAAGAATCACATGGGTAGATATCATCTGCTAAATAACCAAAGAATCAAGTCAAAGATGTCATGAGTGAGTGGATAGCTGCCAACATAAATGTCAAAAGGTATAGCTTATGTTCTTGGTAGAGCCTCTGAATCAGAGTGATTAAGCCACCAAAAGAGAAGCCAACCTGTAATAGAGGATAACAAAGAGCATTGATAGCTGCCATGCAACTTGTAACTAGTAACCACCTAGAAAATTTGTGAAATTGAGCCGCCAAAGCTGCCAAATAGAAGATTCACTTATTAGGCATTTAATATAGTATTAAATGTGGTTGCTATTAGTTAGGTATTTGGGAGATATGTAGTGTGCTCCTCTTCTCCTCTCAATGAGACATCGCATCATCTAATGAATTAATGAATCCACTCTTTCTCATTCTACTGTGTATTCATGCCCACGTACATGTGTGCAAAAAAATAGATTTTAGAAATGCAAGTGTGGATTTATGTAGACTGTTTCTAGGGAAAGGATGGATACTCATTTATGTTAAGTGCAGTGATTTTTATACTATTTTAATATTTTCACTCCCACGAGAAGACTTCATTGCTTTAACTAGTGATGGAGATGTTCATCAGTGGAATCATGTTGTACCAAATCCTGCGGTTGGAGTATATAATGTGCCAGCTACCCCATTGTATGGACATGGTCCTTGCATTCCACATGGTGATAAGTTGAGGCAGGTATATATTGTGGTTGATATGTGTGCTAGAATTACAGATGGTGGTCGAGTGCATACTTGGAAGACTGCGATGAAAGGTGGTCTTATAGGCATGGTAGTTCCAGAGAAGGAAGCTTTGACACCACTTGGCCATGAGGAAAGCCACAAGGATACTGTGATTGTTAATCTAGGTTTGTACCTTTGTTTCTGCAAAGCATAATCTTTGTATTAGATTTATTGGTTTGTATTTTTAATGTATGTATACTTGTTGTTATAATCTCTGAAGGAAATGTAAATTCTAAGACGATTTTTCTTACCATTATCTCTTTTGGGTAGCATACACAAAAGATGTTGGCTTCGTTGAAACTTTGTTTTCTATGTACTAGGGGTTTAGATAACAAGAATATTCATTCTGTTGTTGCAGGTCTCAAGTCTGCTACGAAATTAATATGTTTAGTGGTATCCTTGATAGTAGTTGTCAAGAAGAAAACTAGAGGTCGAATGGGACTAAGGAAGAAACTAGTGGTGCATCATCCTCATGTTTTGATTTTTTCTTGAACTCCAGAGATTAAACCTTTGGAGCAGACTCCATTTGCTATTCGAATGGAACTAAGGAAGAAACCACTGGTGCATCATCCTAGGGTTTTGATTTTTTCTTGTACTCCAGAGATAAAACCTTTGGAGCAGACTGAGTCTTCTATTCAAGAAACACTATCATATTAATGAATATTTCTTTAAAAATGAACAATTATTAGAAAATTTCACTAGAGCTTTGGAAATAACAAACAAAATGCAATTTCGATGTCTTAAATAAACTGTATAATCTCCTGAGGTAGATGTTCATACCAACTCCCTCCGGACTGATGACTGATGATGCTCTTGGGGCATGTCTAACATGCTCTTCCATTGCATAAATGAATGATGTTTGTGGATGTTCATTTAGTAATTTGATTCAAACCCTCTGCCAGAAGCCGGGCCAAACCCTTCAAACCTTGCTGCACCAGAGCTTCGTGAATACTCTTCCATTGCAGAAATGAATGATGTAGGTAGATGTTCATACACTGACTTGATTCAAACCCTCTGCCAGAAGCCGGGCCAAACCCTTCAAACCCTGCTACACCAGAGCTTCACGAAGCCATAGGTATAAATCTGCAAATCCATCGTTCTACTACAGAACTCTGGACAAACACCTGCAAAGCCTCAGCAAATTCGATTTCATTTTAGTTCAAAAACCAAAGACAGATAAAATGGCTCCAAATCCCAGGGAACGCGTGGATTTTTTATGCTCTATATTTACATTGACATGTAAAATGTGCTTCGCTCTCTGTTTGGTTTCTTTCCCGCTTCTTGTTGGTTTCCAAAAATCGAACTGTGCCGCGGTCAGAGGAAACGGCATTTGGAAATGTCGTATGTCAATATAACAATTATTTTTCATTTTTAAACCTTTTTTTTATTTTTCCCACTATCATTTTGAATTTTTCCCTCCACCAATTTACTTTGATTTGGGTTTAGATTATTGAATAGTATTTAATTTTTTAAATATTAATGAATTTCCCTCCACCACTTTACTTTGATTTGGGTTTATATTTTGAATAGTATTTAAATTTTTAAATATTTATGAATTTGTCAATTGAAGAGAATTTCTTATTTTTCTAGCAAAATAAGAAAAAAAATAATGTTTTTTAAAATAAGAAAATGAAAAATTTATATTAATTCATCTTTTAAGCTAATTTTTAAGATAGATAATGTTTGTATAAATTTTATAGAAGCTTTTCACCTTTCTTTTAAATAAATAATATTATGATTAAATTTCTAAACATTAGTTTCATTGAAAAGATTTTTAAACATGCACTTTTATATCAAAGCACAAGAAAATATAGAAATATATTTATAATTAATTTGTAATTAAGTTGGTTATAATTATTTTTAACATGTATTCATGGAAAAATATCTCTTGAGTATTTTTCCATAGAAAATAAGGGTTAGCTAAACAATTTGTTATTAGTGTTGATGGGTATTTGGCTAGTTTTACACTATCAAATGCTTAGATCAAATCTCTTGAGTAAGGTGCACTAGTCCACACTAACAAATTTATTGTGGATGTCATCCATGAATGTGGGGAAGCATCCCCTTTGTCTCTAAATTTTAATGCTGTAGATGGATTCAGAGACCCCCTTTATCTCTGAATCCATCTGCAACGTCAAAATTTAGTGAAATGTAACATTTTAATATCGAAATTACAATGTTCCATTTCTATAGTGACACAATTAAAAATGACTAACATAAATGACTAAATCGTATACTTCTTGTACTTGCTAGTTGGTCATATTTTTATTCTTGGACTACAGTATTCATTTACGTTAATTATTTCTAATTTTGTCACTTATTATCTAGTCATATATTTTAGTCATGGACAAAATTAGTCATTTAATTTAGTCATTTTTAGTTGGGTAACTTATTATCTATTCGTTTATTTTATCCCTAGACTAAATTAGTCATTTAAGTTAGTCGTTTTTAGTTGGGTCACTTATTATCTAGTCGTTTATTTTATCCCTAGACTAAATTAGTCATTTAAGTTAGTCGTTCTCAGTTGAATCACTTGAAATTGTTCAAATTTAGTAGTAATTCACTTAAAATAGTTGTGGTGACTAACTTTTTTAGTCACCTAGTTACTAATTTCATCATTTTCTACTAGTGAGAGCTTGCTCAAAAATTTTACTTTTTCCTTACTAAATTCCATACGCGACTTTAATGAACCCAACTCACGTATACACGTGGATATCCTTAAGAAAACTTGCATATTACCAGAGATCTTATTATGCATATAATTCTTTACTTAGATCAATGCATCATTCATTCATTAGATGTTTAGTAAGCAGTAAGCATGTGCAGTAAGAACAAAATAAATCATCACACATAAGTAACACACATGAACACCAACATTTAAGGTGGAAACCCAATTCGGGAGAAAACCACTGCTGCTCTTGTCTCTATCTTCAATATTTATTGTAAAGAAAACTACTACAATCATGTACTGGCGCAGACTCATACCAGCACGCATGCACCCACCTATAGAAGGCTACAACCTTCTCTCGTTCTCTAGGTACTACCGGAAGGGAGCTTTAACCCCCTAATCTCGTTTACCAGACACTCCTGGAAGGGAGCTACTACCCCTTTATCTCGTTTACCAGCTACCACTGGAAGGGAGCTACAACCCCCTCACTGAAGGCTTTGACCCTCAGCACCACCATGGACCACGTTTCATCAATTTTCATATTGGATCCAACAGCTTCCACACAACACACCTTGTAGGCCTCTTTTCATCATATTTTCAGACTGGACCCACTCCATACATTTAAGCTCATACATCAAACTGAAACTTACAACCCATTCAATTCATTCATTGAATCATCAACCAATCAACCAACCAACCACTGATATTTAATTATAATCAACTAGCAGCATAATCAATATGAAAACAACTTAGATCTGTATGAAGACATCATTGACAGACAACAGTAATACAACAAAATAGATCAGAGATTTCCTTTAGCATAGTTCAGCAAAACCCTAGATTCCATACGCGCTTTTACTTCACTGAACCCGCGTATATACGCGCTTTCACAGAGACAAACCTGCGTATATATCTGCAAACATTTTAGGACTGACCTTAGAAACCAACCTGCGTATATACGCGCTTTTGCTACGACAAACATGTGTATAGATCTGTAAACATTGCAGGGCTGCGCAATTCTTCAGAATAGATAAAAAACTCAGATATTACCATTCACTTCAGAAAACATTCGCCAAATCTCAGATCTAAACATTCCATAAACAGATCTGGAAGATATATTGTCATTTCAGGTCTAGAGATCCTGATCCATCATTTTATTCATAGGTGCATTATTAGTTCAGATCTATCAATACACTACAACCCATTCCATATAGATATACTTCAGAGTGAAGTATTCATTCAATACCTAGACACATGCACACTTTGCACTATGATCTTCTTCTCCTTAAATAGATTTAACTTTTACTAATACCATGAGTCAAAACCACTCAACTTCTGATGGTATTCTTAGGCGGAATCAAATAGACAATGCAATGCTCAATACTGTGGGCTAATACCATGGTAATCCCCCTTGGTATCATAATTTTAGAGTGCAAAAGGCATACGCGACTTGGAGCATTTGTTTCCGTGTGTATACGCAACTTATCTTCATAAAAACTGCGTATATGCTAACCCTGAATGTATACGCAAGTTTCCTTCACAAAATTAGCATATAAATTGCATCAATACGCAGGTTTCCTTCACAAAAGTAGCCTATACATTGTGACATATTATATTTATCATTTCTCTGGCACTTACTGTAATTATTTTCTCTGTCACATTTGAACTAATATGTAGCTACATCATTCGTACATCTTTAACACATAGGTTGCTTATCATAGGAAACTCATCAAGTAGGTTTCCATCAAGGACTACTTCATCAAGTAGGTTTCCATCAAGGGCAACACATTACACCATATTGCCAAAAATCTCCCCCTTTGGACTTGATGGAAACCATGATGGTGTTTGATCACCACAACAGATAGATACATTAATCATAACCATTATTAAACACCATGATACTCTCGCCCTTTGACATCAAGGGCAAAGGACGGATCAAAACCAAAAAAAGGTTTCAGAGAGATGAGCTCTGTAGATCTGAAGTGTTCTAAATTTACCATGCTCCCCTTGAGTTGATGCTGAATCTTTAGACATATTTTTCAATAAAGTACATGACTCTATAACTCAACCAAATGGGTTTAAAAAATTGACCGAGTCCTTACATTACTGAATATAACAATTTTACAGCATAGGTATTAACATGACCTTTTCATCAAATGGCTTTTTATAAACAAGACTAATGAATCTCAATCATGAGATCACAACAAACACTTAGAATGTCAGCAATGCATCCTTTCCCATAGGAAAAGTGCTCCCCCTTAGCTTGTGCATCCTGAACACTTTCAACAGCAAATCATCATGGCATCTTTATCAACAATATATTAGAAAATGAAACAGAAATGTAAGAACTGGAATATCACCAGAGATACCCAACAACACCGCAACTATTCTAAAAATGCTAACCTAGAAAATTATGCCAGCAAAAACCCATACGTAGCTTTTTGTATATAAACTCGTGTATATACGCGACTGTCCTTTATGAAATCCACATATCCAATTTAATCTTCTAAATTTAAGCAGATATGATCTTTTGAGCGACAGAGACAATTCCCAGCTTTTGTGTGAGATATTCGAAGGCTTCCCTAGGAAGAGGTTTAGTAAATATATCAACAACTTGTTCTTTTGAGGGTACATACTCCAATTTCACCTTTTGTTCAAGCACCTATTCACGTAAGAAGTGATACTTGATAGGGATGTGCTTGGTCTTGGAATGCATAACAAGATTCTTTGAGATACTAATGGCACTTCTATTATGACACATAATGGATATGGGAGGTGAACATGTGATTTTAATGTCTTGTAAGGTCTACATCATCCAAAGAAGTTGTGTGCAACATGATGTGGCAGGCACATATTCTGCTTCTGCTGTAGATAAGGCAATAGAGTTTTTCTTCTTGCTAAACCAAGATACTAATTGGGGCCCCATATAGAATGCACCACCACTAGTGCTATTCTGATCATCAACATTTCCAGCCCAATCTGCATTTGTGTAAGCATGAAGAGTGAGATCAACATTCTTTGGATATCAGAGTCCAAAGTCTTGAGTTCCTTGTAGATATTTGAATATTCTTTTGACAGCCTCAAGGTGAGACTCTTTTGGATTAGCTTGGAATCGTCCAAAAATCCCAATTTCATGCATAATGTCTGGTCTTGTACCAGTTAGATAAAGTAGACTTCCAATCATGGATCTGTATTCTAGTTGATTCACTAGGAGAGGATAATCATGAGAACTAAGGGTACACCCAATTATCATTGGTGTACTTATAGGTTTGCAGTCTTCCATTCTATACTTCTTCAAAATTTGCTTGAGGTATTTTGCTTAAGATAAAAATATGCAATCAATTTCTTGTTGCACTTGTAAGCCAAGAAAAAATGTTAGTTCCCCAAGTAAAGACATGACAAATTCTTGTTGCATAACAGAAGAAAATTTCTGACTCATGGATTCTTCATTACTTCCAAAAATGATATCATCAACATATACAACCACAATCAATAGTTTATCATTTTCAGTTTTTGTGTATAAGTTGCTATCAGCAAAACCCTTTGAAAATCTTTGTTGATGAAGATATTTGTCAAGACGATAATACCATGCCCTTGGAGCTTGTTTGAGACCATATAAAGAATTTTTAATTTTACAAACAATTTTTTCATCATTTCCCAAAATGAATCCTTCTAGTTGTTCTATATAAACTTCTTCTTCTAGATCACCATTGAGGAAAGAAGATATAACATCCATTTTATAAACTTTGATTTGTTGAAAGCTTGAAAAAGTAAGAAACATTCTGATGGTTTCAAGTCTATATATAGGAGCAAATGTGTCTTCAAAGTCTATACCTTCTTGTTGAGCATACCCTTTACAAACAATTCTAGCCTTGTTTCTAATAACATCTCCATTTTAATTTAATTTTTTTTTGAATATCCATTTTGTTCCAATAACATTTTTATCATGAGGTCTTGGAACTAGTTCCCAGGTATGATTCTTTTCAATTTGATCAAGTTCTTCATTCATGGCTTGAATCCAACATTCATCTTTGCTAGCTTGATTGACATTCTGTGGTTCAATGGTGGATAAAAATTCTAGATAGCTAGTAGACCCTACGTATTTGACTGGGGCTTCTTCTTTTTCTAGCTTGGCTGGAAATTCTCCAATTTCTCAGATTTGTTCATCATACTTAATATGAATTATTTTTCTACATGCCCATACTTGTTACAAGCATAACATCTTATGTGACCAGAAAAAGGATCATAGGGATCATAATATTTTTTTATAATCTTTCTTCTATTACAATCAAATACGTTATGACCAAAATTGCTGCATGAAATACAATATCCCTTAAAGAAACCTGAGTTCCTGGGAGCTGACTGACTTTCTGTGTAGTGTCTATATGTCTTTGACTGAAACAATTTTCTTCTGCACTTGGCTGTAATATGTCCATAATTATGACATATAAAGCATTCAACATTATTGATTAAAGGAGATAATTGATTGATACTTCTATATTTAGGAGCGAATGATTTCCTTTGAGAATTCATGGTTGTCGGTTGCCTTTTTGTCTCTTTAAACACTTCAGGTTTTGCATTGATATCCTTTGAATCTTTAGCTTTGTCTTGTGAACTAGATTCTCCTTTCATAGTTTCATGAAAACCAAGACCAAATTTAATAGAGGGAGACCTTTAAGTACTAAGAATATTATCCAGAATCTTAGTACTATCTTGAAACCTCAAGAATTTATCCTTTTCTTCTAATTTACCTTTTAAAATGTTTACCTCAACCTCCAATTTTTGGCATTGCTTCTTCATACTTTCTTCGACCCTTCTCCCTTCTTCTACTTGTGCATTCAAATTTAGAATCTCTTCTTTCAACCCATTTTCTTTTTCTTCAAATGATTGTAGAATTTCTTCATTCTTCTTATTTGATGTTTCTAGATCTGCTTTGAGAGAGATGATTTCTGCTTCAAGTCCTTCACTGTGATTGGTTACTTCATCCTACAGCCTTTGATACTTGTTTATCTGTCCATTCATTCTAGAGATCATATCTTTGAAGATAGATTCCCTCTCATTAAATAATCTTTGTTGATGTTCAACTTTAATCTTGAGATTTTCCATTACTGCTTCGAGATCCATAACATTACTTTCACTTTTGTTTTCACTATCTTCACCATTGCATGCACAAGAAAGTGAATCACAAGAACAAAAATCAATACCTGTTTGATCTTCTTCATTTTCTGTTGTACATGTTTTTTGAGATATCTTCTTGATTTGAGTAGCCTTCTTCTTTTGCTTCCTTTCCATTGTGACGGATCTCCTTCAAGTGATCAAGCTCCTTCAGAAGAACCTGCTCTGATACTAATTGTTGGGAAAAATACTGAGAGGGGGAGGGGGGGTGGCGTGAATCAGTATTTAGAGCTTACTCAAAAATTTTACTTTTTCCTTACGAAATTCCATACGCGACTTTAATGAACCCAACTCGCATATACACGCGAATATCCTTAAGAAAACTTGCGTATTACCAGAGATCTTATTATGCATATAATTCTTTACTTAGATCAGTGCATCATTCATTCATCATATGTTTAGTAAGAAGTAAGCATGTGCAGTAAGAACAGAATAAATCATCACACATAAGCAACACACATGAACACTAGGATTTAAGGTGGAAACCCAATTCGGCAGAAAACCACCGCTGCTGTCGTGTTTGTATTCAATATTTATTATAAAGAAATTTTCTTACAATCATGTACTGGCACAGACTCATACCAGCATGCAGGCACCCACCTGTAGAAGGCTACAACCTTCTCTCATTCTCCAGCTACTATTGGAAGGGAGCTTCAACCCCCTAATCTCGTTTACCAGCCACTCCTAGAAGGGAGCTACTACCCCCTGATCTCGCTTACCACCTACCGCTGGAAGGGAGCTACAAACCCCTCACTGAAGGCTTCGACCCTCAGCACCACCATGGACCACGTTTCATCAATTTTCATACTAGATCCAACAGATTCCACACAACACACCTTGTAGGCCTCTTTTCATCAGATTTTCAGACTAGACCAACCCTATACATTTAAGCTCATACATCAAAATGAAACTTATAACCCATTCACTTCATTCATTAAATCATCAACCAATCAACCAACCAACCACTGATCTTTAATTATATTCAACTAGCAGCATAATCAGTATTCAAACAACTCAGATCTGTATGAAGACATCATTGAAAGACAACAGTAATACAACAAAATAGATCAGAGATTTCCTTTAGCATACTTCAGCAAAACCCTAGATTCCATACACGCTTTTACTTCAATGAACCCGCGTATATACGCGCTTTCACAGAGAAAAACCTGTGTATATATCTGCAAACATTTTAGGACTGACCTTAGATTCCATACGCGTTTTTGCTGAAACCAACCCACGTATATACACGCTTTCGCTACGACGAACCTACATATAGTTCTACAAACATTGCAGGGCTGGGAAATTCTTCAGAATAGATAAATAGCTTAGATCTTACCCTTCACTTCAGAAAACATTCACCACATCTCAGATCTAAACATTCCATAAAAAGATCTAGAAGATATATAGTCATTTCAGGTCTAGAGATCCTGATCCATAATTTTATTGATAGGTGCATTATTAATTCAGATCTATCAATACACTGCAACCCATTCCATATAGATATACTTCAGAGTGAAGTATTCATTCAATACCCAGACACATGCACACTTTTCACTATGATCTTCTTCTCCTTAAATAGATTTAGCTTTTACTAATACCATGAGTCAAAACCACTCAAATTCTGATGGTATTCTTAGGCAGAATCAAATAGACAATGCAATGCTCAATACTGTGGGCTAATACCATGGTAATCCCCCTTGGTATCATAATTTTAGAGTAGAAAAGGCATACGTGACTTGGAGCATTCGTTTCCGCGTGTATACGCAACTTATCTTCATAAAAACTACGTATATGCTAACCCTGAATGTATATGTGGGTTGCCTTCACAAAAGTATCATATACATTGCATCCATATGCAGGTTGCCTTCACAAAAGTAGCGTATACATTGTGACATATTATATTTATCATTTCTCTGGCACTTACTAGAATTATTTTCTTTGTCACATCTGAACTAATCTGTAGCTACATCATTCTTACATCTTTAACACATAGGTTGCTTATCATAGGAATCTCATCAAGTAGGTTTCCATCAAAGACTACTTCATCAAGTAGGCTGCCATTAAGGGTAACACATTACATCATATTTCCAATACGTATAACAAGATAGATGCCTACTTGATGGACAATGGCTTCGACAAATGTGATGGTGAACCTACTCTATACATCAAAGAGAGTGATGGTAAGCTTCTTATTGTTGTTTTATATGTAGATGATTTTATTTTGATGGGGAGTGATGATTTCCTCATTGCTGATTTTAAATAAGTCATGAAACACTAGTTTGAAATGACTAACTTGGGGTTGTTAAGGTATTTTTTGGGCATAGAAGTGAAGCAAACAAAAAATGGTAGTTTGATTTCCCAAACAAAGTATGTAGCAGGAATTTTGGAGAGGTTTAATATGAAAAACAACAAGCCAACACCAACTCCAAATATCATGGGGTTGAAGTTGAGCAAAGAATATTGCAACAACAATGTCAATCCAACTGATCCAGGAGGATTCTAAAAATTTCCAAGTTCAAAGGTCTCAGGTGCTCCCAGAAATAGTGCCAAGATGAAGAGTTCGTAGCGTTGAATTTGACAGTATCTTCCGTTTCGTAATTGGCCCGAGGATGAAGGAGAAATTGTCCATTGAAGTTTATGACGAATTGGTAAAAATGGGGCTTTGCTAGACAAATGGAAGATCCACAACTTGACACATGGCAGGAGTTCAAGTCAACATGTCAAAGTTCAGTTTGGGTTCGATTTTTAAAATGGTGCATATATATTATATAGGTGTATGACAATATTTTTAAATCAAAGGTTATGGTTTACAAAACATATATTAAAGCATATCTTAAATTATATATAGCCATGGTGCAATTATATATAAGGCAGCGCATATATTAAACCAATTGGTATAGTTTTAAAAACCATATATTAAACAAGTATTAAAAGTCAAAGGGCAGAGTTGTTATATGCCATGGGATAAGTGTAGTTAGCATCCACATGGCACAGAGCGTGGTTAATGTGGCAACATGACACATAGTTTTTATTTTGACATTATACCATAGCATATTTATCTTCCAGCATTTTATAACAATCACCAAAGTTAAAACGGTCAACACAGTTGGTGCAGGTCCTACGGAGGTTACAGTTGTCACGGGTCAAAACATTGTGTTGGGTCATGATTTCCGGGGAGCAGGTCAACGCCATGAAACCGCCAGGGTATACACATATCTGAAAACTTTATGACAACTATATTTCATGTCACAGAGGTCCTCCAGTCCAATGCTACATCGCCATGGGGTTTTTAGTGGTCCAATGTTAAATCAAAGGAATTCCATGGGTTTCCATGTCATATAATATTTGTATATCGGTTCGATTATGGTTTTAACCATATGATAAACAATAATCTAAATGACATAAGCAACAGGAGGTTTTGGAGTATAGTCCAATTTTAATACTATGGTTAAAGAAAATATATTTTATGTGGCATATGTATTTTTATAATTGCACCGAATGTAAAATCCAATCCCAAGAGGTCGGCAGGTTTCACCCCGGGACCTACCCGTGGCTTTATAAAAATAAATTCCATTGCACCAGAGCATTAGGAGTTAAAAAGTGAGCCTTAGAATAAACTATTATTTGTGTCTGTAAATTCTCTTTTGAGCATAACTTGGCCATTCTTGGGCCTTTTTGAGAACGAAAAGTGGCATTGGAAAGTAGATACAAAGGTCTTCATTCTAATAGTAACCAACAATGTCTATGTGCATAGTTTAGCTGGTGAAATTATATGTAAAGAGACTTTTTCAACATTCCTAATATAACGGACGCCCACTTGGAAGCGAAACTGAAGATGTAGTCCAGGAGGGAAGAAATCCATCATCCATTTTCTGTGTTTGCTTCTCTTCTTTCTATTTTTTATACTTATTTTCAATTCTCAAGTTTATGTTTAAGGTATATTAACATATCAATTTCCTTCATTCATTCACATTAAAGAAACCTTAGTTAATATTCAGAGAAATTGTGAAATATTCAATCCTGTGTGTTTTCAGATCATATTTTGGCATCAGAGTGAGGTTGATCATGTATAAGAAGGATATTTTCCAATATTAATGTTGACTAGATTCATGTTGTGGTGTGGAGAAGGGAAACTTGAAGAGATAGATCTAGATATTGGAAAGAGGAAAGTCACTTGAAATATGTCAGGGTCAAAGAAAGGAGATGCTTGTGAGCCTAAGGCTGATGAGAAATTTCAGAAGATTTTCCTCAATATGTAAATGATGATTGCAAAACTCTATGAAGACAAGAAGACTAAAGATGAAAATTCATCTTCTAAAGCCTCGAAATAGAAAAAGTGAAAAGGAAAAGTTGACGGTAATGGATCTCCTTCTTCTCCTTCTTCGTCTTCTTCTTCTTCGTTATCCTCTTCCAAGTCTAGTGTTGAAAGTCAACGAGAAATTGCAGCACACACACTAGTGTGGGACCACAGGTCCTAGCGACACATTAGTGTGAAAGCCAATTTAATTTAATAAATTGGTGCAGTCTCTAACTTAATTATCGCTTAATAAAATTGGAAAAATAAAATGTAATCTTATCTCATAATCACTTGTAATACTTAACTGAGTGTGATAAACTTTGTTAGCTCATGAATTTTGAGTTGAGGGTGGTTGGTGAGGCATGTAGAGTGATTCTATTAGTAATGGAGTTTGAGTTGCAGTTAGTTCATTACTTTAATGCATGAGTAATTATTTAACTCAGTTACGTGAGTTAAATTCAGATGAACTAGTTGTAACTGTTTGTTGCACTAGTGAGAGATCAAGTGAATTAAATCATATTTAATTCAAAATCAGTGATCTGCCATGCAACTGATGATTTAATATTAATAGCTTCATGCATGTCAGTTCCAGTGGAGACCCAGTTGAGGCAAAGGTTAAAAGGATGTTAACTATCAGTTGTATCATTAGTAGGTTGCCTGCATGCAACCAGACATCCATTGGATTTCCCATGATCCTTGAGCTATTTTGGAAGGTTTAAATTCCTAAAGAAAATGGATTGAATTCCACATGAATTTCATAAGGCAGGCAGGCTGATTAGAGGCTGAGAATTGGCTAAGTGTTGGTCGATTTTGTTCAGGTTAGTGTGAGACAGTTGTGAGAGTGTAGGAGACTCTTGTGAGAAGAATGAATTGTAATTGTTTCATGATTCCATGGTGAATATAAAATATAATATAGAGGGGTTTTAAGCAGAAATATTTCCCCAGGAAAATATCTGTGTTGTGGCTTGATTTGTTTCTTTCTGCACTTGTTGTGATTTGCGATCATGTTTATTTTTCACAGTTTATTTGTAGAAGGATTCAATATCTAGGTTTAGTACATTGCTTGGTATGATTGAATCAATTTATATACATATGTTTGTATAATTTCTACATGGTATTAGAGCACAAGAAATCACTATCGTGGAGGAGAAGCTAAGTTTGTGACTGAATAGAATTCGAATTTGTAAAAGTATTCTTGGTGCAAGAGGCGAATTAGGATCGAGATGGCTTTCAATGGCTTGAGATTAGAGTATGCACTCGAGGGAAGTTCAAATTATATTGTGTGGAAAGACAAGATGAAGGAAGTACTGGAGGACAATGGATTGAAAGAATTCATTGATAATGACATTCCCAAGCTCGCTGCAGCAGATGCCACAAATATTGATGCTTGGAAAAAGAAATTTGCAAAAGGCGAGGAGGATCTTACTGGAGGGAGTACGAGACCATATTTTCTCAAGTCTCCATGGAAAAGAGACACCATATGCATTTTGGAAAGATTTGAAAAATCTGTTGGACAGCAGCAGTGATCATAGAAAATTGGCACTGAAGGACAAGCTCAGGAAAATAAAAATGGAGAAAGGCGACACCATTCTGAAATATTTAACAAAGTTTGTCCAATTTTGGGATGAGAATGGGAGCATCATAATTACCATCACGGATGGTGACTTGGTGAGCCTAGATAGTCTAGGACTTCCCAAGAGTTGGCATAGTTATCACGACTCTGTTAAATATGGGAGGGAGAAGCTGCAAGATTGGGAATGACTTTGGTTGGATTTGCTGCAAGAAGAATTTAAGCAGAATACCAGGGATGGATCTTCATTTAAGACATATGATGAAGAAAATTGCACTTTGGCTACCAAGGAGAAGAAGGGGAAATGAAATAAATCCTATTCCAAATATGAGTCCAAAAAATATGGCAAGAAGTGCGACATGTCCAGAGTGAAGTGTTTCCACTATCACGAGCATGGACATTATGCCACTAATTGTCCACAAAAGAAGAAGAACAAGAAGGCTTCATGATCTGTAGCTGGTGAGGCTTTGGCCTCACAATTTGAGTTGGACTTTTCACTCATTTCATGCATGGTGTCAAGTGCAATGGGATCGGTGTGGTACTTGGATAGTGGTGCATCTTTCCACATGACGAGAGACAAAGAACTTTTCAGTAGCTTGGAGGAGAATTACCTCTAGATGCATATCGAAATGGGTGATGATGGGAAGTACAATTCTACCAGGATTGCTACAGTTACCTTCCAGAGATAGTCAGGTAAACCCATCTTACTAAAATATGTAATGCATGTACCAGGCTTGAAGAAAACTTTATTTTCAGTTGCAATGTTGGAGGATAGAAGCTATGATGTTGTTTTCAGTGAAGGGAAAGCTTTTCTTCGACACAAAGCCACATGAAAAGCCATGAAGATTGGGATTCGTGTGAAGAATATCTATAAACTTGATGTAGATGGCTGTGCAACATTGATGGGTAAGGCAAAGAAAGTGGTGAGTCGGGATGAGGATGACTTATGGCACACGAGATTGGGCCATCTAAACTACGTAGCCTCGAAGTTCATGCAATAGATTTCTACGGGTCTTCCCATGGGTACTCTTGCGTAGTTAGACACATGAAAGGGAAGTACTATGGGGAAGTATGCAAAGGCCACTTTTCATGAGAAGGAGAACCGAGCTTCGAAAATCCTTGAGAGAGTTCACTCAAACATGTGTGGACTATTATCTACTGCTTCGATAAAAAAGCACAAGTACTATGTGATATTTGTTGATGATTTTCTAGGAAGTGTTGGATCTACTTCATGTAGAAGAAAGATCAGACGTTCTCAAATTTTCCTGAGTTCAAAGCACTGGTGCAGAAAGATACGAGGAAGCATGTGAAGGCTCTTAGGAGCGATATTGGTGGTGAGTACATCTCCAATGAATTCAAGAACTTTTGCAGCAAAGAAGTAATTCAGAGAGAGTTGATTATGCCTCATAACCCACAACAGAATGGGGTCGTAAAAAGAAAGAATAAAATAATTGTGGGTGCAGCACGAGCGATGTTGCATGATCAGGGCCTACCATTGCATATGTGGGTGGAGGCATGCAACACAATGATATTTGTGCAAAATGGTAGTCCTAATCGGATACTTGGCATGAGTACACCAGAGGAGGTTTTTTCTGGTAAGAAACTTGATGTTTCATATTTTAAAATTATTGGCTCATTTGATTATGTGCATGTGACCAAAGACACCAGGGAGAAGCTCGAACCAACAACTCAGATTGGGATTTTTGTGGGGTACACTAATACTCCCCACAACTATCGAGTGTATTTTCCGAACAACAGGATGATTATTATGAGATGGGATATAAAATTTGATGAGGAGAAAGCCATGCGATTGTCCCTTGAGAGGGAGTTGGATTTGCATGCAGATGAGGAACTCTTGGTTCCAAAGAATGAACCTCAAGATGTGGAGTAGCCTCATGTGGAGGATCATGGAGTGGAAGAAAACACTCATGCAAATTCATCCACCAGAAATGGTAGAAGAAGCACCACGGAAGCTGATATATTGAGACTTGATGCGATAGAGAATGTAGGAGCACCTAATTTAGTGGGAAAATAGAGACAATCTCTAGATAGGTTTACTAGATACATGCCTCTTATGAGAAAGTGTATTGTGCAAAACCATCCTCCTTTGAGGAAGCAGTGCAACAACCAATTTGGGTTGACGCTATGGTTGAGGAGTATGACTCCATCGTCAAGAAAAATGCATGGGAAGTTGTCCCAATACCGGTTGGAAAATCAGTGGTTGGATTTAGATGGATATATAAGGTGAAGAAAGCTGCAGATGGGAGTGTGGAGAAGCACAAGGCCAGATTTGTGGCTCGGGGATTCTCACAAGTCGAGGGGATTGACTATGAGGATAATTTTGCACCGGTTGTGAGATACTAATCGATTAGATCTATCCTTACACTCTCAACGCAGATGGGGTGGAACATTCATCAGATGGATTTGAAAATTTCATTTCTCAATGGAGTTATTGACAAGAAAGTGTACATAGAGCATCCAGAAGGTTTTGAGATCTTTGTCAGTGAGTTGCATGTGTGTCGACTCAAGAGAGCATTGTATGGGCTAAAGCAAGCACCTTGTGCCTAGTACACTCAGATTGACAACTATTTCATCGCGTTGGGCTTCACCAAAAGTGAAGCAGATGCAAACCTGTACTAGATTGTGGTTGATGGTAAGCTCTTGATTATCGTACTTTATGTTGATGATCTAATTTTGACAAGTGATGAGAAACTTATAAGTTTTTGCAAGGATGATCTTGTAAGGGAGTTCGAAACGAAGGACATGGGACTCCTTCAATATTTCCTTGGTTTGGAAATATGGCAATGAGATGGTGAGATATTTGTTTCTTAAGGCAAGTATGCCAAAGATATTCTAGGTAAGTTTCCAATGGAGAGCTGTAAACCCATGGAGACTCCTCTTCCAAGAAATTGGAGGAAATAGGATGTTACTTTAGGAGAAGTAGTGCACGCTACTGTCTACAGGCAACTAGTGGGTTCACTAATGTACTTGGTGAACACCAAACTAGACATTTGCTATGCAGTTAACCAGCTGAGTCAAGCTAGGGTTAAGCCGACCAAGCTCTTTTGGAAGGTGGGGAAGCATGTCTTGAGATATCTCGGGGGCACTACAGATTGTGGATTATGATACAGACGAAAATAGGGAATGAATTTTCAAGGCTTCATAGATGTAGATTGGCTAGGAAATCCTTCATACAGAAAGAGCACATCAGGAGGGATCTTCAACATAGGATCGATAGCAGTTTCCTAGTACAATAGGAAGCAACGATCTGTGGTACTCATTTCAGTCAAGGCAGAGTACATGGTAAAAACTCAAGCTGCATGTGAGACCATCTGGATGAGAAAGATCCTGTTTGGTTTTTTTGGTTCTGAGATGGATCCGACGGTGATACATTGTAATAACCATAGTTGCATTAAACTCTCGGTTAATCCGGTATTCCATGATAGGTCCAAGCACATAGACACTCGATACCACCATCTCAGAGATTGTGTTCAGAGGTGCATGATGTTACTTCAGTACATTCCCACAGAAGATTAGGATGAAAATATTCTTACGAAGGCACTCGCCAGGAGAAAATTCAAATACCATAGAGGCAGGATCGGGGTGGTAGATAATCCCTTTCTTTGGATAAAATATTTCGGTGAAAATCACATCAAAGCAAATTTTGTCGATGTGTTTCGAACCAGCCAGTGTGGTTCAACAGTAGGACAAGATGAGAAATCTGATCAAGGAACCCATTTAAGTAGATAAGGAGAGCTCCAAATAGCCGTTGTAAAATAACAGCTAGTTTGACTTGGGTAAGAAATATAATTAAAAATAATTTAATATTTATCTTATTATTTGTTTATTCATAATATTTATTTAATTTTTTATGAAAAAAATAAATGTTATATAACTTAATATTTGTATTTTGAATATAATTTAACATATTTATTATACAATTTAATATTTATTTTTTGAATATAGTTTAATATATTTATTTTTTACTTAATATTTATAAGCTACATAATTGGGAATATATAAAAAAATATTTAATTTACTTAATAGGTTATTTTACTAAGTTAAATCATAACATAATATCTATGTAATTTATCAAAATAATAATAATAATAATAATAATAAATAATTAATTTATTAATAAAATAATAATAATAGAAATTAAAATTTCTAAAAACAAAAAGGAGGAAAGAAACCGAGAGCCAGAGCAGAGGAAAAGACCCGAGGGAGAATAGGGGAAGAGAAACAACAACTAAGAGTGAAGGGCAGGAATCCAACATCTTCTAACACTCTACCCATCATCCCTATTAAGGTTAACTGGCCTCTTTTCTATTTCCAAGGCCTCTTGTTGAGAGGGAGTTTTGAAAGTCAACAAGAAATTGCAGCACACACACTAGTGTAGGACCACAGGTCCTAGTGATCACTACAAGAAAAAAAGGACATTGGTGAGGGGAAAAAAATGTAACCATAAGTTCATTGGTGATGGTCAAAAGAGCCTTCATCACCAAAAAGTGAAAGTCATCAAAGGTGGCGTCGCTGAAAGTATAAGTGTTGCGGTGACATTCAAGGTTCGTCACCAATAATTATTTATAATGACGGATAGTGACCGTCACCATTTCATATGAGAAATGGTGATGGAAAATAGCCTCAGTCACCAAAAAATTGAACGTCACCAAAGGTGGCGTCACCAAAAGTATGTATTGTGGTGAAATTTAAGGTCCGTCACGAATATTGATTATAATGACGGATAGTGATTGTCACCATTTCATACGAACAACACTGATTTATTGTGATGGACCTTTCATGGTCGTCACTATTGGTGCATATATATGGTGATGTTCATTGACTGTCATCATTTCATATTTGGTGAGGGTAAAAAAATGTCATGAAAATCACATTGGTGATTTCAAGGTCCGTCATGAATAATGACGATAATGACAAACAATGACCCTCACCATTTCAAGCCAACGACAAAAAATTATGGTGACATAACTTTCATGGTCGTCACTATGATGCGTATATATGGCGGCATTAATTGACACTCACCATTTCATATTTTGGTGAGGGTCTAAAAATATCACCATAAGTTCATTGATGATGGTCAGAAGAGCCTCCATCACAAAAAACTAATCACCTCCATTCCATATGAATATCAGGGTAGGATGAAATCGAACCACCAACCTCCTGCTTGTTAAGCAGATGCTCTTCCATTGAGCTATCACCCTTTAAAGAATTATACTTTTAAAAATTATATCTTGAAACTTTATAGATTGTAAATTCTACAAATTTCAATAAATGAAAGTCTCGACAATCTTTTACTAGACAAGAAAAACATCATCAAAGTTGTAGGTCCATACCTAATTGTTATGTAATTTATGAAAAGTGAGTGGAGGTAAAAATAGTTACGTATAAGAGACTTAATATGTTGAGTTGAATACTCAATTAGAATTGAAACTCAAAGACATTTATAGCATACAATTGACTATAACTCGCAAATGCACCAAATATTGCAAAGGAAATTTCATAATTGGATAGCATATGGAAGAAGAGAATTGATAAAGAAAGATGCAATATGTTACAGGTTGAATGAAAGAAAAATCTCAATTTTGTTGTTTTTGGGTGACTTTTTATATCTGAGACATTTGTATTTCCTTTATCACGTAAATATTCAAATTAAAATTAGTAATTTTAGATATCTTAATGATATCTAAATTTTTGTGTAAATGTAACACAGATCTCCAAGGAACCATAGGGAGGATGAAATCTAATCCGATTTATTTATATAATCCTTGGATTAAAGCTTCGTATTCTGCGGTGTTATTAGTGCATTCAAACTCAAGTCTACAAGTTAGCATAATTTTGTTTCCCTCTAGACTAACCAACACACATCCTGCTCCTGCTCCTTCATTAGACTTAGAACCATCAAAAAATAATTTCCAAAATAAAGATTTATTTACAGGAGTATCTACAACATTAATACATTTAGAACTATTTGTCTGAGAAAAATTTTCTATTTGAGATAAAACAGAATGTTCTAAATAAGGTGAAGTATGAGCATTAAAATTTCCTAAGAAAGAATCAACTGAGTAATTGCCAATGATATTACTGTTGTATGCAACTGGTTCATTCTCTCCTTCCAATTCTATTACTATGTATTTTTGATGTTTTTCTCATTCAAACTTTATTTGATTTGGTTTACCATTGTAAGGAAGCCACATGTGCGACCAATCGGTTGCAAAGTATCCATGAAGTTTTTCTGACCAATCTCTGCTAAGAATTAAGCCATAAAATTCTGGAATATCTGCAACTAAAATATCAATGACTTGACATACCTTTGGATTTGATGACAGCCGTATGGTAACATGGTTTAATTCACCAAACACTTCAACCTGCGATCGATCTAATTGCACTATGCGTACAACAGATTTTTGTGGTTGAATGTTTAATTTTGCACACAATGATTTTGGTAAAATATTAGATGAAGCTCCAGAATCCACTAAACAGTTATGCAAATTTGTATTAAAAACTTCATAAGTAAGAAGAAATGGAGGAGTATGAGATCTCGATCTTCCTCCAATTAAAGCGATATTTTCAAGATCAACTTTACTAATCGAATTAGTTGGAGGTCTTCCCATCTCATTGGAAGCTTGAGAAATTACAGGATTGGGCAAAGGTTTTTCTAGTATAGCATGTAATTCTTTCAAAAGTACCTTTTGCAGGTGCTTTAACTTGCTCAATTCATACAAAGTGATGTTAGCCCTAGTCTTCTTCATGTCTTCTATAATGTTATATTCCATTTCATCTAGAACAATCAGTGTTCTTGATGGAATTGATGAATCTGTTTGGACTGGGCTAGTTTGAATTGCTTTAGATGTCGTTTTCGTGGGTACAACTTTTTTCTTAGTCAATGGGCTTGCGCTCTTTGACTTAGGAGTAGTTTGAGGAGGATCAAGCTGATTTCTACTTCGAGTGCTAACCGGGGATGCTTCTTGATCTTCCTCATATGGGAGGATGAAATCCCACATACCTTGGACTTCTACAACTTCTTCTTCATTAGTTGTTTCTTCAGTAGCAGTTTCTTCTTCTTCTTCTTCTGATTCAGCATTTGTAATAGCATTTGGTGGCTTTGGATCATTTGAAGGGTTTCTTCTAAAAGGCTTGAAAGACTTTTTAGAAGATGTTTCTGCCACTTGTTTCTTAATGTCAACCATTTCGTTAGACATGGTTTTCAAAACTTTATGCAATCCTTCTAAATCAAATGGATCTTTTGGTTGTTTTTTCTTGGGATCTTCTTTAAAAGTGACCTTCTTAGATTTTCATTCTTCTATTGCATTTTTCTTTTCTAAAGCAATGATTCATTTCTCTACTGCTATTGCTTCCTTCATATTGTCTGCTAAAGTTGTTTTGTTAGCTCTATCAACAAAGAATGCTATGTTTGATGGTAAAGCAGAAATGTACCATTCACTTCGCACTTCTTCGCTAGGCTTGGAAGCAGTAGGAATTTTTTTTAACAATTTATTGAAACATGAATTGAAATCCTTGACAAGTTATTTTGAATCAACTCTAAGATTAGATAAATCATTGATCAATGTTGCTGTAGACTTGTCGTCACAAAATTTAGTTAAAAATTGATCTTGAAAGATATCCCAAGTAGTGATAGATCCAGATGGTAACGAGAAATACCATGATCTAGCTTCTCCTTGTAGGATATAAGGAAAAAGTCGGATAACAACATCTTCATTAATAACTCCATTGAGGTTTATGGATAGCATAAAGTTGTTGATATGTTCTTCTGCTAGCATGCCTGTTTTAGGATTAAACTTAGGTAGCCATTTTTCAGGATGGGCTGGTAATTGACTCAAGGGTGTAGGCATTAAGACTGCCTCTGGATTATTCCATGGCATTTGGGCCATCGCTGAACTACTAACAGAGGAAAGTGTAGAAGATGATATTTGTGACTGAGAAGATGAAGATATTATGATTTGAGAAGGAGATGTGGAATATTGAGTGGACTGATGGACAACAATCTGGGGTGGAGGAGTGGGTGGTTGACTTCACGATGAAGAGTTTGAGATGGATGATGAAAGAGTCTCACTATCAGACCCTTTAGGTGATTTCCTAGCTCTTTTTCTTGTGGGTAGATGAAATTCAGTTGGATGAATGCCAAGCTTTTCACTCTGTAATCTAGTAAGGGGATGAGCAGGATTATATTGTGAAGTCACACTGTCTTGATATTTATCAAACCTTTGAGGTGATATTGAAAATCGCTAAATTTTATGAATCAAAGATTCAACTTCCGGAGGTTCAATAGTAGATTCGTCTGAAAAGTCAGGGTTTGTAGTAGTGTCTGTTCTTCTTTCGACTTCTAGTTCTAGATTTAAAATTTCTGAGTGTGATGGAGAAGTCGGGGAAGATGGTGAGGGTGATTTACTCTCAGAATGGTATTTAGATTTATATTCACTTGCCATTCATAGTTCGTGGCCCTCCTTCTAGCGCCAAATATGTTGAAGCCCCGAAAATCGGGTCTACAACAAGGGGGATACCCACCCGGTCTGGACCTTGGTTAGCAACTCCTTTTCCGTTTGGTGTAGTTGGTCTGACTGGGGATAATGGGACCAGTTTCCCAATATGTGTGTGTGTGTTTGAGATTTGATATTTGTTTTCTAAAATTCCTAAGTAAAATTCTTTTAATCTATTTCTAATCTATTCATATGCAAACTGTATTCTAAGAAATATCTAACTCTAAAACTAACCCAGGATGTAAATCTTTCTATTTATGCAATCTAAAATGATTTCAGATAACAATCGATAAAAAACATCATTCAATTATTATTAGAAAATAATTCAATAAAGATAAACCATTTCATATAAAAATTTAGATGAAATAATTGTGAAAAACATATCGCATAATAAGCTATTCATACATCAAGCACAAATAAATAGTTATCACCGTACAAAAGTGCCAAATGATAACTCAAGCATTCAAGCATCAATATATAAATAACTGAACATAATTATCACTTCTAACACAGAAACAAAAACAGTTAAGAGATAAAAGTACCATTTATAACTGATCCTACTCATGAGCTAGAAGCAATAATGATTTATCTCTTCCTAATCCAACATCCATTAAGAGTACAGAAATGCAACATTAGTAACAGATATTAGACACAAATATCAATAAATCTCGTTCCATTCATTCATCAAAACCTCCTCTGAGGGTGCAGAAGTGCATGTTCTGAGGATAAATTTTTGACAAATTTCAGGACCCTTCTCTAAATGCATGAGAAGGGTTTAAATACTACTAACAAAATCTAATTATAGTTTATTACAAAAATTTAGGATTAGGTTTTAAATGACCGTCCTTTTTCTAGGCAAAAATAAAGTAAAACTGAAACTAAATCTAAAATTGAAAACTATCAACTAACTACTTATGAATTTGATCTCTGAATTTGCAAGCATCCAGCGTTGTTTTGAGAAGAGGTGGCTGGCTGACTTCAGATTTCAACTATCCCGAAAAGACAGAATCGGCAAGCGTAGGCGCAATCTTCTCAGCAGAATTAATGATGCAATTAAGAGTGCTGCATTGACTGTGTGGTTTTACTAGATATGTCTAGTAAGAATCCCAATTTAATCTTGTCAATACTTGAATTGATTTTGCTTTTTCTTCCGCCTTTTGTTTCCATTCTGCTTGCAATTGCTGTGCCTGTGGAAGATATCCCGGAATAGTTTCTGAAATAAAATTAGCCTTGTGCAAATTCTCATTTACACAATCAGTAATATTTCCTGCTGCTATAGCTGACTCCTCCGCTGCTTTCTCTGCTTCTCTGATCTGTGCATCCCAATTATTGAAAAGTATTTCTTTATGACTGTTATTGATAATTGGTGCACCAGCTCTTTTTCCTTCCTCTGTATTTTTCCATGCCAAATAATTAGTAACTCTTTCATTAGTTAAATCATAATCATGTCATAATTCTACGACATGATTAGTGATTTTATCACTTTCTAGACAAAAAGAGTTCCATTGCGAGATTTTCTAGCATAATACATCTTGTTGTTGCAGTAGTTGGTTGTTTAAAGAAATAGATTCTGAAATAAACTCTGGAAGTTTGGGATCATCTTTGTGCTCTTCTCGGATAATCTGTATTTGTTTCTCTTTATCGGCCAAACTTTTTTGATATCCGATTTTCATCTCTTGAAGCTCTTGCTGTAACTTTTCAAGTTTTACCTGTGCTTCACTGCTAGCATGAGCTTGTTGCAATTGTTGTTGTAGAACTTGTATCTGATCTTCTTTTTCATTTAATAATAGCCGTACCTCAGATGCTTTGTCAATAGTTGAAGAGGCATAAGCTCCTGTAATCTGAGATAGCTTGGTAAGATTCTTAGTAGGATATTTCCATAAGACATCTAATTGTTCTGCATTAGTAGAGATTGCACTCTCTAACTTTCTCTTTTTCCTTTTCTTCCTCACTACTGCTTTATACTGCGGGCTATAGAATACATCCAGAGGAGGAATGTCCTCTATATTAAGTACAATTTCAGAGGAGGGAGTGATAGGTATATGCTCAGTTTCTGTGACATTGCCACTTATTCCCGTGCTTAAAAATTTTGTTGTCTGTATAGGGGTTTGTGTATTATGTCATTCAAAATTAAGAAATTCATTAAACATTTCCCATTCTTTATCTAATTGAATGATGGTGGATGGTTGCTGTACAGTGGGAGGTGGAATATTCAACTGTGGAGTGGTTGAAGTTTGTAGTTGTGAAAGCTCTTTTGATTGAGCTGTATCTTTCACTGAGCCTTCATCTTTATCATAATTTTGAGAACGTTCAGAAGTTTATTTTTCAGACTTTGATTTAGACCTGTCAGTATCGAAGCTACCATTGAGACTGACACTAGGAGTTGGTTCCCTTGCGGGTTCCAAGCGTAAATTATCCAAAGGGATAGTAGTCAATCTTCTTTCTCTGTAGATTTTAAATTCCTAAAACACTTATGGGGAAAACTGTGTTTGAGCTAAATGCAAAATTTCTTTGAATGAACATTTTTCTTGAAACATATCATCAAAAAGATATTCTTCTCCATTAAATAATCTCACCTTAACTACAGTGGTGAAATCTTTGACAACATCATATGGATCAAATAGCCTTCTCGAAAACTTGAACAGTTGTAAGCATGTAATATTGCTTACCTCTTTGAATGCATGACCAACATCAAACAATGAAAATGCTCCACAGGATATGGGAAATTGTGGCCAGATGGCCTTCTTCTTATCCTTTAATTCCATTATCAAACCTCCTTCACCACAGGTTTGGTATGCAATTTCCCGAGCTATAAGTTTATCCGGAACATACAAGGGTAAAACATGAGGAGAAGAAGAGCTTCCAAAAACCCTTACATAGGTAAACAACTATTCTCCAAACCACCGTGCGACAGGGAGAATTTCGACTTCTTCTTCCGGAGAAAACCTTGGAGCATCCTTATTATACAATATTTTGTACAACGGCAACATTATGCCATGGAAAATCTTGTAAAAATGAGGAACAAATTTTGATTCCCACAGTTCTTTGTGATACACATGAATAGGCAAAGGATCATGAATTGTCCATTGCCAACCCATTAAAGGGAATTTAGAAACAAAGCAGATATAATCCATAACATAGGCAGACAGATAAAAAGGAGGATAAATCCTCTGAGAGACAGTCCGTTTAGACCGGTAATTGAAAATAGCAATGGCTAAATTATCAGATAGTATTTTGGCCCAATCTACAATGGTAGCGTTAACATCAACATTTAATAACGGAAGCCATTCAGGCAAGACCTTATTTATGTTAGGCTTTCCAAAAAGCCTACATAACATAGTAGTAGCAAAACAATAGGGAGAGGTGATTGAACCAGTACTGTACATACCGTGTTTGTCTTTCTTCAATGGTTCATCTCTTTTGGTCCATTCCTTTGTGCATTCTGCCAAATTTTCATTTTCCCTGGCAAATTTCTCCATAAATTGTTTGTTGTAAGTCGCCTGAGGCTCCGACAAGTGATACATAAGCCTCAAATCTTCTGTAGTGAATGACCCGATGAGCTCTTGATATGGAGTTCTAAATTGCCTGTCTGAAATATCGGTGCTATCCACCACCCATTTTACCATATCTGTATACAGAAGAATTCTCGGTCTTGCTGCTATCCGGTGTAAAAATGAACAAGCCAATTCTGTAAGAGATGCTTCAGATGAATTACTTGAACCTGCAGTAGCTGAGACTTCCATTACCCTGGGATTTTCTTCTTCGAGAAGATTATGCATTCCCTCCCAGGTGGTGATACCAGCATCCTTGTTGCAAGCAGTATCTGCATACAGGGAAGCCATCTCTTTGTTTTTAGAACTTGGAGTTTTCTCTTTCTTTCCCATAATACTCTGTGAATGCTTTGTATAGTCTTCTGCTCCTTCGCGCCTGTGGTTTTATGAATTAAGTGAGAGTAATGACATGAGAAAGGTGACGGGATAGTTTTAAATGCTGAAGGCAGATGAAATATATTATTTTAACATGAAACAACCTTTCAATCAAAACAAAATCCTTTTTATCGACAATTGACAATCCATTCATTAATTCAATCATTAAAGCGCATAACGGATATTGATTTATGAAAATATTTTCTTTGGACAATGAGCTTTTAAGAATCTGCGACATTGCGATCTGCGATTTGCTGTGCAATATTGCAATATCGCAATATCGCAATATCGCAATATCGCAGATCGCAGTTTTCTCAAATCGAAATCATCGCAAGATCACAATTATCGCAAATCACAATATTCACGAATCGCAGTCTCATAGCATCGCGAAATCGCAATATCGCAAAATATAATATATGAAAAGTATTTGTTAAACATCTTTTTTACGATATGCAGTTTGCGATCAATATTTTAATGCATAGTTTTTTGGGATCGCGCTATCGCGAAATCGGAATTTAAAAGATTCTGCCTTACAAAGGATGTCTACTTATTGCGATGGATGCGATATTTTCTTCAAAGAAAATATTTTATTCTAATTTATCATAAACTTAAGTGTATTTAATGATTTCCTAAGGAATTTCCATAAGTTATGATAGTAAATTTTATTTGAGAAAGGAAACAAGCACTAATTAATTTTTTGGATTTTTTGACTAAGGGTCCCCTCATATTAAGTATTATTACTAATACTTAAATAAAAAGGGGGGTTGTTGCTGGCCACAACAGGATCATGGAACTCTAATTTTGAAGGCGGGAAATGCAGAGACAACATTTATGGAGGAATATCATAAACATGCAATCATATTTCCAAACCTTTCACATTGAATTTGGGAAGAACATAGGTCCAATATATTAGTATAGAATAACCATTAACTATCATACACAATTATGGGTACTCCATAAAAATCATGAGTTACATAAATTATGTAAGATATCACATATAAAAAATTAATATGAAAATTGCTTCCAAAAAATAAAGCAACCAAATTTAGCTGCATAAGAAGAGAGAGCATTGTGGAAATGATTTAGGTGTAGCTTTAAAGTTTACTTCTTGGTTTAGCATATTTCCTAAATCATGGTGGTTGAAAGGGATGGAAAAGGGTAAGTGGAGAGAGAAGTCAACACTGCATGGTACATTTGATGAAAAAAAAATCAAAATTTTTTACAAGCTCTCAGAGGAAGCTTTGAGGCCATAATTTGAAGAATTTTCTGCTATCTTAGATGGATAAGGTAGCATATAATTGGAAAGAGACATCACTGCTGGTGGATTTGTAGAGGGTATTGTAGATCTAGAGGGAAGATAGCACAACATCCATGATGTAGATTGAGAATCTAGATGTTTTTCTCAAGCGAAACAATCTCAAATCTTATTTGGTGTGTTTCAATGGTTCTCCCATTTATAAAACCTACAAATATTATGATAAATAAGTTCATGGAAAAATAAAGCAGGCTAAAAATTAGGGTTGAGAATTATGGTGAATGGTCTTGTCCTGGATATATTTTGGTAGATATTCAGTTTTATCATTGAAAAATGAGTCACTACCTTTTGTCTAGGTCCACATTTAGACACCACTCTAGCTTGAGGTTACTCTTGTAAATATAAATAGTGAAATCAACAGTGAACAAGTGAATGTTAGAAAAAAGGGAGAATGGTCAGATAGAAACATATAGTTGAATTTTCTGGTAGAACTAAAGCAAACTCTTGTGGTTAAATCATCTCAATATCTCTCAAGGAGTAGTAGACAAGAAATCCATTTTGAATTTCAATAAGAGTGGGGAGCTAAAAATGACACTCAATAATTTTAATAATTTATGTAACTCATGATTTTTATGGAGTATCCATAATTATTTTTAATACAAAATTATGGGTACTCCAAAAAAATCATGAGTTACATAAATTATGTAAGATGTCACAAGGTCAAAATAAAAAAATAATATGAAAATTGCTTCTAAAATATAAATCAGCCAAATTCAGTAGCATAAGAAGATAGAACATCGTGGAAATGCTTTAGGTTTAGTTTTAAATTTTACTTCATGGTTTAGCATATTTCTCAAAGCATGGTGCTTGAAAGAGCTAGCAAAGGGTAAGTGGAGAAAGGAGTCAACATTGCATGGTACATTTGATGAAAGAAAAAGAATATCAATTTTTTTACAAACTCACAGAGGAAGCTTTGAGGCCATAACTTGAAGAAGTTGCTGTTATCTTAGATGGAAAAGGAAAAATATAATTGGAAAGAGACAAAAATGATGGTACATTCAGAGAGGGTAGTGCAGATCCAGAGGGAAGATACCACGAAAACCCTGGTGTAGAATGAGATCTAGATGCTTTTCTCAAGAAAAATAGTCTCAAATCATATGTGATGTGTTTCAGTGGCTATCCCATTTATAGCACCTACAACTATTATGATAAAGAATTTCATGGAAAAATAAAGTAGGCTAAAATGATGGTTGAGAATTATGGTGAATGGCCATGTCTTGGACATCTTTTGGTAGAAATTTAGTTTGATCATTGAAAAATGACTCACTGCCTTATGTCCAGATCCACATTCAGGCACCACTCCAGCTTGAGGTTACTCTTGTAAATTCATTAGTGGAATTTTGAGGTACAAAATGGGCCTCCTAAGGAAATTATAAAATAATAGTGGAAATAATAAAATAAGGTTTGATGACATCATCAAATTTTAGAGGGAAAGGAGAAAAAAACTATTTTTTCAACTTGTATTTTGAACTTATCGCCTTAAGGTTTTACTCAAATTTCGAGCAGGAATACTCGTTGGATGCAAAATTTAATTTCCCATCCAAAGAGTACCCATGTTGCATACTTTTGATGGAATCTGCTACATGAATAATTAGAAATACATGAAAAACATGATTACAATCACGCTTTTTCATGTATTTCTCATTTTTCGTGTAGCATGGTACATCAAAAGTTTGCAACATGGGTACTCCTTGGATAAGAAATTAAATTTTGCATCCAACGAGTACTCTCGCTTGAAATTTGAGTAAACCATTAGAGAGATAACTTGATAATATGAGTTGAAAAAGTAGTTTTATTATTTTATTATTTTTTAATACTTTTACTTTTTTACTCCAAAAATGGTGAATCATCCCCCATGGTTGACATCATCATCTTGAATTGTATTGGTTCTCATAAAGTTTAGTTTGGTTGTACATTTTTCTTAGGAGACCCATTTTAGACCTCAAAATTCACCTAATGTAAATAGTGAACTCAACAGTGAACAAGTGAATGTTAGAAAAAAGGGAGAATTTTCAAATAGAAACAATATATTTGAATTTTATGGCAGGACTCGAGCAAACAATTGTGATAAAATCATCTTAGCATCTCTGAGGGAGTAGTAGACAAGAAATCCATTTTGAATTTCAGTAAGAGTGGGGAGCTAAAAATGGCACTCAATAATTTTAATAATTTATGTAACTCATGATTTCTCATGAGTACCCATAATTAGTTTTAATACACAATTATGGGCACTTGAGAAAAATCATGACTTACATAAATTATGTAAGGTGTCACAAGGTCAAAATAAAAAATTAATGTGAAAACTCCTTGTGAAATATAAAGCTGCCGAATTTAGTGGCATAAGAAGAGAGAACATTGTGGCAATGCTTTAGGTGTAGCTTTAAAGTTTACTTCATAGTTTAGAATATTTATTAAAGCATGGTGGTTGAAAGGGCTGGAAAAGGGTAAGTGGAGAGAGGAGTCAACACTGCATGGTACATTTGATGAAAGAATTTTTTTTTATTTTATATTTTTTATGAGCTCACAAAGGAAGCTTTGAGGCCATAATTTGAAGAAGTTGTTGCTATATTAGATGGAGAAGGAAACATATAATTAGAAATAGACAACACTGCTGGTACATTTGGAGAGAGGCTACTGCAAATATAGAGGGAAGATACCATGACAACACTGATGTAGAATGAGATCTAGATGATTTTCTCAAGCAAAACATTCTCAAATCATATGTTGTGTGTTTCAATGGTTCTTTCATTTATAACACCTACAACTATTATGATAAAGAAGTTCATGGAAAAATAAAGCGGGCTAAAAATGAGAGTCAAGAATTATGGTGAATGGCCCTGTCGTGAACATATTTTGGTAGAAATTCAGTTTGATCATTGAAAAAGGAGTCACTGCCTTATGTCTAGGTCCACATTCAGACACCACTCCAACTTGACGTTACGCTTATAAAGTTAAATAGTGAAGTGATAAATGAACAAGTGAATGTTAGAAAAAAGGGAGAATGGTCAAATAGAAACAATATAGTTGAATTTTCTGGCAGGACTGAAGCAAAATCTTGTGGTTAAATCATCTCAACATCTCTAAGGGATTAGTACACAAGAAATCCATTTTTAATTTCAATAAGAGTGGGAAGCTAACAATGACATTGTTAGTCAAGGACTGGCAGATGATGGTGAGGGTGATGATATTCATTCCAGCACTATGTTTTCACGCAGAGAAAATTTTTATGAGGATGAGTTTCTTCCTATGAAAAAGGCTTGACCTTATCCTACAACACTTCAATTAAATGTGAGGAAGAAGAACCAGTATTGTATGCTCCCATAAAGTTACAAGGGAAGCATTTAATTTTTGGAGAGATATTCATGGGTTGGAAATATTAATGATGGCCATTTGCAAAAATGTGCACTCAGAAGTTATCTCAGTTTTGAAGTATGATGGAATTTGTGTTGGGTTGCACACCCACCAATTTGGGGTGTGACAAAGATCTCTAGACCCTGTTCTTGCACATGGAATTGAGGATTCCAACGTTATGTTTTCATGGAGAGACAAAAGCTACGAGGATGAGTTTCTACCTATGAAAAAGGCTCGACCTTATCCTCCAACACTTGAATCAAATTTGAGGTAGAAGAATCAGTAATGAATGCTCCCAGGTAGTTGCAAGGGAAGCATTTCAGTTTTGGAGAGATATTCATGGGCTAGAAGTCTTTATGATGTCCATTTGAAAAAATGTGCACTTAGAAGTTATCTCAGTTTTGATGTATGATGGAATTTGCGTTGGATTGCACACACATCAATGTGTGGTGTGACAAAGATCTTTGGACCCTGTTCGTGCATAGGGAATTGAGAATGTCCTTGAATTGATGATTCCAACACTATGTGCACTTAGAAGTTATCTCAATTTTGAAGTATGATGGAATTTGTGTTGGTTTGCACACCCATTAATGTGGGTTGTGACAAATATCTCTGGACCCTGTTTGTGCACAGGGAATTTAGGATGTCCTTGAATTGAGGATTCCAACAAAAATGTGCACTCAGAAGTTATCTTAGTTTTCAATTATGGTGGAATTCGTGTTGGGTTTCGCACCCATCAATGTGGAGTGTGACAAATATCTCTGGACCCTTTTCATGCACAAGGAATTAAGGATGTCCTTGAATTGAAGATTCAACACCATGTTTTCATGCATAGACAAAATTTACGAGGATGAGTTTCTTTCTATGACAAAGACTCAGCCTTATCCTACAACACTTGAATTAAATTTGAGGTAGTAGAACCAGTACTGTATGCTCTCAGATAGTTGCAAGGGAAGCATTTTGATTTTGGAGAGATATTCATGGGCTAAAAGGATTTATGATGGCCATTTGCGAAAATGTGCACTTAGAAGTTATCTTAGTTTTGAATTATGATGGAATTTGTGTTGGGTTGCACACCCATCAATGTGGGGTGTGACAAAGATCTCTGGACCCTGTTTGTGCACAGGGAATTGAGGATGTTCTTGAATTGACGATTCCAGCACTATGTTTTCATGCAGAGAAAAAAGTTATGAGGATGAATCACTACAAGGAACAGACCCTCTAGTAGATGTTTTTGAGGAACCCCTTATAAAAATACCCCAGACATCCATTTCTAGCGGAGGTTCCTAGAGGAGGTTGATAGGCGGAGTTTTTTGCGGATGTATTTTGTTCGGTGCTCTTATCACCGTAAAACGCATCGGTGTGTTCAACACGAGAAAGCACCGGTGCGGTTAAAACATTGGCACACCAGACACCATGCGATCCCTACACACCCACCCAGTGTGTCATATTTCTGTAGCGCACGAGTACTTTACATAACTTCCACACCAGCACCTCATAAAAAGCACCGGAAAACCGAAACCGCTTGGGTTGCCCTTAAATGCACTGGGTTGCCAACGCACCGGGTCACCCTGAAATCCTCGTGCACCAGCACAGGGTTAAATAAATAAAAAATTACGGCCAAAAAACCACACAAAACATAGGCACACTGGACACCGTGCACTCCTAACACACCCACCTAGTGCATCATATTCCTGTAGAGCACCGGTTCCTTACAGCTCTTCTGCACCGGTGCTTCAGAAAATGTGCACGAAAATAGAAACTGCTTGGCGTGGAATAAAGAAAATGCACCTGGGCGCCCATAAACCCTGCACACCAGCATAGGGTTAGATAAAAAAAATTACGGCCAAAAAACCGCACAAAACATTGGCACACTAGAAACCGTGCGCTTCGTACACACCCATCTGGTGCCTTATATTAAGGAACCACACCGGTGCGTGTCAAATTTTCAGCACCGATGAATCATAAAACCGTGCAAAAATAGAAATTTCCCAGAGCGAAATGATAGAAACGCACTGGGGAACCCATAAACTCCGTGCATCGGAACATGGTTAATTAAAAAAAAAATTATGGCCAAAAAACCGCACAAAATATTGGCTCACCGGACACCATGCCTGATGCATCATATTACTGTAGAGCATTGGTGCGTTAGAAGTACGCCGCACCGGTACCTCATAAAAGCACGCGAAAACAGAAACCTCCTGGAGCGGCATAGTGAAAACACACCGGTACGCCAATAAAAACTCTGCGCACCGGAACAAGGTTAAATAAAAAAAAAAATCACTACCAAAAAATCTCATTTTTCACTTTTTTTAGTGCTACAGAGCTCTCAAGCACCAGTGCAAGTTATCCTTGTTTGAGCCACCCTGACATCTGTGCTCCCATTGCACTCATTGCACTGCTGCTGCTGTGCATTGCCACCAATCTCCAGCTTGAATTTTGTAAAACGGTGGAAAAATTTTCTTTTGCAAATTATACAGCCAATATGCCTCCTTGATAGGTAAATGTACAGGTATTTTTCTTGTTTTTCCATAATTAAGCCTTTTAGTAGATTAGAATTTCAAAAATCCTTAAAATTAACCATTAAAAAAAATAAATTTGTCAAGCGGTGCGCTCGAGCTGTTCGGCTCGCACCGGTTTGTAGTGTTGCTTGTAAATTTACAGGCCACACCACCACTGGTGCTAACCGTATCTACATCGGTTTCAAGGTGGTACCAATAGGCACATTGCGTTATTTTGAAAAAAATTAAAAAGTGCGGTGTGATCATTTACCAGGACGCACCGTTGAGAATGTGGTATCGCGACAACTCGGTGTGTTGATGGAATTATCCAGCTCAGGGTGCGTAATGTTGTCAGCGCACTGTACTGCAATTCGACATTGTCAACGATTCGGCTTGGTAAACCGGTGCTAAGGGAATCTGCAGTGCTTTTGGGGCAGTACCAAAGGGGCACCATGTTATTTTTTTTTTTAAAGAGCGGTGCGGTCGGTTACCTGGCCGCACTATTGACCTAGTTGAATAGTGGTGATACGGTGCGTTGCTCGAAATAATTGTCTTGGGAAGGCTATTTTTGTCAGTGCCCGACTTACCTTATTTTCCTGCGTCAACGGTGCGGCCTTTTAACATACCACATTGACGAATATGTATGGTGGCAGGAGGGTGGTGTGCTAAATTAGCTATATGCCACGGGGCATATAGTGTAGGCAGCGCACCTCCCTCCTGACACGGCACGTAGTCAATGGTGCGCTAAAAACATTTTCTGGAGCACCACCCCTGGTGCGTTGAATATCATTTGGTGCACTGTCCTCGGTACACTCTGTTGAAAGATGCACTGGGACCGGTGCGTGACTGTGTTTTTGGCGCACTGACTGTTGTTTTATTTATTTTTCAAAAAATATTTATATACGTATATTTCTAAATACATGTGTCATTTAATAATTTTTTTTTGTTTAATATGTCAATCATTCAGAGAGATGAAAGGAGGGAAGAGGGGCAACAATAACAACAACAGGAAGAACAATATAACATGGTTCACCTGTGGGAGGCAAGAGAGAGGGAGAGAGATGCGCACCCTCGCCCTATTACAACAGTGATGCAGGGGCTCCTAAGGCAGGTAGGCCTCCTCAAGTTCTATGAGGAGGATACTTCCCTAAAGTCCCATAGTTTTTTTTTGAGACATCTTATCTAAAGGTGGAATGCCTAGCAACAGGATTTCCTGGTTGGTATCAACCAGTGGTACACACCCACTGAGGAGGATATATATTTTATTACAAGGCTATCAAGGAAAGGGGTTGATTTTCCCTCATTCCCCGAGGTTCCGGCTCGCTCTGTAGTAGGGATTCAGATAGTTTACTTCCAGAGATACATTGGAGAAAATTTAGTATCTCCTGCAGATTTTCGAGTCATTGGAGGGCAGTTATGTATTGGTGTGTTTGGTCGTGAGGAGGTCCAGCATCTCTCACTTATCATTTCGACCATTTTGCACAATAACAGTGATGGGCAACGCATTAGTTGCTCGCTTTTATATTATGTTGATTCTTTAGTACAACAACCATGACTTGTCAGGCGGTCTACCATTTTTTTAGGGCATTTCTATACATCATTAGATAGATGTCGTGCTCATGCAAAAGGGAGGGTCAAATTCCATTTTTCTTCAGAGATTTTTTGTTTATTTTTTGAGAGGCTTCCAGAGACGAGGCTTAGTTTTCTTCGGCAGCCTCGTAGGCCGATTACTGAGGCACATATGCACATGTGGGGGAAGATGATGCCCAAGAGGGAGGAGAATTTGTTTACAACAAGTATATTAGATGATGCACTGGAGTTGCTAGCCAGTGTTGATGACCATCCGTCCATTATGGTCCCCTGTCCTTATGAAAGGTTGGATTGATGAGGGTGTGCCAACATCCTCTTCACATCTAATGAGCCACCATATGATAGACGTAATATTATTGTTTTATTTAAATTTATTCTAACATGTTCTTTAACCTGTTTTTATTAAATTGTGTAATTAAATTGTCTAATTATTGTTGTGTACTTGTATATATTTTGCAGACATTGGCTCTTTTGATGGCGAGGGGATGTTGCCACCACCACATGATCTAGGTGTGGATCCTAATGACAATGAGGGCATGCCAGATGTCGAGGATCATCCGGAGGCTGGTGCAGAGAGACCTTCTCCTACTGGTGCACTGGTGCGCGGTCGACTTAGTGATGCTAGATACAAGATGGAATTGGGTGACCAACTCATTGCATTGATTGTTGAGGTAGGCATCAGGCCCGCTCATTACAGAGACATAGAGGCTGATGATAGGCTATTACGAATGTGGGGAGGCATGCCGCGTGACATGTAGAGCTTTATGCGGCATGTCGTAGGAGTTACGACAGCGTTTACGCATCTGACGAGGACTATTGCACGTTACGATCAAGCCACAACACGTGATGGAGAGTTTGTGAGGCACAACATACCATCATCTCATGATCGTTCATCTCGCGTTGCACCAGATGAGCATGAGCCTCCACTAGCATCTAGCAGTAGTCATCATGGAGATGAGGCTAGACCATTAGCCACATCCAGTCAGTAGCTAGCAGAACCTTTCAGTACTCATGATCATGAGCAGGCACCATTGACTCATGAGCAGGCCTTCACTAGTATTGATATTGATATTGTACTACCACCAGCTGATCCATGAAATTTATATTATAGTTGTATATTTTCAACATTATTCAGTTATATATATATATATATATATATACACACAAAAACATCAGTACTCATGATCATGAGCAGGCAAACTTGACTCATGAGCAAGCCTTCACTAGTACTGATATTGATGTTGTACTACCACTAGCTGATCCATGACATATATATTATAGTTGTATATTTTTAACATTATATATATATATATATATATATATATATATATATATATATATATATGGTCCATGTATTTTATGTTCATGTTACTGTTGTACTTAATTTACATGTTGGTGATCATCATGATGTGTATGTTGTTAGGTCATGTTAGATATGTTCATTTAATGTGCAACTTGCAGATAGATGTGTATGTGATAGCATGAGTTATTTGACATGAGATGTATATTTGATGTTTGTGTTGTGATGATGTTAATATATAATGTTAATTGTGTTTTGTTAGATGATCATGATCATGATGATGCAGTTAGCGATTTTGAATGTGTTTTTTAGTCAAATGTGATGTTTGTACGATGATTATCATGAACATCATGTTTATTAATTAATTTAATACTAAATGATCATGATATTGTAAAATTGTAATATTTGTAATTCCAATTGTATTTAAAATTCTAAAATTGTAATTGTAATTGTAATTGTACGTGAAATTGTAAAATTGAAATTGTAATTGTAATTGTAATTATAATTGTAATTGTATGTAAAATATTTGTAAAATTTTAATTGTATTAATGTGAAATGAATTTACTAAAATTTTTAAATTTTTAAATTTGTAAAATTTAAATAATTGTAAAATAATAAATCTAGAATAATATGATTTATTATAACATAATAAAGTTTAGAAAATAATGCAAATAGATTCCTATATTTAGAATTATCATTATTTTATTATGATCTTAGATACAAAAAAAAAGAATTAATTTATACAGTACGCCATTGTTTTGGAGATCAACATAATTGCAAATTATCAAGTGAATTTTTGATTTTAACATTAACACAATGCAAATTACCAATTAATTCGAAATACATATTATATTAATATTTTGAAAAACCCATCTTAAAAAGTATAAATATTGATGAAATAACACATGTACCATATCACTCTTGGTTCTCATGATCACCCTCATTATCTTCTAGCTCGCATGGCATGATAACACTATTGTTCTCAAAAATATGTTTTGATCTAGGGTCATGTGTCAATACAAACCACCAATCACTATCCAACATATCTCGGTAAAAAAAAGACCTGGTTGTAGTGTTTAGGGAAAACATAGGACTCCTTAACTTCATCCCACATCTTTCTAGAGTTGATACATATCAACCTACAATCGTGATCTTCCTTTACATTATTCCGATCAAAGGTGTCCCACCACTTGCACTTAAAAATAACACATTGGAAAGAAGAACAAACCACTTCAATGATCTCTTGTATCTTTTCGATGTAACGTAACGTCCCTCGTACTAGGTTTTGATCACAGTGGCTAGATCAAATAGATTGATCGAACTCGACTTCCACTCCACAGTCTTGTGTGATGTTTCCAGCATCAGCATTTTCTGTGTGAAAATGGTGTCCATATGCCCACATAGATGGGAACAAATGCAACTATTATAAAAAAGTTTAAAAAATCATAGTGTCATGTGTCTTATAAATAATAATCCAACAGTTAAAATATGAAATGTAGATGGCTTAATATAAGCTTCAAATCTACATATAAATTAAAAATATTGTCACCGATTGCTACACCCAATCCCTAATTTTAGCACATCCTCTTCAGCATGCGGGTAACGACCGGTAGCACCGTATTTCTCTCTGACTTGGTTAGCAACCGAACTGTTGGGGCATATTTTTGGCATATTTTCTTTTAAATGATTGGGATAAGGCACACTTCTACCATTCAACCATCTGAATTCTTTCCTGTCACTATCCCATTTCATCCTGTTTTGTTCGTACAATGCGACCCATGGTTGTGTCGCTTTAGGATTGTAAAGAACACATTTATTGATTGCTTCAATTTTTTCATTCGTTGATGAAATCAAAACAACATTATATAGTACTTAGAGATCAAAATATACATTATATCAAAGTTCAACATGAATATTAATTAATTTTTATAAAATTGAAAAATTATAAGTCGCTTACTCTTTATCAAGCGCTTTTTTCTACTCGTTTGGAGCAACTCTCCTTCTCTTTTGTCTTCATCCCTTTCATCGTCCCAAATAACTACACCTGGTCTATTATCGATCTACTTGATGTACTCACTGGCATAATAGAAAGACCCATACGATATGTACCTCGATACCATAGACCCCTTGGGTGTTGCCCTTTGTCGAACAAAACCTTTCAATTTCTTCATGTACTTCTCTAAGAAGAACATCCAATGACACGAAACCACCCCAACTAATTCAACCTCATCTACTAGGTGGATTAGAAGATGAACTTGTAAGTCCATTAAACTCATCGGTAGTTCATTCTCAAACATACAAACAATCTCAACTATCTCTTGATGCCACCGTGGAATTCTAGCCACATGAATCTCCTTTGACGTGATCCAACGTACAAATGCATATAATTTAGATATGGCACATCCTATGTCTTGAGGGAATTCATGTTTCACACACCCATGCATGAATAAAGGATAATGACACTGCAAAGTTATAAACACGTGCAATAATATACAAAATTAGTTATGTTTTATGATCCCCGCATATTGGGATAAAACTTATTATTAATATAACAAATAATAAAATAATATATGCTTTTCATGACATTAATATACATACTCTTAAAAGATTAAAATCGTCATGTGGTTTCAACCCCGACAAATGGCCATCCACAGTGAAGCAGCACCATAGTGAAGACCCGTATGAAGTTGGCACCCTCACACCCATTATAGCTTCCTTTGCCAAATAAATATCATCTTTTTTAAAAATTAATGGGACATCACCTTCTATGAAAAACCATGAATTAAAGGGACTAATGCCTACCTCTGATCCTGTACTTTCTAATCGTCTTGGACAATGTTTTTTTTTAGTTTTTGAAGTGATAAGAACTTTCCTAAAAACCAATGTGTCACTTTTCTTCAATGATATGTGCCTCCATAAAGAATATGAAACATTTTTAAATATATGCATGGGCTATAATAAGTGGGTAATCTTACGATGCTCCCAATATGGGAGGTCATAAAAGATATATTTCCTTTTCATCTCAATGGGCAATTTCTCAACATAGGTGTTGAAGAAATCTGGATCATCGAACATAGGCTCCCCATTTGAATCGAACATTTCTATGAACTCCTTCTCCTTCTCTCTCTCATATGCTCTAAGCCATTCACCTGGTGTCATTATTGGAGGCATTTGGGTTCTCTCTCATGTTGAGGTATAAAAAGTATATTTTTAACACCTATTTATCCTACATTAATTATCAATCCGAGAACGACTTTTTGTTTCAAGAGTGTACTCTTTTTGAAACTGCAATTGAGCTAAGAGTAATGCTGTGAGAGATTTAGTATAGTATTCTAGATATAAGAGTAAATGGATTCTTGAAAAGAAATCTAATTACAATAACATGAATGCAAATACTCTGAAATCTTAACTACTCACTCTGCAAAACATCAATCAAGGATGCAGTAGCAATAACTCATTTCTTTAGAAATTGATGCAACTGAAATTACACTGGAACAAGGCAATCAATCTGGGAACTTCGAAGCAATAACCAATGTTCTCTACATTTGATAGTCCTTTTCTTGAAGCAATCAAAGTGAAATTGAAATTGAACTAACTTCTGTTGAAAATAAACTAGGAAAAAATTCTTTTAAAATCAAGAATTGGAAATGAACAGCAATTTGTAATCTACAACAAACTGTAAATAAACAATCTTTCTGCAATCTAAAACTAACGCATTAGAAATGAACAAAAAACAAGAATTGAACAACACTAACTAATGAATCTGAACAATAGACATGAACTTAACAAAACCAGATAAAAAATCCTATTAAACTCTAACCTTGTCAACAACAAACATTAATCGAAATGAACAATAATCCAATGGAACAACAAACAGAGTTAAGTATGGAACAAAAAACAGAGTTAAGTATGAAACAACAAAGCTTTATAAGTGATAACACAATGAATAAGACAGTAATCACGATCCTTGTAGAAATGGAACAACAATGCAATCCATTAGCGCACACAACAATGCAATAATCAATTCAACAGTAATTAAGGAACTCTGCAATCATAATGAAGAAAACCATAATTATCACGCAACAGTAATTAGAGGATAGAAATACAAACATCATAACGATTCCACCAGGGCCGGGCCCTTAGCTGCACTGAAACACTATTGGGTTACTTCAGAGCTTGAGCGATGAAATAAAATGCATCTTTGTATTAATTGAACATAAAAGTATTTACAATGACCGCTCTTTGATCAAGAGAGTCAATAAAACGTAGAATTACAAAAGGAATGTTTCAATCAAATGATTCAAATCCCTACAATCTCTAAAGGCATTGCATTATATATTTCAAACTCGACGGACAAGACAAGGAATAAGATAAGGTTTGAACAGAGATCACTCAGGATTGAAGGATCTTGAGGGATTTGCTTCCCTTCTTTCTTTAGTTATCACTTGATCTCCTTTGACTGAAGCCGAGCTGCCCCCTGCCTTCTCTTAGCAATGCGTTTGGATTTCCTTCTCTTTGGTAGGATTTGGTCTAACGCTGGAGGAACAACAGTTACTCTTGCTTTAACCTTGCCTCTGCTATAGCTGTTCACCTCGCCTGATTCCTGTTTTTAGCAATAAAAGGAAGTTTTTAGTTACATTTTACAATAAAAATAAGTCTTTACAATTTTACCACAATTCTTGTAATAAGTCACCTTTCTAAAGTAAAAAGAATTATGTTTAAAGTAAAAGAATGGGAAAACACATAGTGAATTCATACCTTTTCCAACGCTCAACATACCCCCATGCTTACCCTTTTTCATGTCCTCATGAAAACCATAGTTTACATGCAAAGCAGTTAAAGAATAAGCTGGAGAAGGTTTTTCATCAAAAGGCCTAAAACCATACATTGCAGCTAATGCTTCGAAGACATGCCCTGTCTGTCCCTCGGGTATTTCATAAATGGCTTTATAATCTGTAGCAGGATACCATGCAATGGGGCTTCGAAACCTACACCCTAGCCAGAATGGGCCTTCCCTCAAAATGAGGTTGCTGTAGAGAACCAAGTGGTCTACATTTAATCCAAAATTTTTATAGTTAAATGGCTCTCTATTTTGAACATTCCGATTGGAAATTCCCCATCGGACCTTAGCTACTATGTAGGCATGGTTTCTAATAGATAGAAAATAGTCTATCCCATTCAAGATAATTTCTTTATGGACAGGCCCCAATGCTTGGATAACACCTTCTTTTGTCATCAAATTATTCTGCCTAGCCCATAATTTTAATGGGTGTTTAGGTTCACTCCTAACCCATAAGTCTAACTCATTTTCCTTCCTTTGAAAAGCATTATAGGATTTGAGCCATTTTAATTGATTAACAACAACTGAAATAAATTCTTGGTATTGGATGTCACCCACAAAAGGACTGGGATTTGTCTCAACATCATTTTCCAATATGAGATTATGCAAATAGAACTCACACAGGAGACGTTGTACCTTTACCCCATAGATTTTGCAGCATGTTACAAAATCATCTATTGTGTTTAACTCTATAGATTTTCCTGCCCTAACTGCTTTAATTTTCAACTCTAAATATCTATCTAATAAAAATAAAGCATAATTCTTAGTAGGGCATCTATAAGCTAAAACATCTGTGTATAATGAGCAGAGAGTATGCATTCGATTCTGGGATATTTTTAATTTATTCATTACCTTTTCAGCCTTCTCCTCTGACCTTCGACACTTCTCATAGGCTTCAGCCTCTGTTGCATGGATGATCTTCATATGTTGCTGCAACTCTTGGTATTTTCTTCTAGGAACAATGTCTTCTTCTAGTTTTTCCCTTTCCTGTTGAGCCTGTGCCAACTCCTCTTGGAGTCTGGCCAATGTAGGATCACTAAAAGTGTTTTGACTATAGTCTTGTGCATTTTCACTCGAGGTTGCTCCATCTGGAACAACTTCTTCTGGAACAGCTACCTGTTGTTCCATATCTTCATGATTAGGCTCAGCCATAGTCTCTGCAACTTGGGGCTTTATTTTAGTGGCCATTTTCCTCTTTTTCCGGGCTCGTTTGGTGACCATGCTTCTTTTCTTTGGGGTTCGTTTGGGCATTTGTTTCATTTTAAGAACCCTAATGGTCTGCCTAAGTTGTTCCACTAGTCTCTGAAGATTAAGTCATTCACTTTGACGTTTTTCAAGCTCAGTTACTTTCTTCCTTTTCCTTGATGGAACGACTGTTCCTTTTTCTGGACCCAATTGCTTAGCAGGGGTTTATTCCTCATCAGTCATGCCTTCAGTTGGGCTTGCTTCTCTGTTTTATTCTTGGGGCACTTCTTCAGTATTCATATGCCCCTAGCTGAATTCTATAGGGGTAGAACCCTCAATTGACTCTACAGTTTCCTGAGAATTTTTAGTTTGGAACACTGCTTCAGTGTTCACCTCTTCCTGTCCATACTTCTCAGGGGAAGCAACCCCAGCTGATTCTACCATTTCGTTAGGGTTTGCTCCTTCTGTTTCATCTGGAATTCCCTTATCCATTTCTTTATTGACAACAGATTGCTCCTACAATTGGTTGATATCAACATTAAGGTCTAGTGGGCTGTGAGGCTACACATATTCACTCATTTTGGCCAAAATTTGGGCCAATTGGTCTTCTTGCAAAGGGCTTCGTGGTGAACTTGCAGTAGTTTTTTCGAGAGGCTCTATTCCTTCTCTTTCACTATTGTGGTTATCTTCGTCTTCTTCACAGATATGGTAACTACCTTTTTCCTCATCAGAGTAGCGAATTTCTCCCTCTACACTAATATGAGGGCTTCCTTCTTCTTCCTCAATTTCCTCTTCTTCATTATTTCCTTCTTCTGCGCTGCTTTGTTTCTCACCACTGGTGTGGCAGCTCATTTCTTCTTCATCCTCCTCAGTACAGGGATTCCCTCCTTCCAATTGTGGGGGATGTTCATCCTCCGAGCTGGAAAATTCCAAGGGCTGGCTACTGCTACCCAGAAGGTCTTCTATCATTCCCCTACTTATTTTTGAATGAGAGGACTGTCTACATTTTGATGGCTCAGATGCCGAGCTAGCCATTCTCTTTTATTTTGGGGTAGGTAAGGCTAATCCTCCATCAATCAAAAATATCAATTCTTCCCAACTGGTCTGTTGTTGGGCAAGACTATGACTTACTATTAATCTGATTAGGCAATGGTGGCTTACCACCATGTCTGTGTGCTGATATTTTCTTATACTATGGGCAACATTATGCAGTGAGGAATTTAAAAATGTAGGCAAATTTACAGTACATTTTTTCTTTAATACTACCAATAACTTAAGGTGGAGAGGTCTTAGCACGTCTTTCCTTCCATCACATGTTATATAGGCCTACACTACCTTCGCCAATTCCGTCCATGGCCCTCCCAATGATGCCAACTGAACTCCTTTTCCTTTGACGACCAATTTCTGTCCTTCTTCCTGAAAGATATTCATGGCTTCTTGAAGCCTGACCTTCTTATGAGTCCATATGGTTCCTTGTGCTGGTAGAAGAGACACCTCTGCAATTATTTCATCTATTATTGATATATGTCTTCCTCTAACCATGGAGTATCCTTCCTGCAAATTCTGTAAAAACTCGGTAGCCACTGTTTCATGGGGTTTTTGTAGCCTTGTGAAATATGTAATCCATCCCAAATTTTCCAGAATTTCTCGTGTAGCATCAGAAACAACTAGCACTTGCAGCTCGCTACGAATTGGTCAACCTCCCATCTTCTCTGCACACTGTTACTTCTTTACAAACACACAGTAGTGTAATGGAACAGCACAGCACTGTAAATTGGAATAATATCATTAATATTTTGTTATTCCCTAGAATATAGGGATTTGATTCGCGTGCAGGTAAAAAAATATAGGGAATTGGTCTGCATGCAGTGATTAAGAGGCATCCACGCCCCCCCTGGAGGATGATAGGTCACTCTTGACCATCAAATAAGAGAGGAAAGTACTACTGCACAACAGTTGTACAACAGGAGAAAGCATGCATACTTATGATACAATCAATCAAATTATTTCATTTACTGAAATCGATGTGTGTGATTAAATCGTAAATAGATATAGAAAAGTTTGTAATGATTTAAAGATAAGGAAAAGGGACAGCTGATCTGAACACAAGTACTAATGCGCTTATTATCCACTCAAACTAATGTGATCGATTTATGATGAATTTCATGTATAATAGGTTCGAAATCAAGGGTTTAGGAATCATACTTCCATTTGATATTTAGATAGAGATATAGGAAAAAGGGTTTAATATTATTATTGATTTGTAAAAATGTGACTCTAATACCATTAGCAGAGCTCTTTTTCCCACAGGTTTCCATAACCTTGACAAAGTTTCTTTCTCACCCTTGGAACCATTGCCCTTTATTTATGGCTAGGGAAGTGCTGTTTAATTTCATAACAGAAGCCATTGTGCTGGCTTGGGAACCAGATGAATCACAATGCCATTCACCAAGAAGAAGTGAAAAGTGGGTAGGCTGGCTCGTGATGAGATCTCCTGTTCCAAGGACTTTTTAGTTTTTTTTTCAATTGTCCATTAGACCATATCCCTGGTGTGGTGGCCATGATGGGAATGCCACTTCACTTGCTTCCTTATGATCATGGTAGGCTGGCTCTTGATGAGACCCCCTATCCTCCATCTGCCATATCATAAAATTGTTAGTAATATATATAAAAATAAATATAAATATAAATATATATATATATATATATATATATATATATATATATATATATATATATATATATATATATATTTCATATAGCACTTTCCTACTTATATATAAAGGATGGCTCAACACTCCTTAAGAGTAGGGATGGTGGAAGAATTCTAAACATCTCAATAGAAAAGAATATGCCCTTTTCCTACTCAATAAGTAAAAATCAAAGAAATTTATAAAGATTTGGGGAGGAACCAACATGATAGAGATAATCGATCATAGTAATTTTAGTGATAGTAAGAGAACAGAGTAATATTATTGGTTATGTCATTTTTTCCTTTTTCTTATCATTACAAATCAATTTCTTAAAAAAATGACAATTTATTTTAATTTTCTGATTTCAGTAAGCTTTAATTTGTATGATCTTGTATAAATAGTATATTTGCCTTTAGAAGAGTCATTAGAAATGCTCAAAATGCTGTTCTAAAACAAGGAAAATAATACACTCAAAAGTGTTGTTCCTTTGGAAAGGAACAACAGAAACAATCTATGGAAATGTTGTTCCTTTGGAAAGGAACAACAAAAACAATCTGCGAAAAGTGCTTTTCCTTTCGAAAGGAACAACAAAAAGACTCTGTGAAACTGCTGTTCCTTTCGAAAAGAACATCAAAACAATCTGCAAAACAACAAAAATAAACATCACAACTACTGTCCTTTAAAAAGGAACAACAAAAACACTCCCAACAAAGTTGCTGTTCCTTTCGAAAGGAACAGCAAAAAAATGTTTTTCCTTTGGAAATGAACAACAAAAGCTCACAATAAGCGAAATAAAAAGAGTTTGAAGAAACATAATTCCATAGAAAAAAACAAACAAAGTAAATGATCAAACTTTATGCACAAATTTCAAAGGAAAGAAATGATTTAATGAATGGGTGCCGAGGAGGGGTTATCACCTTTAGCAAGAATTTGCATGGTAGAATCTTCCTGTAATTGTTGGTAGAAGGATTCTCGAGTAAGCGGTTTATGGTAAAGTCGCACACGATGACCATTTACTTTGAAGTAATGTCCGGATCCATCAATGGTGGTTAATGTAATGGTGCCATTATCATGCACTTTTTGTATCTCGTAAGGTCCAAGCCATCATGTCTGGAGTTTTCCTAGAAAATCCTAAAACTTGGAGTCATATAGGAGTGCCCAATCTCCTTCGTGGAAGATTTTTTCTTTTATGAGGGCGTCGTGCCATTTTTCTCTCTGTTGTTGAATCAACATAGTGTGCTAAAGAGAAGAGAGCCTAATTTCATCTAACTCATTGATTTGCTGCAATATTTTGGCCTAGGCTTCATTTAAATCTAGGCCCACCTTCTGGGCTGTTCTTACTGTCTAAATTTCAAACTCTATTCGAAATATGGGCTCTTTTCCATGTTGTTTGGTATGCCCACAAGGCTTCTGGCAATCTGTAGGCCCAGTCTTGTCTGTGTGAGGCAACATTTTTTGTCAATATAGACTCAATCACTTTATTCGTGCTCTCTACTTGGCCGTTTTCCTGTGGGTGGTATGGGGTTGTAATCTTGTGCTGAATGTGGTAATTCTGTAATGTTTCAGCGAGTTTATTACCTACAAACTACGGTCCTCCATCTGTGATTATGTCCCTTTGGAGGCCATATCGCACAAAGATTTGGAAAAGGAATTGTATTACAGAGTCCTTTATAGCTTTCGAAAGTGCCTCTTCTTCAACCCATTTAGTGACATACTCGGTTTCAACTAGGATTTATGTTTTTTGGTTTGATGGGGGGTTAATGGGGCCAACAAAATCGAGCGCCCAGCATTCAAATGGTTCAATTACTAGTTGTGGGTTCAAAGGCATTTCGTCGGACTGTCCAGGGAGACCCGCCCTTTGGCAGCTATCATAGGCCTGTAATTTTTTTTTAGCATATTTAAAAATGGTAGGCCAATAATAGCCTGTCTGTAAAACCTTATGGGTGGTTCTACGATCTGAAAAATGTCCGCCACACGACTCATCATGGCATGCTTTCAGAATATCAAATACTTCATCCTCCCAGATGCATCTCCTAATTTGCATATCTGACCCTGTATGAAACAGGTAGCCCCCAATCCAAGAGAATCGGGTACTACACTGTATTATCTACTTTCGTTCATTAACGGTTAGATGTTTAGGTAATTTACCTACTGGCAAATAATTTGCTATATCAGCATACCATGGGGTTCTAACAGTAACAACGAACAAATGTTCATCTGGGAAGTGGTCTTTGACTGCTGCTAAATCTGTTGGCTTTGGCATTCGTGACAGGAAATCAGCTACAGGGTTCTCTTTTCCAGGTCGATCTTTGATTGTAATGTCAAATTCCTACAATAAAATCAACCATCTTGTCACCCTTCCATTTGTAACAGGTTTATTTGCTAAAAATTTAATGGCAGAGTGATCGGTATATCAAACTACAGGATACCCAGTTATATAATATCTAAACTTATTTACAGCATGTACGACAGCTAAAAATTCCTTCTCAGTCATGGTATAGTTTAGTTCAGTAGGAGATAGATTTTTGCTGATTTAATAGATTGCATATGGTTTTTTATCTTCTTCCTGCCCAAGCACTGCTCCAATCGCTATGTCTGAGGCATCAGATGAAATTTGGAATGGAAAATTCCAATTTGGGCCCCTCAGCACTAGGGCTGTTGATACAAGCTTTTTCAGATCCTTGAAGGCATTGTCACATTTATCTCTGTTTGTGTGGTGGGTGTAGGTATTAAAAAAATAATTTGAATTTTGGCTGGATCAACCTGAATTCCAGCTGCTGAAGTATAATGTCCTAAGATAAGTCCTTCAGTCATCATCATATGACACTTTTCGTGGCTTAAACAAAGCCTAGTGTCAATACATATTTGCAACACCTTTTCTAAATTTTCTAATGCTGGCTCAAAATCATCTCCGTAAGGTGTGAAGTCATCCATATATACTTCGATCCCTTCATTTATTAAATCTGAAAAGATGCTGAGAATGGCCCTTTGAAATGTAGCAGGGGCATTGCATAGGCCAAAGGGTAAGAATCGATAGGCAAATGTCCCCCAAGAACAGGTAAAAGTAGTTTTTTCTTGGTCCTCAGGGGAAATCTGGATTTGATTGTACCCACTGAAGCCATCGAGGAAAGAAAATAATTTCTTTCCTGCTAATGTGTCTAATACCTGGTCAATGAAAGGAAGGGGAAAGTGGTCTTTCTGGGTTTCCTTTTTGAGTTCTAGGTAATCTATGAATATTCTCCACTTCTCGTTCTTCTTTGGTACCACTACTAATCGAGAGAGCCACTTGTTATCAGATATTGGGTAAATGAAATTAACATCCAACAATTTTTGTAATTCAGCTTTCACAATATCTTTAAGGTGTGGGTTTAATCTTCGTTGGGGTTGGAAAATGGGTCTCACATCCTTTTCAGTATAAATGTGGTGTGTACATAATTGGGGGTCAATTCCCTTCATGTCTGGATAATCCCATGCAAAGGCTGCTTTATATTTTTGTAGTAATTGGACCGTCTTCTTTTCTTGTTCAACAGTCAGATTTTTGTTAATGTTTAAAGTTTTTCCCGACTCAATTTATACAATCTTACTATTGTACACAGAAGTAGTGGGTATTACTTTATCAGGGATGTCTTTCAAAGGATCTTCTTCTTCTTCATTATCAAATGTTGCCTTGATCATGTGACATTGTAGATGGGATCTGATTTGTGGTTTGTTAATAAAACTATAAATGATATCATCCTCTGTTTAATCTTTAAAATAGAGGGCATCTTCTATAGTTAGAGGTGATCTCATATTTTCCATAAGATATGATACAGGTTGCTTTCTTGTTTTGATTATTGATAGGCTTGGTTGGGCTGGGGGATATAAAGCTAAATTCTTGACATAGTTTCCCCTTGTTATTGTCATGTTGCCTTGTCGGTAGCCAATATAAGCATCGGCAGTTGCCAACCAAGGTCTACCTAGAAGTAACGGGTGTTCATATAGCCGGTTCTTTGGGTTGATAACCAAGAAGTCAGTAGGCTATTCCTAGGAATCTACAGATACCATTACATCCTGTAGTCTACCTTCTGGTTTGACTACTGATCGGTCAGTCAATTCTAATAAGGTTTTTGTTGGTTCTAATGATGTAATGCCAATTTTTTGAAAGGTGGTGGTTGTTAAGATATTGATTGCAGCTCCCAAATCAACTAAGGCATTTGGGAACAATTGCCCATTGATTTGCACCGTCACTATAGGATTTTCTGGTTCTTCATATTTTACAGATGTTTCCATTCCTGATAATAAGTTAGATAGAGTACCAACTATTTGCACAGTTGGGTTGGTTGTTGTTCTCCTCTTTGGCTTCTTTATACACAGTTCCTTACTGGTTTTTGCATAAATAGGGATGTCTTGGATAGTTTGGAGGAGAGGGATTTTTATACATAAATTTTTTAATTCTTCCAGAAGATCAAAATCAGGATATTCTAATGGGTGAGGTATGATTAATATTTCTAGGAATGTTGGAGAAGAGGTGGTTGCTTGTTGTGGAGTTTGATGTTGATTTTGTTGTTGAACCACCTTCTCTTTTTGCAATGTTTGTTCTACAGGTAATGGATCTTCAATGTGAACGTTTTTGTCTCTCTCTATTTCTACTATACACCCAGAACTCAATTGAAGGTCATTACACTCCCTCAGTTCATTTTCTAATTCTGGTGGTTCCATTATCTGGACAGACTAAACTGGCCTATTATTTGGGTTTGGGTTGGGCTGGGCTGGGAGTTGTGGTCTTAAATTGGTCTGGGGTTTTGTGGTAATGTATAGGGAGCTAGCAGTGTACGTTGAGAGAAGGGAATTGTTCCAGCTGGCTGATTTGTATGTCTTTGCTAGTTTGACTGCCAGGCTTGACTCTGCGAAGTAGAGGGGGACCATTGTGTTGGATAATCATTGTTTTTCCAAAATGGTGGGCAGAAAGGAAAATTTGGCCAATTAGTTTGGTTTGTTTGATTTGGCCATGATGATGTAGGAAATGGCTATTGTGAACAATTGGGGAAAGGTGGTTGATTTTGCCACATTCCATTATATTGCTGAGCATTATATTGAGGAGGCTGAAAAGAAGAAAATTGATCAGTTGGCATACCTGATTGTCGTGGCTGCCATTGTCGGCACTGATTAAGTAAGCATACCACTTCTGATTCTTCTTCTACCTCTTTATAGACTAGTTTTAACCCAGGAAGCAAGGGACATCCTTCTGTGGGGTGGTCTTTTGTGAAAATGGCACAAACTTTGATTATATCCAGCGGGCACTCTTTGTGGTTGTGTTTCTTCCTGCATCTGGGACAGAATATTGCCAAATTTTGTTATGCTTCTGCTTGCCTTTTTTTGGCTTGCATAATGTCGAACTGTATTGTTAGAGTCCCTAGAATATCTGTTTTAAAATATTCCAGCAGATTGCCAATATCTGCATGAGTTACACCTTCATTGGAGGTATTACTATCCCGTGTGATCATGTCATGTTCTGCTGATTTTAGCCTTGTATTGCCCCTCGAACTCTTGATACACAAATCAATAATGTTAGCATATCTTTCCTAATATATATCACCTTTTCCCATAATATTCAATGTTTCAACCCATTGATCCTTCATCCCCCTAATTAATGTAGTCTTCAGCACATAATCAGGTAAGGGTAAAGATGCATAAGGAGATCTCTGGAGATTGTATTGAAACCGTTCCACATATTCTTCCAGAGTTTCATTGGGTTTTGCAGTCATTTGAAATATTTCATCTTTTAGTTCCCGGGACCTACAATAATCCTGATATTTCTTTAGAAAAACAGCTTTCATCCGATCCCAATCAGTTATAACACCCCCACCTAGCCCCGTAAACCATCATAAGGCTGCTCCTTTTAATGTGGAAGGAAATAGTTTTAATTTTTGGGGATCGATGGTATAGTCATACCCCTTGCATAACACATTGAATTCAAACAAAAATGCATCTGGATCTTCTGATGTCAAGCCATGAAATGTAGGAATATGTTGAAGAGGAATGGCTTTCATGGGTGCATTAACTGCAATATCCACTATAGGATATTGCAGTGTGGAAGTTTGTTGGTTCTTGTTTTGGTTTTGGTTCTGGGCCATTTGATCAAATATGTGCCAATATCCTTCTGGAATTCAAGGGAATTCCTAGGCTAACTGGAAGGAGTAGGAATGGCCTTGACAACACTCCCTTGATCTGGAACAATAAGTATTCCTTGCTGGCCTACTGTTTGAGGAGATTTAGGTCCTTTTTTTTGAATGAGTTTGACAACACTTCCCTTATTTGGACTACTCATTGTTTGGACTATTTCAAGAGGAGATTTTGGTTCTTCTATTTCTCCTGTTTCCCCTTCTCCTTCATAGAGATTGCTGGAGTTCCCTTCTTGTGGAGAAATTAGGTAGGGATTCTCAATTTCTTGGAAATCTTGCTCAATTCCCACTGTTTTACTATGTATCTCAGAAAAGGCTATAGATGGTGACTCTGTGGCCTGAAGGGAACTAGTAGGCTATCTAGAGATAACTTTCCTAGGTCCTACTGATGGCTGAGATTCAGTCTTCTTAAGGATTTCGTCAATGAAAGTTGTTCGCCCAAGGGTCACCGGTCCCTTAGGTTTTTTAGGTTTAGGAGGAATTTTATTTTGTTTAGCTAGTTTATTCATTCAAGAAAACAAGCCTTCATTCCTACCTAAAGAAGTAAGTTTACCTAATTCAGCCGTGAAGCGGGCTGTGAGCAAGTATGTTCCTTGCCCAGTGCGCAGGTTCTTACCTTCCGTCTTTAATACCCAATTCTTCCCAAGCAGAAAAAAATCAAATTTGCATCACTCCTTCTAAATGGCACACACCTTCCCCAGCAACGGTGCCAAAATGTTGAGGTATAAAAGGTATATTTTTAACACTTATTTATCCTACATTAATTATCAATCTGAGAACGACTTTTTGTTTCAAGAGTGTACTCTATTTGAGACTGCAATTGAGCTAAGAGTAATGCTGTGAGAGATGTAATATAGTATTCTAGATACAAGAGTAAATGGATGTTTGAAAATAAATCTAATTACAATAACATGAATGCAAATACTCTGAAATATTAACTACTCACTCTGCAAAACATCAATCAAGGATATAGTAGCAATAACTCATTCCTTTAGAAATTGATGCAACTGAAATCACACTGGAACAAGGCAATAAATCTGGGAACTTGGAAGCAATAACCAATGTTCTCTACAATTGACAGTCCTTCTCTTGAAGCAATCAAAGTGAAATCGAAATTGAACTAACTGCTATTGAAAATAAACTATGAAGAACTTCTTTTAAAAGCAAGAATTGGAAATGAACAACAATTTGTAATCTACATCAAACTGTAAATAAACAATATTTCTGCAATCTAAAACTAACGCATTAGAAATGAACAACAAACAAGAATTGAACAGCACTAACTAACGAATCTGATCAATAGACTTGAGCTTAACAAAACCAGATAACAAATCCTATTAAACTCTAACCCTATCGACAACAAACATTAATCGAAATGAACAATAATCCAATGGAACAACAAACAGAGTTAAGTATGAAACAATGAAGCTTTATAAGTGATAACACGATGAATAAGACAATAATCACGATCCTTGTTGAAATGGAACAATAATGCAATCCATTAGTGCACACAGCAATGCAATAATCAATTCAATAGTAATTAAGGAACTCTGCAATCGTAATGAAGCCAAAAATAATTATCACACAACAATAATTAGAGGACAACAGAATGATTCCACCAGGGTCGGGCCCTTAGCTCTAGTGAAACACTGCTGGGTTACTTCAGAGCTTGAGCGATGAAATAAAACACATCTTTGTATTAATTGAACATAAAAGTATTTACAGTGACCGCTCTCTGATCACGAGAGTCAATAAAATGCAGAATTACAAAAGGAATGTTTCAATCAAATGATTCGACTCCCTACAATCTCTAAAGGCGTTGCCTTATATAGAAAACTCGACGGACAATACAAGGAATGAGATAAGGTTTGAAAAACGATCCCTCAGGATCTAAGGATCCTGAGGGATTCGCTTCCCTTCTTTCTTTAGCTGTCACTTGATCTCCTTTGACTGAAGCCGAGCTGCCCCCTGCCTTCTCTTAGCAATGCGTTCGGATTTCCTTCTCTTTGGCAGGATTTGGTCTAACACTGGAGGAACAACAGTTACTCTTTCTTTAACCTCGCCTCTGGTATAGCTGTTCACCTCGCCTGATTCCTATTTTTAGCAATAAAAGACATTTTTTGGTTACATTTTACAATAAACATAAGTCTTTACAATTTTACCACAATTCTTGTAATAAGTCACCTTTCTAAAGTAAAAATAATCATGTTTAAAGTAAAAGAATGGGAAAAAACATAGTGAATTCATACCTTTTCCAACACTCAACATCTCATTTACCATTGAAAGCGGATGATGCTCTTCTGTAAGGGTGTTCTTTAGGTAGGAATACCCTGGAGAAATCATACACTGGCTTTTGTAGGTCCTTGGACCATCTAGCTTTCAGAGAAGGTCCACAACATTTACATCCAAAATACCCTTTTGTTACAAGACCTGCGAGATTATATTTGTATACATTAATTAATATGCATCGCACATTAAAGAATATCATCATGAAGATCATACAAAATATTACAACGTTGTCGAATTAAATAACTAATATGTGAAATAATATTGTTACGTATATTAAAAAATCAATAAATTAAACATGTAATTTACCAAAGAAAACTCCTAAGCATGGATAATCATGTGTTGTGTAAGCATATATGGCATACAACATAAAACTCCTGTTTGCTACGATGGGTATTGATACATAGTATACATTTATCCCATCCCATAATTCCTTCAATTCATCTACTAGTGGTTGTAAGTAGACATCCATATTCTTCACTTGTCTTCTACCAGGGACTATGAGAGCCAACAAAATATGTTAATTCTTCACGGACAACCATGGGGGGATATTTTTATTGATCACTACTATAGGCCAAACAGAATAGTTGGTGTTCTGGAGGGAATATGGGTTGATTCCATCCATGGCTATGCTGAGTCGTAGACTTCATACTTCATTCTTTAATTTTTCGGGCCATGTATCCTCTATATGCTTCATGGCTATTGAATTAGTTGGGATTCACATAACTCCCAACTCACTTCTGTGTGAGGCATGCCATCCTTGCAACATAGCTAATTCTTTGCAATGAAAGAGCCTTTGAATCCTTGGGATTATAGGCATGTGCCTCAATATCTTAAAAGGAGGACCAGTATGTGATTTACCCTTATTTTTTATTTATTATACCTATCATGCCCACATTTGGGACACATCTCTTTGTCTACATATTCTCCTCTATATAGAATACAATCGTTTGGACATGCATGATCTGATATGTACTCAACACCCAACATTTTCAACAATTTCTTTGCCTCTTCCCAGCTACCGAGCAAGACATTATCACTCGAAAGAACCTTATCTTTGAATAACCTGTAGTTGGTGATCATGGAAAAATATATTAATAAATGTACATTAATGTCGATATAATTATTAACGTTCATAAAATTAACCATTTGTAATGTTCATTGCAGTGACGTACTGATTATATTTCAAATTTATATGAGTAATTTATGGTAACTTACCTCAAAATTTCCGAGAAACATGCATTCGACAAGCCAAAATTTTCTTTCAAGTTGTATAGTAACATCATTGTCTCCAACTGGGTAGAATTTTATTGGCCACCAGGTCCAAAGAGAGGGGTGGTGGAAGCAAATTTAAGGCTTTCAAAAAAGGTGTCAATGATATGACCATCATCTCCTAGCTGATCACCGTTTTGGAATGCATCTAACAAAATTGTCTCCATGGTGTTCGTATCCCTTAAGTAATCATCCATACCAACCTCTTTTTAATTGCCTCCAATATTGCCAACTTATGAAGAACTCCTATTGTTGTAGTCATTCCTAATTGGTGAATCTAGACGTAGCGGGAATTGAATCGGTGGTTGATTCAACCATTCTTGGTATCATTTCTCTCCGATTTTTTCTCTTAATTCAGTCTTCTCTCGATTTGAAATTGTCATGGGGTGCAATGGAAGATGGTAGGTAGGTCGTTCATCATCACTAGAATCCTAATAATTAGTACAAAATATATGATATCAATGAGTAACCACGTTGACAATATTGCATGATTAAAAATTAGTTTGACGTTGAAATAATTACATATTAATCAATATATATACCAAACAATTATAATTATTACCATCATTGTCCTAGGATTGTGGCTAGAAGATGCAATATTGTTACAATTGGCAGGGTGGAGCGGCTGTCCATTTTCATCTACCAAATGCGTCTTGTGGTATGCAGCTCCTGATAATAATTTCCGACATTTTGGAGTAGTACTTTGAATATTTTGTGCATCTGAACTCGATGTTGAATCTGGATGAAACTGCAAATTTGTATACATTATAAATTTAATTAAGCTGTGCATGATTTACTGCATGGATAAAAAACATAAATTCAATTAGATAGTGAAAATATAAATAAAATCTGAAGTAAATATTACATCTCGAGATGGATAGGGAGAACTTCACAATGGACTTTGAGAAATATTATGGAACGAGATGGATTTTGAAGAATTGTCCATTAGATATAATTACGATATTTTCTCCTTACATTTGAGCCAAAAAATAATAAATTTTGGTGCACACACCTAAATGTAATTCCATTGCCTAATGTATAGATCACCGCACCGGTGCGTTTTTGGTAATAGGCACCGGTGCCATTGTATCCCCAGATGCATCGGTGTGGTGAGATTAAGGGATGCACCAGTGATGAATAACCACAAATAAAAAAAGTGAAACCCTTGTTTTATTTAAGTGAAAAAAAGTGGCAAATTGAAAAATGGGCAGCAAAATAATTTCGAAAATATAATTTCTTCCAACATTTCTTTAAATACTAAAAACTTTTCATTATTACACTATTTTTGCAAACATTTTCAGCTAGAGATTTGTAGGAGATATACCTGGAGCGGACAGAGCACGAGAACACTGTGGAGTAGGGAATACATTCGAACAAAAGTATTCAGACATGATAATTCCAAGCCTCTGGTGGTTCAAACCCTGTAGCATAGAATTTCAAAGGATCTTGTGAATAAAGTTCATTATTTTTTTTACTTCTTTTTGTAGTTTTTTTTATGTAGTAAAAGAAAAAAAATCAAAGTTTATAGTTTTTTAACTTTTTCTACAGTTTTTTTTATGCAGTAAAAGAAAAAAATCAAATTTTATTGTTTTTTTAACTTTTTCTACAGTTTTTTTTACCTTTTCTATAGTTTTTAGAAACAAAATTAAAAAAGAAAAATCGATTTTTAGAAACAAACCCTAGATTCTTTTTGTTTCCGCTCTTTGTTCTCCCTCTTTCTGTGATTTCAGAATTAGGGCTTTTCAATTTAGATTTATAGGGCTTGTATAGTCATAAGACATCCAACCCATGGGACGACTTGCATATTCAGATCCCAATCCATGGCGGCCCTTGCATGAATTAAAAAAAAATAGATTTTTCTTCCGTGGTGTGCCCAGAGTAACATAAAGCACTGATGCGCTCTGTAATACCAACGCACCACGCAAGTTCGGTGATAAATTTTTTTTTTTTTTTTTTTTTTTTATCAGTGTGCCATATGTAAAATTTGGCACTGGTGCACTATTTCATTATGGTGCACCGCGCACGTGCTATTTCGCAAAAAAAAGCCATTTTAGAAAGAAACCCTACAATTTTTTTGTTTCTGCCCTTTCTTCTCCCTGTTTATGTGATTTTAGAATTAGGGCTTTTCAATTTATATTTATAGGGTTTGTATTGCTAAATATAAGCCTAAGACATCCAACCCACAGGAAGACTTGCATAGTCGGTTCCCAATCCATGTCGGCCCTTGTGTAACTTTTTAAAAAAAAGATTTTTTTTAGCGGTGTGCCAAGCGTACCTTAGCGCACCAGTGCGCTCTATTATCGCAATGCACCACAAAAGTACTATGATAAGAAATTAAAAAAACAAAATATTTTTTCTCGGTGTGGTATTTGCAAAATATGCATCCGTTGCGCTATTTCATTATGGCGCACCACGAACGTCTTGTTTCGCAAAAAAAAAAAATTACACTTTCAAAAAATACAAACCCTACATTCTTTTTTTTTCTGCCCTTTCTTCTCCCTCTTTCTGTGATTTGCTTTTCAATTTAGATTTATAGGGTTTCTGTTGCTAAATATAGACGTAATACATCCAACCGACGGGACGATTTGCATAGTCAAATCCAAATCCATGTAGGCCGTTGCGTGAATTTAAAAAAACATATTTCATTTTTGATCGGTGCCCTCCATGTTACCTAGCACATTGGTGCAGCTTATTGTACAAGTGCACTGTGAAAGTAATGTGAAAAAATTAAAAAATATTTTTTTTTAATTAGTGCGCCATATATAAAATATGGCACCATTTTATGCTTCAAAACCTAACACTGGACGATTTTTATTATTTTATCATGGTTAATCAGTGTCATGGTTGATATGTAACACATCGGTGCTCCTTGATGACATATAGCACCGTATGGTCTACTATTTTGTTTTTGTGGTGTGTTTAGAAGACCCCAATGCACTGACGTCGATGCTTACTGAATGAAAGACGCACCAGTTTCTTGATATTTATTTTTTACTCGAAAATTTGACAATTAATTTATAAATATATTAATGAATGAAATGGTACACATTTGATATTGATAAAGAAATGATTGATAAGAGATCAAGTAACAAAAATACTGATAACACATGAAGAAAAGAAAAAAAAGCAAGTTCTTTGTAAATTATTTATAAAAAATATTATTTTTGAACTATATGTAAGTTTAACTAATATGTATTGTTTACTGTGTATCATGCAGAGCCACAAAATGACGAAGCTTGATAAGATTATTTCTGATCTAGGACCATAAGAACTTAAAATTTTGATGGAAAAATTGCAAAAGGATGATTCAGGTGAATGAAAAAATACTATCGATCCAATATGAGTTTATTTTTTTAATTATCATTAATAATATACTTAAAATTATTAGATAACATGTGTCAAACAGTCTACTAATTCACATATGTTTAATGTTCTATAGGGACCAACGACTCAGAAAAGGAATGTTGTTCTAAGAAAAGAAAAAAAATAGAACATGCAAATGAAAATGAATTGCTCCTTAACTCATCTGGAGTGGTGCATGAGGTTAACGAAAGGGGGGGAAAATTGTACAAAAGTTTGAGGGATCTAATGGAATGAATGTATAAACGTTCTTTCCACTTACAATACAAAAACCAATCCAATGATTCCAAGAACCAAATTTTATGTAAACTACAAGAAGAGTTTCCAGAGAATTGGTCAATGAGACATGTCAAACTTTTAATAGCAAAAACGTACAACAACAAAAAATAAGGAATGGAAAAGTAATATTCCTTTAAATTTTTGTCTATAATTATTTATAAATATCACTTTTGTTATATTTACTTTTCATATATCAATATAAAAATTAAATAGTTTATTAATGTCGTGTTATATTTTCAAGAATATTATGAAAATCTCAAAAGTTGAACGAGTTGATATCAGAAATATTATAGTAGGAATGTCCAAAAAGGTGTACAGGGAGATGGTCAAAGAAATGGACAAAATTGCATCATAGGAGGAGCCATCTCAACAATAACATGCTTCAAATGTAATATGTAATCATTGAATTTTTCGATCATTAGATAAAATAAATAAACAATTTAGCATTAAATATTAATTTTCAAGTATTTTCTTGCAAAAAAGAAAAGAAAATGGAACCCATTAAGCACATAAAACAAGAGGACAAGGAAGAAAAGAGTTGATATCTAAGTTTGTGAGTAATTGTTACTTCCTTATAACAACATCTTAACTAGATTTTATTTTTGTATTTTTTAAGTTGTTTTACAAAAATCATCATTGAATGTCTTCAAACAAGTGCTAACATACAAAGAAGAACCATCAGAGGAATTGATTGAATTTGGGTTAATATGGGTTGTGAGTATATGTTGGCATATCAGAAATTAACTGTGGAATTTGTAAGCATCTATCGTTCTTGTTTTACTTAACTCCATCTATAATTAATATAAGAAAAAAAAATCTTTTATATTCAATATATGATTTTTTATGGTGTATAAAAATTGCAGGAAACAAAGTATGGAACTACGCCACCAGATGAAATTTTGAAAGTTGGCATGGACGTACATGATTTTGAAAGAATGTGTGTAGTTTATGGGTCAATTGTTGCTATGGTGCGTAATTTTTATTTTCAATTTACATTAATGTATATTATTTAATATTGAAATTTTCATTATTCTCACCAATGTATATACACTCATTTCAATTTATTTTTATGTTTGTAGATGGAAGGTGAAGAAGAAGAAAACAATCAACACCATGAACAAAACATTCCTGAAAATAACCCAAGTCATGGAAGTAGCTCTAGTAGCAGTGACATCAGTTCAAGCGAAGAATGATGGTCACTATGTTTGGATATCAAAGCAAGGCATTGTATTTTTTGAAATATGTTTGTGAAATCATACATTGTGTTTAATGTAATGGACATAGTGTCCCAATTGAAAGACAAAGGGATACTAATAACTGTCCCATTTTGTATGAAAAGGATTGTATTATTATATAATAATAATAATAATAATAATATGTTTTAATTTATTCTATTGCGTTCTCCATTGTCATTATCAAATGCACTAATAAAAATTTAATTCATATGAATATTGTTATAAGATATATATGTGTCAAATTTTGATGAATAATGAATTTTAAAAAACCACAATAATTATGATATGATATAACAAATTAATCCAAACATCACATTCAAATGCATTAATAAAAATTTAATTAATATGAATATTGTTATAAGATGTGTCGACTTTTGATGAATAATGAATTTAAAACAATCACAATAATTGCACTGTCACATGTTGATGTTTCTAAAAAAGTACAAAATGAAAATCGGTGCGTGCTAGTTACTGTACACCAGTGCATTTGTATCGCTAAACGCACTGACGCGTTTATACGACCTATGGGCACTGCACAAATAAAAAATCCGATTAAAAATATCGGTGTGTTTGTGCTGTATGGCGCCCCAGTGCATTTATGTGTCTATACACACCAGTGCCATTTTACGACCTATGGGTACCGCATAGATATCGATACGAATTACAAATCTCGGTGTGTTTGTGTGGCACTATGCACTGGGGCGTTTATGTGTCTATTAGCTCCAGTGCGTTTGTACCACCAATGGGCATCGCACGAATATTGATAACAATTATAAATCTCAGTGCATTTGTTTGATACTGCGCACCGGGGCATTTCGAAAGACTACGCGCCATGGCCTTTATAGGACCTATGGGAACTGCACAAATTCCAAGACAAATTATAACGGCCCCATTCATTGTATTTCCAATACTATGCTTAGTGCGGTTGTATACCTTAACGGCTTGGTGCATTCTCCTTATACCACCCCGGGGCGCCTTCTACATGTATGCACTAGTGCGTTAAAGATAGAGTTGAACATCACTGAAAAGACATCCGTAATAACCTCCGACCGCCCATTTTTTTTGGTTGTGTTTAATTTCCATTAAAAGCTCTGCCAAAACCTCCTTAACCATAAACGGATGTTGTAGCAAATGTTTTTTTGATAATTTTGGCCAATTTCATAACACAAAAAACCTCCTTTATAACCTCCGCTAGAGGGTCTTGTCCTTGTAGTGAATTTCTTCCTATGACAAAGGCTCGACCTTATCCTACAACACTTGAATTATATTTGAGGAAGTAGAACGAGTATTGTATGCTCCCAGATATTTGCAAGGGAAGCATTTCAATTTTGGAGAGATATTCATGGGCTGGCTGGAAGTCTTTATGATGGCCATTTGCAAAAATGTGCACTCATCAGGAATTCCATTCATAAGCACTTGGTTTCTTATATCTCTAAGCTGGACACATATAAGGATATGTATGATAAGTTGGTTGGCATGTTTAGGGCTAGCAATGCTAATCAAATTCTCTTTTTGAAGAACAAGTTGAAGAACATCAAGATGGACAAGGGAGATTCCATCCAATCATATTTTATGAGGCTCACTGAAATCAATAATGATCTCTTAGCTATTTGAGAGGTCATAAATAACCGAGATCTCACTCTCATTTCCTGAACGAGAGCTCACTCGAATTGTTGTTGGAGGACTTCCCTGGCCACGGTATGTATTTAATACCACTATTCTAAATAATAATATAATTCCTAATTTTGATGAATTGTTGATGGGATGCACTTAATAGGAGAAAAGGATGATGGAGAGAGACCATCCCTCAAATCGGAATGGAAGTGACCCTACTGCCTTCACCACTCATGCAAAGAATAAGAATAATATTGGTCCTAGAAATCATAATCATGGAAGAGAAAGTCCTAAAGGAAGAAAGGGAATATGTTACAATTGTAACAAGTTTGTTCACTATGAAAGAGAATGCCCCAATAAAAGGGACTCTCCCTGAGATGATGACTACAAAAACAATAACAACTTGAGGGGGAACAGAAATTAAAGTAACAACAGGTTTAAATGAAAGAGGAAGGCTCCCTCTGGTCGAAGTGGAAATGGAAATGGTCAACCTTTCAAGAGGTCAAGGAACTCCAGGTAATGATGAATAAAATGTTGTGCACTATCAACATAAACTTCTCCTTACCTTACATCACATTCAATTTTGACTATTGTTTTCCCCCACCTATGAAAATCAACTTCATCAACAAATTCTTCATTTCTTCACTCCACCCACAACTTCTCTAAATCTAGTTTATTTAAAATTATAAATAAATGTTGTTTGTAGATTTACTAATGTCTTACATTTCGAGTGGTCTCACCACCAATCATCAGGGGCACATATTGTTTGGGAATCTATCAAATATTTTTTCCTTCATAACCTTCATTCATGACAACTCACATGCCCTTTGAGCTCCAGAACTATTAAAAAATGGTATTATGATGATAATTGTAAAGTTATATATAGAAGGCTCAAATATTATCTAGACCTTCATCCTAAGATAGCCACAACCACCCATAACGATTATAATTGACCTTACATAGAAGAAACATAGGTCCTTGAATTGTCGAGAGGAGAGAGATCCTTAGCCTTCTTCATAGATCTCCCAATCCATTTTGGCACATACACCTCCCTCAAAATAAATTACTATCAACCGACATTGAACCCTACACTTAGTGGCCACACACCTCGTTCCTCTACAATACTCCTAGCCATCTTCCCACATAGGTATCCTCTAACCCTACCTCTTGTCTCCTTTCCATTTGATGCACATAAGGAATAGTAATCATATTTAAATCACTACTTACGCAAGGTCATGGTGATTTTGCAATAATCACGTATCTTAGACACTCATGCACTATGCATCAAGAAGCATTTGTCTATATAAGAAAAATACTGAGAAGACATTATCAAAAACATTTAATAAGATCTGAATGTAAATTTATCACAGTCAACTATGACAAATTTCAATAGTCTATCCTCCTAATTGCCTTTTTCAATTCCTTGTTATGCACAATAGAAAATCAAAATTTTAATCAAAATTTTATATTCAGGATCAAGGATACAACATCTTGCTTACTCAAGTAAGACTTTAATCTTATTTTGAGTGTAAAGCAATGTAGAAAAGAGGGACTTCTTATATAACTCTACATACAATATTATAACTATTATAATACATTAAATAATTAATATTTCTAATATGAAATATCAAAACCACATAATAATAAAGGGAAAATCCAAGATTGGAAGGAGTGAGAGAGTGTTTGAGAGTAATATGGTAAGGTGCATCATTTTCCACCACGACCCTTCCAAAATGAATTAAATCTCTAGTAAAAATATAGTAACAAGACACCACAAGACATCACGCCCACGGGCCATTGATTTTCAAGGTATGCCTTTGCAGCATTAATAACTTGATAGCCCCTCAAAGTCCAATTTATTCCAGCAACAAGTGGATATACCAAACTGGACAGTTAGCAACACAACATTCATAAGGGAATACCTGAGATAGGGAATGGCTTACAATGATAAAAATACCTAAATACAAAAATTAGTGATAGGGCTCCTAAGACCGATAGGAGAATAAAAAGAAAACAAAAGTTTATAATAAACCTTTGGATGGGGGAGGAAACCTCTTTTTACCTGAGCACGGTGGTCAGTTGCTTTTCACACTTGGAAACAAAACCAGCATTGTAAAATTCACAGAATCTGAAGCTAGGGAATCAAAGTTAAGGGTGAGAAAAAATAAAAGTAGCTTGAAAAAGGTGAATTTATTCGTTAAAGGAAAATATATATTTTACTTGAAATTTTCTGAAGTAAATATTTGCTCCTGTGGGTGACCCTGTGTCCTCAAATTGGTGTCAAAACCCGGCCAGAAGAAATCATCAACCTTATCATCATAATCTCCTCACCAGGGGTGGAGCCAAAAAAAAAAAACCATGGAAATTAAAACTCTATAAATACCATATAAGTTACAATCATAAGGATTCCTTAAAAATATTTCAGCAGGTTCATATCTATTTTTTGTATTCAATAGAACAGACCCATCACATCCTTGAAACCATGGGCATGGTGATTAATATTTTCTATGAGCTCGATTCATTGGGAATCGATCACCTCAGGAACCTTGCCGAAAACTGGTGTGGAGCGTAGGTTTGATACTCTCTCCCACTGGTTTTGAGGATACGGTGATCGATCGAAGAATTATTAACAACTAAGGAAAGGCAGTGGATATAGATGAGGAGGAATGCTTGCAGTGGCTGGGTTCTCGGCCTCCGCAATCCGTCGTGTTTGCATGTTGAGGCATTCTGTAAAATTACATCCACTATGATGTTGAATACCCATCTGTAAACCAGATTTCCATAGGTTAAAATTTGGTTGTATTGAGGCCTCGATATTGTTGGAATTTCTGATAATTCCAGAACAATAACTAAGAGAATGATACTCTCCTTCCAACACAGAGAATATAATGACAGAGATTGTAGAATAAAACTTTTCTTTTCTATTTCATTAACAAACAAAACTATTACAACTTTTTTCTTCCACTAAGGTGGGATTACAACAATACTTGACTGCTACAGACGCAGTTCTTTCAAAACTTCTCTCTCTGTCTCTCAAAACGCACAAAATAGTGCTCTCTGGTCTTTACTGTGTTTTTCTCTGCTTGTGGGCTTACACAGCGATACAACACAAAAATACAATACAATGATGCAATTCAATGCACTTTTTATATGGTGTGGTGGAATAAAAACATAAAACAAAATTACAAAGAAAATACATTGCCGCAACATAAACTTTAACCTAAAATTCATTTGCCCAATATACGAGTGGAGCCCACTTCGCAATCGGCGATCAGCGATCGGCAGAACAAAAAACTTGGCGGAATGAACTTTGCAATTACTATTTGCGATTTGCAATTGGCGATGTGCGATGGACCCCATGGTGGAGATCGCATCGACGCATCAGCGATGGATAGGCGGAACAGTTCAACAAACAAATTGCGATGTTGCGATTGCGATTGATATTGCATCGCACCATCGGCATCGGCAGAAAACATAAGCTGTAGGTGGAGTGGATATGTGATGTTGTGATTTGCAATTGAGCGATTGCGATCGCATCACAAAAATTCAATGGAACACAACATATGGCGGAGATATATTTGTGACAAGCGATTGCGATTAGCAATTGTGGTGGGACCAAATCGCATTGCATTGAAACTTTCAATTGACGATGACATTTCAGATGGTAGAACATACATTGTCCCTTTTGCGATTTGCGATTACGATTGTGGTGGGACCACATCGCATCAGAACACTTCATATCAACAAGACACTTACTCAAAAAATTGCGATTGCGATTGGAAATGAAGTGGTGGGGACCACTATGACGTGTCTCATTCAAAACTTAAAAGGACTTTTCCGTTTAAACAAAATTTCTTCATATTTGGTTGTTGAGGGATTAAAAGCCCGAAAATACTGTTTTCATTAAAACTCTGCTGTTGCATGGTTTTACACATGAAAGTCTTCATTTCTTCTCTGAAAACTCGGCTACGGCCCATAAACATTAAATTCCATACTTACGGTTTTCTCCATTCCTCTTGAATGCAAAGTGTTGTGCACGCAAGCTCTCTACCCCTTTGCACTCTGTTTCTACTTGCACAGGATACGTAGGTGACTTTAATATTTTCAAAACTCCCCCTTAAAGTCAGCTGCTGGGTTATTAGTCATACCCAAGAATTTTCTTAAATATTCAAAACTCTTTTGTCCCAATGGCTTTGTCAATATGTCTGCAAACTGCTCCTCTGTTCTACAATGTTGTAAGACGATTTCTTCATTGTTCACCAATTCTATGATATAGTGAAACTTTGCATCTATATGTTTCGTTCTCTTATGAAACATAGAATTGTTTAATAATGCAATAGCTGAGCTATTGTCACAATAAATCACTGCGCCCTTTACCTGTTCTTGACACAAATTCCTCAACATTCTTCTCATCCAAACTGCTTGGCACGATGCTGTTGTGACTGCCACATACTCCACCTCTGCTGTAGATAATGCTACAATAGGTTGTTTCTTAGAAGCCCATGAAATGGCTCCTGAACCCATATGAAAAACATAATCAGATGTGCTTTTCCGATCATCTACACTTCCAACCCAATCAATGTAAGTGTAACCAATTAACTCAAATTTTTTTGAAGTAGTATATAAAATTCCATACCTTTTAGTTCCTTTCACATACCTCAGAATTCTCTTCGCTGCTTGCCAATGTGCTTCTTTTGGCCTTTCAATAAATCTGGAAATCAAACTAACAGAATGCATAATATCTAGCCTAGTTGCAGTCAAATACATGAGGCTGCCAACTATGCTTTTATACAAACTTGGATCAAAATCCTTGCTGTTGTCATCTTTACTCAACTTCAATCCCATTACAGTGGAAGTAATTGCTGCCTTACACTCCTGCATATTAAATCTTTCCAATAATTCATTGAAATACTTTCCTTGTGAGATAAAAATCCCATTTTCATTCTTTTCTACTTCTATTCTTAAGAAGTATCTCAACAATCCCATGTCAGTCATTTCAAATTCATCTTTCATGACTGTTCTAAAATTTTCACTGAGGTAATCATCATTACCTATGAATATCACATCTTCAACATATAACACAACAATGAGCATCTTACCATCTTTTTCTTTGATGTATAATGTGGGTTCACCATCACATTTTTCAAACCCATTTTCCAGTAGATAGGAATCTATCCTACTGTACCATGCTCTCGGTGCTTGCTTCAACCCATAAAGAGCTTTCTTCAATCTGCACACTTTGTTTTCTTGGCCCTTTTTCTCATAGCCGAGAGGTTGTTCAACATAAAACTTTTCTATTAAAACTCCATTTAAAAATGCTGATTTTACATCCATTTGGTATACTTTCCATTTGTTTTGTGCTGCTCTTACTGTTTCCATTCTTGCAACTGGTGCAAAAGTTTCTTCATAGTCTCTTCCATGCTGATGCTTATATCCCTTGACAATAATTCTGGCCTTGTGTCTTTCTATCTTACCTTCAACATTTCTTTTGGTCTTCTAGACCCATTTTACTCCAATTACTTCTTTACCTTCTGGGAGATCAACCAACTCCCATGTTTTGTTCTTCTCTATGGCATTAATTTCGTCATCCATAGCTTCTATCCATTTTCTATCTTTTATAGCATCTTCAAAATGAATAGGATCATCAACATGACAATAAAAAAAAAATAAGGAGTTCATACCTTCATTGGTCAACTTGCTCATATATATCATTTAAATTTCTGAATCTGGTTCCTCTTTCATTTGGTGTAGTTGTGCTTGAAGAAGCACTCAAATCTACTTCATGTGGTGTGCTTGGAGAAGCACTCTCATTTCTTATCAAGGGTGTTCTTACTCCTGCTTGAGGTGTCCCTTGCTGTCCTTGTGTTGGTGGAGGTTGTGCTACTTATGAGGTGTTATTTTCAGCCACATTTTCCTCATCTTCATCATGAGACAAACAACTTTTAACATTGACTTTTTTCTCAATGCTTGCATCCCATGCTTCCTCTTCAATGAACTGAACATCTCTGCTTATCACAATTTTCTTTGTGGATGGGTTACACAATATATATCCTTTGGATTCTTCACAGTATCCAAGGAAGATGCACGTCTCCCCCTTACTGTCCAACTTCTTCCTTAACTGGTCTGGAATATGTGCATATGCCACACATCCAAAAACTCTCATGTGGGTGACTCCCTGTTTTCTGCCACTCCATGCTTCTTCTGTAACTCTGTTCACTACAGCTTTTTTTGGGCATCTATTCAAGATGTATGATGCATAATTTGCAGCTTCTGCCCAATACTCATTTGGCAAGTGTTTTTCCTTCAGCATACTTCTCACCATTTCCATTATGGTTCGATTCTTCCTTTCAGCAACTCCATTTTGCTGCGGTGTATACCTTGTAGTAAATTGTTTGTGTATGCCATTCTCTCTGCAAAAACACCAAAAATATTTTGAGATGTACTCACCTCCTCTATCGGTTCTAAGAACTTTGATATGCTGCCCACTCTATTTCTCTACTAGAGCTTTAAAATGGCAACATTTTTCAAAGACTTCACTTTTATATTTCAGAAAATAAACCCACACTTTCCTTGTGAAATCATCAATGAAGGTCAACATGTAATTGCTTCCTGAAACTGATGTTGTTTGCATCGGCCCACACAAATATGAATGGATGATTTCTAAGGGTGCTTTCGCCCTTATGGTCTTTCCCGATGGAAATTTTTCTCTGTGTTGTTTTCCCAAGATGCAACCTTCACATAGGCTATCCGGTTTCTCAATCAATGGTAGACCTCTTACCATTCCTTTTCTGTGCAACAAATTTAATCCTCCGAAATTTAGATGTCCAAATCTCAAGTGCCATAACCAGTTCTCATCTTTCACTTCTTTTTGAAATACCTCTTGAGTTATAGCTACTACATTCTTTCCTTTTCCCTTCAAGTCAATGTTGAGCTTGAGTGGAAACATTCTGTTGCTGGTCATTTGTATTTCAGCAATAATATTCTTGATTGGAGGTATATCCATTATTGTGTACACAAAATTCTTGAAAAGTACTTTTTAACCTTTGTTTATGAGCTGCCCAACGCTCAAAAGATTACATTTCAAACCAGGAACATAGTATATGTCTGGCACAAACTTCTGCTCACCATTTCTTGCACGGGTACTAACTCTACCTTTTCCCTTGACAAAAATCTTAGTATCAGTTCCTGTGGTTACTTCTGATTTAACTTCTTCATCAAGATTGGCAAAAATTCCTATGTTTCCAGTCATGTGATTACTACAGCCTGAATCTAAGAACCATACATCATCTTGTCTATCTTGTGCTACATTACATGTTAACAACACATTCTTTGGGTTCTTTTCTTATTTTGCTACATTAACATTATGCCTAGTATTCATGTCATTTTTCTTTTTCCTACATTCATTGGCAAAGTGCCCATATTTCTTGCAATAATGACATTAGACATTGGATTTGTCATACCTTTGTCCATGAGCATGTTGGTGTCCACCTTGTTGGCTGTTGCATTAGCCGTGGCTTTGATTCTGATTGTTGCTCCTTCCATGTGAATGTGAAGGGTTGTTCCTTCGTCCTTTGTTTTGGCTTCTGCCTCTTCCTCTTCCAAAAGGAATCTGGGTCTTGAAGGCATGCTATAGAGATGGGTTTATTGTTCTTTCCAATATCTGTTCATGAGTCATCAACGATGCATGAAATTCATCTACCGTGAACTTTGAGAGATCCTTTGTCTCTTCTATGGTGGTAACAATAACATCAAACCTTGAGGGTAGACTCCTCAATAGTTTCTCCACAATCCTTCTTTCCTCTAGTGTTTCTCCATGGGACCTTATCTGTGTGACCATCCCAATCACATGTGTGAATAATGAGTCTATATTATCAGACTCTTTCATAGGGAGAGTTTAAAAATCTCTCCTCGACAATTGTAGTTTTTCCGTATTCACTTTATCCATACCTTGATAGGCTATCTTAAGAGTATCCCATGCATCCTTGGATCTCTTAGCTGCTTCTATCCTTGGAAATACACTCTCACGCACTGCTTGATACAAATAGAAGAGGGCTTTAGATTCTTTCTTTCTATTTCTCTTCAATAAATCCTTTTCTACCTGAGTTAAGGCATTAAAGGCCTGCTCATCAACTGGTTCATCAAAACCATCTTCAACAAATTCCCATAAGTCTTGTGAGGCAAACATGGCTCTCATGGTAATGGCCCAATAATCATAATTCTTCCCATTAAATTGTGGAAGCTGAGCATTTCCAATACTCATACTAGTGCTTGGTCCAACCATTTCTTACTAACTGAACTCTGAAATAAACTTGACTGTGTTTTTCAAATAAACTGTCTGTCATTATTTAAAAGACAAACTTTGTTTCTGAGGACTGCTATTTTAAACAAAACAACAACTCTCTTTTTTTTTTGAGAAATACCTGGAATTTAACTTCTGCTGAGCCTTCACGCTGCTGGAGAACTGTTGCAACAAATATTCTTCTTCCTTCAGCTTCTTTGACACCTTCAAAGAGCCTGGATTAGCTCTGATACCATGTTGGAATTTCTGATAATTCTAGAACAATAACTAAGAGAATGATACTCTCCTTCAAACTCAAAGAATATAATGACAGAGATTGCAGAATAAAACTTTTCCTTTCTATTTCATTAACAAACAAAACTATTACAACTTTTTTCTTCCACTAAGGTGGGATTACAACAATACTTGACTGCTACAGATGTAGTGCTTTAAAAAATTCTCTCTCTATTTCTCAAAACTCACAAAACAATGCTCTCTGGTCTTTACTATGTTTTTCTCTGCCCGTGGGCTTACACAACGATACAACACAACTGTACAATACAATGATGAAATTAAATGCACTTTTTATATGGCGCAGTGGAATAAAAATATAGAAAAAAAATACAAATAAAATACATTTCCAGAACATAAAATTTAACCTAAAATTCATTTTCCCGATATACGAGTGGAGCCCACTTCGCAATCGGCGATCGGCAATCAGTGGAACAAAAAAACTTGGCGGAATGAACTTTGCAATTGCGATTTGTGATTTGTGATTGGAGATGTGTGATGGAACCCACGGCGGAGATCACATCGATGCATCGGTGATTGATAGGCGAAACAATTGAACAAAAAAATTGCGATGTTTTGATTGCGATTGAGATCACATCGCACCATCGGCATCAACGGAAAACATAAGCTGTAGGTGGACTGGATATGTGATGTTGTGATTTACGATTGAGCGACTACGATCGCATCGCAAAAATTCAATGGAACACAACATATGGTGGAGAACTCTTTGATACAAGCGATTGCGATTAGCGATTGTGGTGGGACCATATCACATCGCATCACAACTTTCAATCGGCGATGACATTTCAGATGGCAGAACATACATTGTCCCTTTTGCGATTTTCAATTGCGATTGTGGTGGGACCACATCGCATCGCATCACATCGGAACACTTCATATCAACACGACACTTACTCAAAAACTTGCGATTGCGATCGAAAATGAAGTGGTGGGGACCACTATGACGTGTCTCATTCAAAACTTAAAAGGACTTTTCCGTTTAAACAAAATTTCCTCATATTTGGTTGTTGAGGGCTTAAAAGCCTAAAAAGACAGTTTTCATTAAAACTCTGCTATTGCGTGGTTTTACCCACGAAATTCTTCATTTATTCTCTACAAATGTGGCTACGCCCATACAAAAATAACTTCATCTCTGCAAACTCGGCTGCAGCCCATAAACATTAAATTCCATCCTGACGGTTTTCTCCATTCCTCTTGAATGCACAGTGCTGTGTACGCAAGCTCTCTTCCCCTTTGTACTCTATTTCTACCTGCACAGGATACGCAGGTGACTTTAATATTTTCAATAGATATGTTATTCCCCCTATAATTATCCTGAGGTGGGAATTGGTCGAAGGGCCTTCTTTAACCCGTGCTTCATGGCTACCAGAAATGGGGTATTGGGCACCACATAGGAGATATTATTAATTTCCCACTGTGTGTAGCGATTGATTTTTTTCTATGTTTTCAGAAGCACCACGTGCCTTTGGGATGTGAGGGGAGGACGAATCATGTGCCCTGTTCTTTCCCTATACAGTTTTGCCTCAATTTTGGTGGAAAGAGTATAGTTCCAGAGCAGGCCTTTTGGATTCATGGAGGGAGGCAGCATCGAGGGAGGATTTGGAACGTATCGCACCCTATTTAGAATACACAATGGTCAATTTTCTAAATGACAAGAAAATATGTGCATTGGCTACGGGCTTAGAGGCGAGTAGGCAAGCTTTCGTCTGGGCAATCAAACTCCCGCAGACTGAGCCCAACTCAAAGTGAATGAAGTGGGTTCACCGGAAGGATTCAAAGAGGGTTTGCCGAAGGGATTTGAAGAGAGAACCCGAGATAGAGCGATAATAATATGGGGGTGGGCACCTCAGCTCCTTATTCTCGCTCATCCTTCCATCGGTGCATTCCTTAATCACTGTGGATGAAACTATACTCTAGAGAGCTTGAGCATGGGAATCCCCATGATCACTATTGCTGAGCCTCCATCATGGGAGAGGGCCATCTTTTCCTTCTTCCTGATTGTCACGGCTACAATTGAATCTAGATCGGGTGGAGATAGAGGCTTTTAACAGGTGGATAGGTTTTCATAGACCCTCAATGATGTACCATAATGTAATATTGTGATCTATCCAAATGTGAGTTTATGCACTCTATGTGAAGATTAATATCAGTTGTTATTATATTTCTTCAAACAATATTTACACAACTCACAAGTATAGATAAATAAAAAGGAAGAGTACATTGTTGATGGAATTGAACTCAAACTAGCAGGTGGACCTTGATGGCAGTTTGTGTGGGTAGTGCCAATGCATGTGATCTGCTTCCTGAGAAGCACAACCATTGTCAATTTTTCCACTGAAAGCATGATGGATGGACATGGACGAGCTTCAGGGCCAAAGCATCATTGGGTTTCTCCTTGCACATATTTAACATCTCTTCTGACCTCTCTACTTTTGAAGTACATTATTAGGGATAAAAAATCACACAAGAGGGTTTTTATAAACCCCTCTAGGAGATTTAAATATTTGTTATGTTCTTGCCTAAAAATCCTTAAATTTTTATCCTAACCACTAAGTTTTTTTTTTCTTTGTTTTGAGTTGGGTATGGTTTTTTTTGTTTCCTAGTGTAAGCCTTAAAAGTTGTTTAGTTTTATTTTTTAAATAAACTTTAAAAGTTGTTTTTTTTAATTTTTTTTCCCCATTTTATGGGTAAAAGTCGAACTTTTAAATCATTGCTTTTAATTTAAATTAAATTTTTTCATATACAATGGATTAAAGTGGGGAGGGAAGATTATGTTATTTAACTAATTATTTCTAATCAAAAATTAAAAATTATGCAAATAAAAGTAAATTATTTTAAATAATTAGTGGTAATTTATGTAAAATATTTAAAAATTAAAAGGTAAACACAATAATTTGATTTCCTAATAATTAAGATAAATAAATCTTATTGACTTCTAAAATTTTTCATCTTGAGAGAGATGGAAATTTGGACCATGCCCAAATCACGAAGAGTGTTCCCTGTTACACACATGGCCAATGTGAGCTACCAAACCATGGAAAAATTGAAATTGAAATTTATATTGATATCCCCTAAAAAAAAATAGGTCAAGCATAATAGAGACTATACCTAGCATGAGAAGTCCATATAAAAAGGTGGGGTGTGTGGTCAAGAGGCCCTATGTAGATGAGAAATAAATAACCATTGAAGTGAACTAGAAAACTAGTAAGATAATAACCACAAATGAAACAACAACATATCAAAACTTAGGTGAAAAAGAAGTTTTTCCCAAGGAGGAAAAACCTAACATTAAGAAAATAATGATACAACAATGGAGGAACACAAACAACCATGTCCAAATAGAAGTAAAATTGCAACCAAGAGAGTAGGGAGAATGTGGGCACCTAATTAGAAAAAAATTATAGGTGCCACTATCTCCAAGTAAAATTAATGATATATTTCATAAAAGATTACAACATACAACGAACTTATGGCATAGTGAAAGTAAAGAATCAAAATTTATTCCAAGATATTACTAACAAAAATCTAATCAAAATGGAGGATTGGAATCCCAATATTTCCATCAAAGTAAAATGAAGTTCCCATTGTAGATACATAGGACATCCATGAATTTTCACTTACATTACAAATGCAAAACAAAAGAAAAAGTGATAATACCTACCAAAACCAAATAATTTGATCATCAACTTCAATGTATTCATGATACTCCATATGGTCTTTCCAATCCTGTACACATAAATATTGACCCTTCCTATACAACATTAGTTAGAGATATTCAAGTATAAATCTAGAAGAAATTTTCGTGTTGAATTCCGAAGAAAATTAAAAAACCCCTAGGAAAAGAATTTAACTTAATCTACAATTGGGGTCACAAAATGACATTGAATCAAAATTTTACATATTAATTTCAATTCATACTATTTATTATTTACAACCAAGTCTGTACCTCCTTGAAAAAGTTCCATGACCTTTTGGGAACCCAATTCTTAAACTTCTATTACAAACATGAGTCCTAGTAGATGTAAGTCTAGAATATCTGAATCCATTTCCAATATTTCCTTGCAATTTGAATACAATTATGGATCTGCATATTGTGTATCTTCCTAGAAGATATAGATACCAACCAATTGTTTTAAGAAATGTTTGAGCTAGGACCATGTAAAATTTCACCCTATGTATCAATGCCAAACCAATAACATGACCGCAAATTTGAAATAGGATATATGACCCAGAGTCACTCTAGATATTACAGTTGGAAGGAGCAAAATGATCATATATTTGAGTGACTAGATAGCTTCAAACCCGGGATGTGTTGAGAAGAGAGGTCAATCTCTAGAGAAGAGCACATTTGTGAATAGTTTATTTGTATTTGACACACATCTTGGAACACTAATTTTGGATCACAGGTAATACTTTGTCAAATGACCTGACAAATTGCAAATTTATTCATTAAAAAGGCAATATCAAAGAGTGGAACATATTTATCCAAAAATTTTATGAGACACAAGATGATAAAGAAACATTAAATGATAATAGATTATATCTTATTAAAGGACATGAATTCTTTCAAAAATATGCTCTCGACTAAAATTTTCCAAGGTCAATATTTACCTAATAATTGAGGACAACTTGTTGAAGGACAACAGTTCTTTCAAAACCACACCTTGGATGTGAATACCTTCATGGCTACATCTTGCACTAAAATTAAATAATCTAAATATCTACATAATGATTTTACAAAGTCCATAAAATGGAAAGGGCACATTTACCTCATATTTCAAACATCTTTTATAACAATATATAGAAAATTTAGTGGGTTAAATAAAAACATAATAATAAATTTCCGACTCACTAGGGTTGGGGAAAATTCTTCAATGATCATTTGGGGCCTAAGAAAAGTCTTCGTAACTTGTTAAGTTGTATGAGTTGAAATTCAACATGAGTAGCCTATGATGAGTTATAGAAAGCTCTTAGGTGAACATGGCATAGTCTAGTTGTAGTAACTGTAGCTTGGCCAAGTTGTTGTAGTTGAGGCAATAATTGGTTGGGTTCCCATGTTGGAAAAAAAGTAAGGGTAGTTGTGAGGGAATGATAGCTAATGATTTTCAAGGTGTGCTAAGGAATGAAAAGTCATGCTAGCGCATGCCAGACAATGTGAATGCATGTCTAGGACTATTGGGGAGTGTCAGGTCATTACAAGGGGGAAATAGGTAAAAATTCAAGGAAATGAACGAATAAGAGTGTGTGCCAGGGAGTGTTAGTGAATTCAAAGTGTCCCAAGGATGAAATGTGTTAATATAATTTTATAATAAGACTTGTAGGTGGCAATCCGATGATTGTGATCAGGGGTTCGAAAAATAAGCTTTAGATAAAGAGATACTCTGGGTTAGGCACAACATTATTTTTTCAATGACTTGGTTGGTTTCCCAAGTCGCAGAAAATGTAAGGCTATCTATAAGGGCATAAAAAGTAGGGAGTGCCAACGTGTGCCAAGGAATGCAAAGAAGTGCTAACACATGCTATACATTTATGAGGCATGCTAGGCATGCCAATACATGCCAAGTTCTAATGCATGACAAGATGTGCCAGGTGCTAGGGTGTGGTGCCAATGCATTTTAGGGAGTGTTAGGGAGTGCCAAGAAACATAAGGGAACATCAGTTTCAATCCATGGAAATGATGAATGAGAGTGTGTGATAAGGAGTGTTAGCAAGTTCAAAGTGTGCTAAGGAGGGAGTGATAAGGATAGGTAGTGCCAATACATGCTAGAGAGGTAAGGAAGCATTACCAGATGTACCAAGTGCCAAGTTGTGCCAATGCATGTTAAGGAGTGTTAGTGAGTGTTATGGAAACACAAGGGAGAACTTGGTGAAAATCCATGGAAATGAATGAATAAGAGTGTGTGACAGGGAGTTTAAATGAGTTCCAGGTGTGTTAAGGAGGGAGTGACATGGTATGTTAGGTAGTGCTAAGGCATGCTAGAGTGCCAGGGAAGCATGCAACCAAGATGTGCTAGGTGCGAGGGTGTGCCAACATGTGCTAGGAAGTGTTATAGAATGCCAGAGAAACAGAAGGGAGCACTAAGTCAAAATAATGCATGGAAATGAATGAATAATATTGTGTGACATGAAGTGTTAGCGAGTTCCAGGTGTGCTAAGGAGGGAGTGACAAGATATTCTAGGCATTATTACGACATGCTAGCGGTCAGGGGAATATGCCAAGATGTGCAAATGCGCGATAGGGAGTGTTAGGGAGTGCCACGGAAAAAAAAAAGGAGCACTAGTTTTAAATGAATGGAAATAATGGAATTACCCACAAACACATACCCTAATAACCAGTACCTAGTTCTCTAAGAATCAAATGTTTTTATTATTCTCAATTAGAGATGAAGGATTATTCGAGGAGGTTAATTTTCTGGTTTGGGGTGTTGTTTTCAGCCTTGGATACTTAGTGTTTAAGGGCTTTAGGGGTCTAGGGTTAAAGGCCAACGGATTTATGGTCAGAGGATTTAGCGGTTGAGGACTTAAGATTTAGGGGATTTAGGTGTTAGTGGCTAAGGGGTTAGTAGTTAAAGTGTTTAGGGGTGAAGGGTTAGGGGTTAAGGGTCACAGGTTAAGAGGATAAGGATTTATGGCTTATGAGGTTCATGGATTATAGGTTAGGGGTTAATGTCTTAAGATTTAATGAGTCAATGGGTTTATGGGTTATGAATTATGAGTGCAGGGGTTAAGGGATTATGGATTGGGGGTTAAGGGGATAGGAAATTTAGTGGTTATGGGCTAAGGGCTTATATTTTGTGGTAATTGGAGTCCTAATACCCTTATCACCACTATTGGGGGTTCCCTAATCAATTTATCTCGTTGCGTTCCATCAAAGTCCCCTATGCCCTATGAAATTAGGCCTAAGCCCCATTCTCATTCTCTAATATAGATCTTCGTAAACCATGCTTTCACCTATAACTTCTACCCATACATGCTACCCTTGTGTCCCCTTACCTTGTTCAATACACAATAAGATACTCCCCCACTACCTTTTTGGTTATTTCATTCCACTTTTCCTAATGTTATGAATCCTCAAATTTGGTCTCAATGCCCCTACAAGTACACCCTTGGGCCCCGTTGGCTAAGGGAGTAAATGCATTAGGGGTTATGGGTTGTGATAAGGGAGCCCCTAATCTCCTTATTACAATTAGAAATAGGCTTATGAATACCATAAATATATATTGTAGGTGTTGCAATGAAAGAAATAATGAATACAAAATTTGTGATCAATAGGATAGGGATCATCAATATGTTGGACCATACAATGTAAAGATGGTTTTCAATGCTAGTGATCTAGTCAGATAAAAGAGCACCCCATAAATTTGAGCTTTGGGACACCCCTATGATTCAATAATTAATCTAAAGTGAGAGGATTTGTTGCTAAGGTGACAATGGAAACAACCTTGAGTTGACACAAAATGACACTTTGTGAGCCTTGTACAACTAGGGTGTCGGTTTCATCATCAAGAAGAGGCACAGTTGACAAGTGGCAACATCTCACATTTAAGGCTCTTGGAAACACATATTTATGGATGTTTCTCCACCGAGGGTACCTTTCACATTTCCCAAAGCACAAATCATATATTTGGATGAATTTTTGATAAATTTTCATATTCCACTAGCTTCATGCATGAAGAGGAGCTCCCATCCTTTGAGAATATTTTGGAGGATTTCATGGCCTAGTCAAGGGTCGCAAGTAAAAAAGAATAATGCCACAGGCACGAATAAGAAAATTGGCATTTGTATCACACGACGTAAAGGAGAAGGACATAGGTGAAGAGTACTCCATTTAGAAAAATATAAATCTTGTTTATTTCCTCTTAACAAAGAAGAGGAGATATCTTGTGACAAAAATCCAAAATTTCCAACAAAGGAAGACTCAAGTAAGGGTTTACTTTTTCTTTCACATGTTGATCGTGACTCTTTACAATCAAATTGATACAAGGAATACAAATAGGGCTTGGTGTTATTACTTTGACAACCAATCTATCTTTAACAAGACAACACTTGACCTACTCGCTGATGGTGGCCACACACAACCCTTTCAGTCCATAGGTTTAATGAGAGAACCACAGATTTAATGTTTGGAGAACAAGGGGCCACCCCCTTGTCCATCACTTTTGATGGGTCCCATGCATCATTATGGAACTCACGAACCACAATATGCCTCCTAGAAGGTCCTAGGACAAAATTTGACCTCTTATGAGGCTTAGTATTCCATGTATGTGCTATTTTGGTGGGATTGTCACCAAAAGTTAGGGTTACTTGTACATTATTTTATGTTTAGGGGCTAATGTAGGCCCATAAGCTATTTCGATAAACTCCTAAACAGTGTATAAATAGGAGTTAGTTGGATTCATTTGTATCATCACTTGACTTGGGATATCTCTAAATTTAGAGAACTTCACATTTTTCCTTGGAGGACTATTTTAGATGATGAATGCATTTTGATGTATGGATGTGGGATATTTTTATCTTGGAGCTTTTTTTTTGAAAATGTGAATCTGGTTGGATATACTCTCTAACATTTTGAGTGCAAATTTAATTCTATTCTTCTTGTTGTTGCATGCTTTGAATTTCACTATAACTAGGGATAATTGTTGCATGATGGAAATGTGGAATTATGTGTCAATTTAGCTTATTTATTGCATGATCCATTGTTGGATAAATGAAATGTCCTAGAGTTAATTATATCTCAATAATATTGCACCATTTTTACGAAGTATAAATGCTTGAAGGTCACTTTTCTTTTTCCTCTAACATTGGATGAAGTTGACTTTTTGGACCTCTTTGATCAAGAAACTGAATTCTTGTTCATTATCATCCCTGACTCCATATCCACAAGTGATATAGGAACTAGTCTCTCAGAAAGGGTTTTTATCCCCCCCCTAACCTTTTTTCACAATTTACATTTTTCCTTAGGTCTAGCCCCATTAGATAACCGAGGGCATCAATTTCCCAGGGATATAGCCAGAGGCAAACTTCAATCTCCTAGAGGCAACTGCGTTGGTGGGTCCCCTCACTCTCCTCAAAATTTGGGCCAATTACGATAGTGGAATCTCCAGATACCTCAAGCCCTAGCTCTAGGATCAACTTTTACCTAGGTGTTCCCAAGGCTAGAACCTAGTAGGATCAATTTGACCTATCAAAGTAAAAAACCTTACCTGATACTTTCTCATGACCTTGTCCATGATAGGAACATCATTGGTTTCTAAATTCCATCCTCGAACCTGAGCTGGGTCCACTTGGCCCCGTGTGCTCCCATTTGGTGTCAAATGCCTTTCATCAAGGACCATTTTGTAATCCATGTTCCCAAGGGATTTTAGGGATTTTAGGGATTGAGACCTATACTCTACAAGTGACTTCATAAACTACGGGGACTCCTCCGATCGGTGAAATTATGTGAAGAGCAAGGCGTTTTAGCTGTGGTGACATATGGATCCATAGATTCAGGGCATTTCTTTAACTGAATCTTGACATGAACTTCAGATCTCAATGTTGACCCTCAAACTAGTGTTACCTCAGTCAATATTACGTTTGCATATACTTTTGTCCTCGCTTTAAATTAATGTGCAAACCCTCGTTTGTTTATGTTGGTCTTTATCACATGCCTTGCGATCTACTAACCACCATAAGACAAGATGGTATCAACCCTCTCTTCTATTTCATGTAGAAAATATAACCAACGGGATTCAATATGATCTTGTAATGTACTAAAACAAGATACTGAATCCTTTATACAATTCTTGGAAACAAAACACGATCACACAATCACATATAAGTAAGAGAAAGAAATTATCAATCACACAACACAAGATGTATTTGGGGAAAGAACCTACTCAAAAACCCTCTATCTCTATTGTGTATTAAGTCAAGGAATAATGAAACAATACAATGCTTAATATCTCATGAGATTCTCCAACACTCTGCCAATTTTATCCTGCTGATCTAGCCAAAATCTGTCTAGTACTTGGCCAATTGTCAACCTTCCTTTAGCCTTCCTTTCTCAAGAAATTCCTAGGGAATTAACTCCCTATTAATTAGGAAAATCAACCTTCCTTGATTGCGCAATCCATCATGGCATCCCAATGACTCTATAATTTCACATGGGAAATTTTATAAAAATACAACTTATTTTTATGTTCCCTTTAACCTCTATTTCAACTGGGTATTCCTCAGAACTGACATGCATGCAGCTAATAAAAGTGGATTACCAGTTATCTCATTGATCACTCATTGTGAATTAAATCTAATTTAATTCACTGGACCTCTCACTACCTCACAACTTTGTTAGAACTAGTTAAACTTATTTTAACTCATTTAATTGAGTTAACTAATTCACATCTGCATGTTAATAATGCATCAACTACAATTGGACCCCAAAAATATTAGAATCCCTCTACATGCCTCATATTAAACCCTCAACTCGAATTTCATGAGCTAACTCATTCATCATGACTTAGTTAACTGACACAAGTTGTTATGAGATGAAATTAAAATTTACTGTCCAATTTATTTAAGGGAAAAAAAAATTTAGATGCCTCACATTACTCAATTCTGGTGCATCAAAATTCCTCACCATTGTGGGTTCATTTTTTTTTGTCTTTTTTGGTTTCCAATTTCACTGTTTCTTGTTCCAAATTTCAACATTTCAAAATTTGATGTGGCATTAAAAAAAAGGCACCACTGAAATCACATGCCCATATTCTCATGAGAAACCTCTCTTAAGCTCAATCTTCCAGAAGAGAACCAACAGAATGCCATCCTAATTTCTAGCTTGAGATGACCATTAAGCTATGAAATATTCTTTTGAACCCTGACATGATGATCTTGCTCTTGGAGGATGATCATGGCCTCCATTTAACAACACATGCTTGACCCTGTTACTCGAACTAATTTAGGACTACATCTCTCTTCGCCCCCTTAATCAAATGATCTCCTTCTCACTTGATGTTATTTCCTTCATCCTAAGGCCTCCTTAAATAGTTTTTCCTAGACCTTTTAGGAACCCTCTAGAACTTATGGGTTTTATCCACTTAGACCTTAGGAAATATTAATTTTCATTTTTAATTTTCTTTCAGATTTTAAACCCCATCTTGGATCCAAAATCCCTTTGCTTCGATTCTATTCCCACAAAGCCTTTTGTGACAAAACTCACACAAACCCATCTCACTAGGCTTGTGGAGTACCTCCCAAGCCACACAATTCCACAACATAGTCTAGTTGTAGTAACCACAACCTGTTCAAGCTCTTGTAGTCAAGCGAGGGCTTGGTTGGGTTCCCAAGTTGGAAATTAAGTAAGGGTAGTTGTGAGGGCATGATAGCTAGGGAGGGCTAGGGCATGCAAATTAGGAATGAAAAGGTATGCTAACACATGTCAAACAATGTTAATGTATGTTGAAGATTGTTAGGGAGTGTTGGGGCATATCAAGGGATAAATAGGTCAAATGCATGCCAAAGGAATGAATAAGAGTGTGTGCCAGGGAATGTCAGAAAATTCAAGTGTGCTAAGGACGAAGTGTGTTAGGAGAAGTTTAGAATAGGATTTACAGGAGGCAAGCCTACGGTTGTTATATGGGGCTCGACATAACAATTTTATACAAAGGGAGATCACTTTGTCCTAGGAACAACATTGTTTTTCCTTTAGCTATTTTTTTTATATGATATGTGGAACACTTTGGCTACACGCTCATGTTTTAAACTATTCTAGATAATTTCATATTGTACGTTGTTTTGTATAAGTTCTGGGGCACTCAGATTTTTTCGACTTATATATTCTTGTGTGCCTTGTGCATCTTGTGGTTCTTGCAAACTCTTAGTTAATGTTCTACTTTTTATTTGAAGTGAGCATACATGTGAAATATTACCAGTGTAAGCTATGTTTCTTATTTGTTTTATGGCCATGTCTATATCATGTGATCCTTGTCTTGGTAACTAGTTAAGTGGGGCAAGTTGAGCTTGGGCATTAGTGGCATAAGATGAGTTATAGGTAGTTTTTAGGTGAACAAGGCACAATATACTTGTGGTAGGTGAAATTGGTCAAGTTGTTTTGGTTGAAGCAGGCCAATATTGTCACATGAACTGCAGTATGGAAAGGACTTGATTGGGTTCCCAAATCATGAAAAGATGTAAAGGCTAGTTGTGAGGAAATGAGTTCCAAGGCATGCTAGTAAATGCTAATATGTGCCAGATAGTGTAAAGGCATGTCAAATATGCTAAGATGTGCCAAGTGATAAGGCATGCCAAGATGTGCAAGGGTGTGTCAATGCGTGCTAGGGACTGTCAAGGCAAAAAAAAGGAGAAAAGTGTTAAACTACAAGGAAATGAACACATAAGAGGGTTAATAAGTCATCAATTTACCTTTTCCAAGAGGGGCATGCTAAGAACACCAACACTAGGCGCCAATAGGCTCCAAGTGAAAAGTCTTAGTGCATTCTAAGTGCCAAGTATTCCTTTGTTTCTTCTCATCTACTTTCCAATAGTTGATCTCAAATAAATTTAATGTTAAACCATGCCAAATATTCATACCAAGGCATCTCAACATATTCCATACATGTTGAGACTTTCCAAGTGCCAACACGTGCCAAGTGCCAATATGTGCCAGGGAGTGTTATGCATGCTATGAAGTGGAAGGGAATGTTGAAGACTTCTAAGGGCGTGTGCTAGTGAGTGATAATGCATGTTGTGGAGTGTTAAGGAGTACTAGGACAAAAAATTAAGGGAGAACTAGGTCAAAATTCATGAAAGTTAATGAATATGAGGAACGTGTGCCAGGGGCTAGTGTTAATGAGTGCTAGCTGTCATGTCAAGGGGGGAGTGACAAGGTATGCTAAGCATTGGTAAGGAATTATAGGGAATATAAAGGCATGTCAAGAAGTACCAAAGTGTTCTTGGTAGTTCCAGGGTGTGCTAATTATATGTGCCAAAATAGTGCCAAGATATGCCAATACATGCGAGGTGCTAAGGATGTGCGAGGTGCCAGGGTATGTCAATATGTGTCAAGAAGTGTCAAGGCAACAAAAAGAAGAACCAATAAGATGGTTAATAAGTCGGGGCTTTATCTTTTTTGAAAGGGGAATGCTAGGCACACTAATAATAGGTCCCAATACATGCCAAGTGGCATTATGTGCCAAGTGCTAATGTATGTCAATGCATTCAAAAAAAGTGTTTCAGGGAATGCTAGGGACTAGATGCATGCCAACACATGCTAGGAGAGTTCTATGTTGTGTTAGTGCATGCCACCATGTGCTTGGGCATCAGTGTCACGACAAAATGTTCTAGGTAAAAATATGTTCCAAGACATGCGAGATGCTAAGAAATGTTAGTGTGTGCGAAAGCATTAATTTAAGGTGTGCCCAGATTGTTGAGGATTATCAGGTATTTCTCATTAATAGAATTGACAGAGCTTGATTATGTATTAAATAATATATTTCCTACACGCACTAGTGGAACTTTATGTAAATGGAATTTGCTAGATAATAAACTTAATATATATGAATCATGTGTTGGCTCATAGGAAAACTCTATTAGACTAGTCATTACTTGAGGGAAATGATATACATTAATTACTTCTTAAAAAATTGACTGAATCTAACCACTATGGCCTTGGACATATTATAAAAGAGATTCCACAATAATGGTCTTAAGTCATTATATTTTGAAAAAAAAAAATATTAACATGCACATAACATCATCAAAAACTCATTGGAATGATCAATGATGACGAACATTTTTTGACTGTCGCCAAACATAAAAAAAGAGAGCATTGGCGAGGGTCATTAAAATTTCGTCACTAGAAGTGTCACCAGATACAGAATTAGTGATGGGTGTTTAACGACCCTCACCAAAAGTGTCATTGAAAATGGCTTTGGTGACGAACTTTAAAGGACCATCACTATATACACTTACAACGACGCTTTTTTAAGGACCATCACCATATGTGACATTGGTGACGAACCTTAAAGGTTCGTCACAAGCATGACCATCACCAATGTCCTTTTTTCTTGTAGTGGATACATTAGTGTGAAGGCCAATTTAATTTAATAAATTGGTGCAATGTCTAATTTAATTATCCCTTAATTAATTTGGACAATAAAATGTAATATTATCTCATATTCACTTGTAATAGTTAACTGAGTGTGATAAACTTCGTTAGTTCATGAATTTTGATTTGAGGGTTTTTGGTGAGGCATGTAGAGTGATTATGTTAGTTATGGAATTCAAGTTGCAGTTAGTGCATTAGTTTAATGCATGAGTAATCAGTTAACTCAGTTAGGTGAGTTAAAGTCTGATGAACTATGTGTAACTATTTGTTGAACTACTGAGAGATCAAGTGAATTAAATCATATTTAATTCAAAATCAATGATCTGCCATGAAATTGATGATTTACTATTAATAGTTTCATGCATGTTATTTCCAATGGAGACCCAGTTGAGACAAAGGTTAAAGGGACGTTAACTATCACTTGTATCATTAGTAGGTTTCCCACATGCAACCGACCATCCATTGGATTTCCCATGATCCTTGCATAGTTTTGGAAGGCTGAAATTCCTAAATAATAGGGATTTCATTCCACATGAATTGCACAAGGTAGGCAAGTTGATTAGAGGCTAATAATTGGCTGAGTGTTGGTCAATTTTGTCTTGGTCAGTGTGAGACAATTGTGAGAGTGAAGAAGACTGTTGTGAGAAGATTGCATTGTAATTTTTTCATGATCCATGGTGAATATAAAATAGAATATAGAGGGGTTTTGAGCAGCAAGATTTTCTCGGGAAATTATCTGTGTTGTGGTTTGATTTTTTTCTTTCTGCACTTGTTGTGATTAGCGATCATGTTTATTTTCTGCAATTGACTTGTATAAGGATTCAATATCTAGATTTATTACATTTCTTAATTGCATTGAATCCATTCATATACATATTTTTGTATAATTTCTACATCTAGTTCAAATTGAGATTCTGAATCAAAAAATAAACATAAGAAATCTTATTTTTCTGAAGCTTGATGTTAAGTTTGAACTTCCCATACATGATGGTGAAATGAATCCTGAAAAGTTAGATGACTAAATTAAAAAACTTGAAGTGTATTGTAGAATTCAGAATATTGTTGATGATTTTACGAAAATTCAGTTAGCTACACTTAGAATTGGGGGTACAACTTTGATTTGATGGGAAAGTAAAAATCAAACAAATTTAAAGCGTAAATGAAAAAGTATCACCTCATGGTCTAACTTTATTAAAGCTCTTAGAAAGAAATTATATCCTTTAGGACACATGCAAATGGCTGTAATGGATTGGAAACATTTAAGACAAGGAAAAGGACATAGTGTGGAAGAGTTTACACACGAATTCAGGAAGAAGGAATTAGCACTTGATATTCCATTAATGACACATGAAACTTTGTTAAAGTATATTGGAATTTTGCATTCTTTTTTGCAACATACATTTCTTATGTTTAATCCAGTTGACTCTGATGAAGTGTGAGTACAAGCCATTCATATTGAAGAAGGGGGCAGACCATTTCAATCAAACGTTTCAAATAAATCATTCAAGCATTCAGAGAACAAGGATTCCAAAGAAGATAAGGGAAAGAAATCAAAAACAACTATGAATGAAGGAGAAAGGCATATGTGTACTCATTTTCAGAGGGTTGGAAACGATGAATCCAAGTTTTGGAAGCTTCATCCAGAACTCAAGTCGAAGAAGTTCCTTAAGAAGAAGGGTGAAATGAAAGCTAATGCTACAATCCAGCAATATTATGGATCTAACTCTGGTGACGAAAAGAAGATAACTACTATGGGTCTGATAGGAAATCCTTCTGAAGCTAGTTCTCGTTATACTTGTTCCAAATCTTCTTCAAAATATAATGAAGTGGTTGAAGGTAAGAAGATGATTGAATTGTTTCAAATAAGGATAATATCCAAGCACACTAAAATTGACACATTGTTTGATAATGGATCACAAGAAAACTTAATATCTGAGAAATTAGTAAGGAAATTGGGATTGGAAACCAAAGGTCATCCAAAACCGTACCCTTTAGGATGGTTAAAGGAAAACACTCAGATGCATGTCACAAAATAGTTTTGATTAAGGTTTGCAATTACAACGAATTTCGTTGATGAAGTTGAATTAGATGTGATTCCTTTGGATATATGTAGAGTTGTGTTGGGTAGTCCTTATCTTTATGATCGAGATGCCATATTTTATAGAAAGGAGCATAAGTATCATCCCTTTAAAGATGGAATTGAATATGTTGTCAGGGAAAACAGACTTAAGATGAACTTGGATTTAATCAATGTTAGTAAAATGAGAAGACTCATAAGTTCAAGTAAAAATTATTTTCTCATGATTGTTAAGAAACAACCTAAAGATAAGTATGATGATTTCCACGGATGTGATTCTTGGTTTAAGGTCAAATTTGTTGAAATAGTAGATTATTATGAAGAATTTTTTAAAGAACAAAAAATTCTACCTCTTAAACGAGAAATACAACATTAGATTCAGTTACAATATGATGCTCCTATTTTGAACATTGGCATGTATCATATGTAAATATTTAAACTAAATTTAAGAAAATATTATCATTAGATTCGTATTGCAGAGAGTGATATTCTTATTTTCAATTCAAGTTGGGAAGTTAGAAGTTTCGAGGGTGCAGTTCAATATTGGAGGAAGTTTTTTTTTTTCAATTCTCTTTTATTGCATCACCACTTCATGTTTTAAAAAGTTCTAAAGTTTCTTTCTAGTGGGGAGGAAAAAAAAAAAATTCATTTGATACTTTAAAGCATAAAAATTTTGCATCTCCAATCTTAGCTTTACCAGACCTTCAACAACCATTTGAAATAAAAATTGATGCTAGTGGGTATGCAATGGGTGCCATGTTATTATAGAAAGGAAAGCCTATTTGTTTTCATTCAGAAACATTTTCTAAAGAAGTTACAAATTATCTAACTTATGATAAATAATTATATGCATTAGTATAAAGTGTTAAGAAATGGAAACTTTACTTAATGGGAAAAGAAACAATGATTCATACACATCATTAGCCACTTCAATACCTTCAATCTCAAACTAAGTTGCAATAGTATCAATATTATAGATGGATGGGTTTATTGCAGTAGTTCCACTTATTAATCAAATATAATAAAGGTATCGCAAACAAAGTAGTTGATATGTTATCAAGACCATATTTGAATGCTTCAGTTATTATGCAAAATAGTTCTTTAGCGCATGAAAGTTATGTTGAACAATATGATGAAGACATTTATTTCAAAGATTTTTGTGAATCACTAATGCATGGTGCTCAGGTGGAAGAAGTGAATTATCACATTCATGACAGGTTATTATACCATATTGGAAAGTTGTGCATACCACTGGGTGAAAGAGCGCATGTGATTAGGGAAGTACATTCTTCTCGTATTTCAGGGAATTTTGGTGTAGGCAATATAGTGGCACAGCTACAAAGGTATTTCTATTTTCCTCGGATGAATGGAAGAGTTCAAAGGTTCAAAATGCATCATGATAAGCATCAGATCGATCATCACTTCTAGGTTGGTTATCAAGTATGCATTTACATCAACAAAGAAAGGATGAAAGGTGAAGGTAAAAGGAAGGTCCACACTTCCAGGCATGGAGATGCCAAGTATCGTTGAGTGAGACTCAAAGGCACGAATCCAAGCAAAGAAAGGTGGATGGAGATAGGAAGGGTGAGGGAATTGTACCCTCACCTCATGTTTGCTTAAAACCAAAATTTTGTTGGTCCAAAAGCTTCCAGTGGAAAGGAATGATCCAGGAGGATCCTCAAAATGATCCAAGATCAAAGGTCTTAGGTGCTCGTGGAAATAGTGCCAAGATGAAGAGATCATCACATTGAATCTGTTAGTATCTTCGGTTTCATAATTGGCCTTTGGATGAAGGAGAAAATATTAGTTGAAGTTTATGACGAAGAGGTAAAAATGGGGCCTTGCTGGACAAATGACAAATACACATCTTGACATATGGAAGGAAGTCAAGTCAACAGGTCAAAGTTCAGTTTGGGTTCAATTTGTTAAAAGGTTCACATATATTATATAGGTGCATGGTGAGATTTTTAAATCAAAGGCTATGGTTTAAAAAACATATATTAAACCATATATTAAACTATATATAACCATGGTGCAAATATATATAAGGTGGGAACATATATTAAACCAAGTGGTATGGTTTTAAAAACCATATAATAAACATGTATTAAAAGTCAAAGGGAGAAGATGTTATATGCCATTTAAATCTAGTCAAATGACATGGGTTTCCATGTCATATAATATTTTCCCGTTGGTTCGATTATGATTTTAACCATATGGTAAACAATAATGTAAATTCCATATGCCACGAGAGGTTTTGGAGTGTGGTCTAATGTTAATACTATGGTTAAAACAAATATTTGTTATGGGGTGGGTATGAAATAATTATTTTCCATATATGTATTCCATTTGTTATAGCTATTGCGTAGAGAATTTAAATGTAATACCATATGTATTTTTATAACTGCACTGAATGCGAAAGCCAGTCCTAGGAGGCCTGTAGGTTTGACCCCGGGACCTATCCATGGCTTTATAAAACAAATTCCATTGCACGAGAGTGTTACGAGTTAAAAAATGAACCTTCGAACAAAATTTTATTTGTGCCTATAAATGCTCTTTTGAGCATAACTTGGCCATCCTTGGGCATTTTTGAGAATGAAGGGCGGTGTTGGAAAGAAAAGAGAGAGGTCTTCATTCTGATAGTAACCAACAGTGTATGCATGCATAGTTTAGTTGGTGAAATTCTATATAAAGAGACTTTTGGAACGTTCCTAATATAACAAACACCCACTTGGAAGCGCACCCAAAGATGAAGTTTAGGAGGGATGAACTCCATCATCATTTTTTTGCATTTGCTTCTCTTATTTCTACTGTTTATACTTATTTGCAGTTCTCAAGTTTATGTTTAAGGTGTATTAAGATATCAATTTCCTTCATTCATTCAAATTAAAGCAACCTTAGTTAATATTTGGAGAAATTGTGCAATAGTCAATCCCGTATGTTTTCATATCACCGAAATTATACAAAAGTATGGTGTGAAGCTTAATATATTTGACCACAATTAGGTCTGATATGGTTTATGTAGTGAGTTTGGTGTCAAGTTTCATGGAGACACCCAAGGAGACACATTGGCAAGAAACAAAAAGGATTTTAAAGTATGTCAATTGAAAAAATTAATATGGTATTTTGTACACTGGAAGAAATGATTTTATGCTGGTTGGTTACACTCATAGTGAATATGAAGGAAGTGTTGATGATAGAAAGAGCACGTCAGGATATGTTTTTCATTTGGGTTCAGGAGCCATTTCATGGGATTCCAAGAAGAAGTCAATAGTGTCATTGTCAACAACGTAAGATGAATATGTCTCTGCAACAACAACATCATGTCAAGAAGTTTGGATGAAAATAATGTTGAGGGATTTATGCCATGAAGAAGAGGGAACGACAACTATTTTCTGTGACAACAGTTCTGCAATTGCATTGTCAAATAATCCTGTTTTTCACAAAAGGAGCAAGAACATTGACACTAAATATCATTTTATAAGATAATTGGAAAACAATGGTGAAATTGTGTTGCAACATTACAAGTAACAAGAACAATTTGCAGACATCTTCACAAATCCATTGGCATGTGATTTTTTTTAATATCTTAGAGATTGTTTTCGAATTGTCAATGGAAGTAGTTGTGATTAAGGGGGAGTGTTGGAAAATTAATCTCAACCACGACAGTAGTTGTGATTAAGGGGGCATGTTGGAAAATTAATCTCAACCACGACGTTAAATATACTGAAAACAACCATACCTGTGATAGACGTGTAAATCAACCAAGTAGATATTTTGCAGGTTGTGGATTTTGTTTGCAGGCTGAATATATGAATTAAATTAAATTTTAAGTGGGAGTACAAACTTCTGATTCTACAGCATATCAGATAATTAAATTCAAATGGAAATTTAATGTAGGTTTGGTAAAAAAGTATAGTAAGCATTAATTCCGCAACTGATATATGTATTCCACAACATAGAAAATCATTTTTGTACAATAGCCTATCCCGTGTCTTAATATTTTGACTCTATCATGAATTAATGTATTAGAAATATATGTTTTGATAAAACAAGTATGTAGAAGTATTTTGAAGAGTGGAAGATGAAAATTTGATATTTCAAGTGGAGAAAATCATGGATTAATTTGTTGTGGGCCCGTAAAAACAAATTTTTACAAGGTTTTACAGTGAGTTACTCTGCAACTACTGATGAAGTGTAAAACTAAATAAAACTAGTTTTTTACTTGGTGAAGGAGCCACAACCTCCATATGAATATCTCTCTTGTGTTTTGAAATCATAATATAAAGTATAGTATGTTGTGATATATTTATGAGAATTTCATATTTGATTTTTACCGCAACCACTATGTTTTACACTATTATACTATGTATAAATTTGTTGAAGTTTTTGCTCCATTTAGTTGCACAAGTCAAATTTGATTTTATCTCCATGACTGTATTTAGACGAAGAATCCTATTTTTTTTATCTTTCACAAATGTTATTTTTTCTAAGTAAGTCTAAATTCTATTAATATATCATATGGTACATGGAGAGTATGGCCTCTGGAATTGCTGAACTAGCCAATTCCAGAGGCATTATATGTCAAAAGAACAAAATAGTGACTGCCCGATAAGGGTAAACCAGTCAAACTAGTCTTACTGCAACTTTCCACAACGGGGAAACCATCTTCATACAAAAAATAGTAGAGAATTATGAAAATATCCAAGAGAAATATAGTAACCCAGAAAAAGAAACCTGAACTGTAAATAAACGTGTAGAAGCTAGGTGTCATTGTGTGGAGGCAGTGGCTCCTCAACAATTGGGCACTTGTACTCATTGAGGAGTCATCTGCAATCTTAGTTTGAGGCACAACATGTTTAGGAGTTATGGTGGTGTGTGCACGACCCTTGCAAAAATCTTAACTAGACTAATCCTTGCTACTGCTATCACTGCCGCTGCTTCCCTTGCCTTTGTTACTGGAAGAGGGGGCACCTTGAATGACGGGAAGAGCTTCAGACTTTCATGAAGGTGGCTGAGGCACCTACTCAATGGTGGATTTTCTAAGAAATTTTCTGGGGCGATGGCTATCAGCGAGGGAAGCTTCCTCCTTGAAGCTGATGGAGATGGTGGCTGTGATACGAGGGCGGCACACATTACAATTGTAGTGGAATTGAGTAGAGTCCATAGTGGATGGAGAGGGCAGCATCTACAAATGTGGCAAAGGCGGGGAGGAGTGACTGGTGGGGTGGCGCAACACCGAAGTGCCAACCGGGGAGATAGAGAGGGACCGCCTCGAAGCCAGACCTCGGCCTTTGCCACTGTGAGTAATAGGATAGTGGCCATATGAATCCTCCAGTGATGGAGAAGAGGACTCAGAGTGGATGGAATGCAGAGGATGAGTCTGCAGCGATTCCGTGGCACCTGGGCATAATGGAACTATTGGAGGCGTTGGTGATGGGCTGAGAGAGCTGAGTCGAAGGAGCAGAAGTCTGAGGAGTCGAAGGCTCTAAAGAAAAATTGAGATTGCAATGGAGGCTATGGGATAAGTGGTGACCAGGGGTGAGAACAATACAACAATATAGGCTGCACCGCCTCCCTGTGGGAATTGGAGAGCTTGGATCTGAGACTAGAGAGGGGCAGATGCATCTTGCAGGCGATGGAGGAATGTTGTAGCGTAGGGGAATTTTTAAAGGGTGGTGTTTGCATCAACTAACAAGCGAGTTAATGTAGCATCATTGATAGTAGTTGGCAGGTATTAATGCCCATGGCTTAAGCCCATGCGTGACCATGTGGCTGAGCCATGTGTCACGTAATGGAATCGCCATATGCCTGCCTTCAATGTTCACCTGCATCTGGGAATATTTCACAAATGTTACAAAATATATCATGGCATATATAGATCAACAACCTAAAAATATTACTCAATTAAATATAGCTGGTATGTATCAATTTTTTAAATTATTTTTAATGTCTCGCAACAAATCAATTAACATTGATATTTCAAGTTGTAATAGATAACAAAAAAATAATGATAACTTAATGGTGCGACTAAACCCAACGAGGCCCAAAAAAAAAATTGCGTTCCATCTCCTGGGGTTAGGGTTTAGGTTGTTTAGGGTTTTCCCACGTTGTTCAATAATAAAAAGTCCATTAAGACTCATTGTAACATAGTTCAGAGTTGTAGCTGCCACATATCTTCTCTGAGATAAGCTACCATCGCCCGAGCTAGTTTATTTTCATTTTGTCTACAATCTTATTTAAGTTATTTGATATTAATGAAATGAAGTATATTTTCCACTGCATCTCTGAATTTTTGTTTATTTCTATATTTTATTATGTTCCTCCATAAATCTGGTTCACTGGTAACAGAGGAGTTTGATCTTTCTCGATCTTTCTTTGCATGTCCCCAACATGATCAAGGTATAAGGATTTAGGGCTCAATTTGGTTGACCTTTTGAAAGTTCAGCCTCGCAAACCTTGAAGGCCTCCCTTGGAAGAGGAAAAGAAAGATTAGGGAGCAAGATATCCTATCAAAATATTTCTCTTGGAACCCCTCGAGAAACAAAATAATGTGATGATGGATAAGTTTTCTGAGATCCTTCGATGACTACCCACCATCGACGCATATGGTGAGATTCAAAAAGAATATTCAACACCCATGCCTAGTACATTAAGCACCCAGACTAGGGTGTGGCTCACAGTGTTATTTTTTGGTGCATGTCTATTTTTATTATCCCTTAATTTAGATGGACATTAAACTGTAATCTATTCTCAATGTGGACTTGAATAAGTTAAATGAAAGTGATAAATTCAGTTAGCTAGAGGATTTCAAGTTAGAGGTTGGTTGGTGGGGCATGTAGAGTAATTCTAATTGTAATAGAGTTCGAAGTGCAGTGGTGCATGAGGTCATGCAATTTGTAAACAATTTAACTCATTTAAGTGAGTTAAACATAGTTGTGCTAGTTGTAACTGAAGATACACTAGTGAGAGATCTAGTGAATTAAATATTAATTTATTCACAATCAATGATCTCACATGCAAATGAGGATTTACTATTATTATTTGCATGCATGTGAGATCTAGTGGAGACTCGGTTGAGTTCTACGTGAATGGGAGGTTGAATATTAGTTGTTGTTCATTTGCTTGTACACATGTATGAAAACACCCATTGGAGTGCTCATGATACTTGCACAGTCAAGGCAGACAAGAATTCCTATGTTTTAGGGATATTTACCATGAGGGATTGCACAAGCAAGGCAGGTTGTCTGGAGGCTGAGAAATGGCTATGTTTTGGTTTTTAAATTCCTGTGGTTTTTGTTTACTGGAGAGTTTGCCGGATTATCCACAGTCTCACGAAACCCTTGTCGACGTTTCGAATCCCAACGGGGATCCATCTTCAGGACATTGGAATGAAGAATTCTAAGAAGGGTCATAATCCATTAATAGCGAAGAAGGGAGGAAAGGCAAGGGCCGACCAAAAAATTTTTTTCTATTACTTCAATTTTTATAATTATTATTTTTTTATTTAATTCAAAAATTTATTAATTTTTAATTATAATAATAATACTAAGTTTTTTATGTTAATAAATAATAACCTTACTAAATTTATTTTATTAAAAAGTTTATTATTTTAATTTTAATAATAATACTAAGTTTTTTATGTTAATAAATAATAACCTTAATAATAATTGGCTATGTGTTGGTCAGTTTTTCATATGACAGTGTGAGACAATTAGCTGAGTACTGGAGGGATCTTGTGAGCAGAGTTTTTTATGTAATTGTTTCATGATCAATTACATCCACGGGCTCCTGATCCACCCTGAAAACTCTGATTTTGAACCCTCGAACCCCTAACCTTGCTATCCCCCTACGTACCTCCTCTATGACACCCACATGCACCCACAATAGCGAGTCGTGCATGCCCCACAGTCTTGTAACCTTGACGTACTGGAGCCTCAATGATTATTTCTAAGTCTACCACCCCCATAGGGCCATGGACGATAGGGAATGGAGAATTCCCACACCACGCCAGGGGCTTCATAATTTGCCAAGGTCAAGGAGCCCCACCGCGTGCATATTCCTGAGACTAGACCCCCCACTAGAGAAAAAAACCATCACCAAAAAAGGATCCAAATTAATGTCGTCACCCACCACCGCAGGGAAGCACAAAGCCAACTCCCATTACTAGATAAAGACTTCCACCACCAGAAAAACCAAATACCACCACCCACCATTAAATGAACACATGAAATTGAACAATAAATGATGAAAAAGTAGCTGATGTTTAAGGGTAACTTCCCATAGGGTAGAGACCAAACTCCAAATTCTCCGCACAGAGACAACACACCAATCCACCAAACATCATCACACCGATGCTGAAGGGGATGAAATTTGGAAAAGAAACTATAGTTTCCCACCACCACCCTCAAGGTTTCCTAGACTAGACATTCCAGCTTCCTCTCTTAACACAAAAAAATGGGCTCACAGAAAACTAAGAGAAATGGAAATGGGTGAGCTCACTAATTCCCTTCAACTTCCTATCCTCAACCTAGTTGTAGTCAATGGCTAAGAAACTGAGCATCAGGGACCGATTGAACACACTGCACCAACAAATGTGCACAACAAGTAGTACACACAATTAGCTACTTCCTATGTAAACCTTCCAGTGACGTTTACACTTCCTCCTCGGAGGCCACCGCGAGGACCAACACCTCCAAACAATAGCCAAGTCTGATGGAAACCTCAAATTTACCTTCAAAATACAATTTTCTGAAGTCCTACCAAAATGCGTGCAGCCCAAGTCACTAGGGTCACTCTTTTCACGTGTTTTCCCAAGTCGGCCTGTTGTCGTGCAACTCGAGTCAACTAGGTCACCTACTTCACGATTATGCCCATGCCCTGACCTCCTCCACACTTCTGAATGAATTTTCTGAACATGGACCTTGAATCACCCGACTCCGCCCATTGTTCAAAATGCATCGTGGAAAAACCCGACTTGACCCAAATGTTGTGAACGTGCACTGCAAAATCACTGACTCGCCTCGCGCCTATTCCTACGTGCAGTTTCTTCCCGCAGTGCGGCAGTGCGGGTGCATGGTCTGTATAACCTGTGACCCGAGTCCGCTCGAACCTTTCTGTACAAGTCTTATTTTTTTTCCTTCAACTCTCCCTCAATCCTTCGCTACAACTCCGTGTAGCTTGGCTTTGAACTTGGTTGAAAAATGAATGAGTGATTTTATGAACTCCCACAAAGCCTTATATATATATATATATATATATATATCTGTGTGTGTGTGTGCCATGAGGACCCGTTCAGCCACAGGTCACGACTTTGAACGAGTTGACCTGCTCACCATCACATCGATCTGCACACAATTATGAATTTTCGGCCCCTCCAATAGTGATAAAATATTGGCCAAACCATAATTATGAATTATCCACTCCATATAAACTTCCAATGCTCACGCTCTCCATCGCACAAGACTTTCTCTGCCGGTCAACCGCTCAGGTTAGCTGATCAGCCGACGGTGCCCTCGCATGCCCACCTCGCTCAATCGCTACACTGTGCTACCATATCACTGCACGCGCTCACCAACATGAATTTGCCTGACACCTTTGACTTGTGCGCCCACTATGGGGCACACACCTGTCCAACGTTGCCACTCATCCCGTCTGCTAAAATGCATGACTTCGCATGCCGCTACATGACATGAACAAGGTGGGTGTTTGCCAATATGGCATGCCCAATATTGCACATCGTCGTTTCACATACCCGAGTTGGGCACCCGTTGGGGCAAGGCGAGCCCCTTGCCACTCGGTCGTCGCAACACTAACTCGAGGGTGTGACACTCCCTCATCCTTGCTCCACTTGTATTTACTCATGCAAAACACCTTCCACGTGTTTTTCAAACCTCACTCCCATTGGAGATGTATGAAACTTTGTTAATTAGAGATAAACCTTAATGAATTTATTAAAATAGTAAATATCAATATTTATATTTTCTTGAATTTATTAAAAAAATAATTATCAATATTTATATCGTTTTAATTATATTATATGAAATTAAACTTTAATTATACTATGGTTTTATATTTAATGAATAATTAAAATAATAAATATAAATATTTTAATTAGATTTATAAAATGTTTGAAGATTTATAAAAATTTTGAGCGCATGGCACTATTATAAGTCTATCAAAGTCGAGTGGTAGTTTAGGAGAGCGCATGGATCGATTTAATTAAAAACATATCAAACCCCGGTGTGTGTATCAATATGAAAGTAACTTGTCACTGGTCTGAAAGTGACAAACTTAGACGGAAAACTCGTTGTTCTTTCCTGGACTGGTTCATGAAGAGGATGTCCTAGGTCTTTGACGCCCAGTTTTTGTCGATGGTTCTAAAGTTTAGATGAAAAGTGGATGAAAATTGGATGTTCTGGTTATTTGGCGCCAAATTTTTGTTGTTGGTGGGAGGTTTGTGATATATTTTGTGAGAAATAGATAATGTGGTTAAATATTTTAGGGTTGTAAAAATTTTCCAGGGATAAAAAGGCATCAGAAAGAACTTGGAGGCTTTTGAAGAGGCGGGAAGAAACAAATTCACAATTGAAGTTTGCCTACTTGGAATCATAGGTTAGTTGGATTTATAAGATTATATTTTTCTATTTCTTGCATTTGTATTTCCTCTGTTTGTTCTAAGATGCTGTTGATTCATATGAATTTTTTTTTTGGTAAGGATCGACTAGCAATGAATTTTTTCCGTTTGTTGTACTATGATATTGGTTCTCGGATTTTTGTTATTGATGCTGTTGGTTTTACGATTTGTTTTTTGATGCTTTTGGTTCTATGATTTTTTTTCATGCATCACTTTTACTTAATTGCTCGAAGCTCATTGAACACTATGTGTAACCTAACTAATCATGCCTGTTGATACCAGCAAGCAGCACAATAAACCTATCTCTATCGGTGAAGCTCACACTATTCCATAGGCTATTGTTGGTCAGATGTCCCCTACCATACCTCTAATGTGTGGTTTCAAAAAAATAAATCCTCAATGTCCAAGCTCATGGTGAGATGCCATCTATCTTGTTTAAGGGTAAAAGTTTTCAATTTTTATTTAAGTTTAGCTTCAATATGTCCTCATCGCATCATTTTTAATCTAGCTTTGTAAAAGTGTCCCCAATTATGCCTTATCATTCATTAGTAAAAAAATCCCCTCTTCATGTCTCAAAAGTTACTTTATAATTAGTCTCCAAATGCATCTTCAACCAATTTAGTATATTTCAAAAGTCTACTTGTAACTCAACAAGTCGTCAATAAGATCTTCAACAATTCTCCCAACAAGAAGTATTCAAGTTCAAACAAGTCTTCAAGCACTTCAAAGTAGCTTTATGAAATGCTTCAATCATGGCTCTATTATGTTCACAAGAATAAACTCTGGCAAGATTTGTCTATCCAAGCCTAATAAAGTTTCCAAACATGCCGAATAAATATTCCCAATCATGATTATTTTTAAAAACTTCTGAAATACCTACAATGGTTCTTCAATACACTGTTTTTACAAGGTGCTCTTCAAGATTTTTATCCTTAACTCTTCAGGTCTACTCACAAGAAGCAACAAATTTCCATGCAATTCCTAATAAACTATTCTCAAAATATTTCAAGAAATTCTAACCTAATTCTACTAGTCCAAGGATGAGATGGTGGCATAGGCTTGAATGTATATCCTCCATTTTCCACAAATTATTCCAAGATTCAAGTCTGAAATCATAGTAGTTACAAGACCAAACTATATTGTCCAAAGATCTGAAAGTTACAGGAAAATTTTCTTACTGTACAGGCCCAAAATGTAGGTCTTAGGAGGCCTCAATACAATATTTTCGATAGGACAATAGAGTATACGGATCTGGAATATCTAGTGCAAGTCTAAGCTACTTAACTTGCAGCCTGAACCATTTTTCTTGATCAACTTGATCAATGTGGGCTTTCAAAAAGATAAATCCTCAATGTCCAAGCTCTAGGTGAGATGCCATCTATCATGTTTAAGGGTAAAAGTTTTCAATTTTATTTAATTTTAGCTTCAATATGTACTCATCACATCATTTTTAATATAGCTTTGTAAAAGTTTCTACAGTTCTTCCTTATCATTCACTAGTAAAAAATTCCCTCTTCATGTCTCAAAAGTTACTTTATAATTACAACAATGGTATTACTCCAAATGTATCTTCAACGAGTTTAGTATATTTCAAAAGTATACTAGTAACTCAACAAGTCTTCAATAAGATCTTCAACAATTCTCCCAAGAAGATGTATTCAAGTTCAAACAAGTCTTCAAGCACTCCAAAGTAGCTTTATAAAATTCTTCAATCATGGCCCGATTCTGTTCACAAGGATAAACTATGGCAAGATCTGTCTATCCAAGCCTAATAATGTTTCCAAACATGTCAAATAAAAATTCCTAATCATGATTTTGTTAAAACACTTATGAACTACCTACAATGGTTCTTCAATACAATGCTTTTACAAGGTGCTCTTCAAGATTTTTATCCTTAACTCTTCGGGTTTGGTCACAAGAATTTTTTTTTTTGCATCCAATTCCTAATAAAATATTCTCAAAATATTTCAAGAACATCTAACATAATTCCACCAGTCCAAGGATGACATGGTGGCATAGGATTGAATGGTTATCCTCCATTGTCCACAGATTATTCCAAGATTCAAGTCTGAAATCACAATACTTACAAGACCAAACTATATTGTCCAAAGATCTGGAAATTACTGGAATTTTTTTATATTGTATAGGTAAGAAATGTAGGTCTTAACAAGCCTCAATACAATATTTTCGACAGGTCAAAATAGTATATGAATCTGCAATATCTAGAACAAGTCTAAGAAAAATTCTAGGTTGCATCTGGACTAAAGAAAATAATAGGGTACATGCATTTATTGTATGAGATAGATCTCATCCACAAGTAGAAGATATTTATGCAATGATGGAAACACTATCTGAGCAGATTAAGAAGGCAGGGTATGTGCCTGAGAGAAGCTTTGTTTTGCATGATGTGGAGGATGAATATAAAGATGACTCTCTGAGCTATCACAGTGAAAAAATGGCGATAGATTTTGGTCTTATCAGCACACCCAGTGGGATTCCAATCAGAATTGTCAAGAATCTTCATGTCTGTGGTGACTTCCACACTTCCATTAATTTCATTTCAAGATTTGTAGAATGAGAAATTGTTGTTATATATGCCAACCGTTTCCATCATTTTAAGGATGGAGTGTGCTCTTGTGGAGACTATTGGTTAGCTAAGTTTTGTTATGAAAATTATTATGGTATTATCATTTCTCTGTCATGAAGAAAGCATGCACCATAGTTTTCATATCATGCCATGCATGGATTTTCATGGAATGATTTTTGATAAAAATTAAACAATGATAGGAATTCTTTGATGTCTACTCATGTAGACTGAGAAAATAGCTGTATGTACTTTATCATGTGCTACAACTATTGGAACATAAGTTGAAAAGCAATTTTCCATTACATGGATCTGGGAAATGGTGTATTGTCTTTCAGAATAAAGGAATTCAAATATGTTGAAAAGGGAAATGAAACTAGAATTGAGACTCCTTCAAAAAGATATTTCAAATTAGTATGAATTTATCCATCAAGAATTGTTTCCCAAAGTCAGTAGGAACAACTTGAGAACAAAAATAAGAGAATGCCCATAACATGGGTTGTAGCAACAAGAGGCACCTTAAATCACTAGGATAAAGGATATTTTTCGAAGTAAATCACAGGGAGAATAAGGTTATCACCAATAACACTTCTATCATTCTTGTTATAGAAAAGCACCAACAATTGAACCTAGCCCCCAAAACTCCTATCCTAGAGAAATGATCATCTATCACCAGCAGCGTGCCAAAAACTCAGCTGCAGCCCAAAAAACATTAAAACAAGGTAAGTGTTGGGTATGTGTTATATTATTTCCATGAATATCTCCATGCGCTGTACGTTACGCCGGGCACAGCAGTGGGGGCGACAACCCTCCTCTGTCGACGTCCGAGGCATCGCCCCAAATTTTTTTTTTTTGGTGTGCGGACCCACTCATAGGTAGACCCACCCATGGTTTTGTGCATGATTTTGCACATGGTTTTGGAGGACGATGGTTTTCGTCCCCTAGTTTTTTGTAGATCCAGTCAAGGGAACTACGGTTATGTTCTAATCCAGGGTTAATGGATTGGGGTTTATGTATGCTTCGGCATGTATATATATATGTGTTGTAACACTAAAAGGAATATAATGAAAAATCACGCTGGTCGTCCTGATTTGGGATCCAGGGGAAAATATTTGTGTTTATCTGTTTTATGTTTTATGCTCTTGCTATTGTTTATTTTCTATTTTAAGATTCGTTTGTAGATACTTTCTATACAGGGTTAAAACCTATAGTAAGGAGGAACTCAACTATATGTTGATATTTTGTTACAAATATTTAGAAATGGTCATTTTATTATTGGATTCTTAGCTTTTCCATTATCTCCAGAAGGAAAGCTATAAGAATTATTCTTCATTATTTGCATTCTTCAAATTATTGAAAACACTTGGCCATTGTGCATTTGTAGGTTTTTTTTTGGTAACCTATTTCATTTTTTTAGGTTCTGTTTATTTTAGTTTATCATTTATGTTGTCTTATATAGTTACTAATATGCACTTGTGCCAAAAAATCGACACAACATAATGAAAAATCTATGTAGCTCATTTATTTTTATGTTTGTTTCTACATCCTTGTGGGTTCATAAGGCTCATTCCAGGTGGGCCTAAATGATTCCTAGGGAATATGGAGGGATAACCAACACTAGTTTAGTTTTTACTATATAGCATACATCAATTTTCCTATAATAAAACCAAAAAAGGTAGTATATATTAGTTTACCCAAAATAAAAATAAAAAAATTTCTTGTTTTACACATCAAAGTCTATATATTTATTGAATATATTTCAAGCTCGATCGACTTTCCTTCTTCATAGCCATGATGACTACTTTATGACACCCTCCATAACAAGCTTAAAAATCACTCTTGAATGGCATAAAATATTTAAAAACCCACTCGTAACATTCGTTAATATTCTTGATTGTTTATATCAAATTTGAAAAATTACTCAAGAACAATAAAAAACATCGCAAAATACATTAAAATTAAAATACATGCAACATTCTTTTCTTTTCTACAAGTTAATTTTGGTCAGTGACTCAGGGGATATGTTGCAGGAAACATTCCCTCCCCCCCCCCATGTATGAACCATGTTTCCATATCCAAAAGTTGAAATGAAACTGAAACGCACTTGAACTACCTACAATGGTTCTTCAATACACTGATTTTACAAGACGCTCTTCAAGATTTTTATCCATAACTCTTCAACTCTACTCACAAGAAGCAAAAAATTTCCATCCAATTCCAAATAAACTATTCTAAAAATATTTCAAGAACTTCTAACCTATTTCCACCAGTCCAGGATGAGATGGCGGCATAGGCTTGGTTGGACATCCTCCATTGTCCACAAATTATTCCAATATTCAAGTCTCAAATCATAGTAATTACAAGACCAAACTATATTGTCTAAAGATATGAAAATTACAGGAAAATTTACTTACTATACAGGTCCAAAATGTAGGTCTTAGGAGGCCTCAATATAATATTTTCGACAGGTCAATAGAGTATACGAATTTTCAATGTCTAGTACAAGTCTAAGCTACTTAACTTGCAGCATGAACCATTTTTCTTGATCAACTTGATCAATGTGGGATTTCAAAAAAATAAATCCTCAATGTCCAAGCTCAAGGTGAGGTGCCATCTATCCTGTTTAAGGGTAGAAATTTTCAATTTTAATTTAAGTTTAGCTTCAATATGTCCTCATCGCATCATTTTTAATCTAGCTTTGTAAAAGTGTCTCCAGTTTTGCCTTATCATTCACTAGTAAAAAATCCCCTCTTCATGTCTCAAAAGTTACTTTATAATTACATCAATGGTATTACTCCAAATGTATCTTCAAAGGCTTTACTACATTTCAAAAGTCTACAAGTAACTCAAAAATTATTCAATAAGATCTTCAACAATTCTCCCAGCAAGATGCATTCAAGTTTAAACAAGTCTTAAAGCACTTCAAAGTAGCTTTTATAAAATGATTCAATCATGGCCCTATTCTGTTCACAAGAATAAACTCTGGCAAGATCTATCTATCTAAGCCCAATAAGTTTTCTAAACATGCTGAATAAATATTCCCAATCATGATTTTGTTAAAGCACTTCTTAACTACCTACAATTGTTCTTCAATACACTCATTTTACAAGGTGATTTTTAAGAATTTCATCCTTAACTCTTTAGGTCTGCTCACAAGGAGCAACAAATTTCTGTCCAATTCCTAATAAAATATTCTCAAAATATTTCAAGAACTTCTAACCTAATTCCACTAGTCCAAGAATGAGATGGTGGCATAGGCTTGAATGGATATCCTCCATTGTCCACAAATTATTCCAAGATTCAAGTCTGAAATCACAATATTTACAAGACCAAACTATATTGTCCAAAGATCTAAAAATTACAGTAAAATTTGTTTACTGTACAAGTCCAAAATGTAGGTATTAGGAGGCCTCAATACAATTTTTTTGACAGGTCAATAGATTATATGGATCTGAAAATATCTAGTACAAGTTTATGCTACTTAACTTGTAGCCTAAACCATTTTTCTTGATCAACATGATCAATTTGGGCTTTCAAAAAATAAATCCTCAATGTCCAAGCTCAAGGTGAGATGCAATCTATCCTGTTTAAGGGTAGAAGTTTTCAATTTTTATGTAATTTTAGCTTCACTATGTCCTCATCGCATCGTTTTTAATCTAGCTTTGTAAAAGTGTCTCTAGTTCTGCCTTATCATTCACTAGTATAAAATCCCCTCTTCATTTCTCAAAAGTTACTTTATAATTACATCAATGGTATTAATCCAAATGTATCTTCAATGGATTTAGTATATTTCAAAAGTCTCTACTAGTAACTCAACAGGTCTTCAATAAGATTTGCAATAATTTTCCCAACAAGATGTATTCAAGTTCAAACAAGTCTTCAAGAACTTCAAATTAGCTTTATAAAATGCTTCAATCATGGCCCTATTTTGTTCACAAGAATAAACTCTGGAAAGATCTGTCTATCCAAGCCTAATAAAGTTTCCAAACATACTGAATAAATATTCCCAATCATGATTTTGTTAAAACACTTCTGAACTACCTACAATGGTTCTTCAATACTCTAATTTTACAAGGTGCTCTTCAAGATTTTTATCCTTAACTCTTCAGGTCTACTCACAAGAAGCAACAAATTTCCATCCAATTCCTAATAAACTATTCTAAAAATATTTCAAGAACTTCGAACCTAATTCCACTAGTCCAAGGATGAGATGGTGGCATAGGCTTGAATGGATATCCTCCATTGTACACAAATTATTCCAAGATTCTAGTCTGAAATCAGAGTAGTTACAAGGCCAAACTATATTTTCCAAATATCTAAAAATTACGGGAAAATTTTCTTATTGTACAGGTAAGAAAATTTAGGTCTTAGGAGGCCTCAATGCAATATTTTCAACAGGTCAAAAGAGTATACAGATCTGCAATATCTAGTACAAGTCTAAGAAAAATTCCAGGTTGTAGCTGGACTGAAGCAAATAATAGGGCACATGCATTTATTATAGGAGATAGATATCATCCACAAGTAGAAGAGATTTATGCAATGTTGGAAACACTATCTGAGCAGATTAAGAAGACTGGGTATGTGCTTGACACAAAATTTGTTTTGCATGATGTCGAGGATGAATATAAAGATGAATTTCTAAGCTATCACAATGAAAAGTTGACGATAGATTTTGGTCTTATCAGCACACCCAGTGGGATTCTAATAAGAATTGTCAATAATATTCATGTCTATGGTGACTACCACACTACTATTAAGTCCATTTCAAGAATTGTAGAATTAGAAATTGTTGTTAGGGATGCCAACCGTTTCCATCATTTTAAGGATGAAGTGTGCTCTTGTGGAGACTATTAGTGAGCTAAGTTTTGTTATGAACGTTCTTATGGTATTATCATTTCTCTGTCACATAGAAATAAGGCAACATAGTTTTCATACGATGCCATGCATGGATTTTCATGGAACGATTTTTGATAAAATTTAAACAATGGTAGGAATTCTTTGATGCCTTCCCACATAGACCGAGAAAATAGTTGTATGTACTCTGTCATGTGCTACAACTATTGGAACATAAACTGGCAAGAATTTTTCCATTACATGGAATGGGGAAATGGTGTATTTTCTTTCAAAACAAAGGAATTAAAAGATGTTGAAAAGGGAAATCAAACTAGAATTGAGACTTCTTCAAAAAGAGATTTCAAATCAATATGAATTTATCCTTAAAGAGTTGTTTCCCAAAGTCAGTAGGAACAAATTGAGAACATCAATAAGAGAATGCCCATAGCAATAAGAGGTGCCTTAAATCACCAGGATTAAGGTCATTTTGCAAAGTAAAGCACAAGGAGAATAAGGTTATCACCAAGAAAACTTCTATCATTCTTGTTGTTGCAAATCAACAACAATTGAACTTAGCCCCAAAAAATCCTATCCTGCAGAAATGATCATCTATCACCAGTAGGGTGCCAAAAACTCAGCTATAACACAAAAATAATTAAAAAAAGGTAAGGAGGAACTCAACCATATGTTGATATTTTGTTACAGACATTTAGAAATGGTCATTTTATTATTGGATTCTCAACTTTTCCATTATCTCCATAAGCAAAAGTATAAGAATTATTCTTCATTATTTGCATTCTTCGAATTATTGAAAAAACTTGTCCATTATGCATTTGTAGGTTTTTTTTTGGTAACCTATTTCATTTAAGCAGGTTCTATTTATTTTAGTTTATCATTTATGTCGTCGTATATAGTTACTAATATGCATTGTGCCAAACAATCGACACAACATAATGAAAAATCTATGTAACTCATTTATTTTTATGTTTGTTTCTACATCCTTGTGGGTTCATAAGGGTCATGCCAGGTGGGCCTAAATGATTCCTAAGGCATATGGAGGGATAGCCAACCCTATTTTAGTTTTTACTATATAGTATACATTAGTTTTCCTACAATAAAACCAAAAAAAATAGTATATATTAGTTTACCGAAAATAAAAACAAAAAAGTTCTTGTTTTACACATCAAAGTATTTATATTTATTGACTATATTTCAAGCCTGATAGAATTTCCTTCTTCATAGCCATGATGAAAGCTTTATGACACCCACCATATCAAGCTTAAAAATCACTCTTACGTGGCATAAAATCTTTAAAAACTCACTCATAAAATTTGTTAGTATTCTTGATTGTTTATATCAAATTTGAAAACTTACTCAGGACCAATAAAAAACATCACAAAATACATTAAAAGTAAAATACATGCAACTTTTTTGCCTTTCTACAAGTTAATTTTGGTCAGTGACTAGGGAGATATGTTGTAGGAAACATTTCCCCCCTATGTATCATCCGTGTTTCCATATCAAAAAGCTGAAATGTGACTGAAATGTGCTTGAAATACCTGCAATGATTCTTCAATACATGGCTTTTACAAGGTGCTCTTCAAGATTTTTATCCTTAGCTCTTCAGCTATGCTCACAAGAAGCAACAAATTTCGATCCAATTCCTAATAAACTATTCTCAAAATATTTCAAGAACTTCTAACCTAATTCCACCATTCCAAGGATGAGATGGTGGCATAGGCTTGAATGGATATCCTCCATTGTCCATAAATTATTCCAATATTCAAGTCTGAAATCAAAGTAGTTACAAGACCAAAATATATTGTCCAAAGATCTCAGAATTATAGGAAAAGTTTCTTACTGTACAGGTTCAAAATCTAGGTCTTAGGAGGTCTCAATAAAATATTTTCGACAAGTCAATAGAGTATACAGATCTACAATATCTAGTACAAGTCTAAGCTACTTAACTTGCAGCCTAAACCATTTTTATTGATCAATTTTATCAATGTGGGCTTTCAAAAAAATAAATCCTCATGCCCAAGATCAAGGTGAGATGCCATCTATCCCATTTAAGGGTAGAAGTTTTCAATTTTTATTTAAGTTTAGCTTCAATATGTCCTGATTGCATCATTTTTAATCTAGCTTTGTAAAAGTGTCTGCAATTTTGCCTTATCATTCACTAGTAAAAAATCCCATCTTTATGTCTCAAAAGTTACTTTATGATTACATCAAATGTATTACTCCAAATGTATCTTCAACAACTTTATTATATTTCAAAAGTATACTAGTAACTCAACAAATATTCAATAGAATCTTCAAAAATTCTCCCAACAAGATGTATTCAAGTTTAAAGAAGTCTTCAAGCACTTCAAAGTAGCTTTATAAAATGATTCAATCATGGCCCTATTCTATTCACAAGAATAAACTCTAGTAAGATCTGTCTATCCAAGCCTAATAAAGTTTCCAAACATGCCGAATAAATATTTCCAATCATGATTTTTTTTAAAAACTTATGAACTACCTACAATGGTTCTTCAATACACTGCTTTTACAAGGTGCTCTTCGAGATTTTTATCCTTAACTCTTCAGGTTTGCTCACAAGAAGCAACAAATTTCCATCCAATTCCTAATAAACTATTCTCAAAATATTTCAATAACTTCTAACCTAATTCCACTAGTCCAAGGAAGAGATGGTGGCAGAGGCTTGAATGGATATCCTCCATTTTCCACAAATTATTCCAAGATTGAAGTATGAAATAACGATAGTTACAAGACCAAATTATATTGTCCAAAGATTTGAAAATTAGAGAAAAAATTTCTTACTGTACAGGTAAGCAAATGTAGGTCTTAGGAGGCTCAATACAATATTTTCGACAGGTCAAAAGAGTATACGGATCTGCAATATCTAGTACAAGTCTAAGCTACTTAAATTGCAGCCTAAACCATTTTTCTTGATCTACCAGAGTTTATTAAGAAATTTTTTATCATAAGTAATATTATTACAACTTGTGAAGGTCTTGAATGAGTATCAAATACCAGTCACATAATTATGGATGAAGATAGGAATAACACATATGACTCCAAAGACATATTTTCTACTAGGGTGGACTTCTTCAAGGTTAGAAAAATATGGTAAATCTCCAATTGATGTACCCTATTGCATGCTAGGAATAAGGAGAGAATGTGGTGTAAATCCTTCATTAATGTGCCCTCCATGCAAGTGGCCAAAAAAAAAATGTATTTCCTTTAAGTGCCAAAAAGGAGATAATTTGTAAGTTATAATATTATTCTTCGTCATTCAAGTAAGTTAGGGTTTGTTAAACCTCGTATATGATTAGAACCAGACTAAGAATTACTCTGCATATATGGGTTAGAGAAAATAGTTACAAAAAATTTGTAAAAAAAAACATCTACAACTATCTCTGCTTTCTCTATGTATGCTATAAATATAGTTGAGCATTTTCAAGTTCTAGAACACTCTTAGTATAAATACCTACAAAGGAAAGCTTAACAAGAAAACTATTTGAAATATTTGTGCTTTATTGATACCATGGCTACTTCTAGTATTATTACTTAAAATCACAAAGTGGAATATTAAGACACAGTTAGGTACTAAGCTTCACTTCCACCTCTCAATAACCAATACATCTCAAACAAACAATTTAGTAGCTCTGTTCAAATGGTAACAAAAGTTCTTTGGATTATTGATTTAACAGAAAAATTGGCACTCAAAATCGATGCAAGAAGGCTTAGCAAAAGGATAACTCGTACACATATAAATAACTTTCTGCACATAGACAGGAAAATATAAGCACACCCTATAATCATCTATATATGAAATTATAGTATTTCATGAGTAGAATACGAGTACCCCAATAACTCAGTAGACACTGGGATAAGGTTCTAAACCTCAAATATCATATTCACTAAAAAGGAAAGGTAGTACAATAAAAAAAAAAACATTCATGTCTACCATTTATACACTTTACATGTATTGTGCAAACCATTGGGACTTGCCTAGGGAGGTGTTGAATTAACATTGAGAGAATTCTTGCTCACCATCGTGAAAGTAGGAAATAACAGTTAGGAAACCAAAAAACACAGCAAAACCCAAATGGATTCATTGGCCACTCCACATGTTCCAGTGATCCAATGGGTACACCGACTTAAAGAGAAATTCACAGATGCTAATGCATGGAAGCACCCACATCAAGATCATGAACAGCCTCCTTCCTTGTTGTTCCTTCACAACATAAAGGTGGTGGGGTCCCATAGAGATATTAACAACGCAACGAGTCCAACCATACATAGATGGTCCCTCCTTCCATAATGGGGCCAATTTTAATGAAAACTCATCGCCATTAGCGCTAAGAGCCAATATTCTTTGTGCAAAATAGAATATTGCCATTGTCCCACTCAATAAATGTAGTTATAGGTTTGCAGGAAATTTCTTTCTTTCATGCACCCACCGCACTCACATACTCCCATGTTATTACAAGGATATGTTTCCAAAAGGGAATTTGAAGCCACCAATTCAACTTTAAAGTATATATATATATTATTGATGAAGCCCAGATGCATGATATGCTAGAGTAAATGCCCTAAACATGCTAGATATGGACCTCTATTTGCACCTAATAGAGGTTGTGCTCTAATTAATTCAAGTTCCATTTACTATGTTTATAGGTGTTGAATTCCACCATGAACAAAAAAATTTCAAAATTAGTATAGTCCAACCAAATCTTTCTAAAATATGTCCATAGTCAAAAGAATATGCGTGAGTCTCTATTTCAACCTTACTACAATTTTCTAGGAGGCTTAAAGGACTATATCAACATGGCTAGTGTTTAGTGATATGTATCAAGTCTTGTGCTATAATCATAACTCCATTGAAGTTATATGATAGGCCCAAAGCCCCTGTATCTACTAGAATAAGTTTCCCCATCTAATAATCACATTTAACACTCTAGAAGAGAACCATGAATTGTAAGTTATACCTATCCTTAGTCACATCAAACTTTTTTTCCAATATGGGATTTGCAAAGAAGTTGGAAATGATTGAGATATATTCTAGCATACTCATGAGATCTTCGAAGGAAATTTTACTTATGAAAAGTTAAATTCTCCAAATGATATATAATTATTATATTATCTTATGTTTATGGTTTAATTTCATTCAAATAAAAAATATTCAACTATGACCATTCATCTTTGTAAGAATATAAACTGCTAGCACATTGGACATTAATTTCTTGTGCAACGATGTTGGAGGTAACGTTAGTGGCAAAAGAGTAGTCAGAACATGAGAATATTCTTGACAGTCTAGATAGAGCTTGCATTTCATGTGCTAACAAGCTTGAAGGCCATGGATGAAACAAGCGAAACATCAAATCCATCTTTGTTACACGTTTTTCATCAATCCACTTCAAAATGTCTAGTTGAGATACATGAGTGTTCTCTATAACAACAAAGCTTTGTCTAGTCTTACACTGTCTTGAGCTATTCCTGAATTTGCTAAATGTGTTTATGACTCATCTCTAGATGTTACAACTCTAATCCAAGCTGTTGGGGGCCAACTAGCATCAACATTATTTTTATGGCTTCTTGGTCATCAAATTATTTTCAGAAAAACATGGATTTGAAAATATTGGAAGCTTGCCAATCTCATCTACCTTGTATCCTCCACAAAAAAGTGTTTCTTCTTTGAGAGGAAGGTTTGGGATTGTCTTTTAATTTACATAATATGACTTTTTGTTCATATATGATTCTGCCATAATGGTAATTGGAGGAAAATTTCCTCGCTAAATATTCACACATCTATTGAAAGAAATGTGGAATAATTTTCAGTATATTGTGAAAAATCAATTGTTTGAGACACATACAAGGTGTCTCACTTCAACAACAAGATAAAATACACAAGTTTCAAGATAGACAAGAAGATAAACATAGTGAGAAATTGTCGGCCTATCACACTTTGTAATGTGTCTTATAATCAAGAATATTGCAGCCTGAACCATTTTTCACTCAGAATATGTGAGTGAATTTATTTTTGCTGATATTTATTCATCTTTTGGAAGCCCTGGTGAGGGATATCAAGGAAAAACAAAAAATTCTGGGCTAGTTACAGAGTTTTCTACAAAGGATGCTAGAGTAGTAAAGAAAGTAGAAAAAGGTATGAAGTTTGATAACAATAATATTCTTATAAGGGGAATTCAAACTAAAGTAGTTCATCTAGAAGATTTACTGGAGGAAAAATTGATGTCCCAAAACATCGAAAGAGAAAATTTGTAGCTGAAATATGTTTATCTCTTTAACTGTCGATATTGAGAGCATTGGAGGCCCAAGCCAAAAGATTGGAGATTTAAAAGGTTAGGTGAGAGTGGGGTGATTATTTTGGCACAGGTGGATTTGATTCAGGGGTAAGCTTCCAGAAATTAAAGACTCAGCACAATCTATCCATGAATATTTATAGTGTATATAGTAAAGAAGTTAAGCCTTACTCTGTGCATTCTAATGTTGAAGCAGCAACAACTCCAAAACATCAACTGAAACAACAGGAGTCTCATGATGCGTTTGGTAGATCTAAGCCTTTAAAACCAATGATATCTGATGGGATCAAAAGGGTGAATTTTTTGAACATTGTCTCTTCAATTAAAGGTGAAAGTATTGAGCATCCAAATTCATGCATTAAAGACACAAAATAAGCAACTCTATCCAACATTTGATGACCAACAAGTGCAATTGAAGTCAAGCATCTTATTGAAGCATGTTTCCGATGGAAAAAAGACATTATCAAGATGTTTTTCTAAAGATGAATCCATTCACAGTAAGCCCTACCCTTCACTCATAACTGAACATAAAAAATAAATTTTTGTTAGAAGGGGCCAATTTTTAAGTTATGATCTTGTCTTCAGTTGTAGTGATACATTAAAGAGTGATTGTTATATTTATGATGTTGAAGTTAGTCCAAATATGTCATCTACTCCTATTTTTTCTGTGTCTGCAGAGGCCTATGAAAATGTGACCACTAATACTGGTGTGGAGAACATTTCATCTCGTTTAAACTTACTTTCATTGACAAAAAATCAAGGAAGTGAAAATTTGAGTAATTTAGGGCAGCCATTTACCAGTCATCAACAGAACTCGAAGCAAGCATGCCTACCTAGTGCAGTAAAATATATATTCTTAGTTCATAGAAAGATTAGCAGCGGGTGGCTCATTTCCTCCTGAGCCTCAGTACAACATGGGTATCTTCAGGGGCCTTCTAGGCCTCTTTTTTGGTGTTGATTAAAACAACTTGGGTTTCACAAAAGACTTTGAATATATTGTTGTCTATTTCTATTAAAAACTTGAAGATGATATTGTTGTATGTATTTGTTGGGATAGAGGCTTTATAATGGTCATAATTTCTACCATAGATTAGCTTACGAAATTTAATTTAGGAGTACTTTATCTTATAGAGTTATGTTATGATGTAATAAAGTTAAGCGACAATGGTTAAAATTAATTAAGTCACATGTTGGTGGTTAGGCGTTGAAGGGTTTATTTAACTTCTGTATCCTTCATTCAGATGAAGGCTATGTGATGTTTCTCATGCCCTATGATTAATGAATCATGTTTTTTTTCTCCCTTCTATCTACAACTTTGTGAATAAGTGTATATGTGTGTAATTATATAAGTTCTAGTGAAATATTAGTGTGTTTGCATGGTAGAACTGTTAAACGAGTAGGTATTTGATTTTCCTATTTATGAGGGATTTCTATTACTTTAATTAGAATTTTCATGGACATGCTTATTTCCCTCCAATATCGCAACCATAAGGGCTACCTATAAAAATTAAATATGCCAAAGGCAAGGAGTGGATCTTTCAGTTTTGATTTTGGCCTAATAATAACAACAAGATGTATGTTCTTGGAGGGATGACACCATGTATTCAATCGATGAAATTGCAAGATGGTGACACAGGTATATGCAAGTTACTTGTTAAGCTTTGTTCAAAGACAGTTCTAAGAGGTTTGCAAATATTTTTCCAAAGTAATTAATACTCTTGGGAGGAGATCTTTATCCCATTTTATATTTTTGTTATTTTCCTAAATGACATTTTGTCCTTGAATAATAAGCTTTGTTGATAGATTTTGTTAGTCGTTTCCATTTAATTTAAAACTTTTGTTGATCACCACATACTCGTAGCTGATCAAATTGAGATAGCTTGGAATAAAATTCTTCCTGGTTGGTATGTATTATTTTTATTATGTTCCCATTCCAGAGTTAAGCACTTACGTACAATGCAGATGCCTGCAGAGTTTTCAGTGTCATCAAGAGGTCAATACACATCATGATCAATATTTCACTTCTTAAACCTGTCAATTTTGAGAATGATGCTTTGATTGACCAAATATCATAGTTATGGAATTTTTAATGCTTGTTACATTAAGTCAACTTTTTGTGTTTCTAATCGGATCTTTAGTTAGAAAAATATGGGTAATATTTTCACAGATAATGTCTTCTACAATCATATTGTGTTAATGTTCTTTTATAGATATGAATTTTATTTCAGGTGCTCTTTAAATCTTCAATTCTATCTGAACCTGAATTTTCATCATGCACATCGTCATCATTTGTTGCTACTAATCCAACTTTAGTCCAGGGCATATCTACACCCACACCATTATTCTCTATCCAAAATCATGGTATATGTTAGAATCCAAGCTTAGAAAGTAAGAGAGGAGCACTACAAGAATCAAGTGGAAATTTGAAGCTTCCAGATCCTCATTCTGTTTTGGGCAATTATTCAAGGTATTTACATATTTTTGCATGCAACTCTTCAGGTCTGCGCACATCTATTTTTCCATCCACAACTTCAACATTCGCAAGCCAGAGCATGGCATCAATCCAATGCACATTTGGACCTTTGGCATCATTATCCATAGATCATAGCATATGTATGTCCAAAGGACAGATTGCCTCTATAGAAGAAAACAATGGTAGATGTTTAATTGAAGAAACAAACAATGCAAGGCTTCTAGAGCCTTGAATTGAGACCAAGTCAGCAGAAGAAAGAGTGTCTCAAAAGCCCCTCATTGAAACCAAGTCAGTAGAACAAGGAATTTCTAAGAGCTTCATGTAGTGCCCAAAAAAAATGAAGGGAGAGGTCAAGATCCTGAACTAGCAAGTGAATAAAAAAAAATTGTCCGAGTGTCTTATTCTCAAATTAACTTTGATAAGGTTGGTACCAGCAGAGAAAAATATTGCAGTCACAAAAAACACTATGATCCAGATGCATTCTTTCAAGTTAATAATAAAACTTATCAAAAAAGAGGTAAGATAGGTAGTGGTGGTAGCAACAAAGTACACAAAGTTATATATTGGATTGTACCAATTATGAAACCAATCTAGAAGGCCGTGACTATTATGCTGCATACAGTTTCTATAAGGAAATGGATTATCTCACTAGGTTGCATGGAAAGAATTCTATTATATAGTTAATTGACTATGAGATTACAAACAAAGTGTATTCAGGGGTGTGATGACTCTTGGTCCTCGGGGAGGTCTTAGAAAGTTAATTGGAGGGAGGGCTCAACCTCTGCCATATACTAAGAGTGCTCTAGCAGATATTCCAGCATTCACATCTCTGAGTAATAGATGAACATGTGTACGTTTGATTTCAGGTTGTAGTTCTGACTAGATGCCAATTGGTATGAGAGATGAAATTTTGACAAGGACTTATATTGCATAAAATAATTTATTTCAAAAATCATGTTTCCAAGAAAGAAATGTTTTGGATGATTACATAAGAGGGTTTAAGAATTCATATTCATCAAGTGACGGAGGCGGGAAGACTGCAAATGTTGAATTTCAACTACAAGAACATTCTTCTCAAAGAACTTTGAGTTCACAAGTCACTGAGGTTCAACTTAGGAAAAAGGCTGAAATGGAAATCAAATAATATCAAAGGTGCATTCCTTTACAAATATTCCATGCATTTTCATTATGTCTTTTAGAGAAGTTGACAAGTTTCACTCAGTTTCTCTTAATTTTGCATGACATACCATGCAGTCTGAGAGATTTGAAGGGGGTAGTTTTTTATGTAGATGACCTTAAAGCGCCATTGTTCCATTCAACTATGGTTTCTCTTTGGATATTATATTATTTTTTCAAGAAAGATGTTGAAATTGATCTTCTGAGGAATCTACATAAACATTTATGCAAGTTCGAGCCTTTCTCGCTATATCAGGGAGAAATTACTAAAGGGTAGTTTGAAATACTGTGTTTGTTCTTATTCAAGTTTGATTTATTTCAAGACTGCTACAGTATATGGTCATGTGCGATTATGAATTATAACTATATATTATTTTGATGTTTCTAGGTTGAATATTGTACTATTTTCATTGGAGGATGATACTATTGATGCGCCCAAAGCTCTTGAGTTCCTTGGTATGATTCTTGCAAAACTGGTTGTTGAAGGGATATTATTTATTCAATATATAGCAAGGGAAATCAAGGATGGAGGCACATAGCCAGGAAAATTATTAGAAATGAGGGGATTTTGAGTTATTTCTCATGAAGAAAATTTCAAGGTAGTCTGCTCACAATTTTAATGCCTGATCAATTTTGTGGTTTATCTATGATCTCTCATGTTGACAAGTTAATGGTAGGTTATTTTTTAGCTCGTGCTTTGACTAAATATGCATAAAAATCTTATCGTCAATTTTTTTCCTGTACACGTTTGTCTTTCCATCCTTTACATGAGTTTTGATGGAATAAAACAATCTCTACCATTAGATAGTTAGTAATACATTATTGACCTTAAAGGATATTCTTGTAGAGATATACATGAAGTAAACAAAAGTCTCTAAAATATATTGTTACACAATGTAACCTATCCTATTTTATATGCTCGAACAACCGAGCCCTCTGTTGGGCATTGTTAAGCTTTGCATTGACTGATAGGAACCTACTTTTGTCATCTATGGGTTTTATTCCCCTTTTTCTTGCAAGATAATGTGTTATCAAATTATATATATATATATATATATATATATATATATATATATATACATACATATATATATATATATATATACATACATATATATATATATATATATATATATATACATACATATATATATATATATATATATATATATATACATACATATATATATATATATATATATATATATATATATATATATATATATATATATATATATATATATATATATATATATATATATATATATATATATATATATATATATATATATATATATATATATATATATATATATATATATATATATATATATATATATATATATATATATATATATATATATATATATAAACATATATGACATTCCCAACTCTTTTGTTCCAATTTTTTTTTATTGTGATCGTGCAAAAGAAATGTTTTTAAGATCGAAGTAAATCAGTCATATAGTGCCCTGAAGCAATTGTTATTTTTTTGAAGGATTGAAAAAGGGTCATATAGATAATTCTATATGTTGTATTGGGGTTGAATAAATTATCCATAAGTGGCAAGGCTGTGTTAGTCATCGAAAAACCAGAGTGGTTGAAATAAGGGTTAAACCCTACTACCAATAGGAAAGACAATTTGTCCAAAGAAGGGGTGGCTGAAATTCTGGTTGGTAGAAACAGATCTACCAGTATCACCTCGAAGTAGCACATATTTTTGAGTGTAGTTTTGTAGGAGAGGTGGGTATTTATGGTCGACAGTCATAGGTGGAATGTAATATTCCTAAATTAGCATGCAGCTAATAGGAATATTGATTTTTCTTTTAAAACCTAGTTAGATGAATAAATGGGGAAGGAGACTCATAGTTATCTTGAATAAGCATAACATCCCTCTTGATGTGAAAAGGGATCATGATAATAACTGGATCTAGCACTCTCATATGTGAACAAGGACTAATAGATGTGGACAAATTCAAGTTTGACTAAGTCAACAACACTAATGTGGGAGGAGTGGATCATCAATAAAGGAAGTTCAATATGAATGAGGATTAGTTTAGACAACTATATAAAATTTGGATTGAAGACCCTTAGGTGTGAAAAGGGGTGGATTAGGTTGAAAAGGTAAAACTTGACCAAATCAAATAGCGTTGTTATGGAGGTGTGGAATTGATGAAGGTACATCACAATTTTGGAGAGAGATTGATTGTGTGATGGTGGAAACCATAATGAGTGGGACCCAAGGTGAGAAGGCTCACATTGTTTATAAGGAAGAGGATGGTAGCCATATGGGGTTAGCTTGTGAATGATATTTTGCTATGTCTCTTTATATTTTTCTCTCTTCAACTATTTAGCTAAGATTGCTGGTGCTGTTTAGCACAAGGTTTTCCTGTTTAGGAATTCCATCTATTTCCTTGAGAGGCCTCTTGGGAGAGTCTTGATATTTCATTTCACACATCTGGAATTTTAGCCAAGCTTCAGTCTTTAGCTAAAATTCAGTTTCTGTAGAATATTGTGTTGCGTTGCAGGGTGTTGCAGTGGAGGGTTGAGAAACCCACTTTCTGAGCTAGTTTTTCATAGGAGGAAGGATTCCTTCTCTTGGGAGATCATTTTGGAGGGTTCTTGTGCATATTTTAGATATTTGGCTGTAGTCCAACTTATCCCCATCATTTACAATATAGTTTTCACTGGGAATTGCATTATTTAGGAGGGCACCTTCAGTGAGGGATCTTGTGGCTCTTTTGGAGTGTTTTACTGTGATTGAAGGGTTCATCTTTTCATTGAGGAGACCTTTGAGTAGATCTGAATCATATATATCCTATTTCAGCCTTCTATATTCCTGTGCTTTAGTTTTCAGTGACTCTTCAGTCTTTGTGCTATAGATCACCATTTGTATTGGGTATATTTCCAGAAACCCTTCCCAGGTTCTCTTGGATTTGAATGAAAGAGACTAGATCTAAATTTTTGGGCCATATTGATTTATATAATATCATATGTATTTGTCTCTACCATTTCTGTATATAAACCCTCATTAGAATTTTCTGTCTCTTCATGTAGTAATTCTATATTGCAGTAGTCTTGGGGTTTTAGTGCTTTTAGAGCTATTCTGTGTGTGGGAGGCTTATTTAGCTCCTCTAGCATGATTTGTTTCTGACCTCCTCCTGGATTTGAGTCCTATAATAGTAGATATAATGGATCCATGGAATGATTTTTATTTTTATAGTATATATTTCTGAAAATGTGTTTTTTTTATGCATGTGTTGCCGATTTTTCCCATTTGGGGATATTATAGTGGTATCAGAGCATAATCTTTTCTCAGCCTATGAAATTTTCAGCTAGTATGCTATAAGAAGAAGAAGAGAAGGAGAAAGAGATCTAAAATGGTGGAAGGAATGAGCTTGGTCTCATCACTTTTCAGATCTATGAAGAACCTCTCCAGGGAGGTTAAGAAGATGAAATAGAAGAGATGAAATGAGACCTCTAGAGGGTTTCAAGAAGATGAAGGACCATGTACTTCCTATTCTCAAAAGAAAGAACCAGTGTTGTAGCAAGCTCCAAAGAATTACACCTTACCCTTTCATTTTGAGGAAGAAGACAAGAGGCATGGAGATGGAGGGCATTTGGAACATGAGATCCTAAGTGGATACCTTGCAGAATACAAGTCTCAACCTAGAGCTTTCAAGGAGACTCTACCTTTTCCTTAGTTTATTTAGCTTGAAGAAGAAAGGAGGCCTCATAGCAATAGGAGAATGAGGGGAAATAGATTTCTATTGTCTACTTTTGATGGGTCATCCACATCTACAACAAAGGCTTGGGTGATGAAGCTAGATGCATTCTTCCAACTACATCCAGTCGTAGAAAGAGAGGTTGTTGAGATTGCAGCGCTGCACCTTGAAGGTAAAGCAAGCACTTGGTGGTTCAGCCATTTGAATCATGCAAGAGTGACTACTTTTTCAGATTTCACTCAAAGGGTGATCAAAAGATTTGACAACAAGAAATCAAAGGGGGATGAGCTTTCACCACCATTTGAGAAGAATTGTACCGATGTTGTCACAACTATGGAGGAGCAACCATCATCCTCAGTAGTTGGGGTAGACAAAAATTTTGAAGGAGGAACCCTTGAAGCCATACAATATTTTCCCAAGCTTCACCAAGGTATGCATGAAGTTCCACTTTCTGTTATTTCATCAAATCTTATGGGAGGTTTTGGAAATATGCCTTTACATTATAAAGGATCAAAACATATAGCTGATTTGGAGCAACATACTTGCACTACGCTGTGCAGCCTTGAGTTGTTCAAAGGAGGGATAAGAAATCATCCTAATGTGCCATTATTGAGTTGCACACAACACTTGGGGTTGGGGTGTGGACTTGTGGAAGATAGGATGAGATTTTTCCTAAACCATCCAATGCAGAACTCTAAGTTCAACATTGAGCTTGAGCATGAGACAACAAATACACCATTGAGGAGATTAACAATGTTGTCATTAAGTAGCAGTGAGGAGTTGGGGGCCTGTCTATCATTAGAGCATTATGATGACCATTACACTTGTATAACATTGGATGAGCAATTGATCAATGAGAGACACTTGGTCTTTCACCATTGTGATGGATCTATTGGGATGAGCATTGTGCAGGCCTATGAGGAGGCTTTTCCTCCAGCACACTTGGATATTTATGGATTCAAGATGGTAATTGGTGTGAGGTCTTCTCTAGGATATCTCCAAGAGGTTGAATTTCAACATCCCATGAAATGAAAAGGTAGGAATCTGTTTTGGGAGAATGGTAGTATTCATTGGAGGAGTACTAATATGGAGCATGATGGGAGGCACCCACATGTGGATGAATGAGTGTGGATGGTGAGTAAGAGGTTGGTGAGACACTTGCATATTTATGAAACTAGGCAGTAGGAGGCATGGCTATGTTGGCTACTCTTGAAATAGTTTGGCCATCATGTGACATATCCTTCTCCAAAGGGTTGTTGGTGGAGGAAACTTGGCAGGACACTTTCATCATATGGCAGCAAAGAATTTGGGTGCATTGTGTTGATATGATATTCTTCATGTCAATCAAGATATCTTCACCTCATGATTTGAATGATGGAGGTGTGAGGGGGCAGCAAGAGTTATTGTTGCTGTGGCTACTCTTGGAAGAGTATGGGAAGATTTTTTCCCATACTTATCATGATATTTCAGGAGAAAGGGATGGCACAATCCAGGTGCAAAATGGCTACCCTTTGGCATTGGAGGATAAGGAGGTGCTTCCACATAGGAAGGATATATCCCGATATAGTAGCATGATGGTGGATGACTTTGGCATGTGGCATGTCAAATAAAGGAGTCACGAAGTGAAAAGAGCCTTATCACTAAGGCCAACAATGCTGTCACTTGGGAGTATGTTTCTATTGATGGAGTGTTCCAAGGGGAGTATGCATCCCTTCATTTTGCAGACTTTTATGAGGAGATTCTCATGGGAGGACTCATCCATGAATATCACTATCAGCCTACTCACTATGCATGGTAAGAAATTTATTTCTGTACTTATTGATCATTTCATTGATTATTTACATTATATCACCATCTATGTACATTTCATTGCTCCACAAGAGGGCAAGATTATTTTTGGGTCTCATGGTCATTCTAGGACCTACAGTTATGATAGAGATAACCCTTCTCTACATAACTTTAGACAAGTGTGTTGTCATTATTATTGTTCTCAGATGATATATAATGTTATTTACTACCTCATAGTAGATGAGCAAACATGCACATCTATTATCTTGTTGAAGGGCCACTTGCCACATGATGTTCTAAAAAAACAGTTGGAAAGACTGCGCTGTATCCACTTGAGAGACCATTGGTATCATCCAAAATTGCACATAACCTTCAGAAATTTCTGATTTGGATTCTATATGGTGATGATGTGCCATTCAATTTGTATGAGATGGTTTGGGCTAGCATGATTCATGACATTAGAGAGAGGATATTTTGAGATCCAATCTTCTTCTTTCGACTTATCCATTAAGAGGATAAGTGTGGAGTAGCCCAAGATCAATAGCTACTCCACACTTATCATAAGTGGAGAGAGGGACAGAGTGGGGTAGGCTATTTTGTCTACCATGTTCAGTTATTCAGCCCACCTACATTGCAGGAGCCAAAGGTGGAGGAGAATTTTCATAGTTACCATTTTATAGGGTGGCCCATTTTATATGGATGATAGCTTGGGGATGGGAGATTCACATGGGGATGTTAGACCCCAATATATATTAGACCTCATGCCTCAAGAAGGCCTCTAGCTAGCAAATTCTTACCTCCATATATTTTTTACTTCTACATGATGATAGCTATTTGGGATTCTCACCAAAAGCTAGCTTGCATACTTGGGAGGGGAAATTTGGAGATGTATTGATGGGACAAAATTCTGTTCCTTTGAGGAATTTATCATATAAGGATGCTACAAGAAGGGGAGAGGAGGATCTTCAATTCTATCCTTGTAGTTGCTTGAGGACAGGTAACATTTGGGAGGGGAGGACTGTAATATTCCTAAATTAACATGCAACTAATAGGAATATTGATTTTTCTTTTAGCACCTAGTTAGATGAATAAATGGGGAAGGAGACCCATACTTATCTTGAATAAGCATAAAATCCCTCTTGATGTGAAAAGGGATCATGATAATAACTGGATCTAGCACTCTCATGTGTGAACAAGGACTAATGGATGTGGAAAAAGTCAAGTTTGACCAAGTCAACAACACTAAATTGGAAGGAGTGGATCATCAATAAAGGCAGCACAATATGAATGAGGATTAGTTTAGATAGTTATATAAGAGCTGGATTAAAGACCCTTAGGTGTGAAAATGGGTGGATAATGTTAAAGAGGTCAACCTTGACCAAATCAAACAACGTTGTTATGGAGGAGTGGCATTGATGAAGGTACATCACAGTTTTGGAGGGAGACTGATTGTGTGATGGTGGGAACCCTAATGAGTCGGACCCAAGATGAGAAGGCTCACATTGTTTATAAGGAAGAGGATAACAACCATATGGGGTTAGCTTATGAATTATATTTTGATATGTCTGTTTAGATTTTTCTCTCTTCAACTATTTAACTAAGATTGTTGGTGTTGTTTAGCACAAGGTTTTCCTATTTAGGAATTCCATCTCTTTCCTTGAGAGGCCACTTGGGAGAGTCCAGATCTTTCATTCCACACATCTAGCATTCTGGCCAAGCTTTATTCTTCAGCTACAACGCAATTTCTGCAAAATATTGTGTTGTGTTTCAGGTTGTTGCAGTGGAGGGTTGAGAAACCCACTTGCTGAGCTAGTTTTTCATAGGAGGAAGGATTCCTTCTCTTGGGAGATCAGTTTGGAGGGTTCTTGTGTATATTTCAAATATTTGGCTGTAGGCCAACTTATCCCCATCATTTACAGTTCATTTTCAGCTCGTATTTGCATTATTTTGGAGGGAAGCTTCAGTGAGGGATCTTGTGGTTCTTTTGGAGTGATTTCCTGTGATTGAAGGGTTCATCTTTTCATTGGAGGAGTGTTACACAACATTTTGTCATTGTCCCTACAATACCCAACTTGCACATTTGAGGGTCATTTCTATGACCAATAAGAAGTTTCATGCCTTGCAAATACCATCATTGCATCCCTTTACATGAGAGAAATATTCCTTCTGTTAACAATTCCCTGAGAAGAGCTGTAAAAACCCTTGTTTTTCCTTGGCGCGAGTAGCTAGTTACACCCCCATGCCGATTGGGAAAATGAAAACTATGCCCATGTGAGTTGGTGCTCTGTGCTAGTTAGACACCCATGCCAAACTATTTATGGAATGTTTTTTGAAAGTAGAGGTGGAGATTCCACTCCAACCACCTTGAGGATGAGTCATTGGGAGTGATTGAACTAAAAAACCACAGACTCCCTCCTTTAGGTTTGTGGTTTCCACCTCTTATGGGAACTTCCTAAAGGATAGGCCTCCCTCCCACCTTTGTAGGGATCCTAACCTCCTTTTCCTCTATAAAAGAAACTATCTCTCTTAGAACAAGCTAGCTGAACTTGGAGAATTAAAGATATTATACTTGAATTACTAGAGGATATAGAATAAGAAGGAGTTATGTTGAGGAAGCTTGAGTCATGACTTCTGAGAGAGCTTGAGTCCATGCCTTCATCCCATCTGAACTCCTTGACGAGCATCTGAGATGCGCTTCGGCTGAACCCCGCTGGAGGAGACTGTGACGTCAAAGCATTGGTTGTAACTCTTCCTTCTATTCACTTATATACATGACTATTGTTTGGTTCCCATTTTCAGTTATTTTAAATGCTTAATGCAACATTATTAGGCCTCTTTGACTGGATAGTAGTTATGAGTGAAACCATTATGTCGTATGCTGTTCTTTTTTCTTGTTCTATGTGCAGGTATCCGAGCGTAACGACGAAAGGATTGTGATTTTCTAAGGTAGAAGTGAGAGACCATCACTACAACAACAAAAACGACAATGTTGGACTTCAGGTAGGTCGATCTACTGTGTCCTTTGTTCATTCAATAACTTGGAAGAAAACTCCAGTAATCCCTTTTCGTAAGTAGTCTCACAAATCTGAAAAGGTAGAAAACTATGTCTAAGAGACCTCTTAGTCGTAATAGGCTAAGGTATTCCTTTTTCATAAATAATCCATCCCAAACCGAAAAATGGGTAAGGTATACTAGGTAGATATCATTTTGCAGCCATTTAACAAGTTCAAAACAACAAGAATATCGACAATATTTTCAATTTTAGAGAGTCAGAAAAGAGCTAAAAGATGACTCCAGTAGTGACTTTTTTGTGTTTTTACCGAATTTGAAAAACTATAAAATATAACTCATTACTTCATCATTGTCACATGAAAACCTGTCGCTGCACAAGAGACATGTGTAAAACCCATTTCTCAAAAATAATATAATAAAATAATCGAAAAATATGTCTTAAAACCTAATTAGGGTTGTGAAAAAGTTATAAAATGCCAAAAATGGTAAAAATAATTACCTTTCACTTTTTTACCTCTTGTGGAGCAATAGTTACCCATTTTACTATGTAATCTTGCAGCGACGATAGCAGCCAATCCAACAGAGGCATCAATTTTATGACGTGTAACCCTCACTCAGCTGGGGGGCATGCCTATATTATCATAGTTGTGGACTACTTCACCAAATGGACCAAAGCAATGCCTACACTTGTCGTCGACGGTAAGACTACTGCTCAATTTATATTCAATCACATCATTGCTAGGTTTGGTGTCCCTCAAGCCATCATTACCGTTCATGGTTCCCATTTTCGGCATTATATGGTGGTGGAGTTGACTTATAAGTTGGGTCTGCATCATGACAGCTCAACACCGTAATACCCTCAAGCCCATGGCTAGGTTGAAGCTATGAACAAAGTTCTTGTCACCATGCTTCAACATACGATTGGGATCCACAAATCCAATTGGCATCTCATGTTATTTTCGGTTCTTTTGGTGTACCGAACCTCAGTTAAGAACACAATCGGGTTCACTCCTTTCTAGTTGGTTTATAGCCTGGAAGCTACTCTCTCAATTGAATGTGAAATACCTTCACTCAAGTTGGATGTTGAATTACTACCAAACACTTCGCCAGAAGAAGAGCATCTCCTTTATTTAGAAAGGTTGGATGAAACCCACCGCTTTGCTGCTCTGGTTATCGAATCACATAAGAAGCAGGTCAAAGCTCATTTTGACCAGTCAGTTTCCCCTCGTTCTTTCGTTGAAGGAGATGTCTTCCTCCTACACGACCAAGCTCATGACAAGCTCGAGGCAGGAAAATTTCAACCCATGTGGCATGGGCCTTACATTGTTAAACATGTATTGCAGAAGGGGGCCTATGAGCTTATTGATTACGAAGGTCATCCTCTTGAACAACCCAGAAATGGTTTGTATCTCAAAAAATATTATGCGTGAGTCATTCATGCATAATTGGTGTACGTAGGTGTTGTTTTCATTTTTGTGCATGTTTTGGTTTGGTGTACTTTTTGAGCATTTTCTTGCTTATTGGGTCTTTCTTATTGTGCAGATGTCTATTACCTCTTATGTCAGTTTCGCGGATGGTGCTTCCTGCAGTACCAGGAATTTTTCTTTAGTAGCCTAGGTAATTTATGATCCTGCTGGTGAGTTGATAGATCTGGAAGGTATTTGTGTAGGAAAAACTACAAACAATGTCACCAAATATAGCGTTGTCTTTGAGCTATTAACCGAAGCAATCAACCTTGGCATACGCGCATTGCTTGTAAACCTAGATTCACAACTTGTCGTTCTTCAACTCAATGGTAATTATTTAGTTAGAAATTAAAACATTCTGATATTGTATTTACGTATTCGTTTTCTAGAAAGACACTTTGATTTTATTACATATCAAAATATTCCTAGACAAAATAATACATTAACTGATACAATGGCTAACATTGTATTATATAGATATTTGCGTAGTTTGTAAAATAATCATCATATGTAAAAGATCCATGTAGGAATATATATATATATATATATATATATCGAATGTTTGCAGCAGTGTGCATCATAACTTCAAAAAACATATGTGTTTCTGTTACATCCCGAGACATCATGTCTATCAAAATATGCAGATAAAACCTAGGTGTCTAATCAACATGATGCTCATGGTAGCATGTCACTGCCCATACAAGCCGCCTTAGCAAGCGGTGAATTCAGCTGGGAACCCCTACAGTATGTGTCTGGTAGGCGTGAGGAACATCGTCAAATCGTGAATAGTCAGGGACTCCTTGTGTGATTCCCTCCAAATTTCACAAAATCTCATCTTCCTCACCACCCTCGCCTTGAGGGTCGAAATCGTGAGGGATTCATCTCGCTATCAGTGACATACCTGTGGGTCTCTCTGGGCCAACATCTACAAACACATGGATTTAATGTCAGAACATGCATAAATAAAAAATCATAATATTCATAAATTAAAAAATTGAGTCTTACCCAAATCTTCATCCCAATCCTCTCCCTCCAGGAGTGGGAGGTCCGGATCATCAGTGAAATCTATACCAGAGTAGGGCTAGTCCTCCATGACAATCAATTGTTGGCAGAGCCAATCAAAAAAATCCAGTCTCCAGGACATGTGTTGACCGTCCCCTGCCGTTGGCATCAGAGCTACCCATTGGGCCATCTGTGGTTCTCTCACTGGTGGTGTTGGAACTATGACCTCCTGACGCTGAAAAATTGGTAGTTGTTCCAGGAAGAATGATACCGAGATAGACCCATAACCAAATTGCTTCAATTTTCCCTTCTTGCATTTTTTTAGCTGGCGTTTCATGTTTATTGTCACGACATCTTCCCAGTTGTAGATGGTTGGTGCCAAGCAATCTACAACAAGAATAAACTGTGTTTTTGTTGCTTCTTGCGGTGCTTGCGATCCTGCAGCTCGTGTGATGGTATGTAGCACTAATTTTAGTGCTAAGTCTGGGATAGTTTGAATATAAACACTCCCACTTCCTATTCCCTTCTGTGCCCCTCGGCATACTCTGTCCATTACCATGAACATACTCTCCATGCAAGGCCAGGTATCAGTTAGGATTAGTGCTGCTCCCCTCCGCGACAATCCGATGATAAAGTAGACGTTAGAAACATCAATCTCAAGTTCCTAATCTTGAAGGATGAAATTTTCCTGATCCTCATCCCATATGCTGGTAAAGTATTGTAGTAGCTCTGGTTGAGCTCAGAGACACTGTGTCAAGAAGAATTTCTTCACTCCACAATCTCTGAGAGCTTCCATGCATCTCTCATTTCCCATGGCAAGCTCGTCCTCTTCGCTGTGTTCTCGTTCTTCCCATTCAATCACCATTTTCCCACTTTCTTCCTACAAACATATTCATATGAATGGTATTAGCTATTTTTGAGCCTTAACCTTGTGAATAATTGGAGTATTTGACTTGCATTTTGCACAAAAATTTTTTTTCACTATTGGCGTGACTGTTTCCCAAACAGTTGCACCAATGGGTGCGCCATAGTGTAGAAAATTTGGCGGTTGGCGCGACTCCATGCCCGAAACCTGCGCCAACCACCATGCCCTAATATTCACATTTCCTCCCCTCGAATTACAAATTGGAAGTTGCATGTAGTAATAAATAACTTAAAATGGAGGGAGAGATCTCGGCTCTTACCTAGAATTGACGGATTTGAGATTGGTCTGTTGGATTGGCCGTTATTGTCGCCACAAGATTACATAGTAAAATGGGTAACTATTGCTCCAGAAGAGGTCAAAAATTGAAAGGTAATTATTTTTACCATTTTTGGCATTTTATAACTTTTTCACAACCCTAATTAGGTTTTAAGAAATATTTTTCGATTATTTTATTATATTATTTTCGAGAAATGGGTTTTACACATGTCTCTTGTGCAACGACAAGTTTTCATGTGACAATGATGAAGTAACAAGTTATATTTAATACTTTTTCAGACTTGGTAAAAATATAAAAAAGTCACTACTGGAGTCATCTTTCAGCTCTTTTCTGACTCTCTAAAATTGAAAACATTGCCAAGTTTCTTGTCATTTTGAACTCGTTAAATGGCTATGAAATGATATCTACCTAGTATACGTTTACCCATTTTCCGGGTTGGGATGGATTATTTACGAAAGAGGAATACCTTAGCCTATCATGAATAAGAGGTTCTCTTAGACATAGTTTTCTACCTTTTTGGATCTGTGAGACTACTTATAAAAAGGGACTGTTGGAGTTTTCTTTTTTTCCCTCTTTTCAAACTCTCTAAACATGAAAATATGTCGAGTTCTCCCCTTTTCAAACTCGTTAAACCCTAATTACATCAGACTTCATCGCCATGACGTTACTCGAGCTCCTCCTTTCTAGGGCTCTTAAAGTGTGCTAGGATTGATTTGTCCAAAGGACAAACTTACATTGCAATCATATGCTATCCCCTTCAAGCTTGTTTTAAAAAAAATAATTGGGGTACTCGCGAGAAATGGTGGGGGAAAATGGAACCAAGTTTTAGTTATGTTGGGAGTATGTCGCTCTTGAACATGGCACTTGTTTGCATTCGTGTCGGGTTGGGGACATCTCATATCATCACTTTTGCCTCCATGGGTTTGGGTAATCTCTTTTGACCTCTCATATTCTCTTTGCCACGTCATCATGAACGTATGAAAAGAACCTAGATTAATGCCATGGCCTCAGATCCTTTGATGTAAAATACTGCCAAATCTAGTGTCGTGTTGCTGATATGTTTAAGAGAAGTTTTCCTTTGCAGTTTTCAACCTCCCTCTAATCCTCTGTTGGTCCTGTTCATCATCATATTCCTCTGTCTCGTATCAATGATTTGGGAAACATTATGGCCCACCTTTGATCAGGTCATTTCCTGTTGACTTCAGCTCATTATCTAAGAATTTGATTTAGAGACTCCCTTTTGGTAGCTTGAAGCTTGCATGCCTCAATGGCAGGTTTTTCACCTTCGACGCAAGGTTCACATCATTAGCGTTCGATCGAGTGATTCTATGGGTGTTCAATGTCAGATCATTGTTCACATTTCATAGATTGTACCTTTCGTACCTTGAGGGCCATCATCATTATTGGTGGTTTCTCTCACATCTGTTAACAACTTTCATCATTGGTTGGTAATCAAATGATTTTCCTGTGTGTTCGACTTCAGCTCATATATTCGCATGCTTGAAATTGTACTTTTTTGGGTCGATATGGAGCACAAGACCCTAGATTTTGTTTGATAAAATATAGGCTGCGGATTTTTGTGGATTATCATGACTTATTGCATGACTCTCTTGATTGGATGGTTGTGACCATACCTAAGTCTATATGGTGATCCTTACTACTAGATGGCTGTGTCTGTATCTTGGATCTTAGTTTTTATGTACTCTATTATGGATGGCTACACCCATGCCACATATTCATGTACCAGAGATATCGGTTTTATTTGTAATTACAGGTTTTCCAACAGTGGTGTTTGGTTCGAACGTGTTCTCATAAAGCATTTTTCCCCTCCCTCTCTCTCAAGTCTCATGATTTAGGGGGCATATGTTACATAGCATTTTTTCACTGTCCCTAAAATCCCAAACTCACACATTGGAGGGTCATTTATGTGACCAATAATAAGTGTCATGCCTTGCAGAGACCATCATTGCATCCCTTTACATAAGAGCAATATTCCTTTTGTTGCCAATTCCTTGAGCAGAGTTGTAAAAACCTTTGTTTTTCCTTGGCGCAAGTAGCCACTTACACCCCCACACCGATTGGTAAAATTAACACTAGGCCCATGCTAGTTGGTGCTCTGTGACAGTTAGACACCCACGCCAAGCTATTTATGGATTTTTTTTTTTAAATAGAGGTGGAGATTCCACTCCAACCACCTCTAGGATGAGTCATTCGGAGTGGTTGAACTGAAAAACCACAGACTCCCTCCTTTAGGTTTATGCTTTCCACCTCTTATGGGAAATACCTAAAGGATAGGCCTCCCTCCCACCTTTTTAGGGATCCTAACCTCCTCTTTTTCCTGTATAAAAGAAACTATCTCTCTTAGAACAAGCTAGCTGAACTTGGAGAATTAAACATATTATAGCTGAATTACTAGAGGAGATAGAATAATAAGGAATTACGTTGAGGAAGCTTGAGTCCATGACTTCTAAGAGAGCTTGAGTCCATGCCTTCATCTCATCTGAATTCCCTAACGGGCATCTAAGACGCACCTCGGTTGAACCCCACTGGAGGAGACTGCAACGTCAAAGCATTGGGTGTAACTCTTCCTTCTATTCATTTATATACATGACTATTATTTGGTTCCCATTTTGTGTTATTTTAAATTCTTAATAGAAAATTCTTAGCCCTCTTTGACTAGCTATTATTTATGAGTGAAGCCATTATGTCGTATGTTGTTCTTGTTTCTTGTTCTATGTGTAGGTATCCGAGCGTAATGGGGGAAGGATTGTGATTTGAAAAGGTAGAAGCGAGAAAACATCACTACAAAAACAACAACGACATTGTTGGACTTCAGGTAGGTCAATATACCGTGTCCTTTGTTCATTCAATAACTAGGAAGCAACACTATAGCATGTCCCTTTGTTTCTACACCCACTCTAGGGCTAGAGGGATCATCTCTATCCGCAGAGAGGATTTACCTACTTAACAAGGAGACCTTTGAGCATATCTGCATCAGATCTATCTTATTTCAGCCTTCTATCTTCCTGTGCTTCAGTTTACAGTGACTCTTCAATATTTTTGTTTTAGATCACCATTTTTATTGGGTATATTTCCAGAAACCCTTCTCGGGTTCTCTTGGATTTGAATAAAGGAGACTAGATCTCAGTTTTTGGGCCATATTGATTTATATAATATCAGATCTATTTGTCTCTACAATTTCTTTGTATAAACCCTCATTAGATTGCACTGTCTCTTTATGTGGTAACTCTATATTGCAGTAGTCTTGGGGTTTTAGTGCTTTTAGAGCTATTTTGTGTGTGGGAGGCTTGTTTAGCTCCTCTAGCATGATTTATTTATGACATCCTCCTGGATCTGAGTCTTATAATAGCATATCTATTGGATCCATGAACTAATTTTGATTTTTATAGCACATATTTCTGAAAATGCATTTTTTTATGCATGTGTTGCTGAGTTTTCCCATTTGGGGATATTGCATGGAAGAATTGTGGCCTGTACTCAACAAAAAAAAACAAGAAGCATAAGGTGGAAACTCACTAAGAAGGAAGAAACACAGGCTAGACTAGTCGAAACCACTCAACCATTGAGAAATTGCGAGGGAAAAAACATACAAATCACCAATATAAGGGAAATTGTTAGCATAGTTCGTGGATGGAGGAGTGCTATCAGTGCTAGCTAGACCTGTGTCGATTTAGGTTTAGTAGCCACCACACATGGTTGAGTAGCCTAGCTGAAGTCGCAGCGATGGGTCATCGGGTACAATATGACTGAGAATTGGAGAAAATGTATTTAACAAGCGGGGAAGTGCATAGATCGTAGTCATAGTTAAGAAGATGGGCTGTTAGGTCGGGTGCAGGAGCCTACATCAAACTTCCTGCACCTACATCCAATATAGTCTTGCATTCAAAATGGTGCATGTTCTCAAATATAGTTGTTTAATAAGCATAAATCCTCATGTGTCACATTTGGGAAAATAGTTGTAGGGTATCTCCACAATTCCCTCACTGCCCATGTATTTCCTTGTACCAAATCACTAACATTCGTGCATAGCCTTTACTAAATAAAATATATTTTCTCTCTTCAACATCTCATAATTGTAATGAACAATTTCCTCAAGATGTTGTTTGTCAACGGAATTTTCCTCATGAGAAGGTGTTTTATCTTGAGGAGAAACGTTCTCATCAATGGAACATTTTGAGGGAGTTTATAAAGAGGATGATAGAACAAATTTAAGAGAGATAGTTAAATATGACTTCATATTTCCCCAGTTCTATAGGTGAGGTGGGTAATGAGGCATTGATGGATCAAATATCAAAGAAAGAATTACAAAAAATATTTCATTTCTTCCAAAAGTATAATAAAGGTTAGTCACTTTTCATGACAATAGAATTATTCTTGGGGTTCTATGAATTCCTTCAAACAAACCAACTAAGAATTGCTGAAAAATTAAAATACACAAGCAGGATTTGGGAGCTTTCAATTCAACATTTTAGGCTTTAATCCCAAAAAATAGACAAGAATGAGATGATTTCAAACTGATATCACTATGTAATTGCATGTACAAAATCATTGCAAAAATTATTACATTTAGGGTCAAAATCCACTCAGTTGATTCCATGTCATTAGAACAATTTTGCATCCTTCTTGGGAAATAAATCCATTACAGAATAGGAGTAGCCCAAGAACGAATTTATAACATCAAACCAAAAAATTACAAGCAATGTTAGTGAGTCTGTATTTCCAAGGCATATGATAGAGAAAACTGGCTTTATTTTGGTCTACTCATCCATGCAGGGTTCAATGTGCAATTGGTTAACTAGATACTGAACTATATTTCCTCAATACCTTTGAAATTCTAATTAATGGCTTTGCCTATTCTTCTATCATGACTACAAGAGACCATGGGTAGGTATGTCTAATGTCTCCTCTACTATTTTTGACTGTAGAGTAGTTGGTCTCAACAGAGTTAAAACATATTTAAAAAGAACTATAATCTTGACAACTATACAAATAGGAATTTCCCTAAACATGACATATTTACTCTTTGTTGATTATGTTTCGCTGATGATAGGACCAAGGTAGATGAAATTATTCTGAAAGATACCACCCTTGATGAACTGAAATTCCTACCTTAAAAACTACCAACAACTAAGGAGCTACAAGAATCAACACCATATTCGATTTGAACTGAAATAGGCTTATTATCTCTGAGTATTTCCATAATCACAATGACCAGTAGATTCTCCTCATGGATTATTTCTTTCATTATATCTATTATTTAAATCCACAAAATGTATCCCTACATTTCAATCGGAAAAAATATATATATAATTCTTATCATTTAAATTATCCATATCTCTTGGAGCCCAAAAATCCATTTTCTTTGGTTAATATTTATCTATAACCTTAAAAGAAACCCTTTTATAAGTTGAAGGACCATTATGTCCTCTTGAGTATTGAAAAATTATGATGGAATGAAATTAGGTGAAGACCAGATCCAAGCTTACCATGTCAGAAACTAGGTTCATTGAGATGATGACCTTGAATTGAAGATGTCCACCATACAAACTAGGACCACCTATACTTATCGTTACCATCTCTCTTTTGTCATCAAGATTAACATATTGAGGACCTATAACCCATGGGGCCCATGGTAGTCATTGAAATGTAATTTATTAGATTACATGGAATTTTTTATTATGATATTTACCACATCCAAAAATGGCAGCATTCACATCATTTTGAAGAAGTGTACAAATTAGGTCAACATAATTTTTTTCAAATTTACAACTTCCCTCACATTTTTTGGTTCCTGAAGCTCGATCACTTTCATAACAAAAATAAGGAAAGTCGAATAACACAAATGGTATAGTCTCTTTTCACTTGCTAATATTATAATGAAGTTTTATTAGAGACACTGTTTATTTGTTTGTTTTGGTTAGAAAACGGTTTTCTCTTGGTTTTATGTGACTTTCAATTTATCGTATGTAGCATGTTGAGAAATGAGAAAAAATAGTGTGTCAAATTTATCTTGTAGAAATTGATGCTAAAGGAAAATTGATTTGACATTATTGATGTTGAGGTATCTATCGTATAAACTATTTATAGTCTAATTTAGTTTATATTCTAGTGTTCATTGTCTTTCATGTCTTACACTGCATTGTATCTTATTTTGTTTTCAAAAAATAAAATTAGTATTTATGTTAAGATGAAGGAATTGAAAAAGAGGCGAGCAATAACATTGGAGCGACAAATGCAAAAAGAGAGAGGAGAATTGGTCTGGTGATACCCTTAGAGCCAATATCTCGCATAAGACACACATATAAAGACTGATGATCAAGTCTTCAGAGTTGGTGAATTCACCTGTAATGCCTTGACAACACAACGATAATGTTTTGAAGTGATGAAACATCATTTCATGTGCAAATTGTATTCCAACTAATATTAAGTTGGAAACTCATATTGTAATACTTTAACATTTCATATAATATAATTTATGTAGTTGAAATTATTTATAGTTGCACTTGATATTGTTTAGTATTGTAATTAACATATGCAACTTTTTGTTTTCATATTAGATGAACATGCACATTGTATGACATTTTTTAAATATTACAAATTAATTTATGTTCATTAATAATGGACACAAAATCAATTTAAAACTACCAAATTAGTAGTTTATATTGATTAATGTTGAACACAAATAAAATGAATATACGACTAAATTAGTCATTTATAATGATTATGAATGAAAGTAAATGAAATGGATATAAATTAATAAGTTAGTCATTTATATATTGAATATGAAACTACCAAAAAAAATAAATGACTACTGCAAATGATAAATTTGTGATTACAAATGACGACTAAATTTTGCATACATACGACTATTAGTAGCTAATTTAAACTATCTTATAACACGACCAAAATTTAGTCATATTTATTTTGTCATTAATTGGTTTCAAATGATGAATAAAATTTGCATATATATGACTATTAGTAGCTAATTTACAGTATCTTATAACACGACCAAAATTTAGTCATATTTCTTTGGTCATTAATTGGTTTCCAATGATGACCAAAATTTGCATATATATGACTATTAGTAGCTAATTTATAGTATCTTATAACACGACCAACATTTTGGTCATATTTCGTTGGTCATTGATTGGTTTTCTTGGGTGATCATATAGTAATATATTTTTTGTATATTTGGTCATTAATTGTGACAATTAATGACCAAATCAATGATTAAATCAATGACCAAATCCATGACTAAATTACTAACCAAATCAGTGACTAAATTAATGACCAAATATACTACTCGACAACAAAATTGAGATAAAAAATTAATGAATAAGCTAAAAATGACTAAAAGTTGGCCGCGTTATAAGATACTATAAATTAGCTATTATTGGTCACCAACCAAAAAAATTCATTTATATGAAAATTTTAGTCATTTTTTTAGTAATTAATTATCCATTTTGTACTAGTGCTTGAAGGAATTCATTGAAAAATATGTTCCTAACCCAGATGTTGCAAATGCTACAAATATTGATGCATGGCAAAAGAAAGTGGCAAAGGCGAGGAGGATTTTGTTGGAGGGAGTACGAGACCACATTGTCTCAAGCCTCCATGGGAAAACCACACCATATGAAATGTGGAAGGCTTCGACGGATCTATTCCAAAGTAGCAATGACCATAGGAAATTGGTGCTCAAAGATAAACTTAGGAAGATTAATATGGAAAATGGCGACACCATTCCAAAATATCTCACGAAGTTTGTTCAATGTTAGGATGAACTGGGGAGTGTGGGAATAACTGTCATTGATGATGATTTGGTGAGCTTGGCTCTTCTAGGATGTCCCAAGAGTTGGCACAATTATCAAGAATCTATTAATGGAAGGGAAAAATTGCCAGATTGGGAATGACTCTAGTTGTATTTGGTGCAGGAGAAGTTAAGACAGAACACTAGAGATGGATCCTCATTTAAGAATGAGGATGAACAGGATTGTGCTTTGGATGCCAAGGTGAGGAAATGGAAAGGGAAGAAACTCCATTCAAAATTCGAGTCCAAGAATGGCAAGAAGTAGGACATGTCCAAGGTGAAGTGTTTTCACTGTCACGAGCATGGGAATTTTGCTACTAATTGTGCAAAAAAGAAGAAGAACAAGAAGGTTGTTGGATTTGCATTTGGTGAGGACCTTGCCTCGCAATTTGAGCTTGACTTCTCATTTATCGCATGCATGGTGTCTAGTGCATTGGGATCTGTGTGATATTTGGATAGTGGCACTTCATTTCACATGATGAGAGATAAGGAACTTTTCAGTGACTTGGAGGAGAAAGATCTCTAGATGCATATTGAAATGGGCGACGAAAGAAAGTACAGTGCTACCGGGATTTGTACCATTACCTTTCATAGGGATTCAGGTAAACCATTTCAATTAAAATATGTGATGCATGTACCAGGTGTGAAGAAAAATTTGGTCTCAGTAGCATAGAGGCTATGACGTTGTTTTTAGTGATGGAAAAGCTTCCCTGCGACATAAAACAACAATTCAAGCCAAGAGGATAGGGATTAGAGTTAAGAATCTCTACAAGTTAGAGGTAGATGGCTGTGCAGCAATCATGGGCAAGGAATATCATGTGGTGAGCTAGGATGAGGGCCAATTATGGCAAAGGTGATTGGGCCATATTCACCATGGAGCCTTGAAAGTCATGCAACAGATTTATACTGGTCTTCCCAGGGGTACACTTGTGTAGTTAGACACATGTAAGGGATTTACTATGGTAAAATATGTAAAGGCCACCTTTCATGAGAAGGAAAATCGAGCTTCAAGGATTCTTAAGAGAGGTCACACAGACGTGTGTGGTCCTTTGTTGATTTCTTCAACAACAAAACATAAGTACTATGTAATATTTGTTGATGAATTTTATCGTAAGTGCTGGATCTTCTTCATGCAAAAGAAAGATCAAACATTCTCTAAGTTCTCCTGAGTTTAAGGCATTGGTGGAGAAAGAGTCGGGAAAGAAAGTGAAGGCTCTTAGGAGCGATAATAATGGAGAATACATCTTTAACGAATTCAAGAAATTTTGTAGAAAATAAGGAATTCGAAGAGAACTCATAGCTCCTCATAACCCACAACAAAATGGGGTCACGGAGAGGAAGAAAAAAAATATTGTGGGTGCAGCACGAGCGATGTTGCATGATCAAGGCCTACCGATGCATATGTGGGAGGAAGCGTGAAATACATCGATACATGTACAAAACCTTTGTCCTCATAGAGTACTTGGCATGAGTACACCTGAATAGGATTTAACTGGTAAGAAACCTGATGTTTCACACTTTAAGATTTTTGGCTCATCTTTTTATGTGGATCTGACCAAGGACGCCAAGAAGAAGCTGGAACCAACTACTGAGATTGGGGATTTTTTGGGCTACACTGAAACACCCCATATTGATCGTGTGTATTTTCCAAACAAAAGAATGACTGTGGTGTGACGAGATATCAAATTTGATGAGGAGAAAGCCATGCGGTTGTCCCTAGAGAGGGAGCTAGACTTGCATGCAGAGGAGGAACTTCTGGTTCCCAAGGCTGAGTCTCAAGATGTGGATCAGCCAGATGAGGATCTTCATGGAGTGTAGGAAATCACTGATGCAGAGCCATCCATTATAAATGGTAGAATGTGCACCACAGAAGCTGATAGATTGAGAATTGATGCTGAAGAGAATGTAGGAGCTCCTACTTCACAAAGCAGACAAAGACAGTCTCCTGGCCAATTTACTGGATACATGGCTCTTATGAGAAAATGTATTGTGACTGAACCATATTCCTTTCAGGAAGCATTTCAGAAACATACTTGGGTTGATGCAATGGTGGAGGAGTATGAATGCATTGTCAAGAATAGTGTATGGGATATAGTCCAAAGACCGGTCGACAAATCAGTGGTTGGATCAAGATGGATCTACAACATAAAGCAAGCTGCTGATGGGAGTGTGGAGAAATACTAGGCCATATTTGTGGCCCAATTATTATCAAATATCGAGTGGATAGATTATGATGATACTTTTGCACTTGTTTCCAAGTACTCTTCCATAAGATCCATCCTTGCACTCTCAATGTAGATGGGTTGGCGCATTCATCAGATGGATGTGAAAAATACGGTTCTTAATAGGATCATTGAGGAAGAGGTGTACATACAGTAGCCTAAAGGTTTCAAAATATTCAATAGTGAGTTGCATGTTTGCAAACTCAAAAGATCGTTGTATGGGATGAAGCAAGCACCCCATGCTTGGTACACTCGGATAGACAGCAATTTTACGGGACTGGGCTTCACCAAAAGTGAAGTAGATGCAAACCTGTAGGAGATTATGGTTGAGGGTAAGCTATTGATCATTGTTATTTATGTTGATGATTTAATTTTTACTAGTGGTGAGAATCTGATACACTTATGCAAGGAGGACCTTGCAAGGGAGTTTGAAATGAAGAACATGGGACTCCTTCATTATTTCCTTGGATTGGAAATATGGCAGCGGGATGGTGAAATTTTTGTGTCTCAAGGAAAGTATGCAAAGAAGAAACTGGATAAGTTTAACATGGAGAGTTGTGAACCCATGGATACTCCTCTTTGAGGAAATTGGAGGAAAGAGGATGCTACGTCTGGAGAGGTAGTGGATGCTACTTTCTATCGACAGTTAGTGGGTTCACTAATGTATCTAGTGAACACGAGACCTGAAATTTACTACGTAGTTAACCAACTAAGTCAAGCTATGGTAAGCCTACCAATCTCTTTTGGAAGTTGGGGAAGCATGTCTGGAGATACCTGAGGGGACATCAGAGTATGGTCTATGGTTCAGAGGAACAGATGGAGTGAATTTTCATGGCTTCGTAGATGCAGATTGTGTTGGAAGTCCATCAAACATAAGGAGCACATCAGGGGGGATATTTAGCATTAGATCGACAACAATTTCCTAGTACACCAGGAAACAATGATCCGTGGCAGTTATCTCAGTAGAAGTAGAATACATGGCAGGAAGTCAAGCTGTATGTGAGGCTATCTGGATGAGAAAGATCTTGGTTGGTTTGTTTAGTTCTCAGATGGATCTGATAGTGATTCATTGTGATAATCAGAGTTGCATTAAAATCTCGATTAATACTGTGTTTCATGATAGGTCCAAGAATATATATATCTGGTACCATCATCTCAAAGATTGTGTGCAGAGAAGGATGCATATATTATGACGAAGGCGGTCACTAGGAGCAAATTCATAGAGACAGGATTGGGGTGAAGAATAATCCGTCTCTTGTTGAGATGGAGTGTTGAGATTCAACAAGAAGATTCAAAACCCACGCCTAATGCATTAAGCACCTCATTTCATTAAGCACCCAGACTAGGGTGGGGCCCACAGTGCTATTTTTGGGTGCATGTCTATTTTTATTATCCCTTAATTTAGATGGACATTAAATTGTAATATATCCTCAATGTGGACTTGAATGAGTTAACTAAAAGTGATAAATATAGTTAGCTAGTGGATTTCGAGTTAGAGGTTGGTTGGTGGGACATGCAGAGTAATTCTAGTTTTAATAGAGTTTGAAGTGCCATGGTGCATGAGTTGGTGTAAGTTGTAAATAGTTTATATCAGTTAAGTTAAACTCAATTGTGCTAGTTGTAACAGAGGATACACTAGTGAGAGATCTAGTGAATTAAATATTAATTAATTCACAATCAGTGATCTCACATGCAATTGAGGATTTACTATTATTAGCTGCATGCATGTCAGATCCAGTGGAGATCCAATTGAGCTCTAAGTGAATGGGAGGTTGAATATCAGTTGTAGGATTATCTGCTTTCACACATGTAGGCAAACACCCATTGGAGTGCCCATGATACTTGCGTAGTTAAGGCCGGCAAGAATTCCTATCTTTTAGGGATCTTTAACATCAGGGATTGTGCAAGCAAGGCAGACTATCTGGAGGCTGAGAATTGGCTATGTGTTGGTCAGTTTTGCATATGACAGTGTGAGACAATTAGTTGAGTAATGTAGGGCTCTTCTGAGAAGAGTTTTGTATGTAATTATTTCATGATCCATGCTTAATATACAATAGACGATAGTGGGCTTTTTAGTTGTAATATTTCCTCGGGAAATTATCTGTGTTGTGTGTGATTGATCTTTCTTCATGTTCATGTTCATGTGATTGTTTTTTTTTAAATCCGCAAAATGTTTATAGAAGAGATTAAATATTTAAATTTAGTACATTGTTAGATTGGGTGAATCCAAGATATACGTGCTTGTTATATAATTTCTATAGCATCTTCATTAGGCAGCCACTCTGGAGGCACCTGTCCTTTTAAGTTACAAGTTAACTTTGAAATTCCCATATTTGAGGGCTAAGTAGACACATAAACCATAGATAGATGGGGATATTTTTTGCTTCATGAATTTTCCAATCGGAAAAATATTACTTTTTCAGTCCTGAAAGCTACCCCCCCATGTAAAGGATTGGTGGGAAACATATTTTGAGCAAAAGGATGAGGGGGAATCCTCCCCATTCTCTACTTTACCCACTTGGAATTCTTTCCAAGATTACATCAAGGAACAATACTACTTTGCGGGGAGCTATGTGGACAAGTACATAAAATAGAATACGTTGTGGCAGTAAAGGGACCAAGATGTTCATGAGTTGACGAATTTGTTCCATACCCTATGCACAAATTTGGGTATCAAATATTCAAAGAAAAATTTGGTGTTTGAGTACCATAGTTGTCTGCAAATATACATATAATAGGAAATTAAGTTCCTCGACATCTCCCCGCTTGGTGAAACATACCGGTATGTTGTCGAGATTGAGTAGAAATTCAAATAGAAGAAGCAATACTTTGACTCTGCAAATCATAAGCAAGGGAAAGGTGCCCCCAAATTGCAGAGCAAAGGAAAAAGCCAAGGCAGGTCATCCCAGGACAACCCGTCAAAACTGCAAGCAAAGAAAAACACCAAGAAGCCAAATAATGACACGAGAAAGTGGTGTGAGTTCCATAAGGTATCCACTCACAACACAAGTGACTATTGGGCCAAAAAGTCACTAGTGGCCGAGATGAAGGGGAATGAAAAAGGGAAGCATATTATCGATGTGGATCCCAATGCCACCATTTTCACCACCAAGATCTAAAAGGAAGAACCCAAAGATCATGAGGATGGGGATCGCCTCTTCCATTCCAAGATGTGGGTGAAGGGTTCCATGATGCAGTTCTTTGTTGACATTAGGAGCCAAAAGAGCCTCATTTTAGTAGAGGTCTTGAAGCGGCTGGGCTTGCTGATCACATCACACCCACAACCATACACCATTGGGTGGCTTCACCAACGACGATATTTCCGCGTCAGCCAAGAGTGTCTCCTTCTAAACAACATCAAACCCTTCACGGATGAGGTATTATGTGATGTTTCTCCTCTTGAAGTTTGTGACTTATTATTAGGCCAACCATACTTGTGGAAGCGACATGATGTGTATGAGTCTTGGCCTCACAATGTTATTGTTACTTTGCGTAATAAGTTGTACAGTATACCAGAGGTAGCACCACCTACTGCCATCTCTTTGATCATTGTGAAGCAATGTATAAAGCTCATTTCCCAAACCAAGAAATTTGTTTTCCTCATGATCCATCCTCAAGGAAAGAATAATATTGTGGCCACAACCTCGAGACAATGCTCCTCTACATGACAACAACATATGGATAAGGTCGTGGAGGAGTACGGGGAAATATTCACCTCACCTGCAGAGGTGCCTTTAGACTGTCAAGTCAAGCACTCCATCGATCTAACCCTAGGTGCACCACTACCCAATGGAAAAATCTATCGGTGCTCTATTCTAGAGAATGACGAAAAAGAGGTAGATTTAGGAGCTGCTACAGAAAGGTCACATCCGAATGAGTTCATTGCCTCATGGGAGCCTGATCGTGTTGGTGGAGAAGAAGGATGGGACTTGGAGACTTTGTATTGACTATCAGGTAATAAACAATATCACTGTCCATAATTGATATTTGATCCCACAAATTGATGACCTTCCAAATCAACTCAAGGGGGCAAAATATCTCATCAAGATGGACATGAAGTCCAAGTATCACCAAGTACCAATTGAACCCTTCGATGTTGGAATGTAAGTGCCTTCAAATCCAAGGAGGGAATTTTTGAATGGCTCATCATGCCTTTTGGGTTGATGAATTCTCCCACAACCTCCATGAGGATGATGGACAACATATTGCAACCATTCAATAACTCATTCGTGGTGGTGTATTTGGATGACATCCTTATCTTCAGCCAAGGTTGGGAAGAGCACCTCCACCTCATTCGATAGGTCCTCCAAACATTGGGGAAACACAAGTTGTGTGCCAATTTGGATAAATTCACTTTTGGCTTGACCTAGGTTCAATATCTAGTGTTCATTATTGATGAGTGGGGGGTGCATGTGGAACCAACCAATATCTAGGTCATTTGGGATTGGCCAGCCCCAACCACTCTAATAGATCTTCGTAACATTCTAGGTATTCCCAATTTCTACCACAGGTTCATGCTGGGGGGGATTCTCTCATATCACTTGGCCTTTGAGTCACGTCACCAATGGAGGAGTGAAATCAAAATTATTTTGGTTTAAAATCCAATAGAACGCATTCACAGAGTTGAATCATTGCCTCTACTTTGCACCAATGCTCACATTACCAGACTTGTAGCAACCATTTGAGATCAAGACATATGCATCCAATGGCATATCATAGTGACAGTTTCAGACACAGTCCAAAAGTGTCCCACCTATGACAAAGAGATGTATTCCATTGTGGAGGCCTTATGACAATGGAAGCATTACGTTTTTTCAGAAGGAAATATTCATCCACAAAGATCACTGACCTCTGCAGTTCATATAGAGACAAGGGAAGTTGCTGAACGATTTCCATCAGAAAGGGTCCACATACCTGAAACAATTCCATTTGAACATCAAGTATAAAAACATAAACAACAATAATGTTTCAGACTACCTTAGCTGACCGCCGATCAGGCATTAACCACTTTTCTCGACTCTTGTGGGTACATGACTTTGGGTTGGCCACGTCTCTACAAAATTTATCCAAAATTCTACAACAGACACCAGACGCTCCTGGAGGGTAAGCAAGTTCCATATTTTCACCTCCAAGATGCACTATTATGCCACCTGGGACACCTCTATGTTCCTTCAAGCCAGCGTGCCAATATTATTTGGGAAGTGCACTATAGTTGGGTCGTTGGACATTTCAGGGTTGAGAAAATAGTGGCATTATTGCAAAAGTATTTCTATTGACTGAACCTTCAACACGATGTCGGGAAGTACATCAGATCCTGCACTTACTATGCCATTTCCAAATAGACCATTAAGAAGCAACGCCAATATACTCTTCTTCCTACCCCTAGTCAGACGTGGGAATCCATATTTATGGATTACATGTCGGGCTTTCCCTCTACCAAGCATGGAAATGACTGTGTTTTTGTGGTCTTCGACAGATTCTCTAAGATGGCCATTATGGCAACCTGCGAGAAGAATATTACAGCAGAATCCACTGCTAAACTCTTCTTTTCACGATTGTAGGTACACTTGGATCCCACTGTCCATTATCACAGGTCGAGAAATCAAGTTCCTCAGTACATTTTGTTCGAGTCTTTAGTCAATGCTGGACACCAAGCTCACTAAGTCCACAACTTTACATCCCCAAATTGATGGCCAAAAAAAGGCCATCAACAGGATTATTTTACACATTCTATGCATGTACATATCATAGCATCCACACACATGGGATGGAATCCTCCCCTATATCTAGCACAACTATAACCAGGCTCTCCACAGGTCAATTGGCCACATCCCCTTTCAGGTGGGATTGGGATTCTAGCCACTATGTCCCATTGATGTGGCCATACTATTTGTAGTTACTCAGGAAGATTCAACTCATGTCCAGTTAGAAGCCGATAAGGAAAAAAAATTTATTGAGCAAATTCAGCACATTCACCAGCAAGTCCATTACATATTGGATAGAACCAATTCTAAGTACAATCAGCAACATGATCAACATTGGGTGCCACACAAGTTCCAGGTGGGAAAAAACGTTTGGCTACAATTACAAAAGTAGTGCCTGGTTGAGCCCCACTGCAAGCTTCACCTGCTCTGATATGGGCCATATACCACCACCAAGGTTGTCGGGGACAATTCCTTCGAGCTCAATATTCCACCATTACTTGGTATGCACCCAGTGTTCAATGTGGACTATCTTCGATCCTACTTTCCAACATTGTTAGACACATATGACATAGAAGAATAACTCACACCAATAGAGTTAAACCTAGACTGAATGGAACAAGCCACAACTGATCAGATCATGGACACACAGATCAAGAACACCCACAAGAGAAGGATCCAGATATATCAAGTTGTCAAAGTAGGCCAACTTCTTCACCAAGGCAAGTGGTTCACCAGGGACCAGATTTAACATAAATTTCCTCACCTCATGGAGGCTCTACATGCAATGGTGACCATTTATTCCTATCGGGGGAGGAAGGTTCCAGGTGGATATTGGTGGCCACCCACCTATTCCACAAATACATCTAGTCGATTTCATCATTTTCCTTGTTTATAACAACATTTACTATTTTTAGCAATTTTCAGGTCCTAAAATTTCAGAGTAGTTTTGACTTCCTAAAAGATAGTTTTTTTAGGTCCACAGGATGCCCATAGCCAATGGTATGGGCCTACGAAAATTCCTGTAGTACTTAGAGAGATATTTCCGACAATATATTGTATGTGCCAAACAGAGATAATATGACCTAGTTACGACCCCCAAAATTTGGCTACCCAACTAAGCCCAACGAGTCCCGCAAAATCTTGGCATTCCATCTCCTTGGGTTACGGATTTTTTTGTTTAGGGTTTTCCCATGTTGTTCAATAATAAAAATTCCCTTGAGCCTCATTGTAACACAGTTTAGAGGCATGTAGTCACCACATCTCTTCTAAGAGATAAGCTACCATCGCCTGAGCTAGTTTATTTCCATTATGTCTGTAAGCTTATTTCAGTTATTTTATATTAATGAAATGAAGTATATTTTCCACTGCATCTTTGCATTTATGTTTATTTCTATATTTTATTGCGTTCCTGCATAAATCCGTATCAAGGGACTAATAATGGAAAAAAAATTATCATTTATTTTTTCCAATTAAAGATATTAAATTGACATATAATACTTATTACTTGTCAAACTATGCATTCTATTTGTACAAATATGCATTCTATCTATACGAATATCATATTTGTTATTATATAATGCATTATTTTCAACATTGTAGAGTATATTGATCTAGAAAAAAATCCCATGAATTTTTATATACATAATGAAACCTAATTATTTTAGCAACCCACAGGTTAAAAGTGGCATACCTGGTCTATATGAGGAGGAGGCTGATAGGAGGATGAGGACGAGGAGGATGACAGGAGGAAGAGGAGGCTTTAAAATTCCTCTAGTGATGACAATGCCAACCAATATTGCAAAAAACCATTAAAAAATTAAAATATACAATAAAAATCAGTAAGCAACTAAAAACATTGAAATAACCTCCATGCCACATACGATTTTTGTGAGAAAATAAATTCCTCCAGCGATGACAACATAGAAAAATCCTCCACCGATGCAACCCTCCACAACGAAAAAAATCCTCCATCGACGCAACCCTCCATAACACATAAAAATCCTCCACTAGCGGTAAACTAATAAACAACAAAACTAACAGCCAACAAAACTAACACCCACAAAACCTTTCTGCGGAAACAAGCCTACAATATATATAAACATTAATTTGGCTGAATTATTATTTTGGTCGGATTAATAATTCGACTGAAGTATTATTTCGGTCGGATTAATAATTCGTCTGAATTAATGTATTGCTGGTTTTTTCCACCTCCGGCCAAAAATCCTATTAATGGTCGACGTTAATGAAAACATAAATAATAGTTCGACTGAAAACAAACTTTGTTCGGCTGAAAAAAAAAAAACTTTGTTTGGTTGAAAAAGTGTGATTATAATTTTTTTGGGCGAGTTTCTCACAAAAGTGTAACCCGACTTCACATGTTTACCGAAAATTTATTCTTTATCATTAGTGCATCATAACTTTAGTCATGTATCATTAATATTTTCATTTTTACAAGGCTTAGTAGTTGTTTCTCACTTTCCTTACTGAGTGTTTAATATTGTTCATAGGTGTAATAGAGGTTTTATTGTCTTTTATCCTCATCGGGATTCAAATGCCATGAACACAATTTTGCAAAAATATTTATTACTTACTACTCTTCAATGAAATTATAAACACAAATCACACATTTCATGTTAGAATTAATCTACTGCATATATCAATATGTATATTTTTAGACTCATGCCTGCGCTGATGCCCACTAGTAGCATACCTCGATTTCTTTTCCGCCTAACAATTCCCAAAGGCATCAATGTTGCAACCTTCATCTCTGATACCACTTGTAACATCCATCGGTAACCTCTCATGAAAATGTAGGGAGTTAGAAATTATTTACACAAATTATCCACTAGTTATTATCCAAATCACTACTCTAGATTCTCATTAACCATTATATAGAATGTTCATTAGTACATAGAGTAACTTTTAGTAGAGGAATAGTAAGTTACATAACCATTAACAAAAATTGTTGTAGTATATTAACATAAACTGTATGATATAACCTTGCATCCATTTCATTATTCCCTTAACCAAATTAATTAATCACATACTTGAAATTATGAACATCACATCAAGCATGGAATCAACATCATCAAACTGACACAATAATCAATCACATCATTAAACACTGATATACCCTGGAAACCCCGTAGGGTGAAAACCAACAAACATTTAATTCTATTATTAAACGCTTGTGAAGGTTTTCACCCCTCACTCAATGACTTATAAGGGAGTCCTTACCTTAACCACTGTCATAAAATGTTACAATGAAATATCATTAAAATACAACTTCCTTAGCTAAAAGCTATTACAATAATAATAAAACCATTTACCCATAAATATACACTCTTTATATCCTTGTGGCATGATTGTTCCATCCGCGGACCATCATGCAATTCGTACTCATTTGCATGGACCGTTAGTTCTTTATCTGCCACAATGTTAAGCATAATTTGCCTTTTGCACAAATCACCATCCTTTCCTATAATTATTTTCATCAAGAAGCTTTGGTAATATGATTAGATAAAGCATTAATCAACCAATAATCATTATTTAAAAGCAATCTTTTAACATCTATTCATGTGCATACATGAGATGTCAATATAATATCACAACATACTTCTTCTAACATTGTTTATGTATAAATAATTATCAAGTATGACAAAATAATTACCACATTACTATGATCTTTCTCGTACCATCACACATTCATTCCCAAAGGAAATTGTTGTAACCATCCATTTCATTTAAAGGATACTAGCAACTTATCTTTGTTTTCCATGCATGTAGCTATATAAACACTTATTCAAATAAAGCTAGCCCCTCAAATTATTCTTTGTGCATGTAACTAACTAAACTTTCCAATACGATAGGTATTATTATTGTTACTACTATGCATGAAAATGAATTTCCCCTTTTAATAGAAAGCTAACATAATAAATACCATTATAATGCTTGAAAATGCAAGTTCCTTTTCCAAATTCATCTTTCTAGAAGAATGCTTAACACAATTGAGCATGCAAACACATGCTTCCTTTTAGAGGAAATATAGCACAATAGGGCATACAAAAACATTTTATATTATCCATAAAACTAATGTAATAAATCATACCAACATTACCCATAAATATATTCCAAGGAAATCAACACATTACTATGGATTTTGTGCGTGTAAATTCATCTTATTTCACAAAGAATATTTTCCAACGTAAGCTAACACAACATGCTATATTTTCATGCATACAAATGTATATATTTTTCTAAAACAAAGCTAATGCAAATCATGCATGTATATACATGATTTAATTCCAAAAGAAACTAACATAATATTTATGATAGCATAAAAATAATCACATATTTTTTCCTCAAGAAATACAACTCAATAGTTCTTCTATCTATGCAAAGGACATATCTCTACAACATGACTATTCTTTTTGTATGCAAGAGCTTAACTTAATAGTCCCTTTTTAATATATGCAACACATATACATCCTTTAAGATGGTCTAGCTATTTATGTTATATATGGGAATGCTTTCCATTTTCAAATAAATTGACGCAATTAAGTATTGTTTCTATGCTTCTGCATATGTGTTATTTTCAAATAAAACAATTGTTTATTTGTGCAAATAACACATACTGATTTTCAAGAACCAACATAGTTTCTCTATTTTTTAATGTAGAGAGTTCTCATGCATTTGTTTTCAAGAAAGTATTATAATCAATGCATAAGAACTAGGAAAGTCTTTTTAAAATAATAATAATATTAATTTTTTTTGCATTAATAGGTTCAATTAAATCAAACTATCCAATATACATCACACAAATAATTTATCTTTTTACCCACCAAAATATGTAACTTTTATATATTCTCTAAGAAGATTCCAATGAATTATATTATCTTTGTGCATTTTATATATGTATAGGTTATTATTTTTTCTTATAACTAAGTATTTTTTTTTTATAAAGAAATTAACATAAATCTTTTAAACATGAGAATCCATAATCCTTTACACATGAGAATCCATAAAAATCTTTTCCATAAATATAACATGAGAATCCATCGAAATATTTTCTATAAATTTATTAAATAACTAATCTTTACCCACCATGAAAATCTTTTATTGTGACTAAGCACAAAACCAACAAATATTTATAAGCAATGTTTTTAAGACAAACCTGTTTTGTTCTTTTCGAAAACATTTATTTATTTATTTTTAATTAAAATGATTGAAATAATTATCTATCTTACCAGCGTCATTTTGCATGGTGAGAAAACAAATTGCTACAATCGATCCTAGGTTTTTTGATATTGACTTCTTGATCTTTTACATATAAGATTCCATGGCATTGCTCTTCACCTTTTTCATTTTAACGTTTCTCAACCCTCTTTCCATTCCCGTTTGATATTCGTTTTTTTTCAACATGAAAAATACTTTTGGTTTAATGTATTAAGGCACAAAACTATGCAAAAGAAAATAACCATATTTTATTTTACAATTTCACTGTTCACGAACTAATTATGTTGATATTCGTTATCTTGAATTTTTCTCTACTTTAATAACATCTACAATTTTTCTATCTATCCTTTCAATGTTTGTCTTGATATTTGTCATCTTGAGCTTTTATTTATTATAAATTTAACTAACAATTTCACCATATGTTGCAAAATAAATGTCGTAATACAATAGCATAGGAAATAGTAGCGTAGAAGAAATAAGTTGTTGCAGAGAAGGAGCCATCGTGAAGGAATGAAGGGAAAATTTTGCTTACATGGAAGCAGGTCGTCGAGGTTTCAAAGATATTGATTATAAGAGTTATCAACTAGAAAATTTTGTTATAGACATTGAAATAGGCAATTATGGATGAAAACATATATGTAAACCAACATAATGAAATAATTTGTTGCAGAGAAGGAGCCATCGTGAAGGAATGAAAGGCAAATTTTTCTTTCATGGAAACAGGTCGTGGAGGTTTCAAAGATATTGATTATAAGAGATATCAAGTAAAAATTTTTGTTATAGATACTGAAATAGGAAATTGTGGGTGAAAACATATATGTAAACCAACATAATCTGTTCACCTATATAAAAAGTTTGTTATAGATATTGAAATAGGAAATTGGGGTGAAAATCCTTTGGTGATTAATAATCCTCTGAAACAAGCATGAAATGAGCATGTAACTCAAATTAGATATTTTAAATACATTCAAGTATAATCTATCTAGAATAAATGTAAATAAAGATAATTTTTATTAACATAAATAGAGTTTACTCCAAGTTCATCTACATATTCGAGCGCCAATTGCATGCTTGTCAAAAATTGTATATGAAGAACAATAGTCTTGGTATACAAGAAAGTGAATGTCATTTAATATGGAGACATTTTTCGAAGGAGATATTTTTATTCATGTAATGGTTTATTTTATTAACTCCAAACTTGGTTTAGTCTTTCTCTATATACACAAGAAAAAAAATACAAACTAATTTCACAAATTTAAGTTATAGTTTTATATTTTATAACTACAAATCTATTTTCTTATAAAAATATTTTACACACATCTATTCATTCAAATAAATTTTATTGTGAATATGTTTTATCCTATTATTTGATTACAAAATTATTTTACTCCCTACTAAATAAAACAACTTTATTAATAAAGAATTGAATGTCAAATTGAAAGATTACTCAAGCAATAACTACTATAATATATAGAATTGATTTTTTGACGTATAAATTATTTGTTTTATATGTCATTCAATTTCCATTACCTATTATCTTCAAACCCCATGGGGAGGTATTGAACATGGGAGCCAAATTTAGGTAAATAAGCATTCACATTGTCAACTTGGACCAAAAAAAAAATTTATAATCCTAAAATTCTCTTACCTAATTATAATTGAGTTTCATTTATTAAAAAAAAAAGGCTATATAAAGCACCTCCTAGCGTTATAAAAGGTAATTGACATGAGAAATAAAAAATATCCTCATGACAACATACAAATTTTAACCTTAATTGAATCATTAAAAAAATAAAAAGGGATAATAGATTTACTAGTTATATCATTAAAAAATACCACTTTCACAATCGAATTTCTACATTAATTTTTAAAAATATTATTTTATAATTATATATAATTATAACTCTTAAATTTATTTTGAAAGCACAAATATCTAAGAAATATAGTTCAATTATTGGGCATTAGAAATTCCAAAGAGGTGAAGGTAAATGAGTTAGTATCAAGAAATATGACATCAACCATTGGAAAAATTGCAAAATATCAATCTCAATATGGCATAAGTGCTAGTAGGGAATTATTGACAGGTGTTGTTGGAAAAAGAACTACATCAAATTGGTTGATGTCAATGAAAACAATAATCTTCAAAACATTAAGCAAAATTTTATGGAGGCATTACAAAATTAGGATTCAATAACATGAGAATGATTAACTCGCATGTTGGGCTAATATATGTAGGAAACCTTATCAAGATAGACTTTCATATAATGTGAGTGACACTGTGAAAGAGTTTTGGTATTGGAATTTTCATGTGTCACCAAATGAGAAGAATACCATGAGACATTGTATATCTAGATGGGTGTATTGATATCATTTCCCCTTTCGGTGACTTTTATTATTAAAGAACATCTCTTACTACATAATATGTATAACTTGTATATATACTTATCAAAAAAAAAAAAAACCGTGTTGAATCTTATGACAGTGAGGACAATATAACTAGTCCATTCATACAACTACTACATACTATCAATAGGCAAAAGGGTTTTCATGTGGAGCGATCTATGCATCTTCGCCATGAAATTCGAATCTCAACACTAAGGAATCATCCTAAGATAAAAGGTCATCATAGTAATTTTGATGTTCCAAAACCATCAATCACTTGATTATATTTCTCTAAATATCAACAATTGGACAACAATCACAATATGGTAATGCTTGGGGGGGATGTGTATCCATATCATAGTATAACTTTATATACAACAACTTATCCAAATGATATAAAAATATTTCACAAGAAATGCAACTGCTACATGAATTACTCACAATACTTAATGATATACTCCAATTTCTTCCACAATACTAATCAAGTGTCTAAAGAAGCCATCATCACTCGGTCACCATATAGGTAACACCCGGGGGAAATGTGATAGAATTGTAGATACAATAGCTTATACAGAGGATATAAAAATCTGTTATAAGTAATGCAATTGCTACATCAACTACTCACCATATAGTTAATGTCTCGGGGAAATGTGTTAGAACTGTACATACAATAGCTTATACAAAGGATACGAAAATATGTTATAAGCAATGAAACTACTACATGAACTACTCACATTCCTTAATGATATAATCAAAGTTCTTCTACAATACTAATCAAGTGTCTAAAGAAGCCATCATCACTTCCAAAATCACATATTTAAACATACAAGTTGTAAGAAATGAATTTGTTTCATAAATTTTAATAGAATCACATGCTCAGATCTAAGATATAGTTCTTAAACTCTGAAGCCTCTTCTTGATTGAAAACATACTAAACTGATAAGATATAGCTAAAGAGAAATAATTTAAAAACTTCTTGGCACAATTGTTACATAATAATTTGATGCACAATTTGTATAGGAATAAATATCATCTTGCAACACGTCCAAATAAAACAATCAGTTGGTTTTCAATAAACTTATGTAATTAAAATAGAGCTAGGAACTTTTGAAGACTACTTCATTGAAAATTAGAAGCATCTTCATGCCTGTTTTTCCAAGCTGGCCATGAATACCTCTCTAGATCCTTATAGCATTAGATATATTTTGTGAGCTAATGTGATGTTTTTTTTGTCACAATGATTTAAAAATCAGTTATCGTACCACAATATTGACTTTCTCATTGTTTGTTTTGTTTATGAACCCTTTAGAAAGACCACGGGAACATTTGATTTTACACTGTGATCTCCCTAACATGTGTGGGGGTTTCAAAAATTGGAGACTAAATTGAGCGGTTATTGTTAGAAATTGTTGTATAAGATAGGAAATTTGGATGTTTTGTAGACAATATGGATGTCATAATAGATATCTATTTTAAATTTTTTAGTGTCTGTGGCCACCATGCATGTAATATGATCCATTTCAACTGAGAACTTCAATATCTATTTTGAACTTTTTAGTGTATAGGATCCATTTCAGCTAAGAACTTCAATAAATCACTGTGTGAATGATAACTTTTGACATCCCTAGCCATTTTCTTTGATTGTGTATCAGGTTATAAACTAGAATACACTCTCTTCAGAAGACTCTACAGTATATAGAACAAGAAAAACTATGTATGTTTAGATGTATGAAAATTTAGATACATTTTATTAAGTAAAATTTTAATACCATGGGCTGTTTTTATAGTTTATTGTTATTTTATTTTATTACCTAAATTCAATTTAACTTATTAAAAAGAAAAAGGCAAATCCACATGAATACCATGGGTCAATACCATGGGTTGTTTTTATAGTTTATTGTCATTTTATTTTATTACGTAAATTCAATTTTAACTTATTAAAAAGAAAAAGAAATACTCCATTGTTAAGATTGATGTAGGCCATCTTAATTTCCCCCTTTAAATAAACTATATTCCACATGAATATAATATCATGGGTTGTTTTTATAGTTTATTGTTATTTGATTTTATTACCTAAATTCAATTTAACTTATTAAAAAGAAAAAAAAGAAATACTATAAAAAAACATATATAAAACCATTTACATTTACATATAAAAATATAAAAAAAAATTAATAACAATATTTTAACTTAAAAGTCACCAAAACCTAAATTCAATCTAACTTATTAAGAAAGAAAAAAAAAACTAACATTATAAAAGATATATATAAACTATTTACTTGTGAATCTAATGGCCTAAAACATTTTAATCGTCTAACATTTGATCCAATGGCTTAGACATAGACACAATGGAAGCTAGAGGAGTTGTTTTCAAATAAGAATGCCTTACCCCATAACTAGCAATTGCACCATATGTTGCAAAGGAAACGCTGTAAAGAGTAATCTAGCACTTTTCAAATTCTAACGTTTTTGTCTTCTAAAATAGGTGAAGTGCATCACAACATCATGATATTAACTATAAAAATCTGCATACTAAAATGTAAAAATTTAACAACAATAAACCTTGGATGTGTAGAGCCTTATGGTTATATTGAAAATTCTATTATCATTCACTGTAGTTTGGAACCATGCCTGAGTTTATTTTTGAAAATGTAATCTTAAACATCCAAAAACTTAATGAATATTAACATAATTATCTTCATATCTTCAAAATACCGTGCAATCCTCACTCTGTTGTCCATTATTGTCAGGATGATATGCTACTATTACTTTCTTCAAAGTAGCGTTCACATTTTCTGGGCTTCCCAATCGAAGTAGCACCTGTTTGGTCACAACTGGATGAAGGTATTTTTCATATATATATTTCAAAAATGACTTTGCACTTTTCTCCTCGTCCAACTTTATTGTGTTTGTCTTTTCTTTCATTCTTTCTGCACTGCCCTTGTAGTTTTCTGGGTGTTCTCTGGTTTCCTTCTCAAGTACTCCCTCTTGGTGTTTTTTGACTGCTTCAGAAGAATATATGTACCATTCAGAACTTGCAATCCATGCATACATGATGGCAAGTACATTCTTGATGCCCTTGGTAATAGCATGTTATGAACACTATTTTTGATGTGATGAACATTAAAATATTTATCTTTTATTCACATTAATTAACTAATATATATATATACTTTGTTATCTTTTATTCAAATATATATATATATATATATATAGTTGTCCTATAATGGAGGTTAGAATATGTTTTCTTTCATTCATATTACTCTACATTTAGATACTTCTGACAGTAAATGCAAAACAATTTCAGAGCAAATTGCGTTGAATATGCAAATTACACCAACCCTAAACCACTAGCAGCACAATCCACACAGATGATGCAATTTACACTAACCCTAAACCGCTAGCAGCACAGACAAAGATTTGACAACCGACATAATGTACATTCCTTCATTTTCATTCAATCTGACTCTTTTAAGCACCGGCTAGAGAGTTCTTAGTAAAGACATTCCTTTAATTTGATTCAGTCCGACCGTTTTAGGCACAAATTATGAAGAAAATTAATTATTGGTAGGAAACAAATAATTTTTCCTATTCACATTTAAACTCTACCTCGCCACAGGCGTGAATATACACTAGTGAATTTTAACCTCATTTTTAGGTGGTGTTTGCAAATATACCTTCAAAAAAATTAGCGTGAGAAAGCAGACAAAAAGGCAACATTATTAAGCTTGTGGATAAATATTGAATTAAAAAGGAACGCCATCTCCATATATCTACACAAATCGCAGCCTGAGTCATATAGCAAACCAAAATAGAGCGCAAATATACACTTGAAACTTTCCCTTCCCCATATATATCAAAATCCTCGTAAAATCCTTAATGCACATACAAAAATGAACAGGAAAACACAACATACATTTAATGTAAAGGAAGTTCTTTCAAACATATTCAAGTCCACAAAAGGCTCCATGTACCCGTTCAAAACAGCTCCATATTTATTCTTCACAGATATCTACAGCAAAAAAAAAAGCAAAAGACGTTACTCTAATGATAAAAACCTAAATCTTCTTAAAGATGGCATGTGCAAGAAACGACGGCATCCAGGGTTCAAAATAGCACGAACTTTCCGACAAGACATTTTCCGGAGAAAGGCGCCAAAATATACAGTTCTAAAAGGTTCAAATGCTCAGGAAAAAACCATCTGCATCGTAAGAATGCAAAATCTTGCACCTCTCGTGGCTCAAACTTGCAAAAACCACAAAATCGCGCTTCGAGCAACGAAAAATGCGATCTCGGCACTTCATCGTCCTTACAAAAAAATTGACAGGCTACAAAAACACAGACTGATACCTCTAAAGCTATATCAGTCTGATATGCTACTATTGCTTTCTTCAGAGTAGCCTTCACATTTTCTGGGCTTCCCAATCTAAATAGCACCTGTTTGGTCACATCTGGATGAGGGTATTTTTCATATATATATTTCAAGAATGACTTTGCACTTTTCTCCCCATCTAACTTACTTTGTTTGTCTTTTCTTTCATTTTTTCTGCACTGCCCTTGCAGTTTTCTGCCTGTTCTCTGGTCTCCTTCTCAACTACTCCCTCCTGGTGTTTTTTTGACTGCTTCAGAAGAATATATGTACCATTCAGAACTTGCAATCCATGCAGACATAATGGCAAGTACATTCTTGATGCTCTGAAAGTGGTAGGGATGGGATTTCTTCTCTATTTTCAAAACATAGGAATATGATTTCCTAATCCTGCTCAATGCAATGGCCTCGTTCTCCAAATGCTTTTCTTCTGTAACACGAAGAAAACCTTGCAATAGTCTATGTCCATATCGCCACACATTGCCTTCTCCAACAACTCTTCTCCTTGAATGCGCTGCCTGGATTGCTTCACACAACGTTTGGTAATTGAAAACCTCAATTTTTAAATCTGCTACTTGTTTCACCACTTCCTTACCCATGGAGGCAGTACCCATGAGGGTTTTAGCTCGTTCAAGAGGTCCATAAAAGTCCCGCATTGCGTTCAAACATTTCTTGTAACCATCCCGGTCAGATAATTCTTGACACGTCAGGGATTCAGCGCCCCGTCAAAATATGAACTCTGCATGGATTTTATAAAGCATAGAGCCAATTATTCTCCTCCCTGCCCACTCTATTTTAGAGCTTCCCACGGTTTCGCAGATAACTTTGAGGACAAGCTCAAAACTTGTGGAGTGATCACTGGAAATCTGATCAGAAAACCACTGAACTATTTTGGAATTTGTGTCTTCAATCTGAGTTAACCAATGTTGTTCTTCCATTGCCAGGCTTCCACAATATAAAGCCTTGAAATAAAACTCGAGGCATCGGATTGTCTCAGATTTTGCAGCGGATAATGCAGAACCTGGCCCTTGTTTCTCTTTCCGTGCAGTTATATGTATTTGACCATTCTCACTGTAAGCAGCATGATCCAGAACGATAGTACATAGATGGGATTAATTCTGAAACATAATCATATAAACCCCATTATTATTAATAACAAACCACGACTCACAAAGAGGCCAAAAAAATCAAAAGAAACAGGGCATAAATAAGAAACCCCAACCCAGATCGTACAGAGATGGGATTAATTCTGAAACATAATCATATAAACCTCTATTATTACCAATAACAAACCACGGCCCACAAACAGGGCAAAAAGATCAAAAGAAACAGGGCATAAATAAGAAGCCCCAACCCAGAAACAGGGAAAATAAATTAAAAGAAGAACTTTATAAAAACAATATGGCTAACCTGATCTGAGATTTGATGGCTGCTGCTTGAGAGCTCCCTTGGCCTCTACTTCAAAGCTTTTGTGCTTTGGGAATGAAAGAAATGATGAAGAGGGCAGAAGCTATTGCTCTTATATATCTGAGAAGTGTGAACTTGGTGGTCTTCATGTTATTTCTGTGAATGCTGCAACGGACAATTGCAGTAGACCAGAGTGTGCCCTGCTTGCAGAGTGCGCAGTAGACCAGAGTGTGCCTGCTTGCAGAGTGCCCCCAGCGTGCAGAAAGTGAGTCGCAGCCACAGGAGAAAAAAATGAGAAAATGAGCTTGATAAATTAGAGCAGAAACTCTCAGGGAGTTCGGATGTTCATTAATATATATTTTCTTGTAACTGATTGAAAATGTAACAGTTTTTAATCAAAGGTAGAGATGATTTGAATCATCTAACATTAAAATCAAAGGCTCAAAATGGTACACGTAGCAATTTAAGAAAGTTGTTTTCAAATAAGTACGCTTTACAGCGTAATTATTAGAAAAAAATTATTAAAACAAATTAATTATCCATCAATAAATAATAATAATCTTAGAGGTTCTCCTTTGTATATCCTCTATATATTGTCAATAGATTTAGTTTCTTTGAAATATATTTATTTAGTTTCTTTGAAATAGATTTATATTTGTTTTCCCACAATAAAATGAGACCAAAATAGTTCTATATTGGTTTTCCGTTACAACACATAACTCAGTAAAATCGTGAACATCTGAATTCACAAAATAATAATAATAATTTCATATTTAAATTTCTTTCAAAAATTTAAAATATTTTAAAATTCCTAAAATGTTAATAATTATATTTAAATGTATATAAAAAATATATTTTCATACACTTAAAATTGTGTAACGATCATCGTTACATTCATAAAGAAAAATAAAATTTTCATCTTAAATACACTTAGTGATTCATTATATATTTACTTATAAAGCTTATGGCATATTCTACACAACTTAATTTCGAAGTTGTGACCGTTATATATATATATATAACTATTAACTCAATTACAGTAAAAAAAAACTGAAACACATACATTTAAGCTCTTATTACATTAACCACAACCAATCTTATAGTCATACTTTGATTCTTTTTTTTGTGTGAACCATCTGTCCGCCACTTATAATCTTATTGTACTTCGCATTCATAGCGCACCTAAAACCTGAGTTAATGATTTAATTCATCAGCACGGAATGGCTCAAATATTTGTTATGGTATTTATGAGGTCTCAGAATATCCGCCCATGTGATGAAACTGCAATTAAAGTTTACAATTGTTTAGATTTTTCACTTTGGATCTGTATAACCTATACCCAACGGTGGCAGTGAAATTAGGGTTCTGAGGTGTTGAATTCACCTCAATAACTGTTTTCTTTTGTCTTTCAGCATAGCAAGAACTTCAATCTTTCATCTTGGTCCTCTTCAGGAGGAAGCCCTTAGCCATTTTCATATCGTTGCTTGACAGAGAGGTTTGTCGCTTTTGTATTAAATCCTGTTCGGGACTTCTTTCTCATGGAAATGATTCCGCAGTCATCAAATGGAAAGTAGCTTCTGGCTCTGCAATTTTTTTTGAGTTTTGTTTATTGTAACAAGTAATGTTTTCTATAGTTTGCTTTTCTATAGGGTTAGTGCATTGTTTTGTTTCCCTAATTTCTCATCAAACTAACACCCAACCCTTCTGCGTTGAATGACTAAGATTATAGTGAGCCAATATCAACCCTTTTTGGGATCAGTTCCCACGTATTTGACCTGCTTCAGTTATGGAAATGAAGGTTGGAGGAAGGTAACACAATTTTCATTTCCTAATGCCAATTTTGAGGTTTCCTTCATTTCATTTTTCTCAACGTTACTTACCCATAAATCCATATGGTTTCGTTGTAGGCTAGTGCAACACAACCATCTCAACAAGAATAATAAGAGGTAGGTTATAGCTGTATTTACTTTTCTCTAAGGTTTTCTTCTCGTTAATTATAATTATGGCAACATTATTTAAATTGTCTATTTTTTTTATTGACAGGTAAAATCTTTGGAAGAAAACTGCTGGAAGAATGGGTCCCTCGGTCAAGTTCATTTTGCCATCGCTAAATTACCTTCCTCTCGTATTTAGCACGTACTCTTCTTTGTATTTTGGCTCGAAAAATCCGCATTCCTGGATTGGAAGCTTAGATCTTCACGAAATCTACATTGCTCAGGTTCCTATAGAATTGCACTTGCACACGACTTTGCCTATTGAAGCTAGCAATTTTCTTTTATAGTTCAATAGGGTTTATATTGGTTCAAAATGTTTTACAGCATGGCTTGAACACTAAATTTGTCTCGATTATAATTGTTTAAACAATTCAAACTTTTAAGGGAAATATGGTACTGTTGAATTTCTGAAGAATTCCTCAATTCTGCATCTTTAAATTTATGTTCTTGTTTGAAGCTAAACTGTATGGACAGTTACCTTTCAGTGTTATTTTATATATAGAATTTTTGGCAACAGTGTTATCATTCCTACAGTATTTTCTTAATATTATTGCAATGATTTTTTCCTTGTTTTACATTATAATAAAGCTATTCTTTTTGGGTTTAATGTAAAAGGCTTCGAAGTAGTTTTATTCTTTATAGTTAGCAGAGTACCAACATTTTCTATTCTTTTTACCTTTCCAGAATGTAGTTTTACTGGATGTATTTATTTCTTTAGAAATGTTTAATATATGTTTAAGGTCTACCCTAATAATAGTAACAGATATATTTCACATCTTCTATGACGTTTAATTACTCAATTATTTTCCTTGTCAGCAAATTTATGCCTTACAACTTTTATTAGCTTAATGATTTATCTACAGTTTCACTGCTATAACTATGAATGTAGTTTTAGGAGTCGACCGGACCGACTGATTCATTCTAGTCCATGTATATTTATGGGGTCTGAACAAGTATCCAGTATTCCAGAGCCTCTCGGGTTCTGGTATTGGACAAGTTTCTCTATCGATTCACATACATACTTTTCTCTATTTCCAGTTTGTCTCACTGTACATTATCTACTTATTGGTCATGAATATTTGGCTAGTTTTTGTTTAAGTATACCGCTCCCGTCATCCTTATAATTTTTTAAGGGAATTACTTTCTAACACTCTAATTTAATGTAATGATTGATTGTGTTTCCTTTAAATAACACATACTACAACATACAATTTTTTCTTTCCTTCTATTGTACTAAAAATATTTACTGTGTATATAATACCTAAATCTAATAATTTACACAATAATTCTTTTCTTTTCATAACTGTAGATTCTCTATAATTCTTCTATATACAAAATAATTTAACCAGAATCCATTCTTCCTGAAATATCAGTATCATTATAATTCATTTAATTATTCAACTTTCAATAGAATCTACTTATCTGTGATTGACTATGGTTGTCCGCCCTATCATGGATGAGGCAATTACGTCCTCACCCCCCTGTGCTCCAATCCTGAGCCAAGTGGAAAGAAACACTGCTCGGAAGAGATCTCAGGACTCCAGTCCAATCAACCTTCCAGAAAGAAAAAAATAGCTGAGAGTTTTTCCACTAGTTTCTACCAGCTCGAGAAATTCATGCTCTCTCTCCTTTCTTTACCTCACAGCACTCAAGTCAGAACCCCTCTTCCTCACAAGGATGTTGCTTTATCAACATAGGAAGAGTAACTAACTAAACTGTTTCCATTCAAATACTTCTCAGTTTGAATAAATATATTTTTTTACCATCAGTATTTCACTTTATGGAATCAATTCCATAACAAATTAATTTAATCAAATTAAATTTCTGTTCATAATGTATTATTTTCAAAATAATAACAAGAAATGTCTTAAATACTTAACAAATAACTTTAACCAACAGTTTAGAAATGAAGCCAGTGGTTAAAACTTCCCCCCGTGGAAGTGAACATCATCGTTAGTGTTCTCATTCTTCCCCAACAAATAGTTCAGGGTATGCTTCCCAAACAAAACCTTCATCTTCTCAGGTAGCTTCATTAGGGCCAAAGTGTTTCCATTGCACTTTAACCTGGGTGATGACTTGTTTCTGAAGCATGATTTCTCTCTGATCGATTATACATTGAGGCTCGACCAGAAACTTGTTGTCCGGTTTGAATTGCAATTAACCAACTTGAATTAGTTTACTCATAAATTTTTAACAGTTTTTAATCAAGTCTGTTACTCACTTCCTACTTGAATACTCTGCTAGTGGATTACATGTTTTGGGTCATGTATGTATCGTTTTAACAACGATACATGAAATACGTTGTGTACATGAATATGACTGGGCAAAGACAATCTGTAAGGCATGGGTCCTACCCTTTCCAATATTTCGAAAGGACCACAAAACGTGGGAGCCAACTTGGCACAAGAGGCCCATCTTAAAGTGTTTTTATTTGGCTTGATCCTTACGTACACATGGTCTCCCACCTCAAACTCACGATAAGTCCTCATTTTATTAGCATACACTTTTTGTCTATCCGAGCTACGTTTAGATTTTGTCAGATTTTCTTTACTTTTGTCTCCATCTCAGCTAGCATTTCTGGTCCAAGCATCAACTTGTTCTCTAGGCTACTCTAATTAATAGCAGTTCTACATTATCGTCCATATAAGGCTTCGAATGGACTCATCTTAAGGGATTACTTATACCCATTATTGTATGCAAACTCCACTAGGTGAAAATATTCTTCCCACCAAGTTGGTTTTTGCATGACATATATTCGTAACATATCCTCCAGGATCTGATTCACTCGCTCCGTTTGTTTGTTTGTCTGTGGATGGTAGCCAGTGCTGAAATTAATTTGAGTTCCCAATCCTGTAAACAATGTTTTCTAGAATGCTGAAGTAAACCTCACATCCCTGTCTGATATGAAAATCTTTGGAATTCCATGCAATCTAAAGATCTCTCACATAAATATGTTTGCTATTTGCACCGTCTTATAAGTGGACTGCACAGGTATAAAATGTACTGATTTGCTTAATCAATCCACGACTACCATTATGGAGTCATTATGCTTATTTGACCTTGGTAATCTAGTAATAAAGTCTAAATATATCACCTCCCACTTCCACTCAGGTACCGGTATAGGCTGCATTAGCCCGGCTGGGTGCCAGTGCTCCACTTTCACTTGCTAGCATTCTAAACACTTTTTTAGATATTCCGAAATGTCTCTCCTCATACCTCGCCATAAATAATTTTTCCTTATTGCTATTAGCATCTTTTGATACCCGGGATGTCCAGAGTAGTTACTTCGGTGATACTCATTTAGAATCAGCTCCTTCAATTCCATTTGATTTGGAACAAAAATCCTTTCTTTAAAATTTATCAACCCATCTTTATTAATTTTGTAATCAACAGATTTTCTTTGTTCTCTGAATTTTTTTGCTTACTACCACATAAACTGGTATTTAGGATCTTTCTTAGCTTCTGCTATTATTTTCTCCAAAAATCTGCACTCAACCTAATTATAGTACAACTCATAAACATTATGCAATTTTCTACTTAACGCATCAGCTACTTTATTCTCCTTACCCTTCACATGCTGCATATCAATGTCAAACTCACTCAAGATGGCATTCCACCTTGCATGGCAAGAATTAAGGTCAACTTTCTTAAAATAACTCGTTAGGTTGCTATGATCAATTTTGAGTACAAATCTCTTTCCAAGTACTGCCTCCATACCAGAGAACATGCACTACTGCTATCAACTCCAAATCGTAAGCTAAGTACCTTTTCTCATGATATTTTAATTTTTGAGATTCATATGCAACAACCTTACCTTCTTGTGACAAAATCACCCCAACTCCTTCCTTGCACGCATCTGTGCAGACTTCAAACTCGTTATTGGGATCTGCTACCCTTAATACCAGAGCCGTAGTCAATAACAGTTTCAAATTTTCAAAACTGTCTTGACATTCCTCCGTCCATTTAAACATTTTCCCCTTCCTCTGTAAGGAAGTAATTGGGAAAGAAATTTTTGAAAAACCTTCAATAAACCGCCGATAATAACCAGCCAAACCCATAAAGGATCGTAATATCTGCCACGTTTTGGGGTATTTTCCATTCAATAATCATTCTAATTTTCTCTAAGTCAACTGCAATACCTTCAGCAGAAATAACTTGACCAAGGTACTGTATTTCTTCTTTGAATAAATCACACTTGCTGAAATTAGCATAGAGCTGATGCTTCCATAACATTTCCAGCACAATCCGCAGGTGTTCTTTATGCTATTCTGCATTCTTGGAATAAACTAAAATGTCATCAATAAAGATTAACACAAAATTATCTAGATAGGGGTGAAATATACCTTGGTCAACCTCATAAATGTTGCTGGTGCATGAGTTAATCCAAATGGTAACACCAAAAACTCGTAGTGTCTGTACCTGGTACAAAAAGAAGTTTTATGTATGTCTTCGTCTTTTATCTGGATTTGATGGTATCCCGACCTTAGATCTATATTAGAAAACACTATGGCTCCCTTTATTTGATCAAACTGATCATTAATCCATGGTAAAGGGTATCTATTTTTTACAGTTAATTTTTTGAGCTGGCAATAATCCATGCACATTCACATGGTCCTGTCTTTCTTCTTCACAAATACCACTGGTGCTCCCCAAGGGGACAGACTTGGTTGGATGTACCCTTTATCCAGTAGTTATTGTAACTGCATCTTTAGTCTAGTTAATTCTTGTACACTCATTCGGTAAGGTGTCTTAGAAATGGGTGATGCTCTAGGTATCAACTCTATGGTAAAATCAATGTCCCTTCTGGGTGGCAAGCCTGGTATTTCCTATGGAAATACATCCATAAACTCTTGTACTATTGGGATATTTTACATCATTGGAGCCTTTTTTTTTGAATTAGTAAAACCCACTTGGATGGCATACAACTGACATCCCTTCCTCATGCATTACCCATTTGAGATGTTGTGATAGGACGCAACTTCAGTGGTTTATTTATACCTCGAATTTCCTTACGGGTTCCATCTTGCATTCTGTAATAAATTATATTTTCCTTACAGTCTACTAACGTCCAATGCTTCTCCAACCAGTCCATACCATGTAGCACATCATAGGATCCCAGAGGTAGTATATTCAAATCTATAGTTAGCGGATGTTCACTAATTTCTAGTGCACAGTTTAGAATCTTAGCACAAACCTTTCTCTTTTCTCCCATGGCTAACTGTACTAGCCATGGATTTCTGAATTTCTGACTCTACAATTTACAAATATCTGCTACTTTGGGACTTATGTAGCTTAAAATGGCACCTGGGTCTACCAAAATAGAAACATATTGGGATAGTAATTTATTTTCTAATTCTATCATTGTCGGTTGATAATTTCCCTGACGATCCTCCAGGGATGCGTTGATTCTGGGTATATTTCTGGCTACATCCCCTAAAGTTGAGGCCTCCTGCAAGTTGGTAACCACCTCGCTCCATTCCCGTTGTGGACAATTTCTGTAGTAGTGTGCCTCACCACACCCCTAGCACTGTAGGGGTGGATTCTGATTTTGTACTTGGTCTGGTTTACTGGAAGCTTCCATGGGTCTATATTCTGCAGGCCATCTTACTCTTTGATTATTTTTACCAAACTATTTGCTAACTAAACTTCTGGAAGCATTCTTGAAATTACTGGTTCTGTTTTTCTTGAAACCAGAACTACCCTTATGTTCTTTCTTTGTCTGTCAGCTTTTACTTTGTTCTCCTTTCGCTTTAGCTTGATGGTAACACATTTTTTCATTTTTAATTGCCTCATCCATATTTTTTGGATTCACAAACTCAATACGTACCTTCATATGAGTCGGAAAACTATTTAGGAACTGATGTAATTTTTCCTTTTCATCCCTTAAATAAGGAACATAACGAAGTAAGGAAGCAAACTTGGTGATGTACTCATCCATCATCATTTGTCCCAACCTTAAGTCATGGAACTCTCTAGATTTTTTGTCATAGAAACATTCAGTTAAGTATTTATCTTTAAAATATTGTTGGAACGAATCCCAAGTCACGTCCTGATCATCTATACTGCGGAAATTTTTCACTTCCTCCCACCATAATGTGGCTTTCTCCCTCAGCTGATAAATAGCCAATTTGGCTTTAAGATTACTGATGTATTCATAAACTTGAAAATACTTGTTCATGTTTATCAGCCATGTCTCAGCCACTTCTTCATCTACTCCATCAAACATAGGTGGTTTTATCTTTCGAAATTCACCTTGTAGTTCCACCTTCTGCATCTTTACTTCTTTCTGATCTGTTACATTATATGATTCAAACTCATTATAGTTTTTATTTATATTACTCTGCTGAGACTAGCTTCTCTCTAGTCTACCAGTGGCATGGTCTCTTGCTTGTTTCTCATTTCCTCTTGCAAAAAATCCCTATCAGCACTAGGCGGTTCAATCTCTTGATTCCGTTTGTCTGAGAAGCTTTTTAATATCCTCTCCTACTCTTGCATCAAACATGCATTATCACTTCACACCCTCTACATTTCTGCTTGTAACCTTTGTAATGTATTTAGGAGGATGTTGGTTTGGTGTTGGTGTTCATCCACACTCAGCTGCACCCACATCTCTGGATTCATTTCTAGTCTGGGTTGAGTTTCCCCCCTCCTCATATTGTTTCCTATTATACTTATTTTCTTTCTCTATATGCATCAGTATATACACAACTTTAAAATGTTAGCTGACCCATAGGGTCCCGGCGTGATAACGCTGCTCTGATACCACTTGTAACAACCATCATTACATTCATAAAAAAAAAAAAAACTTTCATCCTAAACACACTTAATGATTCATTATATACTCACTTACAAAGCCTATGGCTTAATGCTTCATTATATATTCACTTACAAATCCTATGGCATATTCGGCACAACTTAATTCCGAAGTTGTGACCATTATATATATATATATATATATATATATATATATATATATACGCGCACACACACACACACACACATATATATATAAACTTAATTGCGATAAAAAAAATAACTAAAACACATACATATAAGCTCTTATTACATATAACCACAACTAATCCTATAGTCATACTTTGATTCTTTTGTTGTGTGAACCACCTATCTACCACTTATGATCTTGCTATACTTCGCATTCATAGCGCACCTAATATCTGAGTTAATGATTTAATTCACCAGCACGGTATGGTTCAAATCGTTGTTATGGTATTTATGAAGTCTCAGAATATCCGCCCATGTGATGGAATTGCAATTAAAGTTTACAATTGTTTAGATTTTACACCGTGGATCTGTATAACCTAGATCCAACAGTGGTGGTGAAATTAGGGTTCTGAGGTGTTGACCTCACCTTGATAACAATTTTATTTTGTCTTTTGGACATTTTGTCATAGCTCTCTGGAGAAATAACTTCCAGATTCCGTCTCGGCCCTCTGTAGGAGGAAGCCCTTAGCCATTTTCATCTCGTCGCTCGACAAAGAGGTCTATCGCTTCTGTATTACATCCTATTCAGGACTTATTTCTCATGGAACCGATTCCGCAGTCATCAAATGGTAAGCTGCTTGCGGCTCCACAATTTTTTTTTAGTTTTGTTTACTGTCACAAGTATGGTTCGCCATAGTTTTCTTTTCCGTAGAGTAGGTGCATTGTTTTGTTTTCCTAATTTCTCATCAAACTAACACCCAACCCTTCTCACTTCTGTGTTGAATGAATAAGGTTACAGTGAGCCAATATCGACCCTTTTTGGGATCAGTTCCCGCATATATGACCTACTTCAGCTATGGAAATGAAGGTTGGAGGAAGGTAACACAATTTTCATTTCCTAATGTCAATTTTGTGGTTTCCTTTGTTTCCTTTTTCTCACGGTTACTTACCCATAAATCCATATGGTGCAGTTGCAAGCTAGCGCAACCCAACCTTCTTGACAGGAATAATAATAGGTATGTTATAGATGTATTTACTTTTCTCTAAGGTTTTATTCTTATTAATTACAGTTATGGCAACATTATTTAACTTGTCTATTTTTTTTTGGCAGGTAAAATATTTGGAAGAAAACTACTGGAAGAATGGGTCCCTAGGTCAAGTTCATTCTGCCATCGCTAAATTATCTTCCTCTTGTATTTAGCAGGTACCCTTCTTTGTATTTTGGCTTAGAAAATCCACATTCCTGGATTGGAATCTTAGACCTTCATGAAATCTACTTTGCTAGGGTTCCTATAGACTTGCACTTGCACACGGCTTTGCCTATTGAAGCTAGAAATATTCTTTTATAGTTTAAAAAGGTTTATATTGGTTCAAAATGTTTTACAGTGTGGCTTGACCACTAATTTTTTTTCGATTATAACTATTTAAACAGTTCAGAATTTGAAGGGAAATATGGTACTATTGAGGTTCTGAAGAATTCCTCAACTCCGCATCTTTAAATTTTTGTTCTTGTTTGAAGCTAGACTATATGGACAGTTACCTTTCAGTGTTATTTTATATACATAATTTTTGGCAATAGTCTTATCATTCCTACGGTATTTTCTTTATATTATTGCAAAGATTTTTGCCTGATTTTACATTATAATAAAGCTATTATTTCTGGGTTTAATGTAAAAGGCTTCAAAGAATTTTTATTCTTTATACTTAGCAGAGTATGATATTATTTATTCTTTTTACCTTTCCAGAATGTAGTTTTACTAGATGTATTTGTTTCTTTAGAAACGTTTAGTATCTGTTTAAGGTCTACCCTGATAAGAGTAACAGATATATTTCACAACTTCTATGATGTTTAATTACTCAGCTCTTGTCCTTGTCAACAAATCTATGTTTTACAACTTTTATTAGCTTAATTATTTATCTACAGTTTCACTGCTATAACTATGAATGTAGTTTTAGGAGTCGACCAGACCAACTAATTAATTCTATCCATGTATAGTTATGGGGTCGGAACAAGTATCCGGTATTTTGGAGCCTCTTAGGTTCTGGAATCAGACAAGTTTCTCTACTGATTCACATACAATATTTTCTCTATTTCCAGTTTCTTTGTCCAGTTTGTCTCACTGTACATTGTCTGCTTATTGGTCATGAACATTTGGCTGGTTTCTGTTTAAGTATACCTCTCCCCTCATCCTTATAGTTTTTTAAAGGAATCACTTTCTGGCACTCTAATTTAATGTAATGATTGATTTTGTTTCCTGTAAATAACACGTACTACAACATACATAATTATGTTTCCTTCTACTATACTAAAAATATTTATTGTGTATATAATACCTAAATATAATAATTTACACAGTAATTATTTTCTTTTCATAATTGTAGATTCTCTATAATTATTCTGTATACAAAAACATTTAACCAAAATCCATTCTTCCTGAAATATTAGTATCATTCTACTTCATTTACTTATTCAACTTGCAGTGGAATCTACTTATCGGTGATTGGCTGTGGTTGCCCGCCCTACCGTGGATGAGGTGATTATGTTCTCACCCCCTTGTGCTCCAATCTTGAGCCAAGTACTAAGAAATAATGCTCAGAAGAGATCTCAGGACTCCGGTCCAATCCAACTTCAAGAAAGAACAAGATACTTGAGAGTATTTCAACTGGTTTCTACCAAATCGAGAAATTCATGCTCTCTCACCTTTCTTTACTTCACATCACTCAAGTCAAAACCCCTCTTCCTCATAGGAATTTTGCTTTATCCACAGAGGAAGAGTAATTGACTAAACTATTTCCATTCAACTACTTTTCAGTTGGAATAATTTTTTTTTTTTTTCCATTAGTCTTTCACTTTATGGAACCAATTCCATAACAAATTAATTTAATCAAATTAAATTTATGTTCATACTATATTATTTTCAAAATAATAACAAGAAATGTCTTAAAGAAATAACAAATTGATTAATAATAATATCAATTTTATTTAATAATATTTTAAAATTTATAAAATGTTAATAATAATATTTAAATGTATATGAAAATGATAATTTTCATACACTGATTAATAATAATATCAATTTTATTTATTATTATTAATGGTTTTATATGTTCATGACTCGTTATTAACAATATTGCATTAAAAATAATGGCTATTTAAATTTCATTCAAATATTTATTTTTTTAGTATAGAATTTCATTGGTTACTTAACTTCAAATTAGTGAATAATTTCTATATTAAATTTATAAATAACATAGAAAAATTATCGATTTAATTAATTTTTATTTTAAAAGTGTTATTAAATTTCAAGCATTTTGTTCTCTTCTTTTCTTGAGGTCCTCCTCCTCAATTGTTTGACCTTACAGCTGAATGTAGGTTAATAAACTCTATGATAAATGAAAAGGAGGCATCCCCTGCCAAAGAGACGAGTTTCTCCCTTGTTTCTTTATACCCATTCATCTCCATAAACTTAAATAGCAGAAAGATACACATAATTAATCGAAAAAATATATGGAAATACGAAATCATGAAAATTGTTGGACGCTAGTATTGAGACAATTTTAACAGAATAAGCTTAAAATCGTGGAACTTTCATATATTGATCACAAAGGTATGCCATTGGGTCAAAAATAAAATGAGTCACAACTTAATGCAATTTTAGATGAAATCTCAAAATTGTTCTTTGTTCTTAATTCAATTTTAGATTCTAGAAGTGGAAAGTAGTAGTGATTCATTAGTGGAGATGAGTGGGAGTTAGGGGAAGTGAATTGAAAACACAGCCGACCATTTCCTCCACAGGGTCGACGCCCTTTGGTATTTTCCCATCAATGTCTCCAAAATAATTCATCATGCTGCTGTAGATAGCTGAGAGAGTACCAAGAATCTAAGTGGCTAGAGCTCCCTGATTCTCTTCAAAATTTGACAACATTCGTCCTTTGAATTTCACATTAGTTGAGTGTGGCAGGGATTCGAACATGGGGTGTTGATGCTGCATCATTAAGTCTGGTTGCCAGGGTGGATCGTGGAGCACGAGAGCAGCCTGATGATCAACAAATTTGTCATGCCAAGGTAATAACGAATACCCTAAACATGAATTATTATTATTAGCTGCCAAATTTTATCCAAGAGGATGAATCGGAGCCTGACAAAAAAAACCAAAGCAGCAACAAAACAAGATGCTGGAGAGAAAACACAATGTTTTATTGAATAGAGAGATATTTATACAACTAAGAAACAGTTAAAGAAGAAACCATTCTACTAACTAATTCTACAGCAATGGATTAATAACTAAACTAATCCTACAATAATGGGGTAAAGATTAATTCTCTAACATTCCCCCTTAATCTTGAGGGTTACAATTTTTTATGCCTAAATTTTGACATTCAAATTCAAAATTAACTTTTCCTAGTGGTTTGGTGAAGATATCTGCTAACTGTTCCTTCGAATCAAAAAATTTGAGAGCAATATCACCATTCTTAATGAGTTCATGAATAAAGTGAAAATGAGTGTCGATATGTTTTCTCTTTTGATGAAAGACATTGTTCTTTGATAAGGAAATAGCAGAAGTGTTGTCACAAAGGATTGAAATAGGTTCATTTTATGTATATCCAAAGTTAGAGAGAAGTCTCTTTAGCCACACTGCTTGACATGATGTTGAATTTGCTGCAACACACTCGGCCTCTATTGAAGATAATGCAACTATGGGCTACTTTTTGGATGACCACGAGATTAAATTTCTGCCAAATAGAAAAGCATAGCCAGAAGTGCTTTTCCAATCATCAATACATCCTGCATAATCACTATCTGTATAACCAACAAGCTTACTGTCTGTAGAGGCTGCATACGATAAACCATATTTAGATGTATCATCAATATATCTTGACACCCTTTTTCTAGCTTTCCAATGACAGTATTTCGAAGATTCCATAAACCTGGAAATATAACTAGCTGCAAATGACATATCAAGTCTAGTAACAGTTAGATACATAATACTACCGGCAAGTTACTTATACAAATTTGAATTAATAACAATACACACATCATATTTACTTAACTTTGTACCAAATTCAATAGGAGTATCCACCGGTTTACACCTGTCCATCTTAAAATTTTTCAAAATGTCAGTAGCATACTTATGTTGACTCATAAACATACCATCGTGTGTTTGTTTCACTTCGATACCTAAGAAGTATCTCATTAATCCATGATCTGTCATTTCAAATTCATTTTTCATTGCAGCTTTCAATTCATTTAACTGCATGTTATATGTATAAATTATGTCATCAACATAGAGACACAGTATCAAAATATTACCTTGATGATCATTCTTGATATAAAAAGTGGGCTCATGGCCGCTCCTTCTGAAACCATTATTCAACAAGTAATGGTCTATTCGGCTATACCAAGCTCTTGGAGCTTGCTTCAACCTGTACACCTTATGTTCTTGATTTTTAATTTCAAAACCAGGTGGCTAATCAACATACACTTCTTAATTCAAAACACCATTCAAAAAAGTGGAATTTTCATCCATTTGGTAAATCGGCCATTTTTTTTGTGCTGCTATAGCTAATACAAATCGAACAGTATCAATTATTGCTACAGGTGCAATTTTTCACCATAATCTATGCCAGGTTGCTGAGAAAAACCTTTGGCAACTAATCTTTCTTTGTGCTTATCAACTTCACCTCTCTCATTTAGCTTTGTTTTAAAAACCCATTTGACACCTATATAATTTTTATCATTAGGTAAATCAACCAAATCCTAAGTTTGATTTCTTTCAATAGCATCGATTTCATTATTCATTGCATCTACCCATTCTTTGTCCTTTATATCCTCTTCAAAACAAGTAGGTTGAAATGAAAGAAATGAAAAATTTATAATATCATCAACATCATCTTGTGCATAAATATCACTTAAGTTTCTCATTTTAGGATTATCAGAATCAGACTCAAAAGATGATGAATTTCTACTGCTTGATGAACTACTACTGGTTTTTTCTGGCACCTGTAATCTTGGAGTGCTTGTTGCAGGTGCTTGATGTTCATCTAACAGAATAAAAGGATTAGGACAAGTACTTCTCTCCATTTCATTCCAAGACTTGTCTTCCATAAATTTCACATCTCGACTTACGACAAAATTCTTCGTTATAGGATTAAACAATCTGTGTGCCTTAGATTGATCACTATATCCTATAAAAATATACCTTTCGCTCGTATCATCAAGATTTTTTCTCAATTTTTCTGGAACATGAGCGAAAGTAAAACAACCAAATATGCAAAAGTGTGAAACAGTTAACTTTTGTCCACTCCATGCTTCTTTAGGTACAAAAATTTGAACACTGGAAGTTGGAAATCTATTCAAAATATATATCGAACATGCAACTGCTTCAGCCCATAAATCTTTAGACAAATTTTGTGTTTTAAGAAAACTTCGAGCCATATTCATAATTGTTTGATTTTTTCTTTCTGTGACTCCATTCTGCTGCGGAGTATAACTGGTGGTCGTTTATTTTTTAATACCATGTTGTTTGCAAAAATCAATGAATTCGTTAGATTCATACTCACCTCCTTTATCAAACCTCAATTTTTTTTTAAACTTGCCACTCTGTTTTTCAGCCTCGTCTTTAAACTCCTTAAACTTGGAAAATGTTTCAAATTTGTATTTGATGAAATAAACCCAAATTTTCCTGCTAAAATCATCAATAAAAGTAAGAAAATAGAGACTTCCAACAAGTGATTTTTCTTGCATTGGACCACACAAATATATATGCACTAACTCTAGTTGTTCTTTGGCTCTATTAGAGGCTGAAGCAAAACTATCTTGCTTATGTTTACCCATTATGAAACTTGTACAGGAAGAGATATGATTAGAAAAACATGCAAACCTTTCACCATAGACTGTGTTTGCAACAAACTCATACTTTTGATAGGTAAATGACCATATCGCAAATGCCACAATTCTGTGTCAGTTGGTGTTGAAACATTGTGTGCATACAACTTCTCACTTTTCAATTGTAATTGATACAACCTATTCTTTTTCATAGGAATATTTGCAACAAGAGACTTATGTTTATAAAAAATCGTTTAAGTAGTGTCATGAAAGCTAACATCATAACCATGTGCATATAACTGACCAACACTTAAAAAATTATGCTTGAAATTGGGTACATAATAAACATCATAGATATTCTTCACAACATTTTGTTTGGTTAAGACACGTACAACACCCTTTCCTAAAGCTTTAACCTGGCAATCATCACCCAAACCAATAAAGGAACTAAAATATGTATCAATATGTGAAAACAAATCACTATGACCAGTCATATTATTACTACATCCATTGTCTACCAACCAAAAATATTTATTAGGTACATGCATAGTCACTTGGCATGCCAGAAATAAAGCATATGATGTTTCACATTTAGTGTTTGTGACATTAGCTTTGTTTTTACTAAAAACATACTGTAATTTTCGAAATTCAGACTTATAATGGCCATATTTTTTGCAGTAGTGACATTGAATTTTTTATTTATCTATCCATCTACGACCATGATCATTTTGAGACTGCTTTGAACGTGCTTGAGTTACCTGTGATCTGTCATCAGACTGAGACTATCCTCTACCTTTTCCTCTCCTGCCACGAAAACCTCTGCCTCTAACTCTATCCATAAAAGCTTTATATTTGAAAGCATGCTCTAAATTACTGACATCTAGAATATTTATTGCTTCATGAGACAACAAAGAACCAGTCAATTTTTCCACAGACAATTTTGTTAATTCTCTCGATTCAAAAACAGTAACAATCATGTCAATTTTTTTAGGAAAGCATCTAAGAACTTTTTCAACAATTGTTTGGTTCTTTATTTCTTCACCATTCATCCAAAGCTAATTAAAAACACCCATAAATTTAGTCATAAAATGATCAATGGTTTCTGATTCAGTCATTTTAAGTGTTTCAAATTGTGTTCTAAGAGTCTGTAATCTTACCATTTTTGCTTTATCATTTCCTTGATAAGAAACCTTAAGTATATCCAATATTTATTTATCATTCTCAGCAGCAGTGATTTTAGGAAAAATAGTGTCATATAAGAAATTTAAAATGCACAACTTTTCTCTACCTTCTTTCTGTTTAATTTCATCAAATTGTTTTCTTTGAGAAGCACTCATTCCAGCAATTGTATTTATGTCAATTTCTGTGAACCCCAATTCTACTAATTCCTAACAACCTAGGCCTTGTAAGCATGCTTGCATTTTAAGGCTCCAAAAATCATAATTTTTCCTACTAAATAGAGATGTAGGAATGGAAAAATGTCTCATCGAAGCCATGTTTGGAGCAACAAGAAATTTACAGATTTAAAATAACATCTTTTCTGCACTCTCTTTTCCATCAGAAAACAAATTTTAAAAAAATTACACCTTTTCTGCACTCTCTAGTAGTAGCATTATTACATTCCAATCTGCATGTTGTAACTTAGCAAAAAATTTGATAAATTAAAATGATGCTCTTCGAAAAAGAAATTTGAGGTCTTTATAACAATTCATTCATTCAAGTGCTAATCTTTATGTGCAACTTGAAAAACAAAGGAGGATGGTTTTTTTTCCATTATCTTATTGTCTAAAGTCTACCTTTTTGTATGAATTCAACCTTCCTCTGATATATAAAAAATTTCAAGGCTGCAATCAAAGATAATGAAAAAAAAATTGTTTCAATTGAACAGAGAACATGCACAATACCTCGTGCCAAGAAATGAGGATTATTTTTACTCGATTTTGGGTCTAGAGAAGATGTTCTCGACCTTGGATGCCTAATGGGCTTACAGTAATTTTCCCAAGAAATGGAATCCGGAGAGGCTCAATGCCAAGGACTCAGCGACAACAGATTCTAGATTAGCGTCGGAGGATGCAAAGATTTGATTTCAGGCTATTCAGGAGGCATATTCTGTGCTCTTTGAAAACAACAAACTCCTTATGTAAGCCGCAGGAGTAGACCCTTCGAAAGGCGGTAGAACCGCCTCTTCAACGAAACAACAAACAAATCTCAGGTGAATGGTCGCTCTTTCTACCTCGATTGTAGGATCCTACCTCGACTGCAGTCTCTGATACCATGACAAAAAAAACCAAAGCAGCAAAAAAACAAGATGCTGGAGAGAACACACACTGTTTTATTGAATAGAGAGATATTTATACAACTAAGAAACATTTAAAGAAGAAACCGTTTTGCTAACTAATTCTACAGCAATGGATTACTAACTAAACTGATCCTACAAAAACGGCGTAAAGATTAATTCTGTAATAGAGCCAAGGGAAGGCCATAGATATTTTTAGCCTTAATTTCTGCAGATGCAATTTGGAGGGGATTAGTAGCATAATAGTCATTATGATCAATGGTATTGCTCAGTCCCCTCCCTTGATCGTCCTGCAAACTTTAAGAACTGCATTCGACCATCACCCACCTCAACAAATTCAAAATCCAAACTTTAGAAGAATCCTGAAATCAAGAAATTACGTTTTAATTAAAGGCAACACATTCTGTAATGCAAGGTTCTAACCACCAAATTGGCATATGAGGGAGCCAAAGAGATGTTAGCTTGCAACCACGTGGAGAGATTAAATTCTTGCTAACCAAATCACACAAGCATCAGCTATGAATCGAACTCTCCAAATTTGTCATACCCTCTAACTTAATTTGCACATTCATCTAATCATCTGTGACTATTGAAACTGATACTTACAAACCTAGTGAAGAAAAGAAAGAAATGTCAGAATGTGTACCTTAAAATAAGTAATGCCCATTATTTGGTGTTTGAATTGCATGCACATATCATTCAGAAATTGCACCACGACATATTGATATAACCTATTTCTGTCGTTGGCAGCGAAGTGATATATTTTGAATGGATTAAAGGAATAAATCATTGGGCCTGTAAGAATGTCGTGGTTGATTGACTGCCTCACACCACCCTATGTAATCAAAACACGTCTATGTTGCCAAAAACTGAAAAGCACCCCCTTATGTAATCAAAACATCTCTTTGTTGCCAAAAGCTGAAAAAATCCCTTAGAGACATCTCTCTAACACTTTGTTTGATCATTCGTTACGTTCCGTATGGAACCTCTTCGCCCCGACGCCCGTCTGATAGAACTATCCTTCAAATGTAAATAACGTAAAGTTACAATGTCACTAGGCCTTCTGTCCTATTCGGTGTCGTCTCCATGCAACGCAATTATGTTGTCCTCCATCCCCGTCGTCTCTCTCCCATTTCGCCGCGTTGCATGCAACACAATTATGTCATGCCTTGTCCCCACTGCTTCTCCCACGTATGTGCTTCGTCATAAATGATCTGAGCATTTGCCACTAACGAGGTATGTAATGGTACGAGGTGGCAGTCTATTTATTCTGACGTCATCTGATTATAGCTTATGTTCTTATAATAATGGTTCCCCATGTGATGAGTTACCTTGCATTCTTAATCGATCCGTTCGTTAACAAATTTGAATAATATCATGCTGATATCAAATTATAACTAGCAGTTGCCCTTTAAGGTGCAAAGATACACTGAACGTAGTTCATCTCGTTAAGATTCGGAAATATTTTTCTTTCATTGTTGTGCTTGGAGTAGCAATTTTGTCTTGTGGTTATGCATACAACATCCAAAATGAATTATCACCAAAATTTCCATAATGTTAAATTTCTGATTTAGAAGGTTCAAATAATTTATTAATACTATATTGTAGTTGTAATAGCCTATGAAAGCTATATTGTAGTTGTAATAGGCTATCAAAGTTATGCAGACAGAAAACGAAGAGCTTGGTATGCATGTTTATGCTAGAAAACAACTATTTGTAAAATTGTCAACATTCTACTAGAAACTCAACTTTGCAGGCTCTCTTGGTATTTCAATGCAAATTTCTAATTTTATAGTGTCTCATATTGTATTTCTCTAGTGACAATAGCATGCTTGAGTTGCTGCATAATGGAATTATTTTGCATTTGTGTTATTTGAAAATGTTTGAAGGAATTAAATATTTAAAATATCGCAAGCACTTCAAGATTGGAAAAAGAAAAAAGGAATTATTTTGCATTTGTGTTATTTGAAAATGTTTCGAAGAAATTAAATATTTAAAATATGGCAAGCTTTCAAAGTTGGAAAAAAAAGAGTTATGTTAAGGAACAATTTTAATGAAACCCCTTCATATAATCTGTTTACTTTAAATTATATAAAAAAAATCACATCATTATTTTTGGGCTGAAAAATACTTGGATACAAATTATTAGGTGATTTAAAATAAAAATTATTACTACCTTCAAAATATTTCAAAATAAAATAATTATTTTTCTTTTACTTAATATATAAAAACCCTTAAAATAAAGAAACATCATACGAGTATTATTTCATGGAAAAAATAATATATCCTATTTCCTTGACTCTAAAAAAAAATAAAACTTCAGATACAATATTCTTCCCTACTTCATCTTTACTTATACTTAACAAACTAATAAACATAAAAACTTTATTTAATGAAACCCCATTAAATTTATTGAAAACTAACTATACTTTATTATACTTTACTAATAAGCTAAGAAACTATTTGATATTATACTTCATAAAAATATAAAAACTATATCATTGGTTGATACCATACTGATAGTATACTTTTATAAAATATAAAGATTGCATCATTTAAGAAACATTTCTTTCATTTAAAAGTTGTATAGGTCTTGCATTTTCATCATAACCTTGCAAAATGCAATAAATTGAATATTAATTAAACTAATATTTAAATTTAAATATAAATAGAATTAGTATTCAAATATAAATTTTAAATTTTCCATTTGATTAAAATTTTATAATATCATATTTTCTGATAAAAAAATTATAAATTATTTATTCATAGTAATAATATCGTATCTTCCCTAAAAAAAAATATAAAATATTTATTCGAAGTAATATAAATGCAAAACAGATCTGAGAAGTCTTAAAACAAAATTAATAAAACCTCAAAAGGAAGATTATATAAAACATAACTTAACTTAAATTTGATTATGAACTTATCATTATGGTCCATGCATTCAACCCACATGAAAATGTATTTAAAATAAATTAATAATTATTTTTAAAAATATATTTAATTGAGTTGTCAATTATTTCGCATATCAAGTCAAATAATAAATCTTTGTAAATTCTTGATTCTCTAAGCTTTTTAGCTTTTTAAATTATTAAAGAAAACAATCAAATTAAAAAAATTCTATACTCAAAATTAATGTCCATTTCCTATGCTGCAATTTTCATTTCACGTACTACTTTCCAATTGGGTTATGTGAAATTTAATTCTTATTCAGTTTCAGGTTGACGATGGGTGTTATTTTGGCTAATAAAGTTATGGTAAAAGTTTTCCAAATATTCTTCATAATTTCAATAATAATATCCATCTTTTCTTCATACAATATGAATAATAACCCTTTATTGATGGATAATAATAACTCTTCATTAATAAATAATAATATCTCATTGGTGAATAAATCATTATTCCATACAACATTAAAACTAATTCCAACTTAAATTAATATGAAGAAAAAAAATACCCAACTAATAAAATATAGAAGATGACTAAAACGGCAAGCTTGTTACCGTATCAAAGTGCAATAATTGTTATACAAAAGAACATACAGATTGATAAGATTATTATTGTAACTTTTAAATGTATGGACATATTTTTTATTTATTTCCTGACAAGAATATGAGATTTTCCTCCAAACCAAAACAATTTCTGATTTAATATAATAAAAACAACCAGGTTAGATGCGATTATAAATCAATCTTAATACAAATATATTTTCGAACAAATTTCGGAGGACTCTAACAGAGTTACAGAGCATTTGGAGTACAACATAAAAAATTAACTATAATTTCAGAAATATACATATATAATTTGACAGATCTTACATAAAACAAAATTTAACTATAATGGCCAGAGCAATAGATGTCAAAATTATGAAAGACACAATTACCGAATAACTCTCAGTGCAAAATCTTATTTTCTTGGCAAATGATTTAGAGCTTACTTTCGAGAAAATACCTCTTGGCTTTCTCAACCTCCATATGTAAACACAATACGCAATGACAAAAAATGGATCAAGCCCTGAGAAAAAGTAAGAGCAAGGTTCCATGGCAAAAAAACATTCAAACTATGCCGGAAAATGGTGCCTCATTCACATAGGTATGGAAAGAAAATCAATTATGTTGTGTCGATGAAGGCCTACGCCTCTGCTTTACACTAACGGGCCACAACTCGACTGCTCCATCAAGGCCTTCAGTGAAAAGCGTACCTTCATTTTTTTTATCAAGGGTTGAAACAATACATTTCATAGGGCCTTCATTCAGATGCACTTGGCCCTGGAATTCCATAATTTTCATTTCATGTGTGGGGTTGAAAATAGGGCCTTCGGATCGATGCACCAGACAGGAATTCCATAATTTTCATTTCATGTACTGTAATTTCTATTTCATGTATTAGTTTTCAATTAGTTTTTAGTTTTCTTTTTTATTAACAATTAAATTAAAAAAAAATTATATTCAAAATTAATTTTCGTTTTCTGTGTTGCAATTTCCATTTCACGTATTTGTTCCCAATTAATTTCAAGTTGGCTTGCAATTAGTTTTCATTTCTAAAGCTAAGGAGATCTAACGATGGACAATGTGACAATTGTTTACTTGAATCAACGACAGAAAATAAAAAGGTCAAGGTCCTTTATGGTGAAGGTGGAAAGATTCAAAAGTAAACACCTTCAATGTAATTATCCTGGAATTTCAATTATGAAAAATCATGAAAATCTGATCACGATTAAATATTATTTGATAAATTTTTAAATCTAAATTTACAAAATGCTATTTTAAAATTCACATATTTTTATTTATATATATTAATTTAGGTGTAGTCTAATTTATATAGAAAATGATTTTTTTCCACTACATTTTTTTTACCAAAATTTGTGACAGATTTTTAAAAACTTGAGTTTAAGCTGTTTAATTTATAGAATTTTAGTGTTCTAATTTTATTTTAAAATATTAATTTTATTACTATATTTTAAATAACAAAAAAATCATTTTTTTTTTAAATTATATTTCTAAATTTTAATGAACAATTTTATTTTGACTGTCAATTACTATACCCATTATTTTATATATGAACAAAAAAATGTCGTTGTAACATCTAACCACATCATAGTAAAAAAAAAAAAAAAAAAAATTATTATTATTTATACTATGAGAACTTCCATAATTATATAAAATTCTAATTACACATGTAATCAAATGTTTAACCCTTCGAGTTGTAAAATATATAAATCTGAATTGAATGCACAAGAATTATAACTTCGATATCCTAAGTATATATGCATATATATAGACTCGGACTATTACTTTGGCAACTCAACAATCGTAAAATATTTTTTTTTTTCTGTTTACGATGCCTCCAAAGCTGGTGAGTTTAATCGTGTCAATAAGAATTTAATTCCATAACTAATTTCTGTTCTTTATCATTAAAAACGTTTGCACGGTGGCACCAAGGTAATTACTTCCATGATCGCACTGCATCTGTCAATCTTTCTCTCGTACTTTTAAACCTACACTTGGCAATCTTCTCACCATAGATCTTTTGGATAGCTATCCGAAGGTAAGGATTGATTAGGGTTTGGACTAATGACATAGTTGTTGTAACCACTTGCATTCGCATTCTCTCGATCTCTGAATAAGAGTTTTGGGTTGCTTCTCCTCCTGCACCCCGGGTTTAGCATTTCTTTACCTTAAGTCTTTCTGCGAACCTTTTCGTGAACAACATGGAAATGGCGTATATCCTTGAGGATTCTCCACTGGTTCAATGCTTGCCCCAGCTTATTTCTTTTACGCTAGAGGTAATATATTTATATGATTATGGTTCTATATAATTGTTTTTGTATCTGGTTCATAGCCAGGAAAGTTTGCTTTTGTTATAATAGTTATAACTTTGAATTTTATTTCCGGTTTCCTTTCCGAATGGTACACTCGATAGCACAGTTCCTCATGTACCTAGATGAAGAACTTATATTCCGGCTTTGTCTATAGCTTCAAGACGAAATCACCAGGTAATTTCTCCATTTCCTCTAAGTAAAATAGAATTAGAATTATTTACACATTTTCTTTTATATCCATCGAGTTCTGTTTACTAGAATCCTATCTTGGTTTAGAAATTTTATTCCGTTAGCCTAGAGGGTTTTCTCACAATTTCGTTTCCATTTTATGGCAGGTAAAAGAATTCCATTTATGGGTTTTGTTATTTTTTTTCCTTTTGGAAAATAACAGTTACCCAAGTTTCATGAATATCCCTGATCGAATTATTTCTTCATCCACCTTTAACAGGTATCCATATTCCAATTTATTTCGGGTTTAATTCTCGGCCTGAATGCCTTAAGTCTTAGAATAGAAATATGCTATCAATTTCGTCTCAGCATTTATCATGCATGTACACTATATAAATGTTAGGTTGCTATTCCTTCTTTTCTTAAAGAAGACTTCAATGTAACATTTTAAAGTTTGAACTCTAGTTTCTGGCATTATTAATTGAGGTCACGGCCAAAGGCCCTTATTCTATGTTAAGACTGTCTCTTTTATTACTGTAAATAAAGATATGATTAAGCAATGTTTGGAAAGTGTACGCTTGCCTCTGTTAGGTCTTTGTCGTTTGCAAGATTGGCAAGTACAAATGCTGCAGAGCCTACATCAAAACCACTTTGGAATCGAAGGATCTAGCCATCCTAGATTCAAAGAGGGATCTCTCTATATATGTGTTTACAAAGACATGATCTTTAAGGCTTAAGTATGATATTAGGATAGTTATGAAGAACAAGGGTTTTGTTTGTTTTGGTTGGGCAAGATAACATGGAGATGAAGGAAGTCTGTATGAAGGGTGAAGGTGTGAGTAAGTGACAGAATGGTTCAGCTGATAAGATAGGTAAGGAACAACATCAATCCATTGGGCTACAAAGTCATAATAGGATTTAACTGCATAGCAAGGTTCAAGAGTGGTCCATGGGGCAAGTCATCTATGTCAAAGGATCTCTTTAAGTTGATTTTAGGGAATGAAACACTAAGAAAGTGATGAAGAAAATATATAAGGAAAAAAAGAGTAGTTTAAGATCAAGTAAGGACTTTTAACCTAGCCTGCTTTCAGCATACTCAAAGGAAGGACACAAAGCAACCTGAGATCAGGTAAGTATTTTTAAATTAGCCTGCTTTTGATATACTTTATAAAGAAAAACATTTAAAAAAAAAAAATAGCTTAAGATCAGGTAAAGACTTTTAACATAGCCTGATTTCAGCATATTCTCAAACGAAGACATTTATGATGAACATAAAAAGTAGTCTAAGATCAGGTAAGTACTTTTAAACTAGCCTAGTTTCAACATACTCTTAAGGGAACTTTTCAAAGAAACTGTTGGAGATAAACTAGAGGACAGGGCTAACCATAAACTTTTCTAGCTCAACTTTAATTAGTATACTTTTCAAGAACATTCAAAGACAATATCTCAAGTTTTACTCAGGAAACATGGGCTTACCAACACTTCACTGTTTATACTCTATTGACTTACCTTCAAAACACATTTATAAGAAAACATAAAGGATAAAGATTTATTAGTGAGATTTAGGGTACTTTAGAAGTAAATCATAATCTATATTTTTTGTTCTTTATCAGAGAAAACAAGACAGAATGAAAACATAAAGAAAATAACAATTACAGTGAGAAAAAAATTACCATTAACATAGACCAGGATCCCATAAATTAGCTATTGTATTTGATGTTCAAACAAGTTACAATCTTCAAGTCCAGTGGGTCTTTACAACTTCAAATTTCTCATCTTAGCTTATGTATTTTCAATTGCTAACAGAGCTATAACATGCTTCAACAACTATTTACATTCAACATGTATCCAAAGACCAACCTGTATATTGTCTTCTAGAGAAGTATTTATAGAAGAATGAGGAGTTGGAGTGAAAGAAGGGTTCATTTATTCAATTAATGCAGAGTAAGTGCTTCTCGGCCTTTGAAGGGCCAAATGGAGAAGTTTTCCAATGTTTTAACTCTGCTAATTGATTATTACATTAAAGTTCATCAAATTCAGTCACTTTTTTTGACTTTGGGCGTTTTTGGTAGGCTGGTAATTAATTCTGAGCTGTCTTTAGAAATCTCTCTGACTGTATAATTAATATGCATGCTTTTTAGGTGAAATCAACTGGTAGGTGGCATTTTGAGGAGTAATAGCCTCCATGATGTGGAATTCGTAGGCTATTCTGCTAATCTGTCTACTTTTGTGGCTTTAAAACATTATTATAACTGCAATTCTGCTTTATGCCTTGATTAATCATCCTCAGATCTTTTGAATCTTTCATGCTGACTATATTCCTCGTAACACCGTTTTAACCTTAAAAACATGGATTTAAACTTTTAACGCTTTAATTTGATGTATCAACCTTTTGACTTTGAATGTTCGCTGGCTTTACTTTATTCTACTATTTTAGTCTTTAAACATTGATCTTCCTGACTGTTTTATCCTTTAAACCATCCCTTTCCTTTGCTTCTCGGCCTTCTTTGAAGGATTATGTTTTTTTGCGTTCAACCTTCATGTGTTCACCCTTTATCCTTGATTATATGATTGGCTTCTTCTTAGTCCTTTGTATCAATATTTAAATTGTATTTTAGCTTTGAGATAGCAAGAGTAAGACTTTAATCGTTGCACTTTGTGCTTTAACTCTTCATGTTTAAATTCTAATACTCTTCACTGATCTTCATTGACTGGCTTTTAACTTTGTCTTGGGAAGCCATTTATCTTAATATTCAGCGTTTCTCATTCAACCCTCACCATGCCATCGCTTACTGATAAAGCAATATTAATGCTGTCTGCGGTGCTAAAAACTGAGGATGGCGATATTTAACGCACTATACGGGCTATGAAAATGCTTTGGCTTTAAAAAGCTGCATTATGCTTGCAAAAAACACAATAAATTCGCTACAAAATCTTGAGTTGGGAAGAACTGGCTGGTAGTGGAGTGGAGATGGCGGTGATCGAGGGATGAAAATATGGGCGAAGAGTTTTCTGAAAGCGGTAAATCGTTTTAAGCGTGTTTTGGCGCGGAAGATGGTAAAGTGGTTTTGAAATCTTATTGCGTGGTTTTACGCGTTCTCGGTGGCCAATGGTTTTTTCCGGAAGGCAACGATCAATTAAAATGTAGCGCTAACAGAAACCATTGCCCTTAATGCGGTTAGGTTGAATTTTTTTTTGAAGTATTTAAAATAAATAACGCGATGCAGGGGGCAAATCATGATGGAGGAGGAACCGCAAATGAAGGGTACATGTGATTGAACCTGAAGTAGAAGGCCAGGTGTCAGCCAGCGAAGTGGTTGTGCAATGGATGGCAAGGCTATCCATCGCGTTTACAAGGGCAAAGGCAAGGTATTGCAAAGATGCAATTCTTGCCGATGGTGGGGGCTTAAGACAAACCTGGGTATGGTTATGGCAGGTAAGTGACGGAAGCCGGAAAGACTTATCCTGGTAGGGGAAAGGCGAAGCAACAGAATATAAGCAGTAGGCGATATATTATTAGATACAATGGCGCTAAACGCCACAATTGTGAAGACTTGATATGATGAAGAAAGAGAGCAGCGGAAAGAGGCCATTGTTTGTTAATAAAAACGAATAATAAGTTTCTCATATTTTTATGAGTTTTAGCGTTAGGTTGATAAAAGATTTTTTAAAATCCAAATACGAAATGATTTAAGTAGTTTTAAAGAAAAGGGTTTTGAGGAATAAGGATAATAGAGAGAAAGAAATTTACAAGAAAATCAATGATATGAGGGAAAAAAAGGGAGGAAATGAAAAGCGGGCTTTTTACAAACCATTTACGTTTAGGAAAAACAGTTTTTCTGGTGAGATTTCAGAGGAACAACTATTCAAGACAACACTTTAGAACCAACACTGAACCAACATTGTTGAGGTCTTTCCCTTTAGGAATAACACTACTTTTGAAGGAACAACAACACTAGGGATCAACACCACTAAGGGTAACTGTGTGGAACAACGAGTCTTTAAGAACTGGAAGAAGCGATTTTCTTATGAAAATAATCTCTGTGAAAACCTAAATTATTTCAGCATCATTGCTTATGAAAAAATTCTTGATGGCAACTAACAACCTCTGTGTTCTGCATAGTTATTTATCTACAGAAAATGTATATTTATTGGTTGATTCTCAGAATTCCTCTTATTTTAATAAAAGTGATATCTTTAAAGAATGTTCTTCTCTCTCTTTGTTTGGATATTATTATTCACCCAAATTTCTATTTTCCTTCCTTCTATTATTTAAGTGTATAACAAAGATATTAGGTGTGTATCTTGACTTTCCTTGCCATGCCTTTTTACAAATCTTTATCTGTTTATTCTTGATTGTATGATCTAAATTTCCATGATTTTGTAAGTTGCAATTCATATATTTCTTGGCCCTGTGGTTATGTCAATTTATGATCACATTTTTCACAGTGACCGAACCACTGTGTCCATGTATTATCATGAGCCTTAGGGACAGCCAGCCCAGAATCTTGATTAAGAACAAAGTTGCATTTCCCTTCGTCAGCTCTTTATGATGAATTAATACTCATATAAAATAACACTTCTAAAATTGATATTTAATATCAGATTTAGAAACTTTGTATTTAATCATACCTTTTTTCCCTTGTACATTTTCCATATTAGACCACAGTAAATCAACATTAGATTTCTCTAACTTGTTTAAGTTCAGCCTCAAGTTTTAGTAGGATAATACATGTTTTCGGTTTTTCATTTGCGGAGCAAACATAATATGTATGTACTTTTGTAGTGATAAATGTTTACCTCACTGATACAGAACAAATTACATCCTCAACTCTCCCCCATGCTCAAGTGTTCTTTGCCTGTTGCTCCAATTCTGGAGAAGAAATCGAATGATAAGATTAATTTCCAGGCCTGGGTAAAAACGGATATATGAATATTTACCGTGGCCTTGAATCATGGGGTACTAACTTGAGCACTTATATTTTCTCACATTTACTCAACGGAGCCCCCAAACCTCCCCTGGAATTACACACATTTCCCCAGAGGGGACACAGACATGTGAACTTATTTGTCCAACAAACCCGGATCTTGGTTACTTTTTACCATGGTCCTTCACACATAAATAGTTGTATAATTTATCTTTTATTTAATCCCAAAATTAATTTTGTTCATAATGTTTTGTTTCAACACAATAGTAATTGTTTTGCTGCTCTTAACAACCCCAACAATTAAATTCTTATTAAGGTAGTGGTTACAACTTCCCCCACAGAGTACAGTTTAGTCCCTGGTGTTCTCAATACATCAACCAAAGTTTAGGGCCGGGCTTCTGAACAAAACCTTCGTCCTCCCGGAGTAGCCTCTTTGAGACCAAAGTGCTGTTACCTTTAACTTTTGGGCGGTAACTACCCTCGGAGCATGATTTCCCTCAGTGAATTTATCTTTGTGGGGATCGACCAAAAATTCTTCGTCAGAGATTTATATTTTTAAAAATGAACTTGAATTAGTTATCATAAATATTAAAATCTTTAATCGTCTTATCCTCATATTTTACCTACAGACAATGCTAGCATTGGATTTCTGTGCTTTGAATCATGTACATATATTTTTAATAGTGATACGTAGCTCAGTATGCACTCGGAATATGACCCAGACTGACAAACTGTTAAACCACGGGTCCACCACTGTTCCAATGTTGGAATGGACGACAAAATCACAGGGGCTAACTTGGCACCGTTTATCTCAAGGTGCTTTTCTTTGGCTTGATTCTTAAGTACACATGGTCCCCCACTTCAAATTCTTGATAGGTCCTTTTTCATACTGTCCTTCAGGTCATGGGATTTCTTGCCCGCTTTCAGGCAGTAACATGTAGTTATTGCCAACTTGTTTTCTAGCGCACTCCAATTAATAGGAGTTCTACATTGATTCCCATACAATGATTCAATGGATATCTTGAGTGACTCTTGATAGCCATTAAGACGTATGCGAATACTGGGTGGTGCTCTCTACCGAGTTAGTTGTTGCATTGTACATATGTAACGTATCTTCCATTGGATTCCTTTCATCTTCAATAGTCGGTCTCACAATTAATATTTAATGCAGAAGTTGTTGATTCTCATGTATTCAAACGATGTTTTCCAAAATGTTTAGATACCCAAATTACACATCCATATAAATAGTGCTGAGATCTCATACAAATAAAGAATATCGCATGAATATGTATATATATGAGTCTTTTAGTGGTTATACTGGTATAAAGTGTCTTAATTTTCTCCAGCCGTCCACCACTACCATAATTGAATCATTATCATTTATTAGGTATGATAGGTAATAAAATCTAGCGAGATCACCTCCCACTTACATTTGGGTATTGGTATGAGCTACATTAGTCGGTGGATGTCGGTGCTCTAATTTTACTGCAGGCATTTCTGTACATCATTTTAGATATTTTGCAATATCTTTCCTCATCTACTGACGGGAAATGTTTTTCTTGCATTGTTTATTCTTATCTTTTGGCGATATCTGAATTTTCAAGTGATTCTCTGATGTGTTCATCACAATGTCGTTCTTTAACTCCATTACGGTAGGAATGAAAATTCTTTTCGAAGTTTGCTTGACCCATGCTTTCCAATTTCACAATCTGCATATTTTTCCTTGGTCCTTGAATTCTTGCTTCTTTGCCACATAAACTTATATTAGGATCTTTATCTTCCTTTGCTTTGATTTTCTCTAAAAATGCGATAAAAACTGATTATAATATATTTCATAAATATCATGCAATCCACACTTATGCCTCCAGCTACTATGATGTCCTCATACCTTTTACATGTTGCATATAATATAATTCTAAACTGGAAAACTGTTCCACCTAAAACTTTAGTGAGAATTAAGATATTTAGCAAATGCTTCCGTTGTTGATGATGGTTTTGGCATACAAATCTTTCCCAAGTAGATAGTGTCTCCATACTTGGAGTGCATGCACACTCTGTGGTTGTAGTCATGATTGAGTACCATTTTTCTTCTTTTAATTTATGGACTCCTCAAAATTACCCTTACCTTCTTGTGATGCCTAACACCTGCTGCGTACATCATTTTGGCCAAAGTCTCTTTATTAGGATACCTGCCTTTTCTTGATGATGTAGTATGGTATTTTAACTTTTGTCTTCTAACACTCACGGCCATTTAGATACTTTTCCTTTTTGCTTTGAAATGAAGTGATAAGACAGACACTGAAAAATGTATACTAATAAATACGACAACAACATTAGAAGCCCCATAAATGATCGTATATCTGCCACATTCTAAAATTTTCCATTCCATAATTGTTTCTCGGGATCTGCAGTGCCATTAGTAGTGATTACATATCCCATGAGTACTGTATTTCTTCCTTGGAAAATCACATTTGTTTACTATAGTGATACTTTCTCAACATTTCAGCTACCAGCATAGTATTTCTTTATTTTTTCCTCTACATTCTTAGAGTAAACTAAAATGTATCAATAAATATCAACACAAATTTATCTATGATAGGGTAAATACATGTACATCAGCCTCATGAATGTTCTTGTTGCATTGGTCACTGAAAGGTGACTTTACAAATTGTTATTCTCTACTATGAAAGGCATTTATGTCCTCAGCTATGCAGTTTGATGATATCCCATTATTATATCTATCTTTGAAAATATTGTGGCTCTTTACTTAAATTCAAACAAATCATCAATTTATGTTAAGGGATACCTATTCTTAATAGTTAGTTTATTTAGTAGCGGTAAATCCATGCACATACTTTCGGTTCCTCTTTCTTTTTCTGTCATGGGTGCTCCCAAGGAGATACATGATAAGTATATACCCCTTGTCTAGTAATTCTTGCTCACTTCATTTTAACTAGTTAATTCCAGGTACACTCATCAGATAGGGTATACTTTGAAATTGGTATCCTAAAATGGCATTCGTTGTAAGTCTATTACTTCTAGGTGGCAATCACGTGCTGCTTCTCAAAATACATCCTTGGGGCCTGTACTGCTACTACGTGCTCTTGCTTATGTAGTACTAACATTGAGCCCATTGAATGGCGTACATAATTGACGTCCTTTCCTGTACATTACCGTTAGCAGGATCTTGTGATGGATGCAAGCTTGTGCACCGTTTCTTTATCCCTTGAATTTCCTGGCTAGTGCCATCTTGATTCGCGTATAACATATCTTTGCAATCTGATTTAATGCTTTTAACTAATCCATTGCTATACGCTTATCATAAGTCGCAAAATTAAATGTTCAAATCCAGATAGTTGTTGTTCGTAACAATTGTAATTTTAATTTGATATTTTAGCACTAACTTTCCTCTTAAGCTCGATATTAAATGTACTAACATGATTTCTAAATTTCTAACTTTGTAATTTACATTTATCTACTAATTTAGGACTTATAATGCATTCACATCCCAAGGTCTAAAAAACTAAAACTTGAGTTGATATGATTCACCTTGTAGTTCAATCATTGTTCATTGATAATTGACTTACTTACGTTCATATCGTACGTAATTCTAGGTATGTTCGCGACATGCATGCTATTTAGGCTTCACCTTAAATTAGTTACTACTTTGCTCCTACCCTTATGGACAATTTACAGGTAGTAGTGTGCCTCTACTGACATTGTAAAGGTGGCTTAAGTTCACAGTTGCTCCTTGCTTACTAAAAACTTAAAGTTTTATCTTCTACATGCATATGTTGATGATTCTTACCAAACGTTACTATAGAACTTCTGAAACTGTACTTTTAAAATTACTAATTTTTTCTTCTTTTTAAAACGAGAAATTTTACCTTTATGTTATTTCTTTGCACACACTTGACCTTTTTTAACTATACCACCTTGAATTTGAGAAACTACTGGTAACACATTAAGCGTTTTTGATAACCTCATCCGCCGTCCATACAGTTTAGAACTCTGTCTCCCCTTATGCAGTTGGAAAACTGGCAAAATCTCTGTGCACAACTTTCTCATCTCTTAAGTAAGGCACATATGTAATGAAGTAAATTTAGTGATAAACTCATTGTGGTCAATTGTCTAGTTTCGAAAATCATGAAATTCTAGAGCTTTTTCATCATAGAAGCACTCTATGGTGCCCATCTTTAAAATATTGTTGAAATACATCCAAAGTTAGTCAGACCATATATTCCTACGAACGTTCTTCACTTCTTCCCACCATAAGGTGGCTTTCTCTAGTACCATTGTGTGTCTGGCCTTAAGGTCTGCATTGTAATCATATACTTGAAAATATTTATTCATATTAACAGGCTATTACGCTTCATCCTTTATATTACTACATCATTTAAGGGTCTTCTTTTGATTTTCTGAGTCACCTTGAAGCTCTGCAACTACTACTTTACTTCCTTCGGATCGATACGTTATCCGATTAGTTTTATTTATAATCTCTACTGAGTCCCCAATACCCCAACTTACTCCCCAATCTACATTCTGTATGTATCTTTATCTGGTTTGTTTGTTTTAGTTGCCTGAAAATTCTCTATGTTACTTGGCCTTGTTTCTGATTTTGTTGTGAGAATTTTCAATATCCTCTCATGTTCTTTCTGTTGGCAATATGATCTGATGTATTATGATAGCCTTCCATAGATGAAGAGGATGGCAACCTACTGATGAAGGATGCTCTTGATAGAGCCTGTCTTGACCAGCTGTTAAATGATGCCCGTCTGGTGTAGCTAAATGAATTTTGAAGGTAATGAAGAAGAGGTCGATGCTAGATCTATGATGAAGAGTATGTCTCACAGGAAACTGCCCACGGATTGCACTCTAGGAGAGTAAACGCTGTGCACGCGGAAATATGGAGCAAGTCGCGTATTATGGGAAAAAAGCTCATAAGTGAAAAACCGGGGGTAGCACACTGAGTGATGACCCTTCTTATTGAAATGATTGTTACAGCCTGTGACCTCGTCCGGAATACCATCGAAGCCAATGTAGTTTTGGCTCATGGTATTGAAAAAGGGTGACTATAAGAGAAAATTTATTTTACAAAACTGCGAGAGTGAATTATTTTGTGTAGACTTAATGAATACTTCACTACGAAGTATATCATGATGGAACTTTGCTATTAATTGTTGATCTGATTCTAATCTTAATCTATCATAGACATAATAGAGTTCCAAAGTCTCTAGATCTTGAAATGGAAAAGCCCTTAAGATGATGTTAGAAAATTAAGTAGAACTGGCATAAATCTGATAGAAAGGAGTTGACCAGGTACGTTCATAGATCTTGTACATTCTGCCAAATTTATCTTTTATAGATCTATACACAAGTTCTCTTCTTTTGAAGGCGCGTATACCGATGGATCTATTTCAGCAAAGGAGCGTATGACTGTGCAGTTTTTCTTGAAAGATTTTAGATACATCTGTGAGTTGTCTCCAGGTAAGCGCGTATATACACGGATCCATCTAAAGAAAGCATCATATATGAGCTAGTTGCTCAAAGTTAGATATATAAGATATGCTACATTCGAAGTATGGGTTATTTCCGATATTCGTTTGTTGAGTTCTTCTTCTATTTTTAGCATTGGGCAAAGTATGTTTTATTGAAAAGTGAGATTCTTTGTTGGAGTTATTGGAATCTAGTTTGAAAATTGATGAAACGTAGTACGCAATGGATGCGAGGTTGAAGGCACGGTCGATAATAGAAGCTTTAAAACGGCGGAGGGCGAGTGCCTATCGAGGTAGTAACCCTTCCGATAAGCCCAGAGTAAACGAGAGAAGGGGTTGAAGCTCCCTTCTAGGTAAGGCCCAGTAAGCGAGAGGTGGTAGCCTTGAGGTGGAATACTGTAGTGGTAGTATAAATCACAGTGCAGTGCAAAAGTTCCTATAATAAAATATTGAAAGTGAGACAACGGCGGTGGTAGTTTTCTCAGGCTTGGGTTTCCACCTAAAATCTGTATTGTTCATGTTTGATGCTTGTGTGTGATGTTTCATTATTCTACATTATTATTATTTATGTATATTAATAAACATACGATAAATTAATACATGCAGGATATGTGAGAATTAATACATTTATTAATATCTCTTCTGTGCATACGCGTTGAGTAGAACCATCGCGTATATACGCGAAGATGCAGTTCGATAGGTAAGTATGGGTTACTAAATATTTAGAAAAAATAAAAGATGCTGAAACTAGTCTAAATGCTGAGATTTCACCCCCCTCTGATGTGCCAACAATTGTTAGAAAAGGTCTCCCAAAAACTTATTAGAAGGAAGATCAACGGAATTAAATCACGAGGAGACATCTATCTAAACCTCATCTTCAGGAAGCAATTTAATGTAAAATGAATTTGAGATCTATCTCATGGTCAGAATTAGATACCATGATGACACTGGGCTCAAGGATATCAATATCCATTTGCTACACCAACAGTCCATTTGAAAGAAGAATTATGAATCAATAGAAAAGCGTTAAATAAAATAGCTGGAGATCTAAACTTGAAATAATTTATCAAAGTCTGCAGCTCAATACAACAAAGTCCTAGGACAAACAATCTAAGCTATGAAGACATTTTAAGGTAAAGAATGCAAAAACTTCAATCTCTCAGAATGGAGTATGAAAATTTAAAAATGCATAGTGATGAGAATATTGCTGGTTTCTTTTTACGTGTTGATGATGTTGTAAACCGTATGAGAAATCTGGGAGAAACAATAACCGAATCCACTTTGGTTGAGAAAATTTTGAGATCACTAACGGCCAAGTTTGAGTCAAAAGTTTCTGCTCTTGAAGAAAAACAAGACCTTCAAAATCTTACTATGGTGCAACTTCATGGCATATTGACTGCATACGAAATGAGGAGAGGAGGACCATCTAAAGTCAAAGAAGCTATTTTTAAAGTTTCTACAAAAGGGAAAGAAGTTCAAAAACCAGAAGGGTCAGGATATATCTCAGAAGAAGATGAGGCAAACTTTGTGAGAAAACTCCAACTAGGAACCGGAAGATTCAAAGGTAAGCTTCCCTTCAAATGTTTTAATTGTGGAAGAGTTGGTCATTATGCTGCAAAATTTCCTTATAAAGAAACATCTGCTAAAGAGAAAGAAGTAGCAAGAAGAAATAAGAACCGGTCTAGCACTAAGAAAAGCTACTATACAAATGAAGACAGTGATGGGTTATCTGACAGTGAGGAAGAATGTGAACAAGAACTTAGACTTCTCATGGCATTTGAAAATAATTCTAGAGACGATAAGGATGCTTTTATGGATGCTCTAGATGACAATGATTTTCTGGATCAAAACAATCAACTCAAAATATGCTTGGAAGAAAGTAAAATAATCATAGAGACTCTGAAAAGGCAGAATGAAGAAGCAAAGAAACATAATGAAAAATTAGAATGTGAAGTAGTAAGTCTAAGAAAAGAACTTGAGAAAGTAAAGACTCTGAATCTTAGATTTGCTAAAGGATCCGAAACCTTAGATGAGATTATCAAGGTTCAACGATCTCCTCTGATTAAGACAGGTCTTGGATACACCGGAGAATCCTCTCAGGCTTCAGCACCAAATTATCTAAAAGCTGCTACAACCGGTTTACTACATTCAGCCACTCAACGAGGGAATAAAGAATCTTCACAGGTAAAGCATGATCTTCACAATACAAGGAACACTAACAGGGATATCTCTCAAAGAAGCAACAATCAACAGGTAAATTCAAATAGAAGATTTCATGATCGCAGAAATTTCTACTTCAATGGACAATGTTTCTTATGTCACAATTTTGGTCATAAAGCTGTTCAATGTGTTGCATATAAAACCATCATGACAAGAGAAGCAAGAAAGAAAAGGATGGATATTGAACCAAAAGGGAACACCTATAACAATTTTTCTCCTCTTCAAAATGAAGTTGAATGTGCTTATTGCAATAACTTTGGCCATGAATAATCTGAATGCAGGAGCAAAGTCCAGCCAAAACAACATTTTCCTTCAAGTTCCAAAGTATGGAAAAAGAAGGAATTACAGGTTGAAAATTGTGGGATAGCATTATTTGCAGAAGGTGAAGAAAATCAATGGTACATTGATAGTGGGTGCTCAAGACACATGACAAGTGACAAAAGAAAACTTCTTTCATATAATGCTCTAGAAAAGGAAAAGAAAGTTACATTTGGAAATGATAATCCTGCTGTAATTAAAGGAAAAGGGTCCGTGTTTTTAAAAGAAAAGGTGAAGGCTAATGATGTCATGTATGTGGATGGATTAAGGCATAACCTGTTAAGTGTAAGTCAAATGTGTGATCAAGGTACAGAAGTTGTCTTCAATTCAAAAAAATGTGTGGTTCGTGATCTAGATACAGGTAGAGCTATTATAAAAGGGAAAAGAACTCCAAGCAACCTATATGTTTTGAAGAACTGCAAAGATCAATGTTACTTGAGCAAATCTTCAGAAAATTGGCTATGGCATAGAAGGCTGGGGCATCTAAGCTTCTCTCAAATCAACAAAGCAAGCAGACTTCAAGCTGTTCGTGGTCTTCCCAATATTACTCTACTAGAAAGTATCATATGCAAATCCTGCCAATTTGGTAAGCAGACCAGAGTACAATTTAATGCCAAAGAAGGATCATCAAGTAGGCCTCTTGAACTTGTTCATACTGACATTTGTGGACCTATGAGGAAAAAGTCACCACGTGGAGAAGAATACTATATCTTATTTATTGATGATTTCTCTAGAATGTGTTGGATTGGGTTGCTTAAACACAAAGATGAAGCATTTGAGAAATTTCAGATCTTCAAAGCACTGGTTGAAAATGAATTAGATCTAAAAATAAAATGTCTTAGATCTGACCGAGGAGGAGAATATACATCAAATGAATTCTTTGAATTTTGTGAACAACATGGCATAAAGAGACAGTTCTCTGTAGCAGGCACTCCACAACAAAATGGCGTAGCAGAAAGAATGAATAGAACAATTCAACAAATGGCTAGAGTTATGCTTGATGATTCTGGAACTCCTGACATGTTCTGGGGTGAAGCAGCACATACAGCAGCTAACATTCTCAACAAGGCTCATGTTCGGGTAAATAGTGACAAAACTCCATATGAACTCTAGTATGGTAATTCTCCCTCTGTGAAGCATTTTAGAGTTTTTGGAAGTAAATGCTTTATCAAAAATAATGATGAAAAGATTGGCAAGTTTGAACCTAGATCAGATGAAGGGATACTTCTTGGTTACTCATCTACAAGCAGAGCATACAAATGTTACAATAAAAGGCTTCGAAAGATTGTTGAATGTATTGATGTTGTCATTGATGAGTCTCCTACAGCTCCTAAAGAAGAAAAACAAGCAACAAAAGAAGATGATGGTGATTTTTGTCCTTCTACATCAAATGGAAATGATATAGACAGTGGATCCAATGAAGAACCTAAAGATGATTTATCAGAAAAGGCTCCATCCAGATATGTTCAAAAGAATCATCCTGAATCTCAAATTTTGGGAAACAAGGAATCAGGTGTACAAACAAGGAGGACTCTTGTGGGATCTTCTAGCTATTTGGCATTCCTATCCACAATTGAACCCCAAAATGTCAATCAAGCTAGCAAAGATGAATGTTGGATTCAAGCCCTGAATGAAGAGCTTGATCAAATTGAAAAGAATCACACTTGGGAATTGGTACCAAGACCACATGATAAAAATGTCATTGGAACCAAATGGATATTCAAGAACAAGTTAAATGAAAATGGGGATGTTATAAGAAACAAAGCCAGATTAGTTTGCAAAGGGTACACTCAAAAAGAAGGTATAGACTTTGAAGAAAATTTTGCTCCTGTAGCTAGACTTGAAGCCATAAGAATGTTTCTTGCTTTTTCAAGTTCTCAACAAATCAAAGTCTATCAAATGGATGTCAAATCTGCTTTCCTCAATGGTGATCTTGAAGAAGAAGTTTATATAGAACAACCAGAGGGATTCAATTTGGGAAATGATAAGAATCTTGTTTGTAAACTTAAAAAGGCTCTATATGGTCTCAAACAAACTCCAAGGGCATGATACTATCGTCTTGACAAATATCTCCATCAACAAGGATTTTCAAAGGGGTCTGCTGATAGCAAATTATACACAAAAAATGAACATGACAAACTTTTCATTGTGATTGTATATGTTGATGATATCATTTTTGGGAGTAATGAAGAATCCTTAAGTCAAAAATTTTCTTCTGTTATGCAGCAAGAATTTGAGATGTCTTTACTTGGGGAACTAACATTCTTTCTTGGCTTGCAAGTGCATCAAACTACAGATGGTATATTCCTATCACAAGCAAAATATCTTAAGAAAATTTTGAAGAAGTATGGCATGGAGGAATGCAAGCCTGTAAGTACACCAATGATAACTGGATGCAATCTCAGTTCTCATGATGATTCTCCCATGGTGAATCAACCAGAATATAGATCAATGATAGGAAGTCTACTTTATCTCACTGGGACTAGACCGGACATTATGCATGCTGTTGGAATTGTTGGATGATTCCAAGCTAATCCAAAAGAGTCTCATCTTCAGGCTGTCAAAAGAATATTCAAATATCTGCAAGGAACTCAAGACTTTGGACTATGGTATCCAAAGAATGCTAATCTTACTCTTCATGCTTACTCTGATGTAGATTGGGCTGGAAATGTTGATGATCAAAAAAGCACAAGTGGTGGTGCATTCTATATGGAGCCTCGGTTGGTATCTTGGTTCAGTAAGAAGCAAAGTTCTATTGCCTTATCTACTGCTGAAGCAGAATATGTGGCTGCCGCATCTTGTTGTACTCAACTCCTTTGGATGATGCAAACCTTGGGATATTTTCAAATCAAATGTACTTCTCCTATCTCTATTATGTGTGATAATACAAGTGCCATCAGTATCTCAAAGAATCCTGTTATGCATTCGAAGACCAAGCACATTCCCATCAAATATCACTTCTTACGTGAACAAGTGCTTGAACAAAAGGTGAAGTTGGAGTATGTTCGCTCCAAAGAACAAGCTGCTGATATCTTTACCAAACCTCTGCCCAGGGAAGCATTCGAATATCTCAGACAGAAGTTGGGTGTTGTCTCTGCCTCTCAGAAGATCAGATCTGATTAAATTCAGAAGATTAAATTGTATACGCGGGTTTCCTGAAACACAGTCGCGTATATACGCGAGTTTAATCACATAAAGCCGCGTATTGTTGGTTGCTGGCATTTTTGTTTGGGGTTAGCATTATTCAGCTCAGCTGCAGTGCTGTTTGGTATCTCTGATGCTGTTTGGAGTCACTGTTGATATTTCAGCTCTTATTTTCTGTTTCATTCTCTGATTTTGGGTGAAGATGCCTTGATGAGTTGCTGTTGAAAGTGTTCAGGATACACAAGCAAAGGGGGAGCCTTGGTCATATAGAATAGATGCTTGGATGCACATTTTCAGGGGGAGCATTGGCCTTGCTGAGTATAATCCATTGTTGGCATTATGTTGGTTCTATAATATGATCTCTCTCTTGAGACCTTTTTGGTATTGGTCATAAAAGATCACATTTGTAATTTGTTGAAAAGGTCATGAATGAGACCTATGATGTAAATTTGTAATATTCAGTCATGTAAGAACTTGAGTCAAAATGTGTAAACCCTCTCGGTTGGGTATTTGCGTCTCATATGTAAATCCACTTGGTTGGATCTTTGATGTAAGTATGAGTCCTTGGTCATAGGAAGGTCATAGAGTCATGTACTTTTTTGACAAATATGTTTGAACTTTCAGCATGACTTCAGGGGGAGCATGATAACTTCAGTACACTTCAGATCTATAGCGCTTTGATAAAAGAGAATTACTTTGTGATGGTTTTGATCCACCCTTTTCCCTTGATGTTAAAGGGGGAGAGACATGGTGTTTGGTGTTTGAATAAGGGGAGATTCTGTTATGGTGATCAAACACCATCATGGTTTGCCATCAAGTCCAAAGGGGGAGATTGTTGGCAATATGATGCAATATGTTGTCCTTGATGGCAACCCACTTGATGAAGAGGATGGCAACCTTCTTGATGAAGTTATTCCTAACTTGATGGACTTGGTAAAGATGTAATTATGTGATATGATGTGCCTACAGAGTAGCTCAGATGTAATGATGAAAGGAATGATGAAAAAATGTATGTCACAAGTAATACGCGGGTTAGCTTAAGGGAAGTCGCGTATGCACGCGGAAAAGTACGTTCAAAGTCGCGTATGGGCTTTTGCGCTCCAAAATTAGAATACCAAGGGGCATTACCATGGTATTGACCCATTGTATTGAGCGCTAGGTTGTCTATGTGGTCCCGTCCAGGAATACCATCGGAAGTAATGTGGTTTTGACTCATGGTATTGAAAAAGGCTAAATCTATATAAGGAGAAGAATTTCATTGTAAAAAGTGTGCATGAGTCTGGGATTTAATGAATACTTCACTTTGAAGTATATCTGCATGGTGAAACTTTGCTCTTAATTGATAGATCTGATTCTATAATGTATCTATGAACATAATGAAGGTCCAAGATCTCTAGATATTGAAATGGTGAAACTCTTGGATGATCTGAAAAGAAGTGATGAAGATCAGGTGCAAATCTGTTGAAGGAGTTGAAGAAATCTGGGTAAGTTCATAGATCTGGTCTGTTCTGCAAATTTTATCTTTTATAGATCCATACGCAGGTTCGCTTCACTGAAGGCGCGTATATACGCTGATCTATTTCTACAAAGGCGTGTATGACCTGTTAGGGTTTTTCTGAAAAGTTGCACGAAGGTATACGCGATTTGTCTTCAGTGAAAGGGCGTATATACGCGGATCCATCGAAAGAAAAGCGCGTATGATATCTAAACTGATGATTGCTCAAAGTTGAATGTGTTTCTGAAGGTCTGTTCTGAAGTCTGGGTTAACTCTGAGATTCTGGTTTCAGAGGTTCTCTGTTCTGTTTGTAGCATTGGGAAAAGTATGTTTGATGAAGAGTGAAGGGTTGTGTTGGAGCCATTGGATCCAGTTTGAAAATTGATGAAACATGGTCTGCAGTGGATCTGAGGGTTGAAACCTTCAGTCTGATAATAGAAGCTTTCTGTCAGCAGAGGCTGGTGCTAATATCAGGGGGTAGTAGCTCCCTTCCAGGGGAGACTGGTAAACAAGAGCAGGGGGTTGGAGCTCCCTTCTAGGTGAGGCTGGTAAACGAGAGAAGGTTGTAGCCTTCTGCAGGTGGGTGCCTGCGTGCTGGTATAAGTCTGCACCAGTACATGATTGTAAGAATTTTTTCTCTATAATAAAATATTGAAGGCTGAGACAACGACAGCGGTGGTTTTCTCCCGACTTGGGTTTCCACCTAAAAATCATGGTGTTCATGTGTGATGCTTTTGTGTGATGTTTCATTCTGTTATTACTGCACATGTCTACTGCTATATAAACATCTGATAAATGAATACGCGCCGTTGCCGGGGATCGAAGTTGAGAAATTTTAAAATCCCTGGGCCTCGACAAAATATAATTTAATCTTCACGTAGGTGAGTATGGAGATTTGAGAGTTGTATATCCCTCACCTTGGCGACTCCACATTTGTTCATGTGATAAATCTATTTGCAGTCGTGGCTCCTCGTAAGCCACACCTGAGGTAAAATACGTCTAAGCCAAAGACACCTTCAGTGTCTGACCCTGAAAAGATCATACATAGAAGAAATTGGAGGGAAATAAAATCAATCCATTACGAGATTCCTGAATTCTCTCAGGAAGACTTTCCATCCTCCTCCTCTCAAGATTCTCAATTGCAAATTCCTGACTCCACGGTTGGAGATACCAACTACTATTCAGATAGTCCACCCAGAGGAGGTGTCCAATTTAAAGACAGTCTTCTTCCTACTCTTGAGGTCGAAGAGGTCAAGGATGTCACCGAAGTATCTACTGTTAACAGACCTTTGTTCCCCTCAACCCCTCAAGCTGCAGTTGAGTATATTCCTATTGTTATTCATACTCCACTTCCACTTCATCCTCCTCCTCCTCTTACTCATCAAAATATTGCACTACCTCCACCTCATCCAATGGCCAATGTTCCAGCCTTCTTTTTGAACAAATATGCTCCCCTGGAATTACCTCAAGTGCTAAATGATATGCCATAGGATTATTTGAAGATCTTACCCCGATTCAATGGGGAAAATGAGATTGATGCTCAAAAACATCTGGAGGTCTTCTGTTCTTTTGCTGAGAATTTTAATGTGGAATATTTAGATGTGGTCTTAAGGCCTTTTGTCCAATCTCTTGATGGTGAAGCTCGAAAATGGTTTAAGACATTGGATGGCCGTTCTATTACCACTTGGGATAACATGGAAGACACTTTTCTTAGGAAATGGGGAGAGAAGAAAGATCATGGAAATTGTCTCATTGATTTCAATACACTAAAGAAAAGACATAATCAAGGGGTATCAGAATTTATCAAGAGATTTAATAAATTGTATCTGAGTCTCCCTGCTGATATGAAACCTCATCAAACTGCTGCTAAATTTGTTTTTGTAGCAGCCTTCAATCAGAATTTGGTTTCTCTCTCAGAGAAAGAAAGCCAGCTACTCTGGATGATGCTCAGGCAGATGAATTAGAGTTGGAAGAAAACTTTTCCTCCACTAGTAAATCAAAAGGAAGATCTGAACAAGATACTAGAAGATGAGGTAAAGAGGAGGTTTCAACCTCCTACCAAGATAGAGACTCAGCCAATGACAGGATTGAAGAAATGAGCAAAATGATTAAGAGCCTTTCTGGTAAATTGGTCAAGCTTGAATTAGAGACCCAGAATCCAGTCCCCAAGAATTTCCACAATGCTCAAAACAGAGGTTACAATCCTCAGTATAGGAAACCACCCCTGCAAATATTTCCAAGGGAATCAAAGGAGAAATAGGAGCAGGTACCACACCCATTGTACCTAGAAGGTCCGGTAGATGATTCTACTGAAGACACTACCTATGGACTGGAGGATGCAAATCTTGCCTTTTCAAATAGTGACGGATAAGAAGGTCGTTTTCAAGGAAATGAAGGAGCTGAGTGCCCATTACAAGAAGAAGAAAAGACCAAAGGCACAAAAGAAGCAGAAATTGATCATTATTGTAAGCAATTTACTGATTTCATGCAAGCACATTTCAATAGAAGATATGATCTCAGATCTTCTAGGAAGAGGACTCGTACTCAAGATCAAGAAGAAGAGCCACATTAGAAGGAAGAACCTACTTAGGAGGAGTCAACAATGCAGAAAGTCACAGACATAGGTAAGGGACCTATAAACAAACCTTTACAGTCTAGTGATCAAATTCCTTCCTCTTAAAAAGCAGTCATTCCCCCTAATGTCAATTATGTGTCTAAAGAAGTCAAGCTCCCAGCTGAAAATAAAGAGTCAAAAGAGGTTGTGATAGAAAATTCCCCTCCTGCTTTCAGTCTGCAAAAGGAACTTGAAAAGGTCAAAATCCCAGTCCCCTTGACTGAACTGTTGAAACAGCCAACATATCAATCTCAAGTCACCTCTTTCATGCTCCCTCCAGAAGCACCAATCATCCTAGATAGTCTCAACCTTCAAGAAGAAATACCCATGGTAGTTTTTGGCCCACATGTTGAGGAGTTAGATCCCTCTACTCCTCCCTTCTATGTGTCTCTAGTGATTCATGACCTGCTACTACATAACTGTATGCTAGATTCTGGAGCTTCCCACAATCTTATGCCTCTGTCAGTCATGGAACAACTAGGATTACAAATCACACATCCATATAAGGACCTCTATTCATTTGACTCCAAAAGAGTTAAATTCTTGGGGATGATCAAGGATTTGGTGGTCAATTTGGCCCAAATCCCAGCAAAAAGTGTGGTAATGGACATCGTGGTGGCTGACATCCTAGCTCGTTTTGGTATGTTGCTGTCAAGGTCCGAGGGAAAAAAAATCGGTGGATCACTCAAGATGGATTTAACATATGCCACAATCCCGGTTTTTGGTGGCCAAGAGAGGAGGTTGTACAAAGAGACTAGATTTTTCAAGATGGTGACTAAGGCTGACAATTCTGTAAATTCACCAGTCTATAGTAAGGAAGGAAATTTTTCATGCTTGATGGTAGAAGAAGATCAAGATTATGCTCATGAACCATCCTTCTGTCAGATCAAGATGGAACAACTCGCAGAGAGCCATGAAGCAGGAATCTGGACACTCCATTTTGATGGGGCAAATTCAAAGGAAGGTAATGGGGCTGGAATATTATTTATTTATCCTACAGGAAGGTGGGTTCCATTGTCCTTCAAGCTAGAATATGAAGCTACTAATAATGTGGCTGAATATGAAGCACTTCTATTAGGATTGCAGACAGCCAAGAATATGAACATACAAAGCTTAAAAGTTCTGGGAGATTTAGAACTGGTGGTCAGGCAAGTCAAGAATCAATGTCAGACCAAACATCCTAGGCTAAGGGCTTATAGGAATGAAGTTTGAGACATGGTAGAAAATTTCTTCTTGGCATTCAATATCCATTTCATGCCCCGAGAACAGAATAGGATGGCTGATTCCCTTGCGGTAGCTGCTAGTACATTTAGACCACCTCAGAACCCTCTTTTAAGATATGAAGTTGAAGTGCGTTATCGACCACCAATCCCAGATAACATCAAACACTGGCAGGTGTTTGAAGATGAAGAACAGATGAAGAAATTCATGGAAACAGTGGGAGAATTATCCAATATGGAGATTGATGCTGATGAAGAAGAGGTTGAGTCTGAAGATACTTCAGAAAGAAATTGGGAAAAGAAAGTGGCAGGTAATAAAGTGTTGTAGTTAAAGGGAAACATAATACCTAGAGGATTGGTGCCTCTAGAAAGATTATTTGATAAGAATGATGTCCCACTGCAGCCAAGAAAAGTGGTAGAAGAAAATCAGGTAGAAGACCTGAATCTTGGTACTGAGGTTGACCCCAAAATTGTAAAATTGTCTAAGAAAATCCCTGGAGAATATAAAAATCTATATCAGAAATTATTTCAGTCTTACAAGAATGTGTTTGCATGGTCCTATCAGGACTTGAAAACTTTTGATATCAGTATTATGCAGCACAAAATTCCACTGAAGGGAGATGCAAAGCCCCATAAGCAGAAGCTCAGACAAATCAATTCCCTGCTACTGCTTTCTATTGAGAAATAGATTAAGAAGTTTTTGAAGGCCAAAATAATTATACCATTGAGGTACTTTGAATGGGTGGCAAACCTTGTCCCTATACGAAAGAAGAATGGAGAAATAAGGCTGTGTGTGGATTTTAGAAATTCAAAAAGAGCATCCTTAAAGGATAATTATCCACTGCCTAAGATGGATCACATATTGCAGAGGGTTGTTGGATCTTCTAGGATGCCAATGATGGATGGATTCTCTGGTTATAACTAGGTGGCTGTACTTCCAAACGATCAAAATAAGACTTCTTTCACCACACCATGGGGTACATTTATGTATGCCAAGATGCCTTTTGGATTGATTAATGCGGGGGCCACTTTTTAGAGGGTGATGGACATTGCTTTCGTTGGGGAGAAAGATAAATTCCTAGTAGTCTACCTTGACGACATCACTGTATTTTCAAAAAATGATACTGAGCATATTGAGCATCTGCGTAGAACCTTTGAGAAATACAAAAGGTATGGTCTTTCCCTCAATCCTCAAAAGTCTTTATTTGCATTAGAAGAGGGAAAGCTTTTGGGCCATATTGTGACTAAGGATGGGGTGAAGATAGATCCTAAGAGGGTAGAGGTTATAAATGGTATTGTTTTTCCCAGAAATAAGAAAGAGGTACAAGTATTCCTAGGGTGCATTAATTTCTTGAGAAGGTTTATTCCTAACTATGCTGAGATAGTTAGGCATATAACAGACATGCTGAAGAAGAATAATGAGGTAAAGTGGTCACAAGAATCATGAGAGGCATTTTCTAGGATAAAAAATGCTTTTGCAGAAGCCCCTGTGCTGGCTGGACCAGATTATGATAAACCTTTCATGATATTTTCTTTTGCATTAGCTCATAAAATAGCAGGAGTTTTATTACAGAAAAATGAGGAAGGGTATGAGCAGCCTATTGCCTTTTTCAGTCAGGTGCTCTGTGATGCAGAATTAAAGTACAACATATTGGAAAAGAAAGCATACGCCCTAGCGAAATCCCTCAAAGCATTCCGTGTATATATCTTACAGTCCCATATCACTGCATTTGTTCTTGCAGCTGCTGTAAAATATATTCTTATTCAGGGGGATAGTGAAGGAAAAAGGGGGAAGTGGATCGCTAAAATATAGGAATATGACTTAGACATCCGCCCTACTAAGCTGATCAAAGGATAGGGGCTTGCCAAAATGTTATCTGAATCAAACTATCAAGCTCTGGGCATAAATTTGTCCATTATAGCAGGTGAGGAATCTGAAGAGAAAGAAGAGCGACAGGGAATTGGAGTAGCTACTCCAGAAACATATCTAAAGTACCTCACTAGTCCGTGGTATAAAGAGATAGTAGAATATCTCCTCACACTCAGCTGCCCACCAAGCTGTGATAAAGCTAAATGCAGAACACTAAGATTGAAATCACAGAAATATATAGTCGCCAATGGCCAGCTATACTGGTGAGATCCCTCAGGTATCCTACTACTATGTCTCACAGAGGATGATGTAGGAAGTATCATAGCCGAATTTCATGAAGGGATCTGTGGGGGTCACTACAGCTGGAGGGCCACAGCTCATAAAATCCTGAAGGCCAGTTTCTATTGGCCCAAGATTTTTGGAGATTTTTTTGCCCAGGTTATAGCATGTGAGAAATGTCAGAAATTTGCTGAAAGACAGAAGATGGCACCTCTTCCCATGATTCCCATTCACGTGGATGAACCTTTCAGATAATGGGGAATTGATTTCATAGGTGAAATACATCCTCCATCAAGTGGTTAACGTAAATGGATATTAACTGCCACAGATGATTTCACTAAATGGGTGGAAGCCATACCTGCAAGGAATGCTACAGACACCGTGATAATAAAATTCATGGAAGAAAACATCATATCCAGGTTTGGTTGTCCTGCCAGAATAGTAACTGATAATGCACAGGCTTTCAAGTCTGCAAAATTTGTGAGTTTCTGTCAGCAATATAATATTACACTAAGTCACTCTACAACCTATTATCCAGGGAAATGACTTGGTAGAGACTTCCAATAAAACCCTGGTGAGGGCATTGAAGAAGGCTATAAATGAGAATCAAAGGAATTGGGATTCCCAATTGAAATTTTCTCTGTGGGCCAATTGAATTACTATCAAGAGAGCAACTGGGAAATCCCCATATGAACTGGTATATGGGAGGGTATTAGTATTTCCTATTCAACTAGCCCTACCAGTAGCCCGGTTCATGCAGGAAAGTCAAGAAGAGCATGATGATATGATCAGGAGAATAAACTAGCTGGTGGAATTGGAAGAAGCACGCAATCAGGTAAATCAAAGGCTGACGGAATATCAGGAGAAGATGAAATACCTTTTCGATCAGCATGCTAAAGACAGGAATCTGCAAGTTGGTGATCTAGTGCTTAGATGGGACATACGGAGAGCTGAGAAGGGAAAACATGGTAAATTCGACCCCCTCTGGTTTGGCCCTTTCAAAATTGTGGAACAGGGGGGCAATAATACTTTCAGGCTGGAGAATTTACAGGGCGACTTGCTGGATGCCCCTCTAAATGGTCAATTACTTAAACCCTATTTCCAGTTTTGACTCAGGCCGAGAAAGCCTAGTGTATTATATTGTATATTAGTTTTTTGTTTCATTTTTGCTCAAATAATGTGGGTGTTATTATGAATCATAAAGTGAAAAGTAAGGTTGCTGAAGAGCAGAGCCTGCACAGAAGAGTATCTGATGGTCTGCGAAGTTCTCGACATGTTCAGGGATGAATGTGTCGTCCCTAGAGGGAGCCGATGTTAACTATGTCAAACTCCTATTAAATTTCTGGCAGGCCATTCCATTTGAACCCTTCAAAATTATTTTGATAGCCTAAGTAATCCTTTTGCTACCTATCATTATCCTTTTCCCGCCTCAAAAGTGCATAAAAGGGCCAAAAATCCACATTTTAAAATATTCAAGGCTTAGCCCTTTCGGCCCTAGCCCCTCAGTCGTTTCCTCCACATAACCCAGTGCTGGAACCAGATGCAAAAACACTAGGCGCTTATCGCATATGAACATCGGGTGCGCCCTCAGCCGTTGATATGTACAGATCAAACGACATTTGCAATCCTCCATTACACCCGTGGCCCACTCCATTAATTTCCCAAGCTGCATCTCAGCCATCCTTTCACCCGTAAATCTAATGGTCCGTATCTCCCTTGCCCCGGTGGTCCCCGCAATACGATACTCCAAAACCAGGTGGTATCTATCGCACCGCCCTTCGGCAGTGGGCGGTAATTCTTGTTTGGCCAGACATTCCATACACTTTCTTCCGCGTGTCCCTACATATGGCTCCAAAACTGCTGCTCATCACACGCTATTGTTCGGAAAAAGATGTGCAGTAATATCGCTATCAGCCGTTGGATCTGGAGATCTTCATCTAACGGTCGTCGTGCATCGAAGCTGCATAGGTTTTAATCCACGGCAAATACACCCCTGGCCCACTGTCCATCACCCCCAATGCTCTTTCAGCCGCCGATCTCCTCCTGAGATCAGACGGTCAAGATTTCATCATTGCCACCGTTGACCGGTCCCACTGCCAACACTCCACGTCATCCATTTCTCGTTGTCTTGATATCGGGCCACCTGTCCCCCAATTTTTCTCCACGTGCTCTCCGCTACCCCAGATATATATTTAGTTCATTTCTTTGTATCTTACGTATTTTCACAATCATTTTCGCATTCCACTAGCTTTCTCCATTGCCACCTCCCACCGTAACGATGCATTTCCCGTCATCGTTCTGCATTTCTCGGCCTCTCCACCATGCCACACCGTCTCACTATAATCCCCACTATATTCACCTTCCCGTGCAAGGTTTTCTTTAACGAGTTTGTAGATTTTGTAGGGTTACAGCGGCCGAAAGTTGTCATAATTCACGGCCTCCATTTCAGAAGTCAAGAATGCATCAAAGGACCGTCTTTCAGAGGCAGAGTTTATGAGGAAAATCTGGGAAGCGGTTACGACACGGCTTACATTAATGGAGTAGATAGAGAATATCAGCGAAAGGTTGGAAATTGAAGACATATAATTGAATATTTTGGGGCCTTGATCTAACCTTTTGAAGGTGCAGTACCAGATTGAAGATCCTGCAGATCACTCCAAAGATTTGCGTACAAGAAAAAATACTCTCCAAGTTTTATTTGAGTAGAGTTTTCTCTTCAGGAAAGGACAAAATGTCCATGTGATTTTAATTCTACGTCGTGTTCCCAAAGAGACTTTTATCCAGTGCAATTACTTCAGAAAGCCGGTAGCAGAGTACCTACAGCATTACAGAGCCGTCAAGCGGTATAGGCAGGCACTTTTCACCATTTTGTTTTAATGAGACAATTAAATGTTCATCACCTACTCCCTTATAGAGCGTTCGTTCCCTCCTATAAAGCTCCCGAAGAAAGAATCATTTAGGGTTCCAGATTATATCAGAAAATTATGTAGTGAAAGGCTTTTTGTATACATATTGTAGAACTTTTATATGAAGGCTCAGAGCCCATAGGGTCTCAGTGAGGAGGAGTTCCATCTGTTAAAGAGGATTCTGGTCTTTGGTATTTCACAGTCTGTAACTTTCTTTTATGTGTTATTTTAATACATCATTTCATTTCATCCATGTTTCATGTATCATGTTTTGGAATGCGAGTGGCTCACTAATTTTTGGTATGGATTCATCCTAGTTGATGCCCATGCCTGGATCAGTCAAGCGCTCTAAATATGGCTCATGCATGATATTATGTTCCACTATTCATCTAAACCATGTTTCTGCTATATTAGTTTCTTTGGGAGGGTGTTTTTAAAAAGCTACTGTCATGTATGGATTCTTAGATTGGTAACCCATGCATGGTGGTATTGTGTATATGGATATCATCTCAATGTTAACTAATATTTCCTCTACATTTCATTCACTACATACACCTTCTGATAACTTATTTCTGTGAGATATTTCCGAATCGGCCCGCTTTGCAGTAAGCTATCTCTGAATTGTCTGTTGCTTTTATATTGGAGTTTTGCATGTTGCCTCTGCAAATATCCCTATCTCTGTGTCACTTTCCGAAGGTCTTGGTCCCATTCAGATGAATTTTCCTTGTTTACAGGAGATAGCATGTGAGCTGAATTTGACAACTTCACACATTATGTTATACGCTCCTCGCTATGCTAAGATGTCCTAGGAACTGGTCTATCACAACTCTAGGTTGTCTCTAGTTACGACAACAGGCTGCAGGAATGAGCACAAGGCACCAAGGAGATCACAACTTAGGAAATTTCCAAGGGCCACCCATAAAAAAAATGACCTGACCAGAACGTGTTTCATCGGGCCTGCCCGACCGAATGAATGAAGGTGCAAGGGAGAAAATGGAAAATGAGCTACATGAACAAGTACAAGGCACCCAGGCATTCATAAATTATAAAATTTGATACGGTCGCCCTCAAAAGAAACGACCCTTACCAAACGTGTTTCATTGGGTGGCCTCACACGATGTGACATGATGCCCCCAACCAGACAACGATACAAGGGATAAAACAAAAAAAGAGCCCCAAGAACATGCATAAGGCATCTGGGCAGTCACAACTTAGAAACTTTTATATGATCACCCTCAAACATAACGACCTGACCTGAATGCATTTCATCGAGCACCCTCGCACAACGTGACATGATGTGCCTGACCAAACAAATTCACAAGGGAGAAAATGACAAACGTGCCTCTCAAATGTGTACAAGGCACCTGGGCAGTCATAACTTAGAAAATTTGATACGACCTCCCTCAAACGAAACAACCCAACCTGAATGTGTTTCATCAGGCGGATTTGCACAACGCGAAACGACCCACCCGACCAAACGAAGGCACAAGGGAGAAAACAAAAAATGGTCTGGATGAATGTACACAAGGAACTTAGGTTGTCACAACTTATCAAATTTTATACCTTCGCCCTAAAAAAAACGATCTGAGTCGAACGCGTTTCATCGGGAACCCTCACACATCGCGACGTAGTGTGCCTTACCTAACAAAGACACAAGGGCTAAAATATAAAATTTTCAACACGCACATGTAGGAGGCACCCAGGTAGTAATAAATTAGAAAATTTGATACAACTACCCTGAAACGAAACGACCCGAACCGAATGCATTTCATCGGGCGCCCTCACACAGCGTGCTTGACTAAACGGAACCACAAGGGAGAAAATGGTAAATGGGCGGTCAAAACTTAGAAAATTTGATACGACCACCCTAAAACTAAATGACCCAACTCAAACATGTTTCATCGAGTTCCCTCACACAGCGCAACACGGCCCGACCGAACGAATGAAGGTATAAGGGAGTGAACGTCAAATAGGCCGCGGGAATGTTCACAAGACAAACAGGTGATCACAACTTAGCAAATTTGATACGACCACCCTCAAATGAAATGACCCAACCCGAACGTGTTTCATCCAGTGCCTTCACATGGCGTGCCTGACTAAAAACAGAAAATGGGCCACACGAACATGCACAATGCACCCATGCGGTCACAACTTAGCAAAATTGACTGGAACGCGTTTCACCTGTCGCTTGTAGATGACGCGACATGACGCGCTCTTCTGAACAAAGGCACAAGGGAGAAAGTGGAAAATGGGCTGCACAAATGTGCACAATGCATCGAGGCAGTCACAACTTAGCAAATTTGATACGACCACCCTTATACGAAACAACCTGACCCAAACACATTTCATCAGACGCCCTTACACTACGCGACACTGCGCGCCCAATCAAACAAAGAAAAAAGGAAGCAAATGGAAAAATTGCCGCACGAATGTGCAAAAGGGACACAGGCTATCACAACATAGAAAATTTGATACGGCTTCCCTCAAACCAAATCACCTAAGTCGAACGTGTGTTATCGAGCTCACTCACATGGAACAATAGGGCGCCCCCAACCGAACGAAGGAACAAGGGGGAAAACGGAAAGTGGGCCAAAAAAACATGCACAATACATGCATGTGGTCATAACTTAGAAAATTTTATATGTTTGCACTCAAATGAAATGAGCCAACCCCAACGCGTTTCATTGAGGACCCTTACACAATGCGACACAGCACACCCGATCGAACGAAGGCATAAGGGAGAAAACAAAAACCAGGTTGCACGAACATGCACAAGGCACCTAAGTGGTCACAACTTAGCAAATTTGATACAACCTTCATCAAATAAAATGACCCAACCTGAACATGTTTCATCGAGCGCCTTCACACAATGCGACATAGCACGCCTGACCGAATGAACCCACAAGGGAGAAAATGACAAATGGGCCACATAAATGTGCACAAGGCTCCCAAGCAGTCATAACTTAGAAAATCTGATATGGGCGCCCTCAAATTAAATGACTCTAGTGTGTTTCATTGGGCGTCCTCACATGTAATTCCCAATATAATGAGAGCACAAGGGACAAAACAAAAAATGGGCCGCATGAACATGCAAAAGGTAACCGGGCATTCATAAATTAGAAAATTTGATACGACCACCCTCTAATGAAATGACCCGACCCGAATGCATTTCATCTGGTGCCCTCACATGGCACGCCCTACCAAACCAAGGAACAAGGGATCAAATGACAAATGGGCCGCACAAATGCCCACAATGCACTTAGGTGGACACAACCTAGCAAATTTGATGCAGGTTCCCTAAAATGAAATGACCCGACCTGATCGCATTTCATCAGGCACCCTCACATAGCGCGACACAGCATGCCCAGTAGAAGGCACAAGGGAGAAATTTTCAAACGGGCCGCACGAACGTGCACAAGGCACCTGGGCAGTCACACCTTAGCAAAGTTAATACGGTTGCCCTCAAACAAAATGACCTGACTTGAACGCATTTCATCAAGCACACTGACACGACATGAGATGACACACCTGACTGAATGAAAGCACAAGGGAGAAAATAGAAAACAGGCCACACGAATGTGCACAAGGCACCTGGGCAGTCACAACTTAGAAAATTTGATACGACCACCCTCAAACGAAATGACCTGACCGAAACACATTTTATCAAGCGCCCTCACACCATGTGACACGGTGTGCCCGACCCAATGAAGGCACAAGGGGTAAAATGACAAACGTGCCACACGAACGTGCACAAGGCAGCCAGGTGGTCACAACTTAGCAAATTTGATATGGCCTCCCTCAAACGAAACGACCTGACTTGAACGCGTTCCATCAGGAACCCTCAAACAAAATGACTTGACCTGAACATGTTTCATCAGGAAGCCTCACACGGTGTGACAAAGTGTGCACGACCAAATGAAGGCACAAGGGAGAAAACAGAAAACGGAATGCACGAACATGCACAAGGCACCTGAGTGGTGACAACTTAGAAAATTTGATATGACCTCCCTCAAACGAAACGACCCGACCTAAACGCGTTTCATTGGGTGCCCTCACATGGTGCAACACAGCCCACCCGACTGAATGAAGGCACAAGGGAGAAAATGGAAAACAGGTTGGACAAACATGCACAAGGAACTCGGGTGGTCACAACTTATAAAATTTGATACCATCTCCCTAAAAAAAAATGACCTAACCCGAAGGCATTTCATCAGGTGCCCTTACACACCGTGACGTGGTGCAGCTTACTGAACAGAGGCAGAAGGGAGAAAATAGAAAATGTGCCACATAAACGTGCACAAAGCACCCGGGTGGTCTTAACTTAGCAAATTTTGTGTAGCCGCCCTCAAACAAAATGACCCGAACCGAATGCGTTTCATCGAGTGCCCTCACACAGCGTGCCCAACCAAATGGAAGAAAAAGGGAGAAAATGGTAAACAAGCCACACAAACGTGCATAAGGAACCTGGGTGGTCACAACTTAGCAAATTTGATATGACCACCATCAAACGAAATGACCTGACTGGAATGCGTTTCATCGGGTGCCCTCACACGACGCGACATGGCCCGCCCAACTGAATGAAGATATAAGGGAACGAACGTCAAATGGGTTGCACGAACATGCACAAGACAACCGAGCATTCGTAACTTAGCAAATTTGATATGGCCACCCTAAAATGAAATGACCCGACCCGAACGCATTTCATCAGGCACATTCACATGGCACACCCGACTGAAAACGGAAAATGGGTTGCACGAGCATGCACAATGCACCTAGGTGGTAACAACTTAGAAAATTTGACTTGAACACATTTCATCTATCCCTTGTAGATGGCGCGACATGATGCGCTCGAGTAAATGAAGGCACACGGGAGAAAATGGCGAACAGGCTGCATGAATGTGCACAAGGCACCAGGGCAGTCACAAATTAAAAAATTTGATACGGCTGCCCTCATACAAAATGACCCAACCCAAACACATTTCATTGGGCATCATCACACCGTGCAACAATGCACGCCCAACTGAATGAAGGCAAAAGGGATAAAATGGAAAACAACCTGCATGAACGTGCAAAAGACACCTGGGTGGTCACAATGTAGAAAATTTGATACAGCCGCCCTCAAACCAAATGACCTGAGTCGAACACGTTTCATTAGGCTCCCTCACATGACACGACAGGGCATGTCTAATCGAATGAAGGCACAAGGGAGAAAATGGAAAATGGGCAGCATGAACATGCACAATGGACTTGGGTGGTCATAAATTAGCAAATTTGATATGGTTGCACTCAAACGAAATAACCCAACCTGAACACGTTTCATGAGGAACCCTTACACAATGCGACATGTCACGCCCGACCGAATGAAGGCACAAGGAAGTAAATGACAGCTGGGCCACATGAAGATGCACAAGGCACACGGGCAGTTACAACTTAGAAAATTTGATACAGGCTTCCTCAAATAAAACGACTCGACCCGAATGCGTTTCAATGGGCACCCTCACATAGCATGACATGACGCGCCCGACCGAATGAACCCACAAGGGAGAAAACGAAAGTTGGACTACATGAATGTGCATAAGGCACCCGAGTAGTCATAACTTAGCAAATTTGATACGGCCGCCCTCAAACGAAATGACCCAAACGCATTTCATCGGGAGCCCTCACATGGCGTGCCCGACCAAACGAAAGCACAAGGGAGAAAATAGAAAATGGGCCACATGAACATGCACAAGGTAACCGAGTGTTCACAACTTAGAAAATTTGATACGACCACCCTCTAATGAAATGACCCAACCTAAACGTGTTTCATTTGGTGCCCTCACATGGCGTGCCCTACCGAACGAAGGAACAAAGTAGCAAACAAGAAATGGGCCACACAAACATGCACAAGGCACCCAAGTAGTCCAAACCTAGCAAACTTGATATAGGCGCCCTCAAATGATGTGACCCGACCCAATCTCGTTTCATTAGGTGCTCTCACATGGCGTGACATGGCGCACCTGACCAAAGGCATGAGGGAGAAATTGGAAAATGGGCCGCACGAACGTGTGCAAGGCACCTGGGCAGTCACAACTTAGCAAATTTGATACTTTCGCCCTAAAAAAAAATGACCCGACCTAAACACATTTCATTAGGTGCCCTCGCATGACGCGATATGGCATGGATGACCGAATGAAGGCATAAGGGAGAAAACGGAAAACGGGCCACATGAAAGTGCACAAGGCACCTGGGTGGTCACAACTTAGAAAATTTGATTCAACCACCCTCAAATGAAATGACCCGAACCTAATGCGTTTTATCGAGCACCCACACACTGTGCAACACAGTGTGCCCAACCGAAGGAAGGCACATGTGCACAAGGCAGCCGAGTGGTCACAACTTAGCAAATTTGATATGGCCACCCTCAAACGAAATGACTTGACTCGAACGCATTTCATCGGGAACCCTCAAACAAAACCACTTGACCTGAACACATTTCATTGGGAAACATCACACGACATGACACAACACACCCAACCGAGTGAAGGCACAAGGGAGAAAATGGAAAACGGGATGCACGAACATCCACAAGGCACCCGAGCGGTGACAACTTAGCAAATTTGATATGACCTCCCTCAAAAGAAATGACCTGACCGAAACAAATTTCATTGAGTGCTCTCACATTATGCGACATGATGTGCCTAACTGGACGAAGGCACAAGGGAGTAAAGGGAAAATGGGTCACACGAACGTGAAAAATTTTGATACGGCTGCCCTCAAACAAAACAACCTGGCCCAAATGCATTGCATCGTGCTCTGTAGAAATTTGAATAATAGCTGAATTATTCACCGAGATTATCCTGATTACACACTATTTAAGCTTCATGCATAATGCATAACCTCCTCTACAATTGATCATCAATTTGTGGAAATAGAA